>CM038352.1:26872509-27472509 GCA_021464625.1 Proterorhinus semilunaris | reverse complement strand
ATATATATATATATATATATATATATATATATATATATATACATATACCCACAACCCCAAACATAAAGACACCGCGTGAGTTGTGAGTCTTTTCTTTTCCTTTATGGTTTTTAATGATTTTGTTTTTAAATGGTTTTATCTTTTTAGTTGAATGACTAGTTTGGTTTCACTTGATTTTATTATATTTATTTATTTGTCATTCCTATACTGCCGATCTTATGTGCAGCACTTTGGAAACACTTGTTTATAAAATGTGCTATATAAATAAAGTAGACTGGATTGGTCCTGGAGGTGAACAGATCCTGGAGAGATGGGAGCTCACAGCCAATCACCTTCTCAGCAGCACGCACAATGCGCTGCAGCCGATGCTTGACTCGATGATGGCCGTGTAGAACTGCAACAGCATCCTGGTTGGCAGCTTAAGTTTCCTCAGCTGCCGCAGGAAGAACATCCTCTGCTGGGCCTTCTTGATGAGGGAGCTGATGGTTGGCCCCCATCTGAGGTCCTGGGTGATGGTGGTGCCCAGGAAACGGAAGGAGTCCGCGATGGAGATGGGGGTGGGAGAGTCTGTCAGGACATTGTTTATAAGAAAGTATTTATAGAATATTTAGGACTAGCTTCTTACATTATCATCGATCAGTGAATCAGGTTGGTGTACATTTGCTTCAGAAAGCTCTACATCTGCCAACAATCCTCTTAAGGAGGAAACAACTGATAATGTACTCTGTGGGGTTCTGCACCAATGTAAAAAAAATAAAGACAAAAGTGCACATCTAGGATTGGTTTAGTCCTATTCAAATGTAACTTGGGAAACAAAGTTTTTACAGGGATGTTGTACAGACCTTCAGACGGCATATGGTCACAGTTTATGTTTTCAGATCTAATATTCACTGCTTTTTTCAAATCTTTTTTTACTCGGAATGGCTTAAAAAACAACAATCCTAGCTCTTACATTATGCACAAATTCCCCCTTCATTTCACCATTACCAATCCCAATTCCCGTGCACGTCCCTCCGCGCTTTGCCTTCAGAGCCACACACATGCGTACTGTATATATCCGCGAGCTCGTGCATGTGTGCGCCATGTAGAGCTCAGTGGCTTGTGAAATGCAAAACAGCTGGGGTAAGAGAGATAGACAAACGCTAGCGCTCCCTGGGGAGTGGAGGTGACACAGTGGAAAAAGCACCTCAGTCCTGTACTTCCGACATGCACCGGATTGACAGGGGAACGGAGAGAGCGAGAGAGCGCAGAGTACTGGCCGCGAAAAGACCTTAATCCCCGTCAACGGATAGGAAAGTACTCAAAGCAAAACAATTAAAATGCTAATTCCGGTTTCCTCCGGGTTCGTCGGTTAATGACTTATCCAGGGATGCCGGCAACAGTGTGTCTGGTGATACGTGTGGATACTTAAATGGTGTAGCTTTTCACGCTTTGGGCTGTTGGGGGAAAACAAAATGTGATCGAAGACGTTTAATGAAGCGCCTTTTACTGTAAATTCAAGTTGTTCTAGATGAAAATTGAGAAAAAATAAATTCATAGACATACACACACACACAAAAAAAGGTAATTTCTGTCCCACTTTCATTTGATTTTTTTTTTTGCCACTATATTTTTGCTTTGCCGGAGTGACATGGGGTCAGAGAGTGACTTTGCTTGTAAATCTTTCATTTCCCTATTCTTCTTCACTCAGCAAGAATACAGCCCTCTTACCTGTTCCCGTTTGTTCAAACTTTTATACGACAAGCACGCTAAAAGTTTGTTGGTAAAAGCCTTTTGTGCTTCTCACTACATTTGAATGCTGAGATCAGGGGAGAGAGTGAGTGCGGGAGCAGAAAAGAAAGTACGGAGTGAAAGTGCGGTTGCGGTTTTGCGTTTTTTCTTTTTCTGGCTCCTGTAACATTAAATATTAACTATGGAGCAAAGCCTTTCTGTGTTCCTTTCAACGGCGTTGGTTCCATTCAAAAATGCATAAATACTACAGCAATAGGTGCACACGCTGCACTGACAGGTGTAGCTAGTGTAAGTAGGTAGCAGAGGTCTATAGGCACCAGGCAGAAAACCCACTGAATTTTTAATAAGTAGCAGCGCTATCAAACTGTATTCCTCCATGTTTTACCATTCAGGACACATATTCCCTCGTTTTTTGCAGGCCACCGTTTTTCCATACTGAGTTTATGTTTCTTACCTGAGCTTAGACGAGTTGATACGCACCTGTCTGGTCTTTGTGCGTGCCCGTGGAAGAGAGTGGTCGCTTCCAACTTCACCCCGTTTGGAGCCATAGGAATATGCTGGGAGAGGCCAAATGCTAACAACATCTTTGGTCATTTTGGATGACTGAGGGCCCGCACAAAGACCAGACAGGTACATATCAACTCGTCTAAGCTCTGGTAAGAACATATCTCAGTATGTAAAAACGGTGGCCTGTTCCTTTAATATTGAGCTGTGCCGCTTAGTTGAAATGTTCATAATCCTTGCAGTGTTCCAGTGTGAAGCTATTCAAATGGTGAAGCTTAGTTGCCTGATTTCTAGCCATTTGTTGACCCTAAAAAGGCCATTGACCCGCCTACACCAGTCGAGGCACTTACTGGCATTTTACATACAGTATAGCACAGCTCAGTTCTGCATGGTTCGGCACGCAGGATACCGCTTCACTCTATACTTGTAGTTGTACTTGGTAGTTTGGGGCCATCCCACAGGGGGGGAAACTGCTTGTGGTGAAGTTTCATTACACAAAATCATAAGCCAAGGGGCGAACACGGGGAAAATATTGCTTTTTGATCGCGTGTGCCGAGCTAAAGATGAACTTTACCTGCAAGCCGGACACAAACACAGGAGAAGTCGTCTTGTGCAGCTCGCATTGATATGCTTGAGCCACAATAACAGTGGTTCAACAACACACTTGTATTTGTACTTTTAAACAAGAGGATGATGATGGGCAAAAAAAAAAGAATGAATTTTCATATTGAAGTCTGGTTGATTAACCAAAACAAGGCACGGTTGTTCCAATCAGCACCAAATCCAATTCAGTCGCGTATATATGCTATGCCTGTTTCAGAGTGATAACTTGCAAACTTAGAAATCAGCAGTCAAGCAGTCTGTTGACATTATGTTTATCACCTACTCAAGTAGCTTTGGTCAAGCCCGGAAGATGATCCCAAAATAGCACCTCTTCTGTCATGCTGGCAACATATGGAAATGCTCTAAATTAATGCTGTGTCCAACCGTGCTGTGCTGGTTGGTGACAGAGGAAAAGCTCTATTAGTCATGCATAGGTGGCACGGGCCAGTCTTTAAAAAGGTAAACCAAAAATTTGAGAAAATATTCTGATAATGAGGCCATTCAACCAAAACTGACATCAAAGCCTTTTTTCATTGGTTGCAATTTTGAAAAGATTGCTATTATTTTCCTAAGCATTTGGTTTATAATGGTGCCCCCTGCTCAGAGCCCGGAGAAAAGCCTGTTTAAGCATTACAGATGTAAAAATACTATATCATTATATTTGGAATTAAAGAGAAAAGTACCACTGAGACAGCTGGCATGTAGAGCGGTGCAGATGACAGGGGGACACCCCACTGCTTTCCAGATTTGCCTCCTCCTGACTTCTGACAGCAGCACTTCATTATAGGTGTCAATCAGTCCTTTATACATCACGCAACGTCTGCACACAATCCAATCTGCTTCAAAAACACTACTATTGGGGTGATTTTGAGAACTATAATGAGGTTTTCTAGGGCGTACGGCGTACGTATATACTGTGGTTGTGCTATTTTTAACTGAAAAGATTGGCCTGGGCGCAGTCAGAAGAGTTGGACATCTCTCAGTGTTCAGTTACGACAGTTTGCCAAGTGTCTCTTCAACCTCTTTTAAGTAGTGGAATTTGTAAAACAAAAAAAACAAAACAAAAAAATACCACTGTCCGCTTTGGATCTAATTACAAAACATTTGTAGCAATAAAAGTTGTGAAGCGTGTTTATGAACTCATCCATGTGAAGAAAAGTGTTAGGAAATTTGTGATTAAGCCATTATACTGGATCATGTTTCAGTGTGACTATAAGACAAACCATACCCTTTTGGCTGGAGAGGTCAGATATATTATTTATTTATTATGTCCAATTGTCGGTTGCAGTTCAGTCTTAAAATGACTTAACTTTCATAACAGATATTTTACTGTGTGTATGTGGTATCTATAGCTTAGTTTGTGTTTAACATTTGTCCCATTGCCTTTTGTGCAGATGGGCAGAGTGGACAACCGCAGCCTGACTCTGAAGTACCCGGTGTGGCCTCGCTTCAACTCTTTCGGTGACGCCGAGCTGGACGACAACCATCTGTCCATCGTGACTTTGGAGGAGAAGCCCTTTGTGATAGTGGAGGATGTGGAGAGGCTGACCGGAACATGCATGAGGAACTCTGTGCCCTGCAGAAAGCATATCAAGGAGTAAGTGACAGCATTTTTAAATAACATTGAAATTAGCTCAGTATCTACATGTACATACCGGCCTGTTTATTCTTTAAGAGTCCAAGATTAAATCACAAACAGTGAAAAAACTGACTCTTAGTGGCAACATTACTGGCACACACGATGAAGATAGATACATTGTATGTAAATACTTCACTTTTGTATTGAAGTTAATGGTTAATGCTTATAACACAAATAATTGTTCAAATAACATCAAGACTCAACTAACCTGCAATCAACCTGTCTTTAAATTATGTTTCAGCTATTTATTTAGTAAATGTAACATTAGCCATTAGCTTGGGAATAGGAATAATGACCACAGAAGAATCCTTCCCGTCAAATGCACTGCCTGACCAAAAAAAAGTTGGCACAAAAAAAATAAGGTCACAGGCTAAATAAGCTTTCTGCAAAGTCAAAATCTGAATTTGTTTCACCAAGATCTTGTATTGATGATGGGGGAGTGTAACCGCTGTGCAACGCCAGCACATCCCATCATTTTTTGTCCATCCATTTTCTTCTGCTTTATTCGGGGCAGAGATGCCCTGACTTCCTGATTCACACATACACCACCCCGAGCTGTTCTGGAGGGACCCCGAGGCGACACCAGGCCAGCTCAGAGGCATAGTCCCTCCAGTGTGTCCTGGGTCTACCACAAGGCCTCCTCCCAATAGGACATGCCTGGAACCAGAGTCCTGCACGGGTCCATTTTTGGAGACCCGTACCCACCCGTACCCATCCGCTACGGCACCTACCCGCCCGTAAACCCGTGATTATATCAAGAGTTGAATCCGCACCCGCCCGGACCCGTTAATATTCTACCCGTTACCCACCCGTGCCCGTGATAAATCACACAAATTAAAAGCATTATATTGAAGCACTTTTTTCCCAGATGCGCAACGTGAAACAACGTGACGCTAATGAGGGTTGAGCTTAAACTGGTCACACATGCAGTTGATTCCTGTGTATTGTCAGTGTAAGTGCGCGCACATGTGCGGGTGATGAGTGTGCGTGGCGGCACGTGCCTTAGAGCTGTGGGAATCACCCGCTGTCCAGAGCAGCGCGAGGAGGCCGGAGGAGTAAAAACACAGATTTGCGAACAATTTATTGATCATCTGAATTTGAAACAACATAACCACCCCCACTACATCATATAGACAAGTGAAACGGAGACTCTGTCTGGAAAGAGGGAATCTTCATGTCAAGCAGCGGCGGTTTGAAATGCCTTTCCCGAGCCCAGGCATTCGGATCAGAGGAATCACATGGAAACACGGGCGCGATCAAAATAAAGGACGCACTGGATTACAAACATGTTTTTAAAGGGATTTTATCATGAAATAATAGCTGGACAGACAGGTAGGTACTACACACTCCAAACCCACACATATTGAAATAATATCCAGGCGAGGGAGAGAGGAAGAGAGGAAAAAGGCGAGAATTACCTCAAGTGTCAGAAGAGAAATGTAGGCTCGTAAAACTATACTGTCACCAAAGTACAAAGAATCAGGAAACCGTTTTCATTCATATCTTAGAAGCAACAGCACGAGCGGTGTGGTTAGGTCTGTAGACACCATAATGATATCGATTAAATATTGTGCGGGTAGCAGCTACCCGCAGACCCGTCCGTGTGTTATCACTACCCACCCGCAAACCCGCGGGTAAAATTCCAGGACTTAAAACCCGCCCGTTTCAGCAACTTTTGCGGGTACCCATTGGATACCCGCGGGTACCCGACCCGGTGCAGGACTCTGCCTGGAACACCTCCTGAGGGAGACGACCAGCACAGCCCAAAGATTCTCAGTGGGGTTCAGATCTGGGGTTCATCTTGGAATAATATTATGCTTGTGCTCGTAATCAACTTATGGAATAACCCGGTCATTCAGGATGTTCAGGCAGTCCGCTGATATCATTCTTTGGGAACTTAGACGTGATCTGCAGCAACCCCAGATCAGAACAGTTAGTTAATCCATATTGTGACATTTTCTTGGTCAAGCAGTGTATTTACATCGAATGTATGAGCCCCTTATAGTTTCTATAGTTTTAACAAGTATGTTTTATGTTTCATGTTGCTCGACTGAACTGAAGCCAAGGTCCTAGGTTGTGAACCTGTTCATGAACAATGACAATAAAACCAATTTGGATTCGGATGTAACATTTTTAACATGTAGTCAGTAACTCACTATTGGTCACTTAATCTTGAAATTATAATTGATTGATTGATCACTAACGTTTGCAGAAGGATGGCAGCATTTTGCTAAAACCGTGATGTGCAGTCAGACATCATACATTGCATTGGTGCTTAAACGCCGGCAGAGACATCAATGATGTGATGAAGAGAGAGAACTCAACGTTATTGTTCCCTTTGGGGAAATTGTGCTCTGCATTTGACTTTAATGTTGAAATACATTTCTGGGTCTTGAGCTCGGTTTGTTCTGGACTAGATGGAGGTTTAAGTAAGTTGGTCCATTGCATGTGCCCAACCCACCCAGAGACCGGCCGAACTTGCTTACTCTACATTGTCTAGTCTTAGTCTGCTGCTGCGATGAAAACACGAAGGAGGATCCAGGTTATGCCACTTAGGTTAAACAGCATAAAGAAAAAAAGGACAGAGACTGCATTTAATGGAATGACATGAGAGGATATTGACTCGGACATAAAGGCAGCAGACAGCAGAGATTGGACCGACAGGTGACGACGAGAGGTTGGAACAAATTCGGAAACACATTTTTTTTTCTTGGTTGAAATGACTCTTCAGCTTCAGTAAGTCATAGCACAGTCCCATAGCAAGCGTGAGCCGACTGAGATTTCCATCCAGGATTTCAGAGTGAAGTAGGGCGGAGGATAAAGCATCTCCAAGGAGCAGCTCATATCCACATGTCCACTCGCTCACAGGCCAATGCCCACGGCCCTCCCCCCCGAATTCCCAAGAACCCATCTCCACTCCCACTCAGGGCCATTCCCCACTCACCCATCCTCAGTGTCCATTTGGCGAAAGGGCGGGGGAGATTCATGCGCAAATTCAGTCACCCGGGCTGGCTAAAGGAACAACTTATCACACACACACACACATGCGTTGGTCTCTATGGAATTGCCCCCGGCTCTGCTTCTGTATCAGGTCAGCCCGGCGCGCCGCAAACAGCCCCCATAACATCACATGCGCGTGCTGACTCCACTGCGTTATGGGCGGCCTAAATGGGCACAGCGAGTTTGTGAACGTGGTTATTACACTTGTGGCCCTCAGTCACACAAAGAATAAAGAAATCGTATAAAGAAATCAGCTACCTACCAGACCAGACTTGGTTTTGTATCTAACCTATGGTGTGTTATATAGACATTCTGTGGTGTGCGGGCTTTTAAGTCTTACTCATGTCGGGTCATTCCGTGTTGAGAAATGCTTTAGTCGTTGTCTGATGAAGGGCTAGACCCGAAACGTAACCACCACCTTCGGTGAACAATAAATCGGTGAGCAAACCTCAGTTGTGCGGATCTTTTCCTTTTCTTATCATGCTTTAGTCATGCAATAACCCCACTTAAGATCTGGGTCAACCCTGGTTTAGAGCTAGTATCGACGGATTATAGATCGGTTTAGGTGCAGTGTAGTTCAAATCCGGATGTTGGAAAGAGTGCATAGATGAGAAATACTTTACATCATAATTCATATTGCCAAATGTACTTCACATCATTTACTGTACATTTCAGTTACTGAAGTGACAAGATGCCGCAAAAGCAAAAGACCGAGCAAGACAACAAAACCGGTCCATTAGTTTAAAGAATTAAAAGAGTAGGTTTCGTCTGAAGGCTTTGGTTTTCCTTGTCAACATATGACCATGAACCTACCTCAATCTGTAGATGGGTCCCGGGGCACTGAACTGTTCCTGACAGTTGCTCCAGTGCCATTGAAGAATGTGTCAAATCCAGAGGGCATATTTCTCTACCAGGACAATAATGTATAAACACTTTTCAAAACATTTGCTGTTGAGTTTAAACACCCTCATATTTTCAACCAAACTTAGCCCCTGAAGGCAACTGCATATTCATCGACTCCTCTCACTTTGCGTCAACTTTAGCTGTAGCCCAACTGCAGACGGAGGTGATCTTTGTCTCATTAGCACACATCTACAATGGAAATGAGACTCCCGAGTGTCCCAAAGTCTCGCTGTCTGAACCCTCCGCTCTCCGGCACAGTCACACAGATGGCCCAAGCCATGCAGATGCACCCACGTCGAAATAACGTCCCCTCAAAAGACCTGTGAAGGGAGAACGGAGTTGTTTTTTTATGCATTCCTTTGTCAGCTGAGAGTGTATGACCTGATCTTAAAAGGTGAAAGAGCCCCAGGTGCACACAGGGCGGTTGGAGATGAGGCTAATCTTAGACGTTTGACCGAAGTTTGTTGTGTATGGCAGATGCTCTTTCAAAAACAAAGGGCATGCAACTCGGGGCACTGCAGTTTGCATGCCTCTTTCTCTATTGATCTATCCATCTTCCATACTGCCTTTCTTTTGGACTGTTCTGGAAAGCTTTTCACATAATCGCATTCCATCTAATCTCTCCATCTCTGCACTCGTCAGTCCGTCAGTCTTGTTCAGTCGAAAGGATGCAAAGTTCCAGGCCTTGGGAGGAATGATGATTGGTTTTAGACTTTTTCCCTGTGTCTTTTTCTAAGCGTCTTTGCGCAGGTTCCTGACCAGTGGTTCTCAACTGCTGGATCGGGACTCAAACGTGGATTGCAGAACCACTTTTTAGTGGGTCGCGAGCCTTTCCCGGGGAACATTTCCTTCATTAAAGCGTGTTAGGATGACTTCTATTGTCACAATATCCGCTTCGTTGGATGATTTATTGCTTATTCAACAACTATTTGGAGAGAACAGAGAATTATGTTCTTGCAATTCCACCTATCTATTAATGTGGAGTAGTGGACAAACCTACTTCTTTAATGTCTTTACAAGAAGCTCAAGTAGAACAAACAGACAAATATACAAGGGTCACAAGTGTGTTGTATAGAAAAGGTACAGCATAAAAACACTCACAGACATGTTTGTGACGGTGTTATTCTTTGTGTTTTCGCAGCAATTCAACTGAGTCCGGAGGAACCTACATAAAAAAATGCTGCAAAGGCTTCTGCATTGACATACTGAAGAAGATTGCGAAGTACGTCAAGTTCACCTATGACCTGTACCTGGTAACCAATGGCAAACATGGAAAGAAAATCAACAATGTCTGGAATGGGATGGTGGGAGAGGTATGTATGAGTTTTTACACGATTTGAATAATTTTCTACTCCCTCTCGAGTGATTATCTGGATGAGTATTGCAGCCACCTCTGCTCACTGGCAGGACACTTCTGAAAAGGAGAGCTAATGTCCAATATATGCCCGTCAAATCTCCGTTTCGCAAATGTTCAGTGCTTTGTTTTGCCGGGGCTTCAAAGTGTGGATAAGTGTTTTCAGCTGTGAGGTGTTGGCATCATCTCCAAGCCGCTCTGAAAGTAAACAAATCTTCGCTTCTCTTCTGCGTATCTTAAATTCTCAGGCTCCACTCAGAGCTACACTCTCTCTCCCACGGTTCATTTAAGGCCTGTAAACTTTATAGCTGTCTCGCTTTTTATGACACACACAAAAAAAAAAAAAGAAAGGAGGGTGAGAAAAAAATTAAAAAAGAGATGGAATTTATCAGGCGTCTTGTTTTGCCATAACTGTCACTGGCGCTGTTATGATGATTATGAAGTTCCGGACCAGTGATTAGAAAAAGCGGTGAATAAAATAAATCTGTGGCACTGTGGTTGCCAAGTGTCTGCAGCCGCTGTGAGTTATGATTTGAATTCGTGCGCCATATTGGGAAAGAGCAGCCCTGAGAAAACTATAGGAAACGGTCACAAAGGAAACATGAGATTTTTTCACATGAGATTTTTTTTTTTTACGATGGTCACCGTGTAGCACATACAGTGGGGGGAAAAAGTGAGTAAAAGATTCATCCTGATCGTTGTGAGCGTCTAATCTGCAACTACAGAAAAGCAGTTATTGTTGGAAAAGAAGAGTCAGCCAGCTATTTAATGCAGAGGTGTACTTACTTGTTCACATGTTGTTGTGAATGTATGTGTGGAGGAAAAATGGAAAAGCACACCAACATCAAAACCCTATCCCCAATGTGAAGTATGGTGCACGGAGGGAAAATCATGGTGTGGGGCTGTTTTGTTGGGAAACTTGCTATCATCAATAGAAAAATATTTGTTTCTATTATTATTTTCTATTTCTATTCATCAAGATATTTTGCGGAAAAACCTCAGACATTCACAACAGTGTGAAATAAGTAAGTGAACCCCTGTATTTAATAGCTGGCTGATCATTCGTTTGCAGCAGTAACTGCTTTTCTGTAGTTGCAGATTAGACGCTCACAACGGTAAGGATGAATCTTGGACCATTCCTCTTTACAAAACTGCTGTAGTTCAGTGAGATTCAGGCATACTCACTTATTCCTTTTTCTCCTGTCAATGGTTATGTTATGGTCAATAAAAATATGATAAAATGTAAATGTTTGGGTGGTATTAGTTTAAGCGGACACTCTTTAATCATGCTTGTGATTTTAATAATGATCGGACCACATTTTATGACCAATTTAGGCATAAATGTGAGAAATTCCAAACGGTGTACTCACTTTTTCCTCCCACTTTAGTTGATTAGCCTGTGTTGTACTTTTAAAGTGTTAATATCTGAACTGGCTCCCAGCACGTGACCAGAATTGCACGAGACAGTTGAGCTCTTTAGTGTTGCCTCTGGAGCCAGGACTCCCCTGACAATGAGATTCTGAAATACAGTGCCTCTCGAACTTGAACTTTTGCACATTTTGTCATAAGCATTTTATTTTGAATTTTTCACTGAAAGTTCACACACAAGTAACAGACAACTGTAAAGTGAAAGCAAAAGGATACATGATTCTGTTATTTTTCAAAAAATAGAAAAATGAAAAGTGGGGCGTGCATAAGTATTCATACAGCATGACTTAATACTTTGTGGAACCCCCTTTTTCTGCAATAACAGCAGCAAATCTTCTGGGGTATGACTCTACAAGGTTTGCACATCTAGAGACTGAGATTTTAGCCCATTCCTCTTTACAAAACAACTCAAGCTCTGTCAAATTAGAAGGAGAGCGTTTGTGAACAGCAGTTTTCAGGTCTGTCCACAGATTTTCAATAGGATTTAGGTCAGGACTTTGACTGGGCCATTCTAACACATTAATATATATATATATATATATATATATATATATATTTTAAACCATTCCATTGTAGATTTAGCTTTGTGTTTAGGGTCTTTGTCCTGCTGGAAGGTGAATTTCCGCCCCAGCCTCAATTCTCTTGCTGACTCCAGCAGGTTTTCCTCCAAAATGTCTCTGTATTTGGCTCCATCCATCTTCCCAACTATTCTTACAATCTTCCCAGTCCCCGCTGAGGAAAAGCAGCCCCATAACATGATGCTCCCCCCACCATATTTGACACTGGGGATGGTGCACTCAGGACGATGAGCAGTGTTACATAACGTTTTGCATTTGGGCCAAAAAGTTAATTTTTTCTCTCATCTGACCAAAGCACCTTCTTCCACATGGTAGCTGTGTCCTCCGTATGACTTCTAGCAAACTTCAAACGGGATTTCTTATGGCCTCTTTTCAATAATGGCTTTCTTCTTGCCACTCGTCCATGAAGGCCAGATTTGTGTAGAGTACGACTTATAGTTGTCCCATGTACAGATTCCCCCAGCTCAGTGGCAGTACGTCGCAGCTCCTCCAGAGTTATCTTGGGGCACTTGGTTGCATTTCTGACCAGTGCTCTCCTTGTTCGGTCTGTTAGTTTAGGTGGATGGCCGTGTCTTGGTAAGTTCACAGTGGTGCTATACTCTTTCCATTTCCGAATGATGGATTGAACAGTGCTCCGTGAGATGTTCAAATCTTGGGTAATCTTTGTACAACTTAACGCTGCTTTAAACTTCTTCACAGCTTTATCCCTGACCTCTCTGGTGAGCTCCTTGACCTTCATGATGTTGTTTAGTGACCAATACACTCTAACCATAGCTCTGAGGCCCTCACAGAACAGCTGGAATTATACTGAGAGTAGATTACGTACAGGTGGCCTCGATTTAATGGTTAGAGCAAGGTGTGAACATTCTGCAGTCATTAGGAATGTTATAAAGGCAATTTAATGTACTCAGAAAAGGCTGTATGAATACTTATGCACGCCCCACTTTTCACTTTTCTATTTTTTTAAAAATAACAGAATCATGTATCATTTTGCTTTCACTTCACAGTTGCCTGTTACTTGTGTGTGAACTTTCAGTAAAAAATCCAAATAAAATCTTTACGTTTATGGTTGTAAACATGACAAAATGTGCAAAGATTCAAGGTGTATTAGTACTTTTGAGAGTAAGTGAAATCTAAACACAGCATACTGGATGAGTCATTGGCACTCACAAACACAGCTTTCATCCATCAGTGTACTAAGACACTGGAGGCAAGACGGGTGAAATGCCTTGCCCAAGGGCACAACAACACTGACACATCAGACTTTGTGGCATTTTTCTTTTGATGGCGACAGTCCCAGTTATTATGTTACTAAAGACATTGGCATTTGGCAGCAAATACCTGTCCTCTTGCAATCTGACCACCTCCCTCGAATGCAACCAAGTGATAAATAAGTCATAAAAAAATGTTCTCCTCAGAGACTGCCTCCTCCTCACAGTACGTATCCGTCCCCTTCTTTCTTCCAGGTGGTCTATAAGAAAGCCGTCATGGCCGTCGGGTCTCTGACGATCAATGAGGAGCGTTCTGAGGTCATCGATTTCTCCGTCCCGTTCGTGGAAACCGGGATCAGTGTCATGGTCTCTCGTAGCAACGGAACAGTGTCTCCATCCGCCTTTCTCGGTAACCGGCACTCACTCATCTCACCTGTCTGATTGTTGTTTGGAGTGTGGTCGGGAAAGTTTTGTGTTCACAATTTACCAGTTATCAGTCAAGTTTAGATGAGGGATTAACACATCCACAGGCATTAGCTGGAAACTGCTAAAAGAATACAAGAATGAATTATTGTCCAAAATGTCTGATTTATTTTATAATAATGAAGTAATATCTATCACACGTTTGATAATGATCCAATCTCATCTTTTTATCTATGATTTTGTGACATATTGTAGTATCTTGTGATACAGATATATTGCATCACCTAATGCGAGTGCGATATATTTGGCGATATATTGTGCTGGCCGGGCTACTCTTCATCACATTCACGCTGCACTGCCCTCTCACTTAAGCTCGCAGCCCACAAAAATCTCTTTTAAAAAGTGAATTCATAATTGCAACTTTTGCTCATTTGCAAACTGCGAGTTCCATCGCAAGTATATGCTCCCAGTGTTTATTCGAAGACGCACAGTAGTGCGGGAGTGTTTGTCTCTTTGGTTTGTCGGCGCGCAAGCTCGTATTTGTTTGGTGTGTGTTCAGAGAGATCTCACTTACGCAGCTGTCAATACTTGCTCTTTCATCTCCCAGACGCAAAGGAAAGAGACGTACTGCACTGACAGAGACTCTTAGCTTTCTGTGGGAAGTCAAGCAGACAATGAGTAAATGTCTTCCTTTATTCAAGACAAATTCTACCGGCGAAAAGTTGTTGTGGGAAAGTCTAGAGGCAAGATTTTGAAGTATTTAGTGTTTACAGTTGTTGCAGGTCATCAGCTGAATGAAAGAGTAGAGACACAGGGTTGTTAATAGTTTTAGAACTAGCAGTAGACGCATTAGAGTAGTCGCATTACATGACCAGTGTGGGCAACTTTGTAACTGCACTTTACTTACTGTACTTGTGTACAACCCGTTAGCTTGAGGGAATGCCTACCAAATGCAACATTATTAATTCTTGTTTTATGGTACAAGACTGAAACCTTGTACAAGAACCTTTTTTTGTTTTGTTTTTAGTTTATTAAGTACAGTATGTTACTCATGTTTACACTACAGGCTCCTGGTTCACCACTTAAGATTTGAGACATGATGTAACACAGTGTAATCAAAACAAAGCTTGTGACCAATTTCGACTGTGTTTTATGTTGCATTTAGTTCCCTCTAAAACATAGGATTTCTTTTTCCACCCCGTATTTTCGCACAATACCGCAAACACCTACATCTCTGTTCCGAAGTTGTACTCCTAGAGCTTGCAGCAGATGGATGCAGGGGTGTCGCATTCATTTTTTAAAAGCGCCCGCACAACCGATATGGAAAAGCGACTGAATAAATATATATTATGGATCTGTAGCATGTGTGAGGGTAATTAAAAGCTCTGCTGTCTCCGCTCCGCAAGCCAACGGGGATGTCACGAATGTCCAAATGGTTTGTGTGTGGAATTACTTTTATTTTGAGGTGTTAGGTTTGAAGAGGTGCAAGATTTGAAGAGGTGCAAGATTTGAAGAGGTTCTTGGTTTGAAGAGAGGCTTGGTTTGAAGAGGTGTCAGTTGAAGATGTGCAAGATTTGAAGAGGTGTCAGACTTAAAGATGTGCAAGATTTGAAGAGGTTCTTGGTTTGGAGAGGTTCTAGGTTTAAAGAGGTGCTAGGTTTTGAAGAGGTGCTAGGTCTGAAGAGGTGCTAGGTCTGAAGAGGTGCTAGGTCTGAAGAGGTGCTAGGTTTGAAGAGGTGCTAGGTTTGATGAGGTGCTACGTTTGAAGAGGTTCTAGGTTTGATGAGGTGCTAGGTTTGAAGAGGTGCTAGGTTTTGAAGAGGTGCTAGGTTTGAAGAGGTGCTAGGTTTTGAAGAGGTGCTAGGTTTGATGAGGTGCTAGGTTTGAAGAGGTGCTAGGTTTTGAAGAGGTGCTAGGTTTAAAGAGTTGCTAGGTCTGAAGAGGTGCTAGGGTTGAAGAGGTGCTAGGTTTGAAGAGGTGTTGGATTTGAAGAGGTGCTAGATTTGAAGAGGTTCTTGGTTTGGAGAGGTGCTAGGTTTGAAGAGGTGTTGGATTTGAAGAGGTGCTAGATTTGAAGAGGTTCTTGGTTTGGAGAGGTGCTAGGTTTGAAGAAGTGTCCGACTTAAAGATGTGCTAGGTTTGAAGAGGTGCTAGGTTTGAAGAGGTGTTGGATTTGAAGAGGTGCTAGATTTGAAGAGGTTCTTGGTTTGGAGAGGTGCTGGGTTTGAAGAGGTGCTAGATTTGAAGAAGTTTTAGATTTGAAGAGGTGCTAGGTTTGAAGAGGTTCTTGGTTTGAAGAGGTGCTAGATTTGAAGAGGTTCTTGGTTTGGAGAGGTGCTGGGTTTGAAGAGGTGCTAGATTTGAAGAGGTGTTAGATTTGAAGAGGTGCTAGGTTTGAAGAGGTTCTTGGTTTGAAGAGGTGCTAGGTTTTGAAGAGGTGCTAGGTCTGAAGAGGTGCTAGGTCTGAAGAGGTGCTAGGTCTGAAGAGGTGCTAGGTCTGAAGAGGTGCTAGGTTTGAATAGGTGCTAGGTCTGAAGAGGTGCTAGGTCTGAAGAGGTGCTAGGTCTGAAGAGGTGCTAGGTTTGAATAGGTGCTAGGTCTGAAGAGGTGCTAGGTCTGAAGAGGTGCTAAGTCTGAATAGGTGCTAGGTCTGAAGAGGTGCTAGATTTGAACTGGTGCTAGATTTGAAGAGGTGCTAGGTTTGAAGAGGTGCTAGGTTTGAAGAGTTGCTAGGTTTGAAGAGGTGCTAGGTTTAAAGAGTTGCTAGGTTTGAAGAGGTGCTAGGTTTGAAGAAGTGTCCGACTTGAAGATGTGCTAGGTTTGAAGAGGTGCTAGATGTCAGAGTTGAAGAGGTGCTAGATTTGAAGAGGTTCTTGGTTTGGAGAGGTGCTAGGTTTGAAGAGGTGCTAGATTTGAAGAGTTGTTAGATTTGAAGAGGTGCTAGGTTTGAAGAGGTTCTTGGTTTGAAGAGGTGCTAGATTTGAAGAGGTGCTAGATTTGAAGAGGTGTTAGATTTGAAGAGGTGTTAGATTTGAAGAGGTACTAGATTTGAAGATGTGTAAAATTTGAAGATGTGCTAGGTTTGAAGAGGTTCTTGGTTTGAAGAGGTGCTAGGTTTGAAGAGGTGCTAGATTTGAAGAGGTGCTAGATTTGAAGAGGTGTTAGATTTGAAGAGGTGTTAGATTTGAAGAGGTGCTAGATTTGAAGAGGTGCTAGATTTGAAGAGGTGTTAGATTTGAAGAGGTGCTAGGTTTGAAGAGGTGTCAGACTTGAAGATGTGCTAGATTTGAAGATGTGCTAGATTTGAAGAGGTGCTAGATTTGAAGAGGTGCTAGATTTGAAGGGGTGCTAGGTTTGAAGAGGTGCTAGATTCGAAGGGGTGTGAGTTTTGAAGAGGTTCTTGGTTTGAAGAGGTTAATTTATTTTAATTTCATTTCATTACTCATTTGAGCAGAAACCTTTTTTTTATTTAGAGAAGAAAGAAAACCAAACAAGACTATTGTGCTCAAAAGGAGTAGGAAGAATTTCAAAGAACTTATAATAAACCTACCCCTTATCTCTAATTCAAGTAATGCTAACATAAAATATTGGTCCAAGTGTTGAACTTGTTTAAGGCTCTATTCAAGGCCGGTTATATACTACTGTTTTTCTCAGTCGCTTTGACACATTTCTCCAAACCAAGTCCACATTGGCCAAAAGCTCACGCAAAAACAGGTTTGATCTCAGCACAATACACTTTCACTTTGAAAATGCTTGATTTGTTTGTCAAATGCTACTTTTTTGCAACAAAACCCACAAACTATTCTCATGCGTTTTGCATGTGCTCATTTGGGTCATTTGGGTTCATACTTTACACAAATAATGAGAAAAAAACAAAACAGATTTACGTTGAAATTATTTTGTATTGTAAATTCATGGACAAAATCCTTCAGTGATCACTAATGTACTATAATGTAACATATTTTACTATAGTTACTGTTGCAATATCTGTTGAGCCTCACAGTGACTGTACCAGTAACAAATCATACAGATCAGAATAGCAGCTGCATCCAGATTTGGCTACACTGACTTTAATACAAAAACATATTTTTTAGTGTATGTTTTCTTAACACTGTTCTCTGTACTACCCTTCTCAGAAAACAATGGAACAGGATTCTGTTCTTTGTTGATTTTACCGTTTTGCTGTCATGTTTCAGTTATAAAAAAAAAGTCTAAGTATTGTTGTGAAAACATCTCATAGAATTGACCAAACATTGTGAATCCACTGAAAGTGCACGTGGCGGTGTCAGAGTTCTGCGAGTCTAAACTGTTGAGAAATTTGGTAATTATTTTGAAAGTTGAGTCAAATGTTCAGGTAAATGGTTGAATAAAAAATAAGCTTTCCATTGTTGAATAAAGGTTCTCAAGCCGTCATCTGTACTGGGTTGTTTTAGTACTGCAGACTCCTTTCAAGCTAACGCTCACCCGGAGACCCACACTCAACTTGACATGAGCATTGTTGCGAAAGTGGCAATTAGCTGGAGAGGCTTTAATGGCTGCTCCACAGTGGACTTTCTTCCCCTCTCCCTCGCACATAAAGTCATGCACTCAAGTGAGCCCTGCGCGGTGGCGTGGCCCGGCAGCGCTCGCCCCTACATCCGAGCGCAGTTCTAATCTTTAGGGAGGACAGGACTGCTGACACCAGGGCTTCCTATAGCGCACGCCCCCTCACACTGTGCAATGGAAGTTTTGTCCGTGGCCTGTGTGTACGCGAGCGCGTGGGCGTGGAGCCGCGAACATGCCAGAGTCAGCTGGTTATCCGCGCCGCTGTTAAACACCTGATTGATTTATTCATTGACTGTGTGGAGGGGCTGGAGTGGAAGTGTGCAGGAAGTAGAGATAAAACATAGTGCAAAGTGGTTAATATTAATCCTTGACCTTATTTTCTTTCTCCCCTCTCTCTTCTCTGCAGAACCATTCAGTGCATCAGTGTGGGTGATGATGTTCGTCATGCTCCTGCTGGTCACTGCAATGGCTGTGTTCATGTTCGAGTATATCAGTCCACTTGGCTTCAACAGGAACCTACAACAAGGGAAAGGTAAGGGTACAAGTGTATCTCTAAACTTTCAATTGAAGTGGTTCTCGCACTGTGGTATGTGCACAACGGTAGAACACAGGCTGCTTTACAATTATATCCTTTTTTTTGCTGGGGTACCTATCCCCCACCCCCATTTTCAAACTCTGGAAGTCGGGGAGCTGCAGACCTTTTTTTTTTTTTTTACTGCCGTGGCCAAGGGGGGCACAATCTCAGGCAGGCTGGCCCCTGGAGGACACTCTAGGCCCATTTATTACAAATAACAATGAGCTTTATGATTTTCAGACATCCTGGGCGGTTTGTCAAATTCCAGATGGGGGGGGGGGGAGTGCCACCCCAACCCCTCCTCTAGCTCCGCCCCTGCAGAGCACAGATAAAAATAAATGAAAAAGAAAAAAAACATGGATGAAAAAAGTTTTATTCCGATCTTCTAGTCCTAGTCCATAAAATCTCCCGCGCAAATTCTGTCGGTTAAATCCAAAATGTTCTATTACAGTATACAGTACATACGGACCAAAATCCTGACAGGATTTTTTTTTTCTTTCTGACAAACACAGCTAAGCTACCCTGACTGAAAAATTTCAGTCAGGGTACAGAACTTATCATAGCACAGAGACCGCCTTAGTCAAAGTTACCAACGACCTGTTATTAGCAGCTGACGCCGGACTAGCTTCAGTCCTCGTTCTGTTAGACCTCAGTGCAGCATTTGACACAATCAACCACAATATTCTCCTGCAGAGGTTAGAAACTGACGTAGGCATCAGGGGAACAGCCCTCTCTTGGTTTAAATCTTACTTATCTGATAAGCAAAAATTTGTTATTGTAAACCTAAAGTCTTCACCGTGTTCTAAAGTGTGTTATGGGGTGCCACAGGGTTCAGTGCTCGGGCCAATTTTATTTATATTGTACATGCTTCCATTAGGTAACATAATCCGAAATCATAATATAAATTTTCACTGTTACGCGGATGACACACAGCTGTACTTATCAATAAAACCAGGTCAGACAGATAAATTAGATGTGCTTAGTTCCTGCGTAAAGGCCATCTGGATGACTGTAAATTACCTTCTCCTTAACCCTGATAAAACCGAGGTTATTATTTTAGGTCCTAAAAAACTGAGAGAGTCTTAATCTCAGCAGATCATCTCCCTGGATAATGTTAGCGTATCAACGAGCTCTAAAGTAAAAAACCTTGGAGTTCTGTTTGACCAGGACCTCTCTTTTAAAACGCATATAAACCAGGCTTGTAAAATTGCGTTCTTTCACCTGCGCAACATTGCTAACCCTGATAAAACCGAGGTTATTATTTTAGGTCCTAAAAAACTGAGAGAGTCTTTATCTCAGCAGATCATCTCCCTGGATAATGTTAGCGTATCAACGAGCTCTAAAGTAAAAAACCTTGGAGTTCTGTTTGACCAGGACCTCTCTTTTAAAACGCATATAAACCAGGCTTGTAAAATTGCGTTCTTTCACCTGCGCAACATTGCTAAAATACGAAACATTCTACCTAAGAGTGATGCAGAAAAACGTATTCATGCATTTGTTTCCTCAAGGCTGGACTACTGCAACTGCCTGCTAGCAGCGTGTCCTAAAAGTTCCCTAAAAAGTTTTCAACTAGTTCAAAATGCAGCTGCAAGATTGTTAATGCGTACAAAGAGAACACATCACAATACACCTGTATTTTGAATTGGTAGTATGTAAATTCATGCGTGCACCAATTTGGAAGTGCATTTTAGTTCTATTGTTTCTGAAATATGTTTAGTGTCTAAGAATTTCTGATTTCAAAGGTTTTACTATTAAAGATGTATAAATAGTTAGAAATTATTCAGTATTTTGACAAGTTACCTTTATTGAGTCACCTCTATATTGTTTGCAAGCATTCACAAAAATCCCTAGTATGCTTTTAACCTCCACATATTCCCATACTGAATATCAATCGCCTTGGCCTCTAAACCTGCCCCCCCCCCCCCTTGCTGTTTTCTATCCTCAGACCCCCACGGACCGTCCTTCACCATGGGCAAGGCCGTGTGGCTGCTCTGGGGTCTGGTCTTCAACAACTCTGTGCCCGTGCAGAATCCGAAAGGAACCACCAGCAAGTTCATTGTCTCCGTGTGGGCCTTCTTCGCCGTCATCTTCCTGGCCTCGTACACTGCCAACCTGGCCGCCTTCATGATCCAGGAGGAGTTCGTGGACCAAGTGACGGGCCTGTCTGACAACAAGGTAAAAGCGTATACGAGTGTACAACCGGATTACTTATGTCTGGGTTGGGTGCAGTGAATGGAGTGAGGCAAATTAGTCATTACCGAACCGACATAATCACATTTTCTGCTCCTGTACGCTGCAGAATGTAATTTATTTCTCCAAAAATGTGTGGCATATGCTGTTTGTCAGCAGCGCCGTTTCACCTTGCTCACATGCCAAATCACATAGCTTCTCCATAGCCTTAAATAATCGATCGACAGCCGTCTTGACTACAATTAGAGAAACGTAGGTCTTCATTCATGAGATTCTCCTGGACCAAATTATAACTGTTTCCAATGGACAGGACGATCCAAATGACAAATACCAAAACCTAAAGTTGCCCATTTGAAGATCTTCCTTAGCTCAAATTTGACCCATGAAAGCAATGTTTGTAGGGTGCGCTCTTAAAACAGGCACTTCAACGTCAACTTTATTTGCCTTAAAGGAGACAACATTGCTCCTCAAACTCCTCACACTCTTTACACTTTGCGACTCCAGGCCTTCCAAGCTGCCTTTCAGCTCATACAACGTACGTAACGTACAAAAGACCAAAGCCGTTGTGCTCTTCATTGCAGTTTGACCCCCTGTCTATCCCGTCCTTAACCTGCTTCAGTGAACGTTAGCCATCCCATTGTTGAAGAGATTAGCCAATGGCTTAACCCTGAAGTTAGCTTGCTCTCCTTTCTAATCCTCTTCGGTTCTACATGGCTCTAGTTGAAAGTTAAAGGCTTCGGAGGGTTTGAAATGACAAAGGCCCAATGAGCTTCATCCAATTTGAGGAAGTAAATCAGGTAAAGACCAAAACAGCGCAGCAGAAAAAGTGCAACGATGCTCAAAAGTCACAATCAATAACAAAATGCCAAGGAAAGGGGTTTTTAAGTTTGACAACATACTAAAAAGTGCTGGGGTTTAAAGCAGTACTAAGTAACTTGTTTACCTTAATAAATCATTTCCGTAGTCCCTCTGGGGGTAATACAACTGTTTATGGGATGCTTGGAGGGTCTTTCATCTCCCCCTGGTGTCTCTGGCCAGAAAACTACAGAGCTGATAACAAGCACAAACTTTTACACGTTCTCACGCCTGGCAAAGAAATGGCTCCTGTCAAATCAATCTTGCATCCACATGTAACCGGATGTATGTCTGTATGTGTGTTCTGAGGTCTAGAAGAGTAGACCTGAGTAAATGAAAGGTGTGTATAAGAGTTTTTATCTAATTGTTGTGCATGTGAAGATTTGCTTTTACTATTATGAACTTGGTCAATGTAAATGCCATTATCCATGTGTGCATTATGTTTTTATGTATTTTACTATAACATCAGCCTGCCCAGGGACTACGGGTGGAATTTAGCTCTGAGCTAAAACCTGGTATGATGCATCTCTCCCCTTGGGGTTAATGTTTATTGTACACTGTCCCTGTTTCTCTAAATAAATAAATACAAATACAAATACAAAACCACATTTGCAACTGGGCTGCCACCGGACCGGAGCAACCAATACACACTAATGGAATCAGAAAGAAGAAGCTAACAGGCTAACGAGCAAAGCTAGCTGCGGGCTAGCGCCACTTTAAACAGTAGTTATAGCCAAATTTGAGTGATTTTTTTTTTTATTTACATTGTGTAATTGGATGTACAATATCCCTCTCTCCCTTCGCTTTTTCTGTCTGCGTAGTATTTTCTCTCACGGACAATTAATAAGTAAAAAAATCGCAATGTGCTTATGGCTTCTAGGGGCAAGAGTTACTTAGTACTGCTTTAACAAGGGGTACAAAATTGTCTAGGAAGACACCACATGGACAGATATGGGCCATGTTGATGACTTAGAGGGGGGTGACAGACACAAGCCGGATGGGTTCAAAATAGAAGCTAAACGGCCATTGAGGCAGTTCTGCTGAGCCAGGCAGAGCGGGGGACTGTGGCCAAGAGTTTGTGCAGAAACATGCTGCTTAGTGCAAATTTCCACAGTCTTGTGAAATTTTCATATACACATCGGTGCACTCGTAACGGCGCCTTCATTTCGGTTCAGCAGTGTACGGGGAAGCAAGGCCGGCATATGGGCAATCAACCAGAAGGTTTATAAAGGCTTTTGGGGGGATGTTTACTTTATGGATCGCAGATGTCTTTTGTTGCTACCTATTGTGCTCAGCATCAACCACCTCCCTGATGAGGAGCATTATTATTTACAGTGTATGTGTAAGGATCCCACAAAAAACATGATACAGTGATATCAGAAGTCTCAGAATAATGCTGTGGACTTATACGATATATTAACTTGTGAGAAACGACTTCCTGTCTGTCGCCAACCTTTCACCTCTCTGCACTGCTGTCACACGGGTTGGTTGTCACATTGCTTTTAATTGCTACAATTGCGTTGTGACTTGATATTGTTATTGAACATCAACTTTAAAATCCTGCGTCTCCTGCTGTAATAGTTTTGACCAATTTTGACGAAAAATCCAATAAAAAGCTACAGCTACAGCTCAAACGTATGTCAAGTGATGAATGCCTACATTATCATTGTAGAGCAGTGGTTCCCAAACTTTTTGGAGCCGTGTACCCCCTGAAGCTTTAGGTGAAGAGTCGCGTAACCCAAACTTTGACGCAATTGAAAACACTGGGAATATCACATGTAATATTATGTTTATTTCCTCCATTATTACAGTGAACTCAAGCAGGTTTTCCACATTCAAATTTTTTTTACTCGTCTGGGCTATTAAGAATATGTAAATACAAAAATATTGATGAAAATGCCAGTTTTTGATTATTTTGAAAACGAGGCTGTTACTGAGAATGGGTAAAGCTGAGTGTTTTGCCAGGACTTTCTTGTCACTCATTCTGAACATCAGACTCCGCGGTCTGGCTCCGCCCCCTCTGTGTCTCCTTCAGTCGTACTGTCACCACCGGCACAGACTCAAATGTGCTGGTTTAAGCTTTTAAAGCGATGCGAAGATAATGTATACGCAAGACATAACCATCTTTGTACGTGCCTCCACACATCAGCTCGTAAATGTAAACGTGTCAGATACAAAGCCACGGGTTTAGCGGCAGAGGAGGAACAGCCACAGACGCTTCTCTTTCTTTTACACTCCAGTCCAAAGCGGCTCTTGAGGTTCGGTTCTGGAGTGGACACATTTAGGTCCAGGACAAGCTTATCCACGTCAGAATTATAAGACTATTTCGCCTGTATAAGCGCGTTTCCCGTGCAGTGGTTTTAACGGGTCAATATCGATCAGATTGTGATAAACATGTATTTTTCTCCAAAGTTTCTTTGCGTAACCCCGGGGTCGTCCTGCATACCCCCGGGGGTACGTAAACACAATGTTTACGTCAATAACAATAGAAACAACCAACCCCAAACATGGTGACTGCCAAAGCAAGCACATTGTTACAGTTGATGTTTCTGTTTCTAGCAATTAAAGGTGCACTATGTATATAAAAAAAAATATATATATATAGATTTGACCTTTCAGTGACCTAGCGACTGTATGTGTGGTTAGTGCCATTACTTTCCATCCTGGTGACCTATGATGCTTTTGGGTAATTTAATTGCAAGTGTTTTAGGATTTCTGGTAGGTTTTCGGAATAAAATGTATGCGTAACCATGGAGACGGTTCAGTCAGCAGTGAAAACCTACCAGAAATCCTAAAAGCAACTGATCAGCATCTTAGGGGCCACCAGTATGGTTAGCAAAGGCTCTACGCAAGCCACTCATACAGCCACTAAGTCACTGAAAGTCAAATAGGTACTAATATCAACTTCTTCTTTTTTACATTAACCATTGCATTGTGCACCTTGAATAGCATTTCATCGCACCTTCATAAATGAGTGATGATATGTGGATGTTCTGTTGATGAGCTGTGGACTCTTACATTTTAACATGATGCAAGAAGCAATTAGATTTAACTGTTTGGAAAGCATTTAGAAAGCATCATTCAAGAAATATATTAATTTAATGCTTGAAGCGAGGAAATGGAAAGACGCCTATGAACCCAACGGACGATGCTTTTGAACCCATGCTATATGTCTAAAGCACTCTTGAGCGACATGTTCGAATCACTGCATTTACAGCGTTGATCATGTGCGCGTGGCCATCTCCACCTGCCCACAGCACAGTCCGTATGCTCCGCTCTGTTCTCCCTCATCATTTCTGCATCAGGCTTTCATTAAGAGCAGCTGGTGAACCTCTCCAAAGCCCTTCACTGATAATTACAGAGCGCACCAAGGCCATGTTCCCAATCTACACATGCTCCCAGTCCGCCCATGCAGTTGGCAAGCACCTATCTACCTCTATTTAGCCATTTCGAGTGTGTCTCTCCGCTGCAAAGCTGTCTGATTGATTTGCTCAGGAGTATTTCATCACATGTCATTCTTAGTCTGAATCCATAGTTTGAAACCTCTAATACCTGAACAAAGTAAAAACAAAACAAAAAACAGGCAACAAAAACCTCTTCAGACCTATCATCTCTTCAAACTTAGAACCTCTTCAAACCTAGCACTTCTTCAAACCCAGCACTTCTTCAAACCTAGGACCTCATTAAACCTGTGACCTCTTCAAACCAATGACCTCTGCAAACCTAGCACTTCTTCAAACCTACGACCTCATTAAACCCATGACCTCTTCAAACCTATGACCTCCTCAAACACTAAAAACAGCTGGGTTATTTAATCTACTCAACTGCTGGGTTATGACATTTTGTACCCATTATGGGTTATTTATCTGGGATTTGGGTTATTTGTTTGGGATTTGGGTTATTTTTGTGCAACCCATGCGCTGGGTCAAAATCGATCAACCCAACAACGGTCAAACAAACGTCAGTTGACTCAGCACCTGGGTTGTTTTGCTTTGAACGTCATTACATCGAGAGTCGACATCCACCACGAATCCATACTCCGCACCAGGCTCCATTTTGGCTGCGATCTGAGCTGGGGCAAAAAAGTCATCCTCGTGGCGAGGTAAATCAACCTTAAGGTTTGTGTACACTACATATCTAATTCACATAATGCCTGTGCTGCGTTACCTATTAAAGTGGTATCTTGTCGAGGATAGTTGGCTGGTTTTGCCATGGGTTTTGCGAACAACGTAGCTAGCCATTTAACCGTGGTCATGATGAACCTTTTACAAACAGTGCACGTAGCTTATCTGTGGCTTTTGTAAACTGCCATTTACCTGCTTATTTTGTACGTGTGAAAAATTATCTGGCACTTCTGTAATTTACAACGAAGATGCAGCTAATAAAATAGGCGCGAGGAGGGAGAGAGAAAGGAGCGGGAGATGACGCTTTAGCAGCGCGGCAGCTACAACAACCCAAGGCTGGGGAAATGAGGGCCGGCGATGTAAGTACTGATATTTCCACCAAACATCTTCGATATAGCGAGCACCATAACCACTCGTAGAAAAGTGACGCATGAACAAGTGGTGAGGGGCACGAAGGAGAGAGACGCATGGTGCGGCCCATGCCTTTTTCTGATTGTTGCTCGGGTAGTATCTCCTCCACGATGACCACGATTATAAAAGGACGCGGTAGGTTATTCTGTAAGGATTTCAGAAGCCACGGTTTACCGCGGAAATGTTTCACGAGCTGCCGCACGCCATAAACAGCGCGTAAACTCACCGGTAGTTGAGCGAGGCAGAAGGACGCTCTCCTCCGAATATAAACAACATCTTGGAGATAATCCTTCGCTGTAAATGTCCAGGTCAAGTTAAAGAACTGCATAATTCCCAAAAAAGTTGTCCAAATGTTCGGAAATAGCCGCCACAACTGGCTCAAGATGTAAACAAAAGGCTAACGCGCTGCTTCAGCAACAGAAAGGAAAGTGAAACCGCACATGTGGAAATCAGCTGTTAAAGAGTCTCCTTAGTCACTTTGTAAACATGTTTCATTCTCTGTTCATCAAAACATGACAAATCATTAAACAGCAGCATAACTTTTGAGAACATAAAACCGAGCCTAGCTTGTGGCCTAATAATATATAGTAAAATAATTATGATATTTATGGTCATTATAAAGAAGTAAAGTAAGTTGACATTGTTTTGTATTATTAATTTTTTAGAAACAGTGAACAGTTTACAAGTATTAAAAAGCTTTTTAAAGACAAAAAATAAACATATCAGTTATTTCCCTTCATTTGGTCGATAATCGTGAATAATTGTAAAATCGCAATATTTTCTTTCACAATAATCGTGACTTAAAAAATTGAAATCGTGACACCCTAAGCAGCTCTTCTCGAATGAGCCATCTGAACGTGCATGTTTGCAAAAGGCTAGTTTGCTAGCTAGCCAGGTAATTCTCCAGTTTAACGACAATGCCAAATTCAACCTGGGGATATAGGTACCTAATATTTTAGGTCTAAAAGAATGAATCTGAATATTTTCTTTTAAATATCTCATGTTATGCAGTGACTCTGCCTTTCCCAGCAGCGTATAATGGGAGTGGACGGATCTTGCGTTGTTTTAAGCTGTTTACATGATCAGCCTGCATCAGCCGTCAATATTCTTGTGAAGAAAAAACATAGTGATTTTTATAGTGATGTAAAGTTAGCTCAAACTTGCATGTATTCAATTTATTACATATGAATTATATAAGGAGAGAGGGAGGATTGGTTTCTCTAGAATTTATGACCCTAACTTCTTTTGTTGTTTGTTTCAGATCAATGGACAGCTTTGTCATCAACAATTTGACAGAGTGGCAGCTGACGGATCTTGTAGAAAGATTTAAAGGTAAATCTATTTTTTTCCCCATCCACAGCATCTCAAGTCTGCATTGCTACTCATTGTGATCATTTGGAAAGTCATGAAGTTGACAACATTCCTTCTTTTCTTTTTTTTTAATATAAATTCTTATGAAATATAATGTACTCTTTTTTTTTTCAATAGCTTCCATGTGGTGTGTCAAAGTAACTCCAATAAAGGAGTCTATTTTGTAACAATAGATTATTGAATGTGCATGTTTATTACTTTATCTTTGACGTAATTAGCCATACATTTTGATCTTAACGTATAGTTAAGATCAATGGAGACATGAGAGGCTACATTTTTCAGCTTTTAAAACATCTCTGCAGTGCCACTGTCTGATCGACTCCGCACCACACAGCACTGATTCAGTAATTTGTCCTAAAATGTTCCACAAGAAGGTAACGAGTGCAGAAATTAACGTATTTATAAAAAGGTTAACTATTTTGTGTTTTAATCCATTCAGCCCTGGCTTTATGAGGTTGACTCTAAAGAAGTCTTCTAAATCTACAAAGAATGTAATTGATTTATGGCTTCTTAGGTCAGTTCAGGTCTGAATCCTTTTTTAAATTGTTTTCTGTAATGTGAGCTGTATGCCATAACCATCAACACTAAATTAAAGATGCACTAAATCGTTTCCAAATTGTAAACCTAACTAGACTTCACTTCAAATAATAATATTTCTTTTTATTCCACTACACTAGTTGGTAGACATTTGTTCCTTACTCACTCATACTCTCTCACATGCTCGTGTTCATTCTTTCTTTCTTGTTTTTAGCCTGGAACAAACATGGTGGAATACCTCCATGAGGCCAAGGCATCCAGACCATACCCCTACGTCCTAACATTGGGAAATGATGATCAGCGTGTATCTCAGGCCTTTGTCATCATTGCTGGTCAGGCTTTGGAACACGACGCACTGCTTAAAGCCATTGATGCCTGCCTCAAGGCATTCTTTATTTTAGACATTGAATACCCGAAGCAGTGTGACCATGTGTGGAAATTCCTGCAAAGTGCCATCTATGAAATTCCAGGAGGAGAGTCTAAACTGGTAACGTTTCTTCAATCTAGAATACTTGCTTGCAAATAGAGCCAACAGCCTCAAGGACAGCTTGTTACTACCAGGCGGATAGGCGTTTTAAAAATTAGTTTGTTTCATTTGTTTTGCACTAAATGTTTTATTGACATTGTTTTTATCTGTTCCAGTTCTTGACCTTAATTCATTGATCTGAAACATGTTATATTGTGGACATTTATATGAATAAATTTCAAGGCAGTGCCTTGTAAAGATTTCAGTATTGTTTAAGTGTTTTTTGCATAGTGTATGCTTTAAATGACAAATCTAGCATGTATTTTGTTGTTGAAACAACCCAGAATTGTATTCAATTTGACCCAGCATTTGGGTAGAGTAAATAACACATATATTTAGTTGAAACAACCCAGAATTGTATTCAATTTGACCCAGCATTTGGGTAGAGTAAATAACACATAAATTTAGTTGAAACAACCCTGAATTGTATTTAATTTGACCCAGCATTTGGGTAGAGTAAATAACACATATATTTAGTTGAAACAACCCAGAATTGTATTTAATTTGACCCAGCATTTGGGTAGAGTAAATAACAGATACGTGTGGTTGAATTTACCCAGATTTGTGGTTATTTTGACCCAGAATTTGGGTAGAATATTTAACTCATCTGCTGGGTTAGAAAGGAGGAACCCATCTTGCTGGGTCAAATTAACTACTGCTGGGCTGGTGTAATATTGCACCAGCGGTTGAGTTATAAAACAGCCCAAATTGGGTTATTTTTAACCCAACAGTTTTTAGTGTATGACCTCTTCAAACCTAGGACCTCTTCAAACCTATGACCTCTTCAAACCTATGACCTATGACAGCCCTATGAGGCAACTCCTGTTGTGATATTGGGCTATACAAAACCATTGATTGATTGATTGATTGATTGAGAACCTCTTCAAACCTATGACCTCTTCAAACCTAGTGTTGTGAGACTCGTGCAAAAAGGCCTTAACAAATCCATTATTCTCACCCTTCATCCCTTCAACCCTGGCATCCCAATCTGTCTGGGGTGTAACTATTCCCCACTCCTTTCTCATTTGACTATCAGTTAAAGTCTGTCCTGCAGTTGGAACATAGCCAGTGATATTTTATTTTTTATTATTTTTTAAGTAATGAATAAGTTATGATTGCTTGAGAAGACATGATCTCCTCCAGGCCTTTGCTGGTGATGCTGACACATACACAGCGTGGCACACACTCCACTTCCCAGCATGCACTCTGCTTGACATGGCTGTTGCATAATTGACGGTGAGCCACTTCACTTCCAACCCAAATTCAGTTAATATGAATAATTTGACTGAAGTCTAAGTTGAAATATTTATTGGCTGGAAACAAAAGCTGCGCATTTGAAGAGTCATGTTGCAGGGCAAATAAAGATGGGGCAAAAAGTGGCTTATACAAACATAAACATTATAGCTGAAAACAATAGCTGCCTTAAAAAACATGTTTCGTATTGACCCAACATTCTACATCAACATTACTCTCAGCAAAAGCTACAGATGCAGCAAAATGTAAAGTCAATTAACATTTACTGATTGAGAGCTTTGACATTCAGATGATTTGACATTTGTCTGAGCCACAATGTATTCTCAATTTTAAGTTACAAAACAAAAAGCTAACTCGAAATGCTCTGCATGTTTTTGCTGAGTAAGAGTCAAATGTTCTGTTCCTGTTTGGGGAGCCAGGGAGACTATTTGTTTGTTCAGGTTTCCTCTAGTCTGACTCCGTCTCACCTGCAACATCCACATTGAAGCGACCCAAACCCCCAGACCGAGCCAAACAGTCGTGATGCGCAGGATGTTATGGCATAGCTCTCTGTGGATCCCATTTACTTTCTTTGAAAGGATTGGATTGTTGTAGGATAGGTTTACGGCATGAAATTAGGGTCTGCTGCAACGTAAATGTAAAACAAGAGGTATTGTAAATGTAGGTTGTAAGTATTGTAAACATAAAGAGAAAACTGTAAATGTAACTCTAAAATCATAAACGAAAAAAATTAATAAATTGAAAAATTGTATAAACGTAAAACTTACATTTATGCTTCTTCAGTTACGTGTACAATTCACAAGCTACAGTTACCATAAATTTATTTCTGACCCTTTTTTAATGGGGTGGGCTCAATGACCATTGGCTGGAGTGACAGGATCTTGCGTCTTCACTACAAATGAAGAAGGTGGCTCTCAAAGGCGCAATTACTCATCTTCACAGGTATATTATTATTTACATCTTTTTGGCTTATTATGGGAGTTGTGCACCCATCACACAGTCTCTTCAGAGTAATGCCTTCTGGGAGGAGACTGCGGATCCTACGGGCCAGGTCGAGTCGCCTTAAGAACCGTTTCGTACACAGGGCCATCGGGAAGCTGAACTCCCTGCCCTCCCTCCCACCCCTCTTCCCCCACCCCCCGCTTCACAATCAAGGATGAGAGAAATATAATTTCGAATCAGTCACATGGTTTGACAAATAAAACAATCTTGAATCTTGAATCTTGAGTTGGTCGCGTGTGTAAAGCTGATCTCTTTATGTTCAAAAAGATGTCAATAATACAGTATACATCTGAAGATGACCGATTGTCTCCCATTGTTAACTCGCGGCCGCGCCAGCGCCTTCGAGAGCCTTTTTCTTCATTCGTAGACATAACATCCTGTCACTCCAGCCAATAGGCCTTGAGCCCACCTCATTAAAAAAGGGTCAGAAATGTAACTTTTTTTGTTTATTACAACCTACGTTTACAATACCCCTTTTATGTTTACGTTGCAGCAGACCCTAATTTCACACCATAAACCTCTCTGTTTTGCTAGGCTCATCACAGCGCTACAAACACTGACTCGGCAAACGCACAATTGCCCAAAACTAGCTTTGCCGACCTCCACATCATATTCACAATGAATGAGGGAAATAAGTCACACTGTTATGATAGAATATTAACAAAGTTGCACTGGAATGAATGACATTTTGCGGGACTTTACAGCAGCATCTACCTGAGGGTGATTCTTCTGTTGATTCCAAAAATTTTCCCATTAATAAATGAAACCAGCTAATGGGACCTTTATTGCTAATCAGATTGCGGTGTCCCTGTATGCATTGATTCGTCCTTTTAATGCAATCAGAGGAACACTGCATCCCCTGTTAATGACAAGATGCAAAAAAGAGCAGCTCTAGAAAGATTTATTAATTATGTTGCAGCTGTAAATGGCACGATTCCTCTATTTGTGCCACAGAAATCACCTTACGGTTATGCATCGGGGCGGGCTGCATACAGCGATGTACTGCTATCAAATATCAAACCCTTAACCCCGTGCGCTACCTGTGAGTGCACTCAATTATAAATGACTGGTTTAGAACTGGTCTGTAGGGAACATTTCACGGATGTCATTACCGCGGCATTACATGAAGAGCAAACAAGAGGAAATTATGACAAACATGTCCATTGTGAGATTAGACCAGGTTTTCTAATGAAGAACCTTTCGTAACAGCAAGAAAAGAAGAAAAAAAAAGACACAATAGTGGACGAACATAGACAAGTAATTACATTTTGTCCTGGTTAAATAATACAACTGCTGGAAAGTTTATAAGCTAGACTGTTTTCAGATCAATACAATGAAAAGTGTTGTTGGGGAAAATATTTATCGTAAACCAAAGATGAGGACTGGCAGGTGTGATAAAGGAAGACTTAGTAATTAGTAGTTTGTTTGTCAACTTGCATAGCATTTTGAATGAGGTTTGAATGTTTACTGTGATCAGGCTCAAACATGTACAATGGACTAATTCCTCCAGCTAGGTAGCACAAGATCTGGAGATGGATCCCCAGACGCAACACTGCATTCACCCAAAAAGGTTGCTGAAAGGTTGCTGCTGCGACATTAAAGATGGGTCAAATATAGCACTACTACTACTACTACTACTACTACTACTAACATTTTAAACCTTACAAGGAGTTCCTTATTTAGTTTTTCACTTGATCTTCAAAATAAAATCGCTAGTTTTCACATGATCAAATATTTTCTGTCGACAATGCGATGCTTTGAGTTGCGTTCAAAGGTTAAAAGAATGGAAGTATACGCATACCAACCAGATTAAATTACATATTTTTGTCCTAACCTTTTGAAATATGGCTGCACAAATGTCGAGGCCAATTTTCCCGCTAATTCGCCTTCTTGAAGCTAAAATTGTTGTCCTTTTCGCTTTCTTTCACAGTTCCAGAACCCGTACGCGTACTCCCCTCCGTTCCGGTTCGGGACCGTTCCAAACGGGTCCACTGAGAGGAACATCAGGAAGAACTACCCTGCCATGCACCAATACATGATCAAGTACCACCAGACCGGGGTCGTGGACGCCCTGGCCACCCTCAAGTCCGGGTAAGAAAAGGAAACCGCTCTCCCAAACGCGGACAGTGCGCTAAAATTAGCGCCGCCTCGGTGTGTAGTCTCAAGCATTGTGCGCGCGTGACAGCTCCCTCTGAGATCGGCGATGAATGGGCTTCCTCATTGGGAACAGCGGCGGATATTTTTAGACCCGGTCTCTATAATGGGACTGGAGCGGGTGTGAAGGGGTCCGACGGAGAGCCGGGTGTCACAAAGCTAACCAAGGACAGATTCAAAGAGTGGATTTAGTCGGCGGAAGGAGAGAATGCACTGGTAAAGATGGCGCTAAAGATTGATGCGGGGGAAAAGAAGAATGGGGGAGCGTTTGAGTATAAGAAAGATGAAAAAACGGTAATGGGATGTGGGGGGAAGAGAAAAGAGGCAAGAAAGCTGAGAAAATGGGTCAAGGGGGAGGAAGGGGGAAGAAAAAAAAAATCCTCCAGGTAGAGGACGAAGGCTTGATAAGGCGATATAACGAGACCGCGTTCCCGATTGGCTCATGGGCCTGGAGGGGGGCGGGACGTTTTCTCCTCTTGAAGGACAGGCCGCCCCGTGGGGTGGGAAGAGAGGATGTTGACAACAGAACGTGACGCGTAATGTCATCCATAAGTCACGAGCGGGGCGGATGTAAACACGCAAACACACCACAAGCTAATACTCTTAAGACGCGCAGTGGAATACCGCCTCGCAGATAGATACGCGACGAGTCTGTACGGCAATGTTGCAAGTACGGCTGCACATAAACCTCTCGGGAGTAAGACACACTCCACAGAAAACGTATTTATATAAACAGTTATCCTCAGGTAAAGAGCAGGCGCTAATACCCTCATTGATAATTCTATTCGGGCGCATTAGCAGGTGACGCGGCTGCGCGGCTACGGGGAAGCGCAATGACTGGATTTGCCCTGATCGCGCATAATGCTGACAGGCTTAATGCGCGAAATCTGTTACAGGCGCCGGAAGAGAAACTATGCGCAGGGGGGGCTGAACTGATTGGATTAATATTAGGGCCGGTGAAATCACTGGCAGCGCGGGAGGAACTTTTAAATGCAACTTCAAAATGACATCACTCACGGAGAAAGCCGGAGGTTTACTCGAATGAGGCAGCTCATGCTAAAGGGATTATGCAGCGTCTCGTTTTTACTGTGCGCCGTGTATGTTTGTGTGTAATGCTATCATGTCGCCCCTGGACGTAGTGCTCAAAGAAGTCCGCCTGCGTTTTTCTATACAGAATCCCTTTGAGATGTTTACCTTCAAAGATATGCAAAAGCTCGTGAAAATAGTGAAGCCTTTTATTGACTGATTGGTGGAAATTGGAAAGTGGTGCTGGTGATAATAATTAACAGCTCTTGGACTTTACTCGATTGTAGGGTCTTAGGAGGATCTCCCCATCCTCCTGAGATCCTGCCGCAGGAGAGACGACTTGCAGACTTGCAGCTGTATTTGAGACAAAATGACCCCATAGTCACTCGGTTTGGGTATTAAACCTACGAGCTATTCTGGAGCTGTGTCATCGGAGCACGTGGGAGCACAACGAGCAGGACTGGGAATCTACAGAGCAGCAGGTGGTAAATACATGTAAAGGAATCACTGTGAACATTTAAAGTGGACATATCATGCATATGGGGCTTAAACATTTATTTAAAAACATAATTGTGGGTACCTCACCATAAGTCAGCAGCATAAATCTAATAATAATGTAATAATAATGGGAATAAAAATAACTGTTAAAAAAAAAAGCTTTCCGTTTCGATTTACAGAGTGGTTAACAGCTTCAGCAAGACGTGATAAACACACTTTGGGGGTCATTTACCAAGACAGGTACTAAATAATGCTTGCTTTTTGCAAGAATGTTACACTGAATTTACAATTGGAAATTGTGTGTGCTACTCCATAAGGGCTCCAAATCTGATATGAGAGAATAAGGTGTGTGTAAAAATATATATTAAAAAAACCCCACAAATGACTCTTCTGCTGATTGACTAATTGTGTTGCACCCAAGTAAATGCTTGATAAATGGCCCCCTTTGAGCGCAGAACGGCTCAGAACCTATGTAAATGTTGCATTATGGGCTTTAAGAATTTTGAGGACACGTTTTAACCATGGTGCAATTGTATTCCGGAAGTACAAAGCGAAGTGCTGACACCGTAGAAGAAGAAAACAGCTAAATCAAACAGGATTAACAGGATTACTCAATACTGTGTGAATGTAATGCTACTCCAGGTATGTATTTGACGAGTGAACAATAAAACATGGTTTAAAGCTGGAAAAAGTCAATTTAGCATGATATGTCTCCTTTAAAGGGCCTATATTATGTGAAACAGAGTTTTTGATCGTGGGATATTCTTCATCAAAAACATCTGGATGGGTATTCTGTTTCATTTGCAGATGTTTCACTAACCCTGGCTGGTTTAGTTCATCCCACTATACAGCACTCGAAATGTGTGTCTTGTTCACCGACTGACATAATGCTCCTCCATGATTTTCTAAGTCCAGGCACCTTCGCCTGACTTGTTTTGATCATCTCAGTAGTCAAATTGTCTCCCCTGTGCCCTGAAGCATGTGTGACAGCAGCTACCACTGTTGCTAGATTTATTTTTAACAGTTTTGCTTTTACACTCCTGTGCCCTTTGCTTGCATTTCTTTATCTAATCACGTACATTAAAGACACAAAGCTACAATTAGGAATAATATAGACATCCATTAAAACCGATATAGCTGCTTTCTTCTTAAAGGCATGTTCAGGATACTTTTGTGTTTTGCAAAGACCCGCACTTAAAATAAAACTTTTTTTTTCAGTTTACATTTTGTTAGGATTCAACTTTTTATGCTTACCCTAACTCTGCATGTTTGCAAGTAATTTATGCATATCAATCACTTCAGCATGCTGACACAAGCAGGTTTGCGTTTCCTCTTTAAGTTGCAAACGTATTGCAACAACTTCTGGGCGGATAATCTCCCAAAGTCAGGAAAATAAGTAGAAAATGAATAAAAAACATAGTTGAAGCAGAATGTTTTTAATGTTTTGACCCGTTCCGGAGTGCAAACCTGAACGCATCAGTGCAACCGCCTGGTCGCGGACATATTTGGACACAGTGGGTGGAGAGTGTGCCGGGGTTAAGCTAATTACACAGCTAAACTCTGGGCTGTGCTCTCGTGTTGTCGGGGCCTCGGTTGACATTCTGTAAATGCCAGGCTGACACCATGCTATTAAAGAATGCTGTATGCACCTCTTATATCTGTGTCTGCGCGCCGACGAGAGAAACTGCATTGGTTACAATGAAAATGTCACTCCCCTTCTCAGTGACGGGTAGTAATCAAATACTTTTCACTTAACAAGTATAATTTCCCCTAAAGTAGATGTACCCTTTTAGGATCTTGTTTGTTGCTCAGAGTGCCCTCTGCTGGAAGCCGAGACAATTAACCATGGTAAAAAGACACCACGTCAGCAGTCATTTATTAGCAAATGGCATGCTAACAAATCAACTGCACCGCAATAAATGCAGTTGGAGTACAGAACGGGTCTTGTGATGGTTTATTGGGCTTTGAAAATGTGGAGGACACATTCGCCTATATTTATTACACAAACGAATCCAGGAAATACAGATTGGGTCTCTTCATGTGGTAGAAGAAGAATCTACCACAGTAAACAAGATTACACAAACTTGATTTTTCCACCTACTGTATAAATAAAAAAATAAAGGTTGTGTTTCTTGTGTCACATCTGTGTCATTTATTACTATAGGCTCCATGCATGGAATGTTGCCCATTAACATGATACTAATAATACAGTGTAACAACTGTTTCTTCTGTGTTTTGTTCCTATGGAGAGTTAGCATTAACATTAGCATAGACATCTTCAATGAAGGTACTTGACTAATCTTCTGTACTCAGTAGTTGAAGTCTTCAAAGACTTTGATTTCGAAGACTTCAACTACTGAGTACAGAAGATTACTTAAGTACCTTCAGTGAAGATGGACAACTCATGTGCGACTGAGAGCTTACACAGACATTAGCATAGACATTTAAACTGTACATGGCAAAGAACATGCAGTTGTTGGAAAACCCCTACAACATGTTAAAAACGTAACACTTCGCTGGAGGAGACTTCTGTGTTTATAACTGCTAGTGTTTAGTCTTGAAGCTAAAGGCTAACGTTTATTTGACACTAGCCAATGTTAATTAAAATAGCACCACAATCTGAACACATTTATTTGTCTTTATTTTTTAATTTTATTTATGTTAAAATGTGGACAGGAAGTAGTGTTTACCCTATACTGGCCAACAGGAAGTTAGCCACAAACAACCAGGGCACATAGCCTTTTGCAATATTATGCAGGCCTGTTGGATTACTTCACTGAGCACCTTTAAGATTGTGCTTCTGTTAGAGAGTTATTTTGAAAATAGGCTATATATACCCCCAAAATATTGGCCACCTCTGAGTTAGCATTAACATTAGCGTAGACATTTACACCCTACGTGGCAGAAAACATGCAGCTGTTGGAAAACCCCTACAACATGTTAAAAACATAATACTTCGCTGGAGGAGAATTCTGTGTTTATAACTGTTAGTGTTTAGTCTTGAAGCTAAAGGCTAATGTTGACACTAACCAATGTTAATTAAAACGGCACCACAGTCTGAACAAATGTTTATGAAACACACTTAACTTGATGTTTATTGATGTTTTCTTCTGTTTTTTTGTTTTTTTTAATCTTATGTGAATTTTAATTTATGTTAAAACGAGGACAGGAAGTAGTTTTTACCCTTCACTGGCAAACAGGAAGTTAGCCAAAAACAATCAGGGCACAGAGCCCATTGCAATGTTATGTTTGCCTGTTGGATTACTTCCCTGACCACTTTTTATTTTTTTTTATCTTTTTGATTATTATTTGGAAAAATATTCCTCACCTCTGCCCTTTCAGTGAGGCTCCCTCCTCCATTTGTTTGTTTGCTGAACGCAGACCACACCGGAAAGCGCTCCGAGACCGCTTAAATGTTTTCTAAACTTTGCTCGACGCGCCCCCGGCATCTCCGGGGGCGCGTTGGCAGCGAAGCGTGCCGTATCGAACCGTGGCCACTCCCCGCTGCGCCCCTGCCCGCGTTCGGCGCTCCTATTAGAGATGATTTACCACTTACAAATTGATCCACGCAACACCACAGTTTGTGTCTCCTCCTGTGCACTTGGCTCACTCTATAAACATCTGAAAGCCCCCCCCCCCCCCCCCCACACACACACACACACCGTCTTTGTCTGGTTCCCCGCCTTCCGCCTGCATTTTTTCCCCCTCTCATTCATTATTTTTTCTTTCCTCTTCAGAAAACTGGATGCGTTCATATACGATGCCGCAGTGCTCAACTACATGGCGGGCAGAGACGAGGGCTGTAAGCTGGTCACCATTGGTAGCGGGTAAAGTACTTTGTCGTAAACTTGCATCTTACACTTTCTATAGTGTCAAATACTGGCCAGTGATTCCAGATGGAGTGGTTTGATATGGATAAGCCACAACAACTGGACTACAAACTATAACCCATACCAGCATTTCCCCCCCTTTATATAAGCCGATACTCAAATGAAACATAAACAACTGTTACATTGTATAAAATGATTTTGTGTATGTAAATGTGTCATGTTTTGTGTAATATAGCATTTCAGTGGTTATAATTTCTTCATATCTCTGACATTCCGTACTTTCAGCACTGTGTTGCATGTGTGGAACTCTTGCTGTACATTTTCCAACTCAAAAGGTGTGTTGAAGTGAATGTGTCCGCACTAAAGGGATATTTATGATTAGTTAAAATGAATGGATATCTACCATATTTGACCTTAATTTGAGTAATGCTGACTTGCCAAGTGAAAAATCTGCCAATGGAATAGGTCTTTTTGCACTTAAAATACGATTATTTCAAGTAAAATGAGATTCATTTTGTTATTTTAAGGGCAAGAGGATATTCTTTTTCTTTTTCTATTGGCAGATCGTTTTCGCTTAACTATTCAAATCACGGGCAAATATGCGTATTTCAAGAAAATGTTTTTTGTTTTTTCTAATCAGCACTGTAGCCTTTAAACTTTTGGGAATAATAATTATCTTGTGTGTACTAGATATTATCGTGTGAGAGAAAGATGGGGTATTTTCTGTATTTTTGGAGAGTTTCGTTTTTTTAATGTAAGATATTTCCCTAGGCCCACACATTCTAATCCCTGCAGACGCTGCCTTTTTGATAAAGGTTAACATATTTGCTTTTCTCTTAGCTACATCTTTGCTACCACCGGATATGGCATCGCTCTGCAGAAAGGCTCCTACTGGAAACGACAGGTGGATCTGGCTATCCTGGCCATCATCGGCGATGGTAAGAGACATGCCTCAGTATTTTCTTGGATTCGTCCGCTCCTTGAGCACATGAGGGAGTCTGTGTCGTCGCCTTTCTCGTCTGTCATTGAAAGTTCACGTTTAAGTTTATTTATATAGCACTTTTCATGCCCATGGACAGCTCCATGGACAGTGTTTAACATGGTTTGTGGGACAAAATACAAGGACATAGACACATTTCAAGACCACAGCACAGAGGAAAAGATAACAACTAGAGAACATCTATGTATACAAGGGTAAAAAGGTGAGTTTTTATTTTAGATTTAAACTTATCCTGGATTATGTGTTCCAAAGCCTGGGAGCTATGAAAGGAGAAATGATATATACAAAAGTACTGTAATCCAGATTTTAAGGTACTTTTTTCACACGCCTTGAACCATGCGGCCTATACAAAGATGCGGTTAATTTACAAATGTTTACGCGCTAACGGCGCAGCGTTTAGATCTTATGCCCGGGCCGAGATATCATATGGAGGAGTTGTCCCGTAGTTCAGCCCTTTTTCTTACTTGGACTGCTACCAGACTGCGGCGCGGCGAGGGGGTGTTGTTGACGTACACGTGTGTTGGTCACGTTTCTAAAGCACGGCGAGGCCAGCACTTTGCAGTGTGTGTGCGCTCTCAGGTAACATGGACAGACACTTGCAGCTATAGGCAGGTGCAGCCTATATCACACATACAATTGTGTACTTTTTCTTTTTTCTGTTTGAATTGAGTTGGTGCGGCTTATAGTCAGGTGCGCTCAATAGTCCGAAATTAACGGAAAATAAAAAAAGCAAAATAACTGCATTTTCTTGGTTCGTGAAGCGCACAGTAAAATAGTCTTATCATACTGTATGTACCACTTTGCTGTACTACTGCTTACTAGATGCTAAATCGTTCAGTTGAAGTCACGAAGAAGCCTCTCCGTGTTTAAGCTACCAGTATTGGTATATTTAAAAGCGTAAACTTTTAGGTTCAAACCTGCTTGTTTTGGGAGATTTCGGAGCGCGCTGTAGGGGCGTGACTTTATTGATTGATATATACTTTTATTTTCAATAGTTTATTGCTTATTATTTATCATTAGCAAAAAACAACAATGGCAATAAAAACGATTCTGATTCATACTCATACTGTATATAATATATCACTGTTTTTGATTTGAACATTAACATTATTTTTAACATAAACGTTACATGTGTTACACAACACGTTCTCAAGCCAGTGACAGTTTATCAATTGATATTAAAAAATGTAAAAGAACAATAACAACCTTCTGCTGTGACGTGAGATCAATAAATGTAACCAAATGTGCTCCCTCTCTGTGCTTTACTGCTTTGAAGGGGAGTTTGACAGGGGGTGTGGCTTATCCAAATGATATGTAAATGAGCCCTATTGTCCCTCCCAACAGCAGAGAGGTGAGAATGGCCCAAAACTTCAGAGGCCGTTTAATCCCCTTTGTTTTTTTGGGAATTGCCAACTTCAAATCACCGCTGCACCTCCAAATATGATCAGATTTCCATGTGTTACACATCATTGGAAAGCTTGGAAACTACACTTTTACAATCTGTTATTATCTCATAATGTCCCAAAACCGACTTGTGTTTTTGGTTCCTGTGACTGGTCACATATTGGAGCACTTTCCGTTTATCAACCTTCATGATCACCCTCACAAAGGAATAAACAGAGGGGCATGCATCCCGAACTTACATGGTCAGCTCTGTAGACTCTACTACAAATCCCAACACATGAAGGCGAAAGGTTACCTCGTTTCTTCTGCCGACTCTGTAATTCCTTCTCATGTTTTAAACACCCTCTCCCCTCTGCACGGCCCGCTGACAACACAAAGCATAAACAGCACTTTGATGTTCTTCCGGACACAAAAGCCGTCTCTAAACACAGGCCAGCGTGTGTAAGTTATTCTAATATATTCCCCACTGCCGCAGCCGGATTTGTGCGCGGGGGCATTACCCCTCTCGGAATCATCCTCACATTACAGTAACTTCTTACATAAACAAGTTACCGCAAAAGTGAAACGGCGGAGGAAGAAGTCGTGACGGCTCCGCGACAGAATCATTTGCATTTCACATGGAGGGCCTTTTGCTGATGCGAGCGCTCACAGCCACTCACATTAAGTGCACAGGAGTTGATTAAAAGAGCATCGGTGTCACAACAGTGGCTCTTATAAGGGCTGCAGAGCGCACACAGGGTCTTGTGGCTAAAAATGACATTAAGGCGGAACACGTTTGTTCAGCTTTGTTACGTGGTAATAAGCTATTATAATGTGACACCGTCTTGTCATTGTAGACAGATGTATTCTTATGTGAAAGGCATTAATATCCAATACAAAGCGATGCGGTTTATTATTTAACAGTGGTTGAAGCAGTAGATGACACCTATCGTCCGAGGGGCTTGCAGTCTCCAACGGTGCGATATGTAACTTTTTTTACGTACAAAAAAAAAAAGAGATATAATAGTGCGTATTTCAATGACCCAGTGAAAACTTTGCTTTCTTCCAAAGTGGCCTATAACACTAAATTTTGTTTTTACTGTTTTTCTGGTAGGTTTTCTCTGCTGATGGAACCATCATGCATTCCATCAACAAAACCTACTGGCACCATAAGACCAATTGATCCGCCTAAACCCTAGGAACCATACCGACTTTATTTGTAAAGTTGGTATTCTGCCTGATGCACTCCTTTCTATCACCCTAGTCCCAGTCATAAAGGACAAAGCGGGTAGAATGGGAAGCTCGAACAACTATAGGCCCATTGCCCTTGCCAACATTATATTAAAGGTCCTGGAGAAAGTGCTGTTGTGTAGATTACAGGATATGATATGTACTCTGCAGATGACCAATTTGGTAAAAAGGCAAAGCATGGCACGGACATATGCATATTTGCAAGGAAATTAACAGAAAGTATAGGAGTAAAAACTCATCTATGCTCATTATGCTTCATTGATGCATCCGAGGCATTTGACCGTGTTAACTATCTAAAGTTGTTTCTCAAAATGCGTCAGCGAGGAGTGCCTACGTATATATGGAGAATCTTAGCCTGCTGGTACGGGTGCTGCAGGTGAGGTGGGGCAGTAGTGTGTCCGCTCTGTTTGGCGTTACCAACGGAGTGAGACCAGGTGGAAAAATTCAACCAAAACAAAACTTTCTCGAAGCTGGAATCATGTCCGAGACGACAGCGCTCAGGACGTCTATCAGCTTCAAACAGGACCACGTCTGAAGTCTGAGTATATTTTGGGTATTTTAAGAAAGCCGAAGGTCAGTTGTTAGAAGTTTGCAGAACGTGCAGGAAAAAGTGTCTCTAAAGGCAGCAATACTTCGAACCTCATGACTCGCCTGCGCGACCGTCACCACAACTCTATTGAGGGTGAAGAGTCACGTGCCGAGTTGGGGGGGGGGGGTCTGAGCCTGTCGGCCATGATGGCAGCCGACTGGGGGCACACCCTCAGAATTTCACGCATTCCTCATATTCCAGAGCACTTTAAATTTTGCGCATTTATGTTTTCGGCGAGACAGAGACGGATCTACGAATACGACAAAGAAAAGGAAGAAAGTAAAGCAATGCAAAGGGATTAGGGCGAAAGTAGAGGGACCTTACAGGAACAAGCGCATACCAAGAGTAAAACAGCGGTATTTGGAGAATCTTGACATCCAAAACATCGACCCATACGGGCTCCTTGGAGCGGAGACCTGGACCATTTACCTCCATGCACATACATGGACATAGTAAACTACCTTGTATTTGGTGTAATTTCTCCGTTGTGAGATCAATAAAGGATGATCTTATCGAAAGTTACTACACGATGCAGGAGTTTAAAAGCCACAAGTCTTTGGAAAGTTAAGAGACTTTCTACGGTGGCTGGTCCAGGACTTGGCTCTACAAGCCTCCAGCTGGTGGAAACAGCGTAGTACTGGCAAAAGTAACTTTCTTCACATGCGTTTTAGTGTGTTGTCATTACATTGCATTTGGCAAAATGATAAAGTAATAAAGTGCGTGTTTTGTAAACACTACATTGTTACAAGATGTTCAATGTACACAAACGTTTTGACAGGTCAGAGTGAGACTTGCGCTCCTCGATGCTGTGTCCATTTCTGTAACCTAAAAAACTGTTCCTTTACTTTGATGTGAAAAGTTGCACTTTTGATATTTGGCTTTGTCTGTATTTTTCTTTAAATATACCTTTTTTGAAACTATTTCAGTTCGTGTAGGCCTATCAATGCTTTCTGAACGTATTAACACACATTGAAAAAAAATACCGCAATAATACCGAAAACCGCAATAATTTTGGTCACAACAACCATTAGGTAAAATGTTCATACCGTGACATACCTAATGTCGATAATTATTATTATTCGTTTATTTGATATGGACATAACAACTGCATTGGACAAACCAGATACATTGTTTTTCGTGTTATAACAAAACTGCTAATTTTCAACACTTGTCCATAGGAGGCTACACATTTCACAAAACACAATATAATACAATACACATTACAATATTTAAAAGGTAAACAATACACAACATCAGTACATTTCATACAGTGTTACCATGTGAGCAACTTTGACTTGACTTTAGCCATTGTTTCAGACCTCTGTAAAAACTGTTCATGTCGGTCTGCAGTTTTAAATTAGTGGACAGAGAGTTCCACAGTCTGGATCCATTAAAAGAGAAACTGGACTGTCCAAAAGATTTTGTAAATTTTGGGAGAACACAGACTGTGGCGCAGAGGTGGCGCAGAGGGGCGACGGTGGTGCAGATGGTAGAGCGGGTCATCTCATGATCGGAAGGTCGGGGGTTCCAATCCCGCCTCCTGAAGGTGCATGCTGTCGTTGTGTCCTTGGGCAAGACACTTCACCCACCTTGTCTGCGTACATTGGTGTATGAATGGGTGAAAGGATCCTTGCTGTAAAGCGCTTTGAGTGCCTAATGTAGGTGGAAAAGCGCTATATAAGACCATTTACCATTTACCGAGGCTCTGGTGGAGGGTCTGCGTGAGTCCTGACGTTGTTGTATTTAGTCCGAGCAGTGCTGGTATGCAGGAACTTTTAAACGTGTGTTCCAAATATGGTGGGGATTATGACATCAAATATAATGCAAACAAGAGTGTCATAATGACTTGCAGAACAAGGGGACGATAAGGTTTTGAATGTTCCTCCATTTAATTTGTGTGAGAATAATCTGACCTCGTGTAGCAAATATATATATTTGGGACATTTTAGCACTGATGATTTGGTAGATGATGACGACGTGCTCCGACAGTGCCGCATGATGTATGTGCAGGCTAACATGCTAGTGCGCAGGTTTGGTGCGTGTACAAATGTAGTGAAAAGGATTCTGTTTTATGCCTATTGTACCCCGCTATATACGGCACACCTGGGGTCAAACTATGAACGTTCGAGCATACGAAAATTTAACGTGGCATATTATTTGCTGAAAAGACCTCAAGGGGGGAAATGTCAGCCCCTTATTTGTTTCTGCTGGCATCAGAACCTTTCATGCTGTTTTGAGAAACCTAATGTACAGATTTATTTGTCAGCTCAACAACTGTGACAATACGATTATTATGAGCTTGACCGACATCAAAGTCAGTGCCACGCGCTACCAGTCTGACCTGTGGCGACACGGTTACAGTTGTCTGCTCTAAACTGTTGTGTGTTGTTGTTTGGTTTTTAACTGGACCTCATGTCTGCAATAAAGCTTTGATAATGATGATGTAAAGCACTTTAAAAACTGTACAGTTGGCCAAAAGTGTCGTACACATCAAAAACATACATAAAATTGGCCGTAAAAGTGTAAGAAACAAGTTGAACCAACAGCAGGCAGCCCACCAGAGAACACGCATATAATTGTGTGTGAAACGCCTGCGAAAAGAGGCGTGTTTTTTGGAGAGATTTGAAAACAGGATGGACACTGGGCCTGTCTAATCTCTGATGGCAGCTGGTTCCACAACAGAGAAGGCCCGGTCTCCCCGAAGTTTGCGCAGCTGATTTGCTGACCTGAGAGCACGAGAGAGAGGGTAGGAGTGAATCGGGTCAGGCAGACAGGAAGGGGCTAGCCTGGCTAACGCCAGACTGCTGTGTGCGCTCGAATCCTTTTGAAATTCACGACAGTCTGGGGACCATGGCCAAAATCTTCGCATGGATTTGGGGACCAATCACAGAACGAGGACGGATGGTAAGACGATGAGGCGCTATACGACATACGGCAGCTTGTAGTTTGTTTACGGATAAAAAACGGATCCAACATGACAGCAGCAGATGCGACGCCATCTTTCGATCAAGCTTTAGACCGTGTTCTAAATAGTTTAGCTCGAAGGTTTACAGCTGATACGTCATACGCCATCTGATACGATTGGCTATGGCTACGTGAAGACGCATGACAGACATTCGTAGCGCCCAATAAACGGCTATGGACAATCGTAAACCACACCTCTCCTACAGGAAAATGAATTGGTGGTCCCCAGACTAAATATATGTGTGATTTTAGTCTGGCGTTTGCCAGGCTATAGGGGGCGAGTCCATTCAGGCATTTAATAGTAAATTGAAGAATTTTGACATCAACTCTAAATTTGACTGGGAGCCAGTGAGCTAAAACCAGTGAGATCTGTGTCCCTGTTGAAAGCTGTGCTGCTGTCGGGAGAGTGTACACTGGCATAAAAGCCATTACAGTAATCCAACCTGGTCGTTACAAAGGCATGAACAATTGAACAGTCACCTTTAACTGAAAAGGGGCTTTAGTGATGAGGTTGGCTGTGTACACCAGGATCATGAATGTTGTCAATAAGAAAGTTACACATTTTTCATATGTATTATTGATATAACTGTACTCGTCCTTGTCTCTCTGTACATAGTTTGTATATAGTGTCTCTGTATGTTTTTTACTAACTTATGCTTAACATCAACCTGCCAGGGGGTCTGCAGATGGAAATTAGCCCAAGGCTATAATCTGGCATATTTACATTTGTGAAAATGTTCATTAATATGTATTGTCCCTCCTTTTCAAATAAATAAATACAATAAATAAAAACTGTACTATATAACTGATACAACAATATTTGAAAGACAAGTCAAAAGTTATAAACTAACTGTTAAAAAGTTAGACAATTGTAAAAGTGCAAAGGCATATCAAAAGGCGTCGACAGTGTCCATTATCATGCCATATTTATCTCACTACAACATTAAATGTGCACTTGAACAATGGTTCTTTTTTATAAATGTGTTTTATCTCACGACAGAACTCAGCGGAACATTACGAAGTCAGCCCAACCAGCTATTGCTTCCAAACGGCTGGCCTTTTGCCCGAGCCGTGTTCCCTGAGTAGAAAAGAACAGGATTTGAATTTCAGTGTCTTCCTCTGTGTCAGAGTCAGCGCCCAGTGGCACAGCTGCCCCCCACTGCTCCCCTTTTCCCTGGCTGTAACTGAAAGGGACTGTAAAAATCCTATCTAAAAATACACTTTTTAACCTACCGTCTGTATGGGGATAACTGCTCGCTTGGGTTTATAAGGTAATTTGTCATGTCTTACTATGACTTTTGAAAAACATGCAGCTGCTTTAGCGTTCATGTTGGGTTTCATGACATAACATGAAGCTAAACTTATCGTGCAGCACTTTGCCTTTTGCCAGTAGAGCGATGACATCATTCCTTAACAAAAGTACGGGGGCGTTACAAGGTATTTTGTCAAAGTGGCAGGTCGGAAATGTATCAGTTATCAGTTGCCTGAAAACGACGTTCGCTTTCTGAGCCTCTTCATACAAATGCGTACACCTGTTAGCCAAAGTGGTCCCGGGCCTGTTTGAATTGAACGCTCTATACCCAGGTATTTATAATTCGATAATTTATGTGGTTTCGCTATCTATAATATATTAGAATGGGAGGTTTAGCACTGGATGTAAATCCGACCCCACAAAAAGCAGACACTTAATGAAATACATTTAGCATTTAGCTCAGAGGCCTCTTTTCTATGCTAATTCTTATCTAAAGTAAGATCTCAAAAGATCTGTGTATTTATTAATGATTTTTGTCTAGGCTTTGATTTCACCTAAATGTGGTCGATGGGTTGAAAACATCAAATGTTAATCATCTGCTATGTTTGATGGCTAAATGCTAATGGAAACAGGAAAATACATTGAAATACATCAACGAACGCTGAAAAGTTTCCCGGACTAGCCAGCTTTTGTAAGTGTCCGCATATACTTTAGGATCAAATGCTGATTCTCCTTTTTATTTCCATGGTTCAGACCACCTCACTAAATGGAATACAGCACAAATGAAACTTAAATCTACTCCAGGTTCTCTCTCTAAAGAAAAAGCAGTTTTGCTCATAATTTCTCCTTTTAACAGCAGCATCCCGATCATTGTTCAGCCTGCGTCGGTGAGTCTATCCCTCCTAAGTCATCTCTCTAGGCGCCACCGTGATATTTGTCTTCCCCCACCAGCAGCAGCCTGAGCGATCCGGGCCTGAATGACACAGATTGGATTAGCCAGGCACCGAATGTCAGGGAGGGAGCCAGCGCTGTGGAAGTGAGGAATGAGAGGAGATAAGGTCTTTGTTGCTCTCTACCTTTTCTTTCATTAAAGAAACAATCTCTCTGGTCCATCAAGCAGCAAAAAGGAGCTGGGGACGCACTGATGCCGGAGAAATGTAATTTACTTCAACAGCCACCAAGAAAACAGTGTTTTGGAGGTGTTTTCCTGGAAATATAGCATAACATTGTCGCTAGTTTTACAGCATTAGCGGTATTGACAGATCACAACCGTTGCCATTCGGTGCTGTGCTACACAAGAAGTTGCTGTAGCTTGTATTTGCAATAAAGCAGTGAACAAGATCAAACATTTATCAGCAACACAACAGAATATTAGCCTCCTCTGCTACTCCATCATCGTTCCTTCATAATCACCGATGCCTAGGCTGCTAGGTGTTGATACTTTAAATCACTCTCAGTCACATGGCTGACGGCACTCCCTGCTGGGGTCTAAGCGCAACTGTGTATCTGCCAAATAAACTATTCATTGCTCCTCACTCACTGACAAATTATGTCTCAAACCAGCAAATCTGTTTAAAGATGGGTTTGGTTTAGTTTTTTTTAGACAATTGTTAGCTCAATGTTCCAGGGTAAACAAGAACTCAGTAGAGCTATGGCCGTCCTGGGAGTTTAAAAAACTGCTTGATTACCAAGTTTGATCGATCGATTGAGATGAGTATGAAGAAGCTTCTCAGGAAAAAAAGCCTCCACTATGAATACTCAAATATATATTATATATATATATATATTAGTGGTGGGCCGTTATCGGCGTTAACGTGCTGCAGTAACGCGATAGTCTTGTCGGGCAATAAAAAAAATATCGGCATTAATCTATTCTCAAAGTTGAGTTGGGAGTGGGATCTATATCTAAGCTCTGATGACTCACTTTGAGCTCCTCGTGGAGCAGCAGCGGGGGAGATGACCGGGGCGGGCTGAGGAGGAGACTGTGTGCGGTGATGTCGCTGCCGTTCGGAGGCGGCCAAGAGCGGAGCTGAGTGAACAGGTGGAAGACGTGAGTGACGGGGCTCCTGTAGCCGCCTCGTCACTCACGGACACCGCACGCATTTACTCTCCTATGGCCCGGGACAGCGCTGGCGCTGGGAGTGTTTCCCCAGAGCCGCGCTCTGAAACAGTTTGCCCGCTGGCCGCGCTTACGTCCCGCGGTCATGCATTCACAAACTGTCCCTCTGTCAATCCTACACTCCTCTCTCCGCCCACTCTCCCACTCCAGCAGTGACTTTTGTTATAAGCATGTTAACGCTATGGGGCGCCGCTGTCCCTTGCGCGCCGAGTCCGACTATATTTAAATATTTTTCGCTTTAGGTAGGCTACATCTTATTGAACATGATTTATTTTCATCACCAATTATCATAGTTTAACAGCTTTCTTAAGCACCTTGTGATGCATTTTGTAAACAACTGGTCTCAATTTTCCATCCATCCATCCATTTTCTCCCACTTGTCCGTTGCCGGGTCGTGGGGGCAGCTGTTGGAGCTGCCCAAGTCACATAGCACCAGTCCCCTATGGCTCCTTCTGCAGGTGGTGGGTCCACGGAAGGACGGCCTCATAGTTCCAAACGGGCCTGTTGGTCTCTCATAGGGGGCCCATTCACTCTCTCATTCATACGCCAGTGTACGCAGACACTGGAGGCAAGGAGGGTGAAGTGTGCACCTTCAGGAGGCGGGATTCGAACCCCTGACCTTCCGATCATGAGACGACCCGCTCTACCATCTGCGCCACCGGTCTCAATTTTAGTTATTATTTTTGGGTAGCACATATTCCAGCAGAAATAAAATAAACAATTTTAATCTATAGATTAATTTAGATTAATTTCAAAATTAATCTAGATTAATCTAGATAAAAGAAATTAATCTATGCCCACCCCTAATATATATATATATATAGACTAACCCATTGCATTGCGTCACAATTTTATCAGAGCAGGAGTCACCATCATTCTGTCTCCAGTGAACTACTTTTATCAACTGAAAACAGCAGAAAACCTGTCCACAGTTACTCTGTAACTGTGGACATGTAACAATTACTCTGTAACTGTGGACATGTTTTGACACTTTTTCTCGTGTGCACCAGGTGAAATGGAGGAACTGGAGGCCCAGTGGTTGACGGGTATCTGCCACAACGAGAAGAACGAGGTAATGTCCAGTCAGCTGGACGTGGACAACATGGCGGGTGTCTTCTACATGCTGGCTACAGCGATGGGCCTGTCCCTCATCACCTTCATCTCTGAACATCTCTTCTACTGGAGGCTGCGCTACTGCTTCACCGGGGTCTGCTCAGGGCGGCCAGGGCTCCTCTTCTCCATCAGCCGCGTAAGTCCAAACTTCACTCCAAACCAGTGGTTAAATAATTGTATGTGTGTGAGCTGTGGTTCACTATGTGAGTAGCTTTGGGACCCACCTTCGACTTATCACTAGCCACAACATTAAAATATTAGTTTGATCCTGCAATAAAAATGTTGTAGCTTGACCCCTTTATTACGCATACAATGTGTTCAAAACAGTTACTTCCTCACGGTCTTCTGTTGATAGCTTATTATCAGAAACAAGTGAAACATTCTATTTCATCCATTTTATGCAAAGGCCACTTTTGAGAACCACAGATCTCAAGCAACACGTGTGACGATTAATCCATCCTCCATCCATGGATTAGACTGAGGGTTAGTCCTGAGCCGCTACGACTCCACTCATAAACTTTATAAACCAACCTGATCCTAATGTATTGTTACAGACAGCAACCCGTCAAAAGGGGGCGTGGCCTAACAGAGGGGGAAGGAGGCTTGTTATGGGATTCACAATTGTTAGCCGTTTTCTGGCTGACTTTAAACATATTTACCACACACAAATCAAGTCAAGTCAAAATCAGGTGTATGTTTTAACCCAGCAAGTTGTCCATTCAACGTGAAAAACCGGCACTTGAAGCTAGTAGTCTGTTTCACTATGTCATGTTGCTGGATTTTTCTGGAGAGTATCAAAACTATACATTTGTTATAACTTTATGAAATAAGCAATCAGAAAAACAATGTTTGAATTTGCTCTGATATGTAAAAAATAATAATAAAGTGCGACAATAGCGATAACAACATTTATATGGGGAGTAAAAAACGTAGTTTGGCGGAATTTATGAAATTTGGCGGAAAGTTACAAAATTTGGCTGAACATTCCATTCGGTCGTTCCAATCAAAGAAGACAATGAAACCCGTGTTACCGTAGCAATGACCAGAACTCCACCATTACTCTAATGGGAAAATGGTATAATTGCACAATTTTACAAAATGACAAGGGAAAATGGAAACATTGCTTATACCATAAGGTTTCCAAAAACATATAGTTTTCATACTCTCCACGAAAATCCCACAACAGTGCAAATCTAAACATAGTGAACCGGGCTAATAGCGTTAGCATGTAACCTGAAGCTAACGTCAGCATTATAGTTGGTATTAGCCGTTATTTCTGTACTTTAACCACTTTATACACACAATATACTCATATTTCAGCATTTGTTGAAGCAGTGGTTGAGTAATGGGTGAGAGACTAGAGTATATGGGAAAAATATGTTTTAAAATGTGTATAGATCCCACATTTTCAGGCGTACAGTAAACCAGGTCAACAATGTCTTATTTTGACCACAACAAAGCAGCAAATTCTGAATTGATTTCTTGCGACACTCTGCACAAACCATTTTTTTTATTTTGTAAAATATTTTCCTAAAATAAGTCATTACTTGAAACTATTTTTTTTATACTAAAATTATTTGTAACACTTACCTTGGTAATATTGAGCTGAAAAGTATAACTTAGTGAACGATGTCTTAAAATGATGCTGATTACGTTATCTAATTTCTCTGTTATTTAGTTCACTTCCATAAGAACATAGTGTTCATCTACAAGTTATGCACATGTACGTGAGGCTAATACATCATCGGGGTCAGACAGGCCCATAATGATGCTATTTTCCCCCATTGAAGAAGACTGCAGAGCCAGCTCGCGGTACACACACATGCAGCCTGAGAAGTAGTGCTGAAGTCAGGAGTTGAGAGAAGGGGAACACTGCACAAAGAAGAGACGAGAGCGGGGGATCACAAGGCGCGCTTCAATAATGGTAAAAATAGATCCTCAAATTGCGCCGGCGTTTTTTTGGGGTGAAATCAATCCCTTCTTTCCCATTGTGGTAAAAGGTCAGCAATCTCACCCGTCGTGCCCGGTAACGCGGAACATGGGCACGCATTTCTAAAAGCATTGCGGCCTTTCAGCTCCATTTCGGAGGCGAGGTCTAATGTAGCTCGCGGTTACGGATAATTGTGGCGGTTGATAATCAAAGAAAAGTGGTGTTGAGAATTGAGAAGCTTAGAAGAGAATAGATTAGCGTAATTATATCTATAAGGAATGACAAACTTCTCCGCAGTGTTGAGGTCATTTGGGGCTTTGAAATGCGCCAATGTTTAGTGATGTAAAGTTTCTTTCTGACTTTGCAAATGCAGATTTCTAACACTCTGTAAATAACTATTTTTCTCTCTTTCATCCATGTTACAACTACATGTTATTATTTGTCCATTATTTCATTTCTTTTGTCTGACTTTCTTTTCTCATATTTTTCCATTTACTTTTCCACTTTTCCTCCCTCATGCCACTGATTTATTACCTCATGCAGGGAATCTGGAGTTGTATCCATGGTGTTCATATCGACATGAAGAAAAAGTCGGATCTGGACTTCAGCCCCCAGGATAAGATGCTTAAGCTGATAAAGTCAGCCAAACAGATGTCCAACATGGCCAATCTGGCCAACTCTCCCAAACGTGAGTTCATGCACTCGGCTGGTCCCATGATCATGGACATGATGGCGGAGAAAGGGAACTTTATCTACGCCGACAACCGTAGCTATGCGCCCAAAGACATGATCTATGGAGACACTGGGGACATACAGGCCTATCTCTCTAACCGCCACAAAGATCACCTCAACAACTACATATTCCAAGGAGGACAGCATCCCTTGACCCTAAACGATGCCAATCCCAACTCTGTGGAGGTAGCAGTGAGTGCTGATGCAGTGCAGACTAACGCTAAACCGCCGCGGACTCTGTGGAAGAAATCAGTTGACACACTTCGCTCTGCTCCTCCTGGCCCTGCTCCCATGCCCGACATGCTTATGCCTGACCCTCGCCTGTCCATGAAGACACAGCGGTACCTCCCTGAGGAGACTGCCCACTCGGACATCTCCGACTGCTCCAGCAGGGGCAACTCCTACAAGGACCCAGAAAACAACAAGCACCTGAAGTCCAAGGACAACTTAAAAAAAAGATCTGTGCCGTCAAAATACCCAAGGGATTGCAGTGAGGTAGAGCTGTCCTACTTAAAGACTAAGCAGGTCACCGTTGGAACTAACCAAAGCGGGAGAAGTGCAGGAGGAGAGAAAATCTACACTATAGAATCTGACCGAGAGATGAGCCTTCATTCAGACCCTATTCAGTACCGCGAGAGCAGAGGCCTTGCTGCTGACGACTTGGACTATCCTGAGATCTATTCTGACCATAGTGATAACTATAGAAAGTGTGAGCAGCCCATTATTCATCTGAACTCTTCCCCTCTGCATCACACAGACTCTGATATGTTACCAGATCCAACATACTCCAAACACTACAGCCTAAAGGAGAAAAACCTGTCTCTGTCGCCACATGAAACTATGGACAGATACAAGCAGACACACTGCCGTGCTTGCTTGTCTAAAATGACAGCTAGCTACCCAGCAGGTGGATCCTATCCCTCATCAGGATCTGCTACACGCTCCCCCTATAATCGCTGTGAAGCTTGCCTCCACACAGCGAACCTGTATGACATCAGTGAAGACCAGCTCCTCGCTGAATCCCTGGTTAGTCCCACCATGCACCTGCAGCATCCACAGCAGGACGAGATGTTTGGGCTGTACTGGCCCCAGAGCGATGGGCCACATGTCCAAAAGAGAAACCGCCTACGGCTCAGTCGCCAGCACTCCTTTGACAACATCATGCTGGAGAAGCCCAAGGACTCAGACCTGGGACGACCCGCACGCAGCGTCAGCCTAAAGGAGAAGGACCGCTTCCTGGAGTCTGCCTCCGACTCTCATTATGCCAATCTTTTTGGCATGCGCCCCTACTCTGGCAGACTGTTCGGGACAGGGCCCAAATCTATGTTCAACCACAACCTGGAAGAGAGCAAGAGGAGCAAGTCCCTCTACCCTACCCATGGCTCTGACAACCCCTTCCTCAGCCACTCACTAAGGGACGACTCAAGCAGCAGACTGGTCCATGGGCGGAGCTCCTCTGATATTTACAAACAGCTGGTAGTAGCCTCCCCAGCAGCAATGCTAACATCAGCCCCCATTCAAACACACATTGACGCGAACAATCTACGCTCCTCTGTTAAGTCCAATGCTTCATACTGTTCGCGGGACGGGCGGATAGCCAATGACATGTACAATAAGGAGCATGCAATGCCTTACTCAGCCAATAAGACTAGTGCATACCCCGCACAACGTGGCATCCTAAACTCAGCCCAGCTCAGCAATAGACGGGTGTATAAAAAAGTCCCCAGTCTGGAGTCAGATGTTTAGTTGATATAAGTAGTATGTCTTTTCTCCTCCTTACTCCTCTCTGGCTTTGTATTATATTTTATCTACTATGTTATCCACTAAAGGATGCCAGAGCCACACTTTTCTTCTTCTCTGACGTAATCCAAAAATACATGCCATAGGGCATGGTGGTTTTACAGTATACTGCAGTTATCATTTGTGTCCATTCTCTGCCGTGTACCCACTTGGATGCATGGCTGAGGCTCGGCTTGCTTACAGCAAATGGGATGGGAGAGGTGCAAACTAAATCTCTGGATTTAGAAAGGGCAAATAGATTGTCATATTGTGTTAAATGTGTCAGATAAGGCCGAAGGTTCCAGCGAGTGCAAAGTTTGTCATTGTGGAGGAGGTGGGGAAATGAGGGCAATGAGACCCCCACTCTCCCTCTGTCCCACCTCTGCTGTCAGGCTGGCTGAGCGTAAAAGCCCTGACAGGGAAACCAGATGGGCACGTTTGATGTCGCGCCCAGACACAAGGGCGTCCCAGGAGGGCTAGGGCGTCACAGTGCACTAGTCACTGTTACACAGACAAATACGGCCACTGACACTCTGGCAGCATGAAAGATGCAGGCAAATGAGATGAGGGCTGGTCTAAAGCAGTTTCAAACCATTTGTCAGAGTGTGGATTGGCGTGGTAAAGCCAAGTGACAGATAGCGATGAAGAGCCAGGAGTAATGTAAATGATTTCTACTAAAACAGTTTACAGATGAGTGGACACAGGCTGATGGGCATTTCATTGATAGCACTTGGCATAGAAAAATATTTGCAGTATTGCTTTTTTTATTCTATTCTACTGTACTATTTATTCGGGATTCTGGTATTCAGATCCCCATGTGTAGAATTTTAGTGTTTGCTTATTTGGTAGCATAATAGCATTAGTTTAAAACCTTTCCCAGAGTGCTTTGAAAAAGCCTAGCGTTTTGAAAATGACCACCAGGGGTAGTAGATTATTTTGCATGTATTGATTTTTATTTTTTATTAATGTTGGAGAAGTGAAAATACAGACATATAGACTTTCACGTTTCGAACAGGGACTTTGACGCGCAAGACGTGGGCGGAAGCTTCTACAATCGTAAAACACTGACCCTTGAACTTTGTGCTTAGTAATACCTGTGTCACGGTGTGTGGCTCCTGCTTCCACGGAACAGGGAGAGGGCACGGAAGGGCAGAGAGGGGACGACCAAGGCAAAAAAAAATGACCACTACATTTTTGAGTTTGCGAACAGATGGAGGCCTGGCATCTTCTGACCTCCCTAATACTGACAAACAGGGTATATCCACACTGACTCTTTTTGTCCTTTCTGCTTTTGCTCTTTTCATAAACATGCCAGATACGGATGCTGTTGGGTATAAATGACAGTCTGTTTTTTCGCTGACTCTTTGTGCATCAAACAAGTGAAATGTGTGTTTGAATAATGCAAATGCAGCCACTTCCACCTACCCACAATCAACCAGGGACCTCCTGAGGATCTACTTGAGAAAGCTCTCGTTCGTGTCGCCATTTGAATGCGGCGATACTTAAGCGTTCCACATACGTTAACAATTATTTCGTTTTTCCGTAATAACGGCCACCAACGTAATCAATTTGACCAGTTTGAAAATGTAATAAGCCGATAATGTAATAACACTGTTGAGCCGATAACGTTATAACCTTTTGTGGATAATAATGTAATACGTTATTGGCTGGTTATTACCTTATTGGCCTCTCAAGGAGAAAATGCTTAATAACAATGTTAGGACTGCAGTCACTAATGTAATAGTACATCAAAACTGGCTGTTTCTCTTGGAAATAATGTGGTTTGGACAGGTTTTAGAAGTTTGCTCAAATAGTTTTGACGGGTGGTAACGTTGTAAAGCCGACGCCTTGGGCCAATTCCGTTTAAGATGTCAATCATTTCACTGTTCTTCTGGCCAGAACAGAACACCAGAGCTGCCACTCGTTGTAGAGCAGGGGTGTCCACGGAGATGGAGCAAAATCTTGTGTGTGAATTTAGCAGAGGTTGCCCCACACATTTATAATGATGCCAACGAGTGATGGTGATTTACGACTCTCTACTTTATTTTTGGGAAGAAACAAAATCCCTCCATGAACAGGAATGGTGGACTCAGATTTCACCTTTCGCCTTCTGCGCCCCAGGCCTGGAGAGCGCTAATGCTAATGCTAAAGCTAATGAGACTGAAACTCCGGTGCGAGTTAAGTCGTCAGGACTTAGAACTACAAAGACCTAGAACTAAAATATGTTTACCTGCAGGTGAGAGCAGCCATCAATAGAGGGGGGAGACTGAGCCAGGCTAAACTCCTCCTTGTGGTCTATATATAGTCTGCGGGCTGACCTAAACTTTAGTGTGCTAAAGAAGCCTTTTGGATGAGAGGTTCTACACTTCATCTACAGAGTACAGATGACGACTCAAGAACCTTCATTGGAGACTTTCTGGACTAGGCTCACTTTTGACCCTACAGATCGGTTTATAAAAAAACATCTCAAACCTCATATGAAACCAAAGGCAGCAACACGGTGTAAAAAGAGAACAGATCGAGAACAGATAGACACTTTTCAGAAAAACACCTGCCACCCACAAATGTGATGTAACGCAATGGCAGCCGTGCTGTTCAGTTTAGGTCCGAGGAACAGAGAAAGGATTGAAATCTTGACTGGGCTTGTCCCGACTCGGGCTGGGTACCGTTAAGCGATACCAGTATGGTATCGGAAAAAAGGTTTAGGTACTACCAGTGCCAGTAAAAATTAAGTATTGAAAGGAGTTACCGAAAAAAAATCCAAGTTTTGATGCTCTTGGTCCAGGGACTGCATAAAGGTAAGTGACTTGGTTGTTTCAGCTCAAATAAAGGATTCCCCCCACCCCCCATATTAATGTTTTATTTATTTATTTTCTCTCTTTTGCCAAATGTTTGCCTTTTTTTTCTGATTTTGCCCACATTTTTTTCTCTTTTTCTTAATTTCCCCCTTTCCCTTTTGCTAATATTTGATTACTAATATTTTCTGTATTTCACCCAACTTTTCTTTTTTTTTTAACCCAATTTATTACCCATTTTTCTCCCTATTTTTCCCTGATTTTTCTACTCAATTTTTCTTATCTTTGCACATTTTCTCCGTATTTCCCCCCAAAATTATTCCCGAGTTTTCACACATTTCTTGACATTGGAGATGAACACAATATTGTACTTTTTCAGATATTCTACACATTATAGTTCTGCTTTGTATGTATATTTGTATATGACAAATATTTTAGTATATGTATCGGAAAGCCCTAGTCCTAGGCCTAACACCTTTACCATCCATCAAAACAAAAACAAGGCAAACAGTCGGTTTCGATGTATTATCGGCTGCAGTTGTTATTGATTTTCTCCTGGAGAGGCGAATCTGGTAATAGCTTCACACATTATCGGCAAAATATCTTGCGTTATCGGCTCAACAGTGTCGTCACATTATTGCCCTGTTATTACGTTAAAACGGGTCAAATTGATCACGCTGTTGGCCGTCATTAAGGTCTCCGGTTCGCGCGTCTGTTCCTTTTGGGTCACGTCGACGATGTACATAATTCCACGTGCCACATTTTTGTAACGCTTTCTGTTTGCGTAGAACGACGTGAAAGCGTATTTACTCGACGACGTTGTCGATTGGAGTTCGTTTTTTTTTTTCAGTTCTGTTGGTTCACTTCAAATACCTCAGGATGATTCTGTGCATTTTGTGTTGTTTTTGTTTGCTGTTTTTTTCTCTTTCTTTCTTTTTCAATCATATCAGCAAAATAAAACCATGCGGCGCAGGTCTATTTATTTTATTTATTTTTTTTGTATAAAAGGAAAAAAAAAAAACTAAGAAAATAAGTGACCGCGGAAGCAGAATCCTCCTGTTAATGTTTACCAGTCCATGGTCTTCCAGGTTTTGGGCGGTCTGAACGATCTATTACGTACCACGAAAGCAAACGGGAAAAGGGTAAATTAAACACTGGGGCGGGAGCGGGGGGGGGCTTCGAGAAACTTTCTGACCATTGCCATCCCGCTAAGACAAAACACCCCCATAACTAAAACGAACATATCATTCCTTGTATATCGCTGGCAAAACTGGGATCGACAGCGTGGACTTCCTGTCTTACTTTTCTTTTCTTCTTTTTTTCGTATCATATTTATCCTCACATGCTGCTTGTGCGAGCCGCAGACCGAACAATATGCACATGTACAAAACAAAAGTAAAAAAAAAAAAAAAAAAAAAACGAGTATCAAAAACAACAGCGCCGTCCGTTCCGTTTCATCCGACGCGACATGTCACGTACGGTTTTCTGTTCAGATGCACTCGACACGCCCCTTGTGATGACGACCCTGCTCTTTTTTAATAGCGAAAAAAATGTATTTTAATTCATGTTAATAACGAGTGATGGCATGCAAAAACCCCGGATGTAACTACTTTAATGTCTTTCTGTTCATTTTTCTTCGGGTGGTTTTGATTTCAATGTTATGATCACTTTGTACCTGAGTATTTACATATCGGAGAGAGAAAAACTCATTTGTTTTTTTGCTTTGTTTTTTTGGGGGGAAGATGCTGCTGTGTACGGGGAGGGCGCAAGGAACTGACCTCGGCGCGGCTCGCCCATTGGCTGCGGTAAAGCCCGGGGTGTTTTTTGATTTATTTATTTATTTATTTTGGACCAATAGGGGGGGATCAGAGCGTGCTGCGTCTGCAGGTTCTTCCTTGCTCTTCCTCCAATGGCAGGCGAGAATTAAGGTATCACCAGCTCCGCTTCTCTCCTCCCTCTCCTTCATGCGTGGACAAGACTTCAACTGTAAAGACGATAAAAAAGTCAAACAAAACAAACAAACAAAAAAGAAGAAAGAAGAAGAAACCTACTCTGAGTCTGCTATCCCTCCAAAGATTCAAGACCTTTTTCATTATGGTTTGCTGTAAGAATAGAGCTTTTTTAAAGAAAAGAGCAAATACTTCCTCAAAAAGACTTTTAAGGAACTATTTTGAATATATTTAGAGACGACACCTGTATACATGGCTTGTAAATTCATACTGGGATACATCATCATGAAGAATTATAAATGATAAAGAGTAAAAACAATATTTTTTGTGTGAATTTCACAAGAAGCTCTTCTGTACAGTGGCACTGTTTCTCTCTCTTTCTCTCTCGCTCTCTCTGGTTCCTTACTCTCTCTCTCTCTCTCTCTCTCTCTCTCTCTCTCTGTAGAGCGACTAGAATAAAAAGTCACCATTCACAAGACTCCCTGTCCTGTCGAGCTTTCACTTCTTTACGTCGGATTCATCGGCCCCTGCAGCGTGAACGAGTGCCGTACTTCCAGCGACGTCAGTGACAGATAGCCTTTATGTTCTTCGGAGATTCTGCCCCCTTGTGTCCAGGTGCACATCTCATGCCGAAAATGCTCATGTGTTTATGTGGACACCCAGTCACTTTCCAACACTTTCCAATCCAATTAAATTTGAATGAATTCAATAGTTTTGATTTGGTGATTTCGAACTGATCAAATTAGTTATTTCCAAATGCTTATTCCCATTCATTTGTGCATATGCAGAGTATTACTAGGCCTACATTAAAGGTGCATTATGTAACTTTTTATGTGGGGGAAAAAAGTTGATATAAGTGCGTATGGCCCAGCGGCGCCTTTGCTTTCCGTCCCGGTGGCCTCTAGGACACTCCAGGGCCATTTTTATTTCAGGCTTTTTCAGGGTTTCTGGTGGGTTTTCTAGATGGAAACCATGGACACCGATCCATCAGCAGTGAAAGCTTACCAGAAACCCTAAACGAATTGGTCATAGAGCATATGGGTGGTTAGCGCCAAGCTAACCACCCATACAGCCTCTGGGCAAATATGCACTTTTTTCCCTATACAAAAGTTACATAATGCCTCTTTAAACAGGGAGTATTATCCTTTTTTGTCGTTATTATGCTTTGTTAGCTAGAAAATGTAATGTTGATCTAAAACTGCTGAAACAAGTAGTTTAACTTTCCAATTTTCGAGCAATCTCTCCAGAAGCCCTTCCTCTCGCTCTCCTTCGCTGTGTAGCTGTTTCAATAAAAAAGGGAGGGGTGGTATACGAGATGGCTCGTGTGGCCGTAGTGAAGCTGTGGAAAGTGTTTTTATTTGAAAGGATGAAGTTTAGCAAGAAATGGAGAGGTGAGGGGAGCATTCCCTGGATACGTAGGACATCAGGAGGAGCTGTTCGGGAGCTGCCGCCGCGATGTTAAGGACGGCCACTGGCGACTGGAGAAGATGCATAGATTACTCAAAGAGGCTCGAGAGGGTCGAAACGCAACTCCAGGTATGTTTTTGATGAGAGAACAATAATTGTAACATATAGTCGATTTTGCATAATACATATGACAGGTTTTAATGCTTTTGAAAATATGACTTATTTAGATGGATGACGATCTGTTGCAAGTCATAATTATCCTTCTCCCTTAGTGAAGCAGCAATTTTAATGAAGATATGCTGAGCAGAAAAATCTAATGACAGTAAGTGACATAGATAGCAGTTTGACTCACTCATTTTCTATTTACATAACATGGTTGACACGGTTAGCCCTTTTCTGGCGCAATATAAATGTATATATCACAAACAAATAAAGTCAAGTCTAAATCGTGTCCAAATGGATGTTTTATCACAGCAGATTGTTCAGTAAAAGCAAAAAATCGGCAGTCGTAGCTAGTGTTAGCTATTTATATAATTATGGGCTATTGAACCCCTTTGCTCCTCCCCATGTCTTTGTATCTTTATTTAGTAGAAAACTTTATTCATAATTCAGCATTTGTTAAAGTAATATTTTCCTCTTTGTTTTCCCCCTCAACTGCTTCAAACATGACCATATATGGGCGATTCCACATAGGCTGTCTGAATCTATCTATGTCACTTCCTGTCAGTGTCCAATAAGGAAGTAAAACTATAAACATCCCAAGAATGGCCAAACTAAAGAAAGCTGAGTAAAACCTTTAGGACAATTTTAAATATAATTGTGTTAACTATGTTTTAGCAAAAAATGTCATAATATGCCTTTTAAGCCACTGTTACTGTACTGTTGTGACTTTTGTGTAATCAGAAAAGTCTCGCTAAAATTCAGAATCTATGGAGTCCATGTCCCTAGTGTTGGGGGAAACAAGGGCAACCGAAAGAGAATCACTTTTATTTGCACCGGGAATACGTCATACATTTATTTATAGCACAGTCTCACAGTCCACCAGGACTCCAGCAATATCATCTGTATTGCTGGAGTTGATTTCATATAAGCTTTGGTAATGTGGGTGTTTGTTTGTTCTGGTTTACACACAGTTCAAACCTAATTTAGTCCAATATATATGTATTTCATACTTTTGTAAACCCGGTTTTGTCCTAATTTGATTTGAAAGGTCAAATATTTAATACAGATGACAACTTTCTCCACATGGGCAATAACGTAAACCTTTAGCCGAGACACTGCTAATGAATAAGGAACAAATAAATATATTTAGAGATATCAATGTTTGAGTTTTGCTGGCATTGAAAACAAATAATATTGCAAGACAAATGTATGTATAAAAGGGCCAAAGTTGCTGTCATTTTTAGCGACAAAATTTGTACAAAAATGGATTGAGCTTCATGGTTTAATTTTGTTGATACATTAGCTACAAAGAAAAAGGGTATATATTGTTTTTATTTATATATAGTTTTTATTTATTGATTTATTTTTGACGTTTTTTTAAATAAAAATCTGTAAAATAAGTCTAATTTTGCCTTGTTGAAAGAGTTTCGAAGCTCAATAATTCCGGCAGGGATAAGATATTTCAAAAATACTACTGAAAAAAACCTGCCAAATATTCTCAAATCCCATCATTGGAAAGTTTGGAATCTGAGAAAATGGGTGTCACGTTTTGTAACGTCTGCCCATGAGCACGTGAATCACTGTCTTTTTATTTTTTACCGCATCATCCCGGTCGAGTTTGGCGCGACGCATGGAAAAACCAAATCACCAAATGTTTGTGAATGAATACGCGTGGGAAAGACGAGGCAGTGCCATGCTTTTGTACTTCTTTCCTGGCATCATACGCATCGGACAGGGATGATTTTTGGTCTATATCATACCGTCTATATTATCATTTTCCGGTACCCAGACCCGTATTAAGCTCTATTTAACCAATTTACTAGGCGTGCCATTTCATTGGACACATTCCAGAATCCATGACCCTCTTTGTTGCAGATGTGACAGAAGCCTCTCGCTGACCCTGTGCATGTTGCTGTTTAATGAAGCGTCCACAGACTGTTAAAGCCATCTGCTCCCAGCTACGCTCCTGTCCACATCTTCACACCCCTGCCTTGTTTTTTCTCTGTCAAAACACTCCTGTTTTTCACCAATCTTACACTTGAAAGTCCCCATCAAAGACCGTAAATGTTCAAATCACTCAACCGTGGGCTCCATTTTCGCTGATGTGTCAGGTGCCATTGTTCAGCAGGTCGACGCCTTCTATCAATGCAGGTAATTCACTTTTGGGAGGAGAGATTTTACAGTATGAATAATTTAACTTAAGTATCAATTATAAGTAAGTAAGTAAGTGCTTTATTGTCATTGTACAAGCGTACAACTAAATAGTTTTCAGGTGTTAGTCCTGAGCTGCCACTGTGTGTCAACCTGACCCGCATGACCTTGGAGGTCGGGGAAACTGTAGCACTCGGAAGAAACCTGGCTGGCTGCCCTCTGTCTCCTCTGAAATGGTGCTGCGCCTCCTGGGTTTGTCCCTGTTTCAGAGCGTGGTGTCCTGCACTGGTCAGCTCCACCTCCTCCTTCCTCGTCCTCCCGCCGCTTCACAACAGTCTTTCACCATCTCTCGTTTGTCCTTCCTTGTTTCCTGTAGCTCCTCTTGTGACGCCTCCACTGTGCTGCAGCTGTGGGGGCTCTTGGTGCCTCTTCAGTGTCTCAGAAGAAGACATTTGTAGGTCTCAAATGGGTTTAGCTGATAAGCTAGCATTTTGTTTACCTTTAAAAAGATGCTTTCTTCAGGGCCATTTTAGACTCTCAAAGTAAACAAATCCACCAAATCTCCACAAAAACATGGATGTACAAAGGTATTCAGAAAAACAATGTGAAACACATAAACCAGTTTGCAGAGAAAAAGGCAAAAAACTCAGCTGCACAAGGAGCGAGCGAGGTCGCTTCCTGTTTTTACGTCGCCATGACTACTATTATGACAATTATGCCATTCCTATTGAACTTGGAAGAGAAGTATAAAATGCTATACACACTGCAGGGTAAAAATATATTGTTGTGTTTTTTATCATACTGATTGCGGTTAGATTTATGTCCAAGCAACAAGAATAATTTCCTTGTGGACATTTCAAACATGTCGAATAACATTAGCATTTCACGGAAGGAAGTGCCAGTGTTCACGTCTCAACTTTGTATCGCTGTATACTCCGCTGAGACGCACTTCTACTGACCTCCATCCATCCATCTATTCATCTTCTTCCACTTGTCCGTTGCTCCTCCTCCAGGTTGTGGGTCCACAGAAGGACGGCCTCATGGTTCTAACCGGGCCTGTTGGTCTCTCATAAGGGGCTTCTGAACTCAAGCGAGTAATTGAACTACCTCCGACTTTCACGCCGTACTTCAGGTATAGGGTGACCAGATATTCCACATTGAAAACTGGGACACAATGGACGTTTGTGGGGGATCCAAATTGTGACTTTTTTCCACTCTCCTTGAATGGTGAAACTTTTGGTTTCTAAACGTTGAATTTAACTATTTAATCGGTTCAGTTACTATGTAAAGTTTGTGTTCGGCGCATACATGGCCAAAAGTTTCCAGTAAAACAAGATGCTTTAGTGATGAACTGGGAAACCTGGGACATATTTTGCCTAAAACCAGGACAAATTAATGGTTTTAAGGCAAACTCCACTAGGCACGAAACTGGGACTGTCCCCGGTAAACTAGGACATCTGGTCACCCTATGCATTCATTCAAACCTTTATTTAACCTGGAAAAATCTCATTGAGATCAAAAATCTCTTTTACAAGAGTGCCCTGGGCCAAGAGGCAGTGCAGCTATAATGTCTCAACGTGTCTAATGCTGCAGCCTATAGCCCAACCTGTTATTACTGTTATTATTTTTCTTTTTTCTTGGTCGCCTAAGAGTGCCCACTGACAATGATCCTGACTCCCCCAATTACCGATTGTGTTCTCTGCAGACGGCATTACACCTAAATAACTGCAGTTATTGTTTGCAGTTTGCAAATTCTATCCATTCAAATTGTATCGTTTATTAAATTCTGGGTAATAGCCACTATCACGGCAATCACATGAATTGTGAAAACGCGTTAAAGCTACTGTCCTAATAAACATGTTTGAATTGGACAAAGGCCTCGGGTTCGTCGTGACAGGGTTCTCTTTCACAGTCTGCCCTTGGGGAAGTGGAGGTGATGAAAGGGGCAGCCTAGCAGTGCTGAGGACTGGGATAAGAGAGGTCTTGTCACTGGGCTTGGAGCTTACAGAGGACACTTTCCCGAAAGCTCCAACAGACATCTGCCTGAAATGTAGAACTCAATCTGCTGCTTCAGAAAGTCCATCTTCTTTGAACCGCGGCTCTAGGATGAGATCTGGCAGAGCGCCTACATACTTCCCAGCGATGGAGTGCGGACAGTCAATACAGATACCATTCTGCTTAACCGGGATGAGGGAAAATAAAAGAACATTTGTCTGAGTTTAAGGGGGGCATTCACCTGGGTTTGAGCAAGCCTATTGTACTTAGTTGTTTGTTTCTTTTGCATAAGTGCTTTGATTTATACGTCTTGGATTTGGTTACCAATTGATTGAACCTGGAAGTATCCTCTGCATTTTTTAAGGTCCAGAAACGATCGCTGGACCCATTCTTAGAAGAAATGAATGTATTATGGTGCCCCAGGGAAGTTTGATTCTGTGTGGTCTGCATAGAAGTGTTATGCCATAGTTATTTCTATCAGTTAGTTGTTAGTTGTTACTGTCTGGTTTTAAGATGTGCTCTTTATGTGACAACTGACAAATCTTGAAAAAAAAAACGTAAGCGTACAATTATTGGTGGGTGTTGCAGGAGAGTCCACTTCAAAGCTCGTCAGAATGCCATCGATTCCCTGTCCACTCTTGCCATCAGCCATTAGCGTATAAAAGTGGCCTCTGAGCTCAATGCTAACTGAAAGTTGAAGTTTCAGCTTTTTGTGGGGTCAGATACACATCCAATGGCCACTAAACATCATCTTATAATGTGTTAATGATAAAGAAACCAAATAAAGTGTTTAAATTCCATGAAAAGGACAAAACATACCTCACAATTTTGTTACTATGGGCACCCGGCTTTCCTATTCATGTGTATGGGGATGGAACGTTGAGCCGTTGTCTAACAAATGTGGCTTAAATAGCTAAAGGCATTTCTATCATTTCTATGTTATGAACTTGGAGTATATATAGTCTCCATCTCTCCCTGAGTTGTGGTTCAGTTTCCTTTTCTCTGACCAGTTGGATAGTTACAGGTTTAGCTTGATTAATAATTAATAATTACGGTAGCCACTTTAGGTCAAATTGATGCAATACTTCATATAATACTTGATTGGTACTTAATAACTGATGGCAGTCTCAATTCTGGAGTTTAAAATAGTTTAAAAAGGCGAGTCATGGCAGGTGAGAACATAGAACAAAACTAACATCTAAAGAGCAAGTAGCTCTTTTTAATAAACCTGTGGTGATAGATGGTAGAGCAGGCCGTCTCATGATCGGAAAGGTCGGGGATTTGAATCCCGCCTCCTGCAGGTGCACACTGTCGTTGGGCAAGACACTTCAACCCACCTTGCCTCCAGTGTCTGCGTACACTGGCTATGAATGAGAGAGTGAATGGGAGAGTGGTTCCTTGTTGTAAAGCGCTTTGAGTGCTTAATGTAGGTGAAAAAGCGCAATATAATTGAGACCATACCATTGACCTGTGCTATATATATTTGTAGTTTCCAATCTTCAAAACCTGTGGCAGTCAACACAATGCAAAAGTCATCTCACTTTCCCTCTTAGCCCTGTGGCCTAAATTCTGTCCTAAATATCTTAGTGAAACAAGGAGGGTCTTACTCATCATATATATATATATGTTTTTTGCTGATGCTCTACTTTTTGGTACTAACCTGGGTGCCAACTCAAGACACTCGGCTAAATTGGGAGATGGTGTGTGGGGTGCGTCGTGCGGGGGCGACAGTGGCTCGAGGCGCAAGGTAGGGGCCGGTAATTGAAGCCGCAGTGTCATTCGTCAGATCAGAGCCCGTCAACAGCACTGTGGTCCAGGAAAGCGTGTGGCAACTAGCGCTGCAATAAGACTATGGCAGATCATTCTTTTCCTCAAGTCAATTTTGTCATTTTCTATTGCCCCCAGATGTCTTCAGAAAATAGCCTCCCATTACTGTCCGACAAAACAATCGCTCCGTTTAGCCGCCTCTTGGTGCTTTGCTGCCACGCATTTGTTTTTTGTGTGTGTGAATCTTGGATTTGATGTCAAAATCTTAAATGGAGGGCATGGACCAATATTACCTGAGGATGAGGCAAAACTTTAAAAGTATCCAAATAAAAAGTCCACAAACAACCAAAAATTGTTTCATGGTAGAGCGTAAAGTCAAAACAGCCATTAAAACTATGATAATGGAGAAAGCTAGCTAAACATCTCAACATTTACCACTGAGTGAAAAATCAATGTTTTTACCCAATGTGTTTCGCCTTAAACTCATTCAGAAATGGATTTATCACTATGTTTGCACGCACATTAATCTTTTTATTAACCAAAACAAAATTGCAGGAAACAGGAAAAGGGAGCATGCGGGTGAGAACGAAAGACCGTCCACAGCGACTTGTGGGCCGATGGGTACAGTAGACAAAATCTAATGAGCCCGTAGTTGTTGACGCCGGCAGCTTGTCTTAATGCGAAGTGCTGCGGCATCATTTGTTCTAGCAGTCAGCTCTGCTAAATCTACAGTGGCAAAGGCCTTCCAGTGATTTTCATTTAAAGGGCACATATTCTGCTGAACTATTTTTATTTGTATTTTTTTTCCGCCATGTTAAAAGATTGCTCCCCCTTGAAAGTCATTAATGGAGTTTGGTTTTGATGCCGAAATCAGATGTCACGTTGTTCTGATGATTTCAGCTTTAAAAGTGCCTTTGTTAGGAAGCAATCCTTACTAATTGTATATATTTTTCTGCTTTTTTGTGTGTGTTCCTTCAGTTTGCGAGCCTTTTTTTTCCCCGGCTGCAATGACAGGAGCGTTTCTCCCTGGAGTTTGCTGTCACTCCAATCACAGACATTTTCATTTGTCTCACAAAAATATTCCTGCATCATTCAGAGCAAACTTGATAACATCCCTCACCTCCTAGTGCTTTGCCTGTTGTTTGGACATCCGAGGTACATCACAGATTGCGAGAAGCTGAGTTTGGCCCACGAAACCATTGTTTGTGCAAGTTAAATAACATCAAGTCTCACCAATGGAAAAGAGAAAACGCTCCAACAGCTTATTTGTCTTATTTCAAAGTTATAAAACAAAACTTACCATTGTCAAAGTCTCCCATGAATAGCTTCCAAAGGATGGAGTCAAAACAGCAGTTGAGAAAGCGCTGAAATCTTATTCCTGGCTGAATCCCTGCGCTGCATCTCGTCTTTCTATTGTTTCGTATGAAGACAATAATGAAAAGCGATGTAGGAGTCGGGGTGATGCAGGCGAGACATGAAAGGCAGACGAGCTGGAAGGGAGCGACAGATGAAACGTTGAGGAATGAAAAATGCATTTGTCGCGATGTATTGTTGAATGTGTTTAGAGAGAGGGCGCTGACAGGGCGTCGATGTCCGCTAATGGACAGAGGAGAGGACATCGGGGGAAGGAGATCGGAGGCAGTAAGACAAGAGTGAGGTGTTTGTGTAGTCACTTGGAGACTTGTAAACAGCAGTAGGGAGGCTGGTGTAAGGAAGTGAGTTTTCCTTTGAATGGTTGAATGGAGAATATGTACTTTCACATGAGCCTAGAGCCTATTTATTTGGAGAATTAAGCCTAAAGGCTCGTTCATACTTCACAAGACGCAAGAACTTCTTGGTCTTGAACCCTGAGCTGCAAGAACAAAATGAAGTCACTTTTGCCCTGTAGCCATGGAAACCGACGACAGTTCCAGGGCGACGAGACAAAAGTGACTTCATTTTGTTCTGCAGGTCAGGGTTCAAGACCAAGAAGTTCTTGCGTCTTCTGAAGTATGAATGAGCCTTAAGGTGGAAGACCTGATCAGCTAGCACACAAAAAAACTACAATAATAGTCTTTATGTATGAAAGTTATGGATTAAAAGGTGCATTGTGCAAAGTTAATATTTGTGCGTAGGGCTGGGTATCATTCGACTTTTTTGATACCACTACTTCAATGATACCTGCTTTTCGGTACCGGTGCCTTAACAGTACTTTTTTTCGATACCTATGTTTAATTAAAGCATCGTTCAGGATGTCCTAAAACAGTGCAACAGAAAGCTACACAGGCCACGGTTTAGTCTAAGTCCTCGTTTAGTCCTGGCTCCAGTGCTTAATTTGTAAATTTGTATTTTCAGGAACACTTTTGGTCTGATGTTATGGATTCAGGGAACAGGCCAAAAACATTTGCTGGAACACTCTCAATAAACACCATTATATCAGTTCAAATTTTTGCCGGATCCTCCTAAATATTTCCCGGATACTTTACCCTGAAAAACTGAGAATTGGGGGAATGCGTTCCCCCAAACGGGGGATAAAATTAAGCACTGCCTGGCTCAGATCTATTTTGGGCAGGTCAGTGTACGTCTTTCTTGTGCCCATGCCAAGAATCACCCAAGAAAAACCTGGTTTGTAGTGATTTTTGGATGACAGAGAGCTATGACTCGATAGTGTCTATCTTGATGTTATACATCAAGTACAGTGATACAGATGTAGTGGTTGGAGTATTACCCATAGCTTTTACCAGTAAGTAAGGACACAGTTATGTTGGTTGACACACATTATGACAAGTGCCAGTGTTAACCCTAATTTATTTTTAATTAAAAACTATTGTTTTTGTTGGGGTTTGTCGTGGAAGTTTCTATCCACAGTAAGGAAAAAGCTGGAAAGGTATTTGTCTTAATCAGGAGCGTAAGTTTATTATAACACACGTGCGGAGAACTCACGTACACAAAATAGCATACATCAGTTCTGACGGGCCAGTTCCAGGTCCCCGTTTACATAGGTAACACATGAAAGACAGTCACGCCCACAAAAGGTGGGAGGGGTCACAGTTTGAGACGGGCCTCCAGATGGCGAGGCGCCTTGCCTGGTGAGAGCCACTCTTTGCGCCATGGAGATGCAAACATAGGGACAATAGATATGCAGAATGTAAAAAGTCTACAGAGATGCAAAAATATAAAAGGTCTACAGAGATGCAAAATGTAAAAGGGGCAGAGGTGAGAGAATAATTTTCGTCATGTCTGTCGGTGCAGGAGGGAGACCGGTTCCTTCCTGCAGGTTAATTGAATAGAACAGCGGGGGGTGAGTTGGCGTCCTTGAGGCTAACCAACTTGCCATAACACTCCTCTCCCGTGATAATGTAGAAACCCCAGTTTTACAGAAATCACATTCAGGTGGGTGAGTTTGACTTTGGTCCCTGAGCAAAACAAGAGTTGTTGATGGACAGGCTACGCTGCCGTCACCCAAGCCTCTTGTATTACGAGGGTGTGGTCAAAGCTCTTCACTGTGATACCCTCCCCCTACATTGTAGGCGGAACAAGTGGAAAAATAAAAACAAGGTAAACAAAAAAGAAAAACGTTAGAGCCACACCTGTGTGGCCGTAACCCCTTATCCGCAGACAAAGTTAGCTTATTGTGGGTCCACTCGCGGACCCCAAAACCCCTCAGCGTGAATAGCTGAATTAGACAAAGTCGTCGTCCGAATCGCTGATATAATCAGGATCGGGGTTCAGTGGGACAGCGGCCAGGTCCGCCTCAGGGTCTTTGTATTGAACGGACACAAAGTGAGTGGATATCATTTTACCAACGGCCCGAAACACCATAGGTAATACACATGAAAATAAAATCATAACAGTCAATAGGGCTAAACCAAGTCAACACGGAAAGTACTGTCAGCGTGGCCAGCATAATAGTCCAAGGGCCCATGCCGGTCTTAGCCGGACTACATTCGGTAGTCTTTTTCGCGGGAATGCTCACGAGTAGTGCCGTCTTGCAGTCAGTGGCACCGCTCCCTCTGAGCGTGTGTGGAGCGTTAGTGATCATGGCGATGTTTGGTCTTGGAGCGGCAAGACTCTAATCGCGTTGAATCCTTGGCCTCAGCACTCGGTTGGGCAGAGTGCTCGGGGTTTGGGGTGTGGCCTTGGGATCCGGGGGCTGGGGAGTTGGGCAAAGGGGAGTCGCCTCGGGATTCGGAGGCAGGGGTGTTGGGGCGTTGTGTTCTTCCGGGGGTTGCGCCTCGGGAACGCTGGGATTCTCTGGGTGTTGTTGTTGGCCTGTTTCACCGACGGTGGTCGCACGCCGGCCGACCTCTTCAGCGTAGGGAGCCGCGGATGGGCCTGGTCCGTCCCCACCCTCGGTGTCCTCGTCTATGGCCCTCAGTGGCGGCACCGCACGACAGTGGTTGGCGTGGATCCAAGTTGTCCTCTCCGCAATCTTAACGGCAGTGTCCGTCACCAGGAGGACGAGGAATGGGCCCAGCCAGCGCTTGGACCGCCAATGTTTCCGTCTCGTTTCCTTCACCAGGACCCAGTCACCTGGCTTGATCTCGTGCAGAGCCGCCTGCGCAGCCTGTGGCAGGGCGCTCCTGACCTGGGCAGAAATAGAGGACAAAAGTGCATTAATTTCCTTACAATAGGACAGCATGTCGTCATCACACAAAGAGGTGCTTGGCAAATCTCTGGTTGGGGGTCCCGCGCCCAAGTTGGGCGGTCTGGCAAAGAGGATTTCGAATGGGCTTAGGTTTGACCTTGACCTGACTCTCATGCGCATGTACATGAGGGCTAGCGGCAGAGCTTTGATCCAAGACAGGTCTGTCTGTTCGCAAATTTTAACAAGTTTGTTTTTCAGAGTGCCATTCTCTCGCTCGCACGCGCCTCCGCTCCAGGGGGCGTAACTGCAGTGTTTACGTATATCAGTGCCCAGAAATTCACCTACTTCCTCAATGACTTTTGCTACAAAGTGACTGCCATTGTCACTAGAGATTTTTTCCGGGACACCCCATCGTGGCACAATTTCTGTGAGCAGAGCTTTCACCACCGCGTTGCTCGTGGCGTGTTTGCATGCAAATACTTCGGTCCATTTGGACCAGAGATCCACCAGAACCAGACAGTATTTCTTACCTTGGCATGGTGTGAGTTCAACAAAGTCCATTTGGACATGTTGAAATGGGCGCAGGGGCGGAGGATGGGCAGCCTGTTGAATAATTTGGGACTTACCCGGGTTGTGCGCGAGGCAGATACCGTCTCTGCTGGAGTAGCCAGTGCCTGCATTGCTGACAGAGAGGAGAAAATATCAACGTCTTGAGTGAGGTAGTGTGTGTGTGTGGGCAGGGGTGAGTATGCCGCTGCCTTCGCTGCCTTGTCCGCGCGCCGATTCCCTGCAGAGATGGGGTCAGTGGCATTAGTGTGGGCCTGGCATTTGCATACAGCGATCTCTAAGGGCAACATTACAGCTTTCAGCAGATGTTCAACCTGTGTGGAATTAAGAATTGGTTTACCATCAGATTTCATGAAATTGCGGTGTTTCCACAGTGCCCCCCAGTCGTGCACCACAGAGAAACCATAACGCGTATCACAGAATATGTTAACAGTTTTGCCCGCTGCCAGCTCACAAGCCCTGGTGAGCGCGACCAGTTCAGCGGTTTGTGCTGAATGGTGGTGGGGCAAACTACCAGAGTCCACAGTATCAAAATCAGAACACACAGCATAGCCGACTCGGTTCTTCCCAGTGTTGTCACGTGACGCGGATCCATCTGTATAGAAAATCAAGTCAGGATTAGTCAGAGGCACCTCTTTCAGGTCTGGCCTGGGAGTGCATATCTGTTCTATTGTGGCGATACAGCAGTGTGCCTCCCCTTCCTCTGGCGTGGGCAGCAGTGAAGAGGGGTTCAGCTGTGTGCACCTTTTCACCGTGACATTGGGGAGTTCAAGGAGCACCGTGTTGTATTTCAGCCAACGAGCCGCAGAAAGGTGAGAGGTTTTCTGCTCTAGCAGGATCAGGGAAACAGCATGGGGCACAAGCAAAGTTAGTTCAGTGTATCCCACAAGGTCACGTGATGCTAGGACCGCTTTCTCAGCGGCAGCCACAGCCCGCAGGCAGCGAGGCAACCCTGCTGCCACGGGATCGAGTTTTGCTGAGAAGTAAGCAGTGGGTCTCAGTGGCCCTCCGTGAGACTGCAAAAGTACCGACACCATGCACCCACACCGCTCATCCACAGTCTGAGTGAATGGCCGGGTTGGGTCAGGGAGACCTAGTGTGGGCGGGCTTTGTAGGGCAATTTTCAGATCACAAAAAGATTTTTCAGCTTCTGGGGTCCATGTGATCCGGTCACATGTGCGCAGACCCTTCCCATGTATGAGTGCACCGAGCGGAGTTTCCAATACTAAATAGTTGGGAATAAACTGTCGACAGTAGGAGCACATCCCTAAGAATGACATTAATTGTTTTTTTGTCTGTGGTTTCGGAAGGTTTTTGCCGTGTTCAGAAATCACGTGGCCAAGGAAGACAACTTCCTTCTTCACAAACTGTAATTTGGACAAACTAGCTTTGTGACCTTCTGCATGCAGATGCTTAAGTAAGGTCACAGTGTCGGTTTCGCATGTTTTCTCGTCCAAAGCACAGAGTAAGAGGTCGTCGACGTACTGGAGGAGCGCCGTGCCTGGCGACAGAACCAACGGGGCCAAGGATTCACGTAAGGCCGCATTGAATATTGTGGGTGCATCGCGGAAACCCTGGCAGAGGCGGGTGAAATTATATATGCGCCCATCAAATGAAAACGCGAACCAGAATTGGGAATCTCTGTGCACTGGAACAGAGAAAAACGCATTAGCCAAATCAACAACAGAGAAAAATGTTGCCTCAGGCGGAACTTGACTCAGGATCGTGTATGGATTTGGTACCACTGCCACCATGGGAGCCACAGCATCATTTACAGCTTTAAGATCATTCGTAAACCGCCATTTTTCAGGCGCTCCTGGTTCAGTGTGTTTTTTTACTGGGAGGATAGGGCTGCAAACACCCCCGGACTTGCAAGGGACGACTACACCATTCTCCCGTAGCGCTTCGAAGACTGGTGTAATTCCCTTGATAGCCTCCTCACGCAAAGGATACTGCTTCCTGCACGGACGGAAATCAGATTTAGGCACAATTATAACCGGCTCGCAATTTTTTATGAGGCCCACGTCGGTTGGACCTTTAGCCCAAAGTCCCTCTGGGACCGCGCGAAGTGCAGGCGTGGCCTCTGCATCCGCTGCTGACAGCATGAGCTCTGTCCCCCGTGGGACTGAAGTCATGCTGTCATGATCAAAACACACCTGTCGGCTTGCTGCGAGAGAAGACTTAAAAGGGCTTCTCCATGCGTTAGCATTGTCAGAGAACCACGTGTCCTCATCTTGGACCTGTGTCCAGTCCCCAGCATTGCTACACTTATCAATAAGGACAGAGGCCTCACTCCACGCTGCAGTCGTGGGTTTGGACAAAGCTATGTGCAAAGCGGGGCATAGTGGGTCGATAAAATGTTTTTGTTGCTCATTAAGTAACACAGATACCATAGAGTAGTGCCTATCCCAATAAACATACTCCGTTTGTAGCCTATCTTCGCTACACTGAAGCCATGAGTTTTCAAACTCCAAGTAATTGTCTGGGAACGACCGGAGAGAGCAGCTTAGGTCGTTCGCGTGGTTGACCTCCATATTTTGTGCGGGCTTAACTCTATCCACTGTTGTGGCTAATAACTTAGCAATCTCAGGGTTTGGTGTCAATTTCCAGTGGTAGTTAACTTTTGGGACCGGTGCCTCCTTGTGCATGCCGGTGAAACATGTAGCATTTGCTAGGTCACTAGCGTGTACTACCCGTAGGCCGCTTGGTGTTGAGAGCAGATTTAAATTGAGTCTGCACATAAGGTCTCGGCCTAGTAAATTAACCGGGCACAATGGGGAATATAGAAACGAATGTTTAAGCTGGTTGCCCTGAGAATCAAAACACGTTAGCGGTGACGTAAATTGCTCTTTAGTCGTCTCTCCCGACGCTGCTAATGAGAATGTGAAACGGCCACTCATTTTAGGGGAGACAGAAAGGCTGTCATTTTTTAGCACAGAATTTGTTGCCCCGGAATCAACTAGAAAAGTAACTTTTTCGCCACAGATTGTTAGCGTATGTTCCGGAAATTTAGCATGAATTTTCTCAAAAAATGTGTACGTGCCGATTGCAGTTGGTTCAAACTTACGTGAAAGATGAGTGATCGCTTCGGTGACGTGTATGTGTGCGTTACCCGGTAGATGAGTCTTCCGTACGGTTTCCTTCGTGGCTCCCCCGTGTTCACCGCCAGCCCGCTGTCTGTCCCCGCCTAGTCAGTCCGCCTCGTGGCGCATCTGGTGGTTGCCGTGTTGTGAGCCTTCATAGCGGTGCTGTTGTCCGTATTGACTCTGTTGTGCCTGGTGCCAATGGTGTTGCTGCTGGTACTGGTCCGGCTCTCGGTTGTGGTTTTGTTGCCACTGCTGCTGGCCGTTCTGATTCTGCTGCGGGTTGTATTGCTTCTGCTTCCACTGCTGCTGGCCGTTCTGCTGCGGCTGCCACTGCTGCTGTTGCTCCTGGCCGGTCCGCCGTGGACCGCGGCATTCGCTAGCTCTATGTCCAGGTTTGTCACAATTCCAGCATCGTCCCCTGATCTTGGGCCCCCCTCCCTGTTTGTCCTTTTTGGAAATGTCATTGGGGTTAAAGGAATTAGGGGCATGGACCGACAGCAGTGTAGCCTGACTTTTCAATGCTTCCAAACAAAAAACTGCATGTTTGGCGTGCATAAGTAGTTCCTTTATCTGTGGTCCGTCGTCAAATGCGACATACGAATCCCGCACCTTTAAAGCCACCTCCGGTAACAGTCCTTCGACAAATCTGGAGCATAAATAACCATTGTAAACGGGATTGTCCTTCTCCTCCCTGTTCGTTGCACTTGGGAGCTTCGGGGGTACACCAGAGTGTTCATTGAACACAGACAGCAAGCGGCTATAGTACTCCTCGACCCTTTCGCCTGTTTCCTGCTTGCATTTAGACAGGATGGTTAGGTCATATTTGCGTGGAAAAACTACTGCCAGCCCGTCACACATTTTCTTTATGGCAGTCATATATGCTCCGGAGTCTGACTCGGCAATCTCTTTGGCACGTAGTCCTGGCTCTGGCAAATATGGCTTAAATTTCCCAAAGTCCGCAGGCGACATCTTGTAAACGAGAACCCGAGCGCACTCCGCTCCCGAGGGCTTGTACTCGCGACAAAAGGCGAGCAGGTCTTCGCTGAATTTTGAGCAGTTTGTCTCTGGCCGTGTTGACAGCAGTTGCGAAGCGGATAAAAACTCGCCTGGCCCCCAGGGTCTGAAGACCAGCTCCGGTCCTTCTCGGCCCACCATCTCTATCATGGGGAACGTGGCGACGAAGTGATTCGTGGGCCTCGGTTCCCGCCGGAGCGTTTCCCTGCTCCATTGCGGTTCTGCTTCCGGCGCTTCTCCTTCTGCTGCTGCTGCCGGCGCGGGGCCCACTTCCTGTGGGGCGTCAGCAGGTGTGAGAGGCTTTGTGAGGCACTGACGTGGTTGGCTCTGGCGCGGCGGTGTTTTAGGCGTAGGACAGGGGCCGGTTTCACACAGCGGGGCCACGGAGGAAAGCGTGGACAAATCTGGGTAGAGAGAGAGAGAGGGCACAACAGTAGTCTGTATATTTTTTAACACAGCGCTTTGCTTGGGCGCGCACTTAGCATGGAGTTCTGCTCCTTCTGTGAAAGGGTTAGTAGGTGAGAAAGGGCGGTAGGGTGGGGGGTGTGTGGGATGTGTGTCCGCCTGTGTGTCCTCCCCCTCTGTGGAAGGCGGAGCAGCTATGGTTTTATTCGTCTTTTTGCGGTCCCGTTCTGTAGCTAAATCCTCCCACATGGCAAGACAGGTCTGGTGTTTCAGTATGGCCCGAACGTCTTCTGCTGTAATTTTCTTAAAACCAAGTATTTTTTCCCTTTCTTCTTCTAAATTTTCACGCAAGATGCGTAATTGATTCAAAGACATAGAACCTCCATCGGGAAAGCCGAATGAACTGCACCATATCGGCAGGCACTCCATTGCTTTAGATCCGAACCGTTTTTCCATTGCCATTGTTACGGGGGACGTTAACGTTCCCTTCCGTGTAGTATCTCTAGATTGATTTTTCCCCATTTTCTCTTAAAGAACAATGGCGCCAACCTCGCGTAGTCGCTCCTGCTGTCTCCTTTGTGGAGCGATCCGTCCTCCCCGTACGTTTATCCCCTCCGTTTTCGGACCGGACCGGGCTGGCTGAAGCACACAGAACTCAGGGCCGCCTTGAAGCACTACTACCGCGCAGCCGTTAGCCTAAATTACCCTCTACACCAATGGCAATGAATGAAATACCCCAAAAATACGTAAATAAATCAAATACCCGTGTACACTTAAGCGCTGCCCTGGGCTTGTTACGCAAATGAAAAGACAAAACTCACCAAATCAGGTTCTTTTATGGTCCTGTAGTCGAATAGTTTTTCCTGCGCGAGGCGAGCGGTGTCCCTCCCGTCTTCTCGTCAAACGCTAAGTGAGGTAGGGAGGCTGGTTTTTTGTAGTAAATCCCAGGTCGGCCAAACAACACACGATCGTCTCCACGCCGGAAAAAAAATCAGACATAGAACGTGCCAACAACGCCAAATTGTCGTGGAAGTTTCTATCCACAGTAAGGAAAAAGCTGGAAAGGTATTTGTCTTAATCAGGAGCGTAAGTTTATTATAACACACGTGCGGAGAACTCACGTACACAAAATAGCATACATCAGTTCTGACGGGCCAGTTCCAGGTCCCCGTTTACATAGGTAACACATGAAAGACAGTCACGCCCACAAAAGGTGGGAGGGGTCACAGTTTGAGACGGGCCTCCAGATGGCGAGGCGCCTTGCCTGGTGAGAGCCACTCTTTGCGCCATGGAGATGCAAACATAGGGACAATAGATATGCAGAATGTAAAAGGTCTACAGAGATGCAAAAATATAAAAGGTCTACAGAGATGCAAAATGTAAAAGGGGCAGAGGTGAGAGAATAATTTTCGTCATGTCTGTCGGTGCAGGAGGGAGACCGGTTCCTTCCTGCAGGTTAATTGAATAGAACAGCGGGGGGTGAGTTGGCGTCCTTGAGGCTAACCAACTTGCCATAACAGGTTTTAGGGAGTTTATTTCATCATTACAAATAACTTCAGAAGAGCACTTTAGTTCACACGACTTAACACACAGTTTGCAGGTGAAAAAGCAGGTTACAGGACAGGTTAGCAATGCAAGTTACAAGCAGGTACGAGGCAGGATAGCAAGGCAGCCATGGTGGGTCTGCGCTGGGAACGGCCTCTAACATGGCAGAACCACTGCCTACGTTCGTTTGCACAGCAGTGGACCATTAATGTACAGCTGCTGTATACCGCTCTTATTGCTCCTTGTAGGGCCAAAGGAGTGGAAGTACACACGGTTAGAGGACAAGCAGCAGCCCCAGGGCACATGCAGAGAACCACCCGACTAAAATCTTCATTCACACAGCTAATCCTAAAAAGTTACAAAAGACTTCCTTTGCATAATGAGATCATTGTTGTTGTTTTTTCAATAGTTTTTTCAATAGTGTCAGCTTTCACATGTAAAGGTTATATAAGCAAAGGTTCTCTAAATCATCTGTACTTTTAGTGTTGAGAGGATTTGTCAGCGACCAACAATCTTTTTTGCAGCAGTCTTGAATAATATAGCCTGCTGGTAAAATACCACTGGTTGCTGACGAGGCCTCTTGAGCTGAGCGGCAAATGGCCTCAGCACTGATTTACTGCTTAAAAACCTAAAGCTGTATTTGAATCAGAAGTAATGAAAGCTTTTATTGCACTAAAAATAAGACAGGAAATGTACAAACCTTTTGAGGATGTGTTTTTTTATTTATTTATTTTTTTAAATGGCTTCTATTTGTTGGGCAAATCACGCTTATTACTTCCCCACCCACACAAATTGAACGAGTGCCGAGACATTATACAAAGTTGCTTTCCATTACTTCAAGGCTCCACTTTGGTGACTCATGCCAAAAGCAATCCATTTCCGCCTATCTCGGAGTTAGCATGATATAATATTGAAATTTCCCATGGTCCTTGGTTGTAATATCTCTAATGCAGTTAATTGGGCAATGCGTCTCGGCCGTGCGTGTGTTTTTAAATAATGTCTAGACTGTAATTTCTCATCGGGGAAATCTTGATGGAGACCAAAACAAAACACTCAGCTTGTTATTTGTGCCTCCAAGATGCGCTAAGCGACAATCGGGCACAAAGCTAACTGCATGAAAGGATTGCGACTGCACAGCTCATCTAATAAGGAAACACCTCCCACTATTTTCCAATTAAAAATGTCTACGACTTCTCCGTAATATCACAAATGTAGATCCGCACAGACGATTCCAGGAGGCGGCATGTTATTTGCTAACTGCGGCGATTAAGTTAGCATCCGTTAATATGCGGCTAATGCTGGAAGCGTGTCAGATACTTATCCTGCTTAGATTTGGTAAATTGACTTAATTCCGAATGATAAATGTCAGGAAGAGGATCGTGGCCTCCCTCAGCTCTGAGGCAGCAAATTGAAAGCGGAGCCGTCTGTGTTTATTTGTTAATTAATAGGATTAATTACGGCAGCACGAGGAAGGATGTGGAGGGAGCAGCTTGACTCTGAAGTGCAGGGCATGTTTGAAATATGATGCACGTCACTCATTTTTCTCGTATAAAGGAGAGTTGATGAAAATTAAGTGACCCTGATTAATTATTATCCATTAAAAACCCTGAATATAAGCCGCACCGACTAACTTAATAACGGAAAAGAAATTGTACATACATAGACCACAGCTGTCCACGCTGTTACAAGCGCAGTTGAAGCACCGTAAATGTTGTCTGCGTTTATATTTTATGTTTCAGTTCACAAGACGATTATCCGATCAGAAAGCAGAGCCCACACTCTGTTGCCAGATTCTACGGCTAAAACCTGTTTGAAAATGAACACAGAAGGAGTCTCACGTACTTCCGCAATCCCAGCACCTGTCTCCATAATCAAGTCCAAACTGGAGCTAGTGCAGGCCTACGGTAGCTGACGCTCTGCTACTGAACTGAAGGTTCTTAGCTTTCAAATGAGGAGTGGCATGTTCACATTATAGTTGTGTGAGCATACGCTCCTCAAAGGCTCATTTATGCTCCCATTACTTGCGTAAATGGCCGTGCATCACTCCATCAATGCTTCCACACGTTAAGAATGTCGGAGCATGTGTTATGGAGAGTTACCACCACAGGGGATGAAGTGCTTGGACCAAAACAATATGGCGCCACATGCAATGTTTTTTGCACCGCACTTACCGAAGTATAGTCAAGAAAATAAGGTAACACAGTGGTGATTTTGTTTGCAAAATGGTTCAGATTGTTTTTTTTTTTTAAGTTTGGCCGTTTGTTGTTCTTGTTTGCTTTTCGAGCTGTGTGCAATAGCGTCCCCAGTGGTTACCTCATGTACTAAGACTTTGGATAAACACAAAGGAGTGATGGAGTGCGCGGACAGAATCCCTCAGGATATTGGACAGACAGCCACAAGTGTATCCGTTTGTGCTTGGAATAAAGTGCACAACATGACTTATTTAGACGGCTAACATTTTATCACAGCAGACTGTTCAGTAGAAGTGAAAAAACGGCAGTCATAGCTAGTGTTAGCATGTAGCATGATACTAACATGAAGCATAATGTTAGCATTCTCTGTTATTTATGTAATTATGGGCAATGTCAATGTCCCCATGTCTTTGTATGTTTACTGGTTAGAAAAATATTCAGCATTTTTTAACGTAGTTTTGGAGTCATTACAGAAGGTTTAGAGTTGTCTCCTCTTTTATTTGTTTTCCCCCTCAACTGCTTTAAACATGACCATATAAGGGCGATACATATGCACTTTAAGGCAACCCAATTTCAGTTGTAATTGTCTCGACAGTAGCCCAATGTTAATGTTCTGGATGTTGAAAATGTCCTCTGTGAACACCATTGTATGGCTTAAGTTGCTCATCTATTCATCATCCATGTTACGCCTAAATGTGGCGTCACAAAGAGCACATTGACCTCCCCCCTTTATTGACAGAAAAAAAAAGCGATGGATCATTTACATGTATAATTCTGTTCGACACTATAGATCAGTTTAGTAGAGATGCAGTGTAAATGGATATAACATCACCTCACTGTCCTCAGACGCCTGCTTGTACTGTTCAGTATACGCTGTGACTGGCTGTATTGATCTGCTGTGGCTGCGCTGCTACTGCCCTGTGGCTGTAGTTGCACCAAAGCATATACAGGATTACATTAGCCTGAACACGTGCATATCCTATACTGTACACATGCAGCTTCCGGATCGCCTGATTTTCCCTATTCCCACTCGTAATTTCTATTGTCCTTACTCTATATAGCTCGCATTAACTTTTTGTCACATCCTTATTATGATTTAATGACCAGAATCCCAAAAGTCTAATGAAAAACCCGAAACTATCTCACTTGAGGTGCAGAGATATTTTATTAGGTAAAGGTTGGGTTTGTGGGGACACATTATTCATGTGGAAAAATGTATTATTCCATTTCTAATCATGTAGAGCATATTCACTGCACATCGTCTAATTAAATCGCAGCGGCTCATGTAACAATCCCAGGCGAGACGCTATTTTTTCAGAATATCTCATGACCATTTTAATCACTTTCACTTTGAAGCGCGCGCAAACCGCTTCGTACGCCGGGCACACGGTACGGAATTTTTTTCTTTCTCTTTTTTGTTGTTGTTGTTGCCCGATTTAGATTTTGTTCTCAGTCGAGTCTTGCCGAGTCGTGTGTAGATGGCGGCGAAATGACTCCAGTCTCTCCGTGCGGCGGGGTCCACAACTTATTTTTGAATCGTCAAGAATGCCAATTAGAGAGGGGTGCGTTATTCCATGTAGAAGTCCACACTACAAGGTTAGCAGGTTTATTAGACAACAAAACCAGGAGACAGGAGATTTGTTTGTGTGTTCATGGCTCTCTACGAGTCAAAAAGACTTTGGGAGGTTTTTTTTTTAGTTTTTATGATGCAAGCCAAAGCACTCGTCCAAAATTACGATAGATCTGAGTTTTACCCTTTGAAAAATGTGCATAAACATAATTTTGTGCCACAGTAAATGAGAACAAAAAAGCCATTAAAAGTCATTGAATGTCATTAAAAAAAACATGAAATTTGATTCCAACAGACGGTAAATCCAAATTTAATAAGAGTGTTTCCCGTTGTGACCAATTTTCTTTTGATTATGCCATTTTCCATCGTTCCTCTGTTTACTGGAATAGCTAAGAGTTTAGAAATGGTAAAAGCGTAGATATTTAATTTTGTTTGCATCTGCGCAGTAATAGCATTACATTTGGCCTGTGTAAAACCCTCAATGTGTTGCAGCTCTTGACGCTGATTGGAGAGCCAGTGCCTGTGTTGTTCCCTATTATCCCTGTGCATGCACCTTCTCCGCCACAGCAATGACCCATTAAACTGTGCGCAGCACCAGGGTGACTTTAGCCCGGGCTATGAGCAGATCCTCGCCGCTGTGATTCCACACGCCCCGATTACGCGCCCTTCAGCAACTCTCCACGCTCCACTTCGGGTTGTCGCCTCTCACTTTTGCGAACGTCACGTACGCGGATTCGAATTGGAAGACAAAAAAAAACACAATGTTACACGGACGGTAAAGTTTTGCGCTGCCCGCTCCCTTCTTTCTAAAAGCCTAAAAGCGCCTTGAGGCAGAGGCAACAAAACATGTTTTCGGTGATCGCATCTGCGCACATGTTTGTTTGGGATAGCCTTGGTAAACCGCAGCTGTGCTAACTCGATTTGTGTGTGTGTGTGTGTGTGTCTGCAAGATTTCCACTCAGTTCCATCTAGTTTGGGAGGAGAGTTTACTTTCCTTTGTTCTTTTTCACGCTCACGAACTTCGCAGCATTGTGCATCTCCATAAAGGGCCCCATAAATCATTGCAGGTGCCCGTAAAAATGCCCGAAGGTAATTAATTACTCTTTCAGTTAGAGTTGAGGAGGGGACATTGATCTCACAGCTTTCTCTGTGCCACTCGCGCTTTCCTATTCTCACAAACGTTTTTTTGTTGTTGTTGCCTTCAAACACGTCTCGATCGGTATCTACTGCAGTATAGCCGCGGCGTCGGAGTTGTTGCTTTCCTTCGGGTGGCGAAGATAACCGCGTCGTCGCTCTGTGACATTTAAGGTTGCTCGCGCTTGCCGTCGGAGGAGCGATCTGCGGGCTCGCACACGTTTTCACACGAAAAAGATTTAGCAACTTGGCGGACAGCGTCACACAGTCCGTATCTTGTTACGTGCCACATCCGAACAAGACGTTTTGAGCTTTTCAATACAAAGGTAGGAGAGGCTGGATGGCTGTAGGCTTGGTCTGCATGTTGTTGGGGTCTGAACACATTTGTCACTATAAACTAGGGCTGGGGAAAAAAAACATTGATCAATCTTTTATTCTTCGCACCGAATGGGTGAGGTTTCGGGCATCGATTCTGCCCTTCATCAGACATGAAAGTAGTCGCAAGGCACACCCCCTGTATTTGTACAGATGACTGGGTGGTCACATGACACAGTTTACCAATCATAGCAAATATATGTACAATTACAAAAATGGAAGCAATGTCTCATGTGTAATCACTGATCAAAACCATCCTTGGCATGATGAAAAAGGAAAATAGAGTGCAAGTGTATCATGTTACTTTTTATCCGGAAAAATAAGTTGATATTAGAGTGTATTTGACCTTTCAAATCAAATCAAATCAAATCAAACTTTATTTATAAAGCGCTTTTCATACCGAAAGGTATCAAAGTGCTTTACAGATAACAAACAAACAGACAAACAGGCACGCGCCTACCCACCCACCCACACGCACACACACAAAATATATCATTAGGACTAAATAAATGTCAGTTAAAAGCTAAGCTAAAAAGGTGGGTCTTGAGCCTGCTCTTAAATACATGAACGTTCTCTGCGGTCCTGAGCTCCTCCGGCAGGTCGTTCCAGAGGCGAGGGCCATAAGTCTTTCTGTTGACTTTAGGAATAACTAGGAGACCCCTGCCGGAGGAGCGAAGGGGCCGTGAAGGTTCATAAGGTAAAAGCAGTTCTGAAAGATAAGAAGGACCAAGACCATTAAGACATTTGAAAACCATTAAAATAACTTTAAAATCGATCCTGAAACTTACGGGGAGCCAATGCAGCGACTCTAAAACCGGTGTAATGCGGTCCCGCCTCCTGGTCTTCATCAGGACACGAGCTGCTGAATTTTGAAAAAGTTGTAAACCTGACCTACTCTTTTTGGGAGGACCAGAAAGCAGGGCATTACAGTAGTCAATACGACTGGTGATAAAAGCATGCATTAGCGTCTCCGTGTTGGCCCGAGAGAGAATGGGGCGGACTCTGGCTATGTTCTTTAGATGGTAAAAACCTATCTTTGTGATATTCTTAATGTGCGGAATAAAAGTCAGCTCAGAGTCAAAAATCACATCCAGGTTCTTGACTGTAGTTTGGGTAAAAGTTTCTCTCTCTGGGCCTGAGGACCGATGACTAAAACGTGACAATTTTGTCCTGGTTAAGCTGGAGAAAGTTTTTTGCCATCCAGGATTTGATATCTAAAATGCAGTTAAAAAGTGCATCCATTGGCCTGGTGTCCTCTGGAGACATGGAGATGTACAACTGTGTATCATCAGCGTAACTATGAAAGTTGACTATATGTCTCCTGATGACATCACCAAGAGGGAGCATATACAGGTTAAAAAGCACTGGGCCTAAAATTGAACCCTGGGGCACACCACATGTAATTTTATGGACCTTAGAGGTTTTCTCTGCTGATAAACAATTGATCCTAGGGCATCATAGAGGCCACTATGATGGAAAGTAAAGGTGTGAAGCTAACCACCCATACAGCCCCTGGGTCACTGAAAGGTAAAATATGCACTAATATCAACTTTTATTTCCCCGTATAAAAAGGTTACATACACAGATGCGGGAGGGCAGCCTGCTGACCTATGTTCCCCCACTTCTATTGATTAAGATTAGGCACCAGCCCACTATCCTTAAGGTCAGTGGCTACGGCAGAGTCAGGGTTAAGCTGATTGATATATGTATGACATTTCACTCTTATGACTTTTTTCCCCGTAGGTGATTGGTTGAAGTACCAACTCACCTACGGGGAAAAAAAATCGCACCCGGGTAACATAGGTCCCGGGGAACATAGTTATGCACCCCACAGCGCAACAATAAAATTGCACTTATGCAAAAAAAAATCCAACAAACCTCCCTTGCACACACACACACACACATAGACACACACACACACACACACACGCACACAATTATTGAGGATGACCAAAGCGGAGATTGTGATTTTGATTCATTTTTGATTTACGCAGACCTACTTTAAACTTCAATTTGTTTTGTCATTTGTTTTCATTTTCCTTCCAACGTTTAAATCTCTTAGTACTGTTGCGGATAATCGATAGAGAAGTTCACCAACAGAAAAGCAACGCGTATGTTTATTTTTTGGTATCAGAAATACAGTAAAATTGGAAAACTTTGGAGCAAATCCTGACCAGCTATAATGAGCCCAATTCACATGCCACTTTTTAGTTTTGTTTTAATTTGCCCTTACCTCAGTTCATGTGATCGCCCTTGCCTGTAGTGATGAACACACATATGTGGGTTAGCTCCAGGCTAATTGCGAGCACCAGGCTAATTACCTGTTGCCGTGCTTGTATAGCTCATATGTTTTCAGTGAAGGCATCTCGCGAACGCCTGTGTGGGGGGTGCAGGTGTACGGCTACGCGAAGCCTCACATTTGATTAAAATATTCAGCTTGATTGTGGCATACCAGAGGGAGACTGCGGTGTTAATTGGCTGCGCGCCGGTGAGTTTGTGTGTGCGTGCCGCGGCGTGGTAAATGTTGGCACACGGAGAGTCGCGGCGCTTAAATAACACAATCAGAGAGCGACCGCTGTGGCTGAGGCTGCCTGGGCGGTCCTGCAGATGGGAAGCCAGATTGAATGGGAGAAACAAGCGGCCAGAATCGCACACAATAGAACCCCAAACACGATACACCGGCCCCGCAAAAGCACAATACATCAAATGAAATAAGGGCACTGATCAGCATCTAGTAAGTATGTTACTGCTTTTTCATCCTGCCTTTCAGGCCATGTCTCAGTCATGTGACACCTTTTTAACATAATTGTGACTCTGCGTTATTTCATTTGGTAGTGGATGCCGCACGTTGAGGGCCGTAAACATTCAACTGGGTTTCCTTAAAGGCTTATTTAGGCTTATGTTGAACACAAATGTCAGCTTTTTGTTATGCTTAACATTAGTCATTGAAGTAATGATTGTGCCGAAATATTAAACTTTTAATAAAAAGTATCATCACATGATGGTACTTTTGACAAATGAGTTCATTGATTGTTCATATAAATCAGTTAGATAGATTGATCCCGAGGGAAACATGCAGCAGAAGCAATCAGTCGCTCAACACCAAATAATACAAAAACACACACGTGCCAGTGCACCCAAGGAAAAATATTTAGTAACCAGATTGGATGCACTCTTGCTTGACAAGTGTCATTTATTTTGTAAACATGGTCTTTTAAACATGGTCACCTTATTTTGCTCATAATGTGAGAATTTGAAATGTGAAAGTTAAGCTATACCTTATTAATCCCCTTAGGGAAATGTGTATTCTGCATTTGCCCAACCCTAATGCCGCTGGAGCGACCTGTAGGAGCAGTTGGCAGGAGCACTGGGAGGGCACCCGGGGAACCATCTCCAGATGTGGAGCCAGGCTAATGGTCAGAAAGACCAGGCTGGAGAATGTTATTAGTGGTAGGGGAAAACATGCAAACTCCACACTGAAAGGCTCTGTTTGGCCCGGGACCTTCTAGCTGTGAAGCACAAGCACTAACTGCTGCGCCCCCTGTGCTTTACATAGTCAGGACTTCTACGGCTTGGCTTGAGACGTGAAGCTTTCAACATCGGAAAACATAATCAGCAAATAAAGGCTGCTAGAGATGTGTAATATTGGTCACACATTTTTTGAAACCTTTGAAAACTCTGACGGCTTACACAAGCCTTTTATGTTTTGGTACTTGTAAAAGTAGCATCAGTAGTTCGAAAACAGCGTGCAGTGCTCTTTCCAAACAATTTGAACTACCCCATACATGCTACACTGCCCCATATCTACCTCCTTTTTACCCAGTTCCATTAGCTGTTTCTAGTATCTCTCCTGAGCTGTTTTGATGTGGACTCTGACGTGGCGCCTCTAAAGCAGGTGAGAGTGGCACATGAAAGTCGGCCGGCCACCGTGTGCTCCCACCACCAGCCTGTGTGTGCGCACGAGGCTGAGCCGCAGCCTGCTGACTCAAGCACTTGTGATACGGAATTATGCGGGGAGACTTATTTGGGTATCTGGGACAGTCATTCAGATCTTTTGCCTGCTGGCGAGCGCACACTTTTCCTCCCGCCCACAACACAACTCTCCTCTCTTTCATGTCCTCCCCCTTGTTCTTTTCCCGGCTTTCTACCTTATCTCGGGCTGTCTCGCTGTCCCTCTGTACCTCTGTGATGTCCCACATAAACGCCGGGCCATCTGGGTGCAACTAGCTCCCCTGGCGCCCGCTGCCTTTCCCTTCTGCGAGTCCGGCATGAAATATTTATCACCGCCGTCATCCCACAAGCGGCGCACAGTCGAGGCAAAACAACACTTCTGACGATTGTAGTCTCTTTCTAAGTGTGTTAACTTCTCAAAATCTTAACTTGACATAGTTCTTAGAAAATGTAATATGCGTTGATTGGTGTAACTTGGCTGTTTATCAGGAGCTAAAAACTAAAGGGACTGGAGACTAGTTGGAGACTCGAGTTGCTGCTTGTCACGGAGATGTCTCCAAGACGTCCACTGGAGATAAGGCGAGTCTCCAGGTAGTCTTGGTGAAAAGGAACAGGTTCGATTTCAGCGGAGACTCTTTTTCAAGTCACATGGTCTCTCTCTCGGGGGGCTTTTAGAGGACGGACGAAAATAACAAAGATAATTCCTAACAATGATTTAAGAGATTAGTAAGAGTAGTATTTGCGCTATGAGACCTGTCGGTTTCCAAAGAGATCTTAAAGAGACTCCACGACTCTTTGAAATCTCCTTGGTGTCCGTCAGGTCTCAGAGACATTGCGCGGACATCACAGAAACGTCTCACAGGTTGAGGACATAGTGAGACCCCGCAGAGACTCCGCTGAAGTTGAACCTGTTCGCTTTCTCCGAGACTACCTGGAGACTCGGCTTATTGCCCGGGGACATCTACATGACTAGCGGCGACTCGAGTCTCCAACTAGTTTCTAGGCCTGTGAGAGAGGCCCTTTAGCAATCTGTTCAATTAGAAGAGTCGTTCAAAAGACTGGTTCATTTTTGGGACTTTTTTAAGCGTAAACCTTTCATTCTTGGTTTCTGCTCTGCTCATAGGCTGTCACATCACTACTATTCTGTCTGGTCTACAGCAAAGAAATGCTGGCTCTCATATCAAATGAAGTTGAGGTATAACATTTAGCCACAAACACAGTCCTTCCTATTTCTATTGATGAAAGGACATTAAAACCCTATGCAGAAACGCCCTGGCGTACCATGAAAGAGGAAAAAAAATGTCCACTGATCTTTTTCCCTCCAATAGTCCAGTATGTTGAGGGCTCTTTCATATTGGACATTATTTTTGTTTCATTCTGTCTGCTAATTATTCTCAGACTGCAACCTTTGCCTTGCAACAACTCCTCTCTCAAATCATTCTGAAAGCCCCGGAGAGAGATAATACTTTCCCATTGAGGATTCCACCCATCACTCCCTTCACTGGCTTGTCTCCATATCTTCCAGAGTCTCGGTGCCACAGTTGGACTCTTGGCTTCAGAAAGTGTTCAGCCCTCAAAAGTCTGCGTAGGAATTTCATCTGCGTCCTTGTTGTCAATGCTTGTTCGCCTCGTTATAAGTGATATTAATTTTATCCCTGTTAAAGCTTTGCGAACTTGTTCCCAAACATTTCCTCACCATTTTCAATAACTCTGTAAATGCAGAAACTAAACTCCTACAGTGTGACCTTGTTGCTGTACCCTACAGTTCTAGCCAGTGTTCCAACTCTTTTCAGCTGGCGCCTGTGTGGGTGCCCTTGACAGAGGAGTACAGAACGAAGGCTGCATCTTTATAATAGAGGAATGTTCCGTGTTTCGGGCTTTATCGCATTCAGCAACTGTATAAAAACACCTTGTGTCCGTTAATTTAAGACCGCTCTGCCGAACATTGCTGGTGATATATTGCTATGGCACTCGAGTAATTTAGGGGTAAAACTTAAGACATAAAACAAGCAGGTGTGAGGAGAGGTTAAGGATGCGTTTTTAGAGGTATATTTCACTGAAAAAAAACATCCATAATGAAAGAAATGGTTGTGTTTTATTGTTTTTGTATGTTATACACACTACGGCTTTAATACATGTATTAAAAAGAATAACATTGTACCATGTGTCAGCCTTTATTTTTTACATTTCTCTTTCCATGTGAGTGACGCGTGCTTTTGGCAGATGGGTTGCTTCCGTTGATGGGCTGAGACAATAAATATGACTGTGGTGGCAAGGAGACAAATGTGTGTTGGTAAAGATTGGAGACATTTGTTCAATCGGACATAACCTCATGATGTAAAGGAAACACAATACGACTCAACCATTTAAAGTGCATTTATAATCCTTTTGTAATTAGGACTTAGTTTGATAATATCTGTGATGACTATTATATTTAGTTTTACTCCAGCGAAGTAGAAATTTAATGAAGAAAAGTTGTGAAAGAAGTTATTTTTAGTTAATCTTTTCAGTTAGTGACATAAATAAAGGTAAAGTTCCTGAAAATTCTTCAGCTCGATTGGCATTGTTGCTTGAGGCAAGGCAAGGCAACTTTATACCGCGCATTTCGTATACAAGGCAACTCAGTGCGCCTTGAATGAACATGATTATTGACAACTAGCCTCTGTTATCAGAGGCACAATTGTAAGTTTAAGTCAGTATATTCTACAAAGTTCTCTGTTTTTAAAACATTTGAACATTTAACATAACATAAAACGGTTAGCCTAGCCTTCAGAAGCCCCTCATGAGAGACCAACAGGCCCGGTTAGAACCATGAGGCCGTCCTTCTGTGGACCCACCACCTGCAGGAGGAGTCATAAGGGCTGGTGCAATGTGATTTGGGCAGATCCAACAGCTGCCCCCACAACCCGGCAACGGACAAGTGGGAGAAAATGGTTGGATTGTTAGTCTAGCTAGATTCTATAGCTCTGACTCGGGCCACAGATTCTGAAAAATATTTCTATACTGGACAATGTATATGAACGTACAATAGGTTAATCCTCCAGCCAGGTGTTTCTGACCATTAACCTGGCTCCACATCTGGAGCTGGGCCCCTGGACGCCTGCCTATACTGCGGCAAATGAACCATTAACATATAGTGCAAAATATATGTATTGGTTGCTCACTATATTTACATTATGAAGAATTAATTTGCTTTGCGTGTAAAATTATGGGTCTGCATTAAAATTCTCAAAACACTGGTGACACGTTTTCAATGTCGTAGAACACTTTCATATGTCAGAAGAATTAAGTGTGCAACAGTACAGTCTTAACGTTGGCTCTTTTGAAACTGAGAAATGTATCATGGTCAATGTAGTTTACCGATCTGCTGCAACAAAACATAATGAAGCCACTGATTGTATTGTAATATGTTTGACATTGTGACATGTCCAATTTTACATTTTGTTCCAATTTTGTTAATCCCTAATATCCAAGCACTGGCTGGCATATTTTCACCTGCTCATTATAGGGTGAATAGGAGAATCCCTATGACAGTGACAGTAAACATGGCTTACACAACTGTGGATATCTGGTGCAGACAGACCCACAGTCCCTGCGGCTGCGTCCTTAGACAACACACACACGCACACACACACACACACACACCCTGGTCCGGGGGTGCATCAGAGCAGAGAGACAGCCCAGTGCACAGGGGCTTATATAACCCACACGCCTAAGCACTTTTAACTGGGCTAACAACCACTGCTGCGCTTACACCGTGACTGTACTGTATCCCAGAGAACAGGCAGGATTTGTGGAGGGAACGCTCACAAGTGCAAAAGAGTTTGAACACAGTCGTTAAAGTCGTAAATTGCCCCAATTCTCTGGGTTTGGATTCTAAAAATAACGCACGGATATGGTCTTTGTTGCTAGCAGAGGGTCCATGGACTCGCCTTCAGTTTACCAGCTATATTAGACACCGTATCATGAAGTAAAGACAATTTGAGCGCTGAAATGAAGTACGAGAATAAGTTATTTTTGGTCCATCTGAATTAGCAGTGTAGTGTACAGATCTTTGGCAAAGCTTGGTCAGGAGTATCTAGGTTTTAGCCAATGGGCATGTTTTGGGTTGATGGGGGGAAAACAGAACACTTAAAGGAAACCCAAACAGACACACAAGAGAACATACAATCTCCACACAGACATAGAAAATGGCAGAATTGTCACTGAAATAAACAAAACAACAAAGATGTTGGTCAAATTTTGGCCACGTTTTTTCTAGTTTGACATTTTTTTCTGGTTTATTATTACACTTCCTTATTGGACAAAGGCACAGGAAGTGACCTACATGGAGGTAAACATTTTAAATGAGTGAGTCATACTTGAGGTTTAAATAAAAAAAAAAAAAAACTCCCATGTTTGCAAATTAGCAGACCTAGTCTTTTTTATTAGCTATCCATCCACTGTTGGTGTCCACAAGACACCACACAGAAAGGCTTCAGTTTGGGAATCGAACCCAGCACCTTTGTTAATGTTCCCAATGAAGCCAAAATGGAAAACTCCCCCAACCATACGCCTTCAGTAGAGCAGACGTGGGCATATCAGTGAGGAACACACAGAGACCAGTGTTGACCCCTGGCCTTGTGTTGAAATGCTGGAACGCAAACAAGGCCCAAGGCATGAACAGTGTCTCCTCTCATCAGCCACATGTTCTACTGAGAGCACATCCCAAAAGTCTGCTGTCGCGCCTCATACGCAAATCTCATGTCATTGTGTATGATATGGAACCACAACACATTTTTACTTAGGGACAGAATATTGAATTGAAACATCAGCCACTTAGCATAAAGCCTATATTATGTAAAAATGGGCTTCATGTATGCATATATTCCAATACATGGCCTGGAGGAGGTATGTGTCATACTTCTGAGGGATCAGGACTGGAGTAGTAATATGAATTGTGACTTGAATATCACATTTGGTTTGAAAAAGTGATTTAAAGCCATACTGCGTCATTTACAATCTAATACATGGAGGGAAAATCAGGCCAGAATTTCATTATGGGCGTGGAATATACCACAACAACTAGTATAGGTATCGGACAAAGTATTTTTCGGGTATCAGTATAGAAAACCAAGTATTGTTAATGTACTGGTATCCACCCCTTCATGCCAAACATGTGTCAATTTTATTTTTTTTCAAACAAAAATGAATAATGAGTATTAAAAGCTTGAAAACCATCCAACACCCAAAGCCTTAATAAAACAAATTGCAAAGCGTCATAAACAGTCACAACAAAAAGCAAATGAAAAACCAAGCACAAGAAGTGCAACACTACACACACTAACGGCACAGTTCCTGTTTACTGCAGTGATCAATGAGAACAAACGCTATCCAACAATCTTTTACTTCTTCAGCAACTTCTGCCATCCATCCTGGCATGAGCCCAGAAACACGCCTGTTTCCCAGTTTAAACACATGTCCAGGTCTGGTCTCAAGATCCTCTTACAAAACACTTGCCTTATTTGGAACATGCCTATACCTTTTTGGGGCTGCCTCTGTCCTAAGCTTTAGTGTCAGACCTGACAGGAAAAGGAGATAAATAAACACATGTGAAGATGCAAATGAGTTCCATGTTGCACATCTCTCTGATAGCAGTTCGAAATGGCTCTGAGCAGTCCTTTATCAATACTGTTGTCTGTTTTCTCACCGTTTTACACCAACGTCTATGTTCAGAGATATACCAACGCATTATTTGTTTGTATTAAGAATGAAAAGACCGTCAATGATCCCATACTCTCCACAGAAAAGCCCTGTTCTCTAGTAGTCGCGTCTGATTGATGGTAAGCATAACTATTATTTCTAAGATCTTTGCCCTACTAAGCCAACATGTGCTGAAAATACAGTTTTAATGCTCAACAACTTCAAATGGCGCTTCATTCCTCCTCTGCTTCTCGAGCCGCGGCAGCGCTGATGTGCACCTGATCACAGACGGGCAACTGTGCTGTCCCCGTGTTTCCCCCTGTTTGAGAAGATGGTACAGCCCATTTCTGTAAGACGCGGGACTAAATTCGATAACTTTTATGTACGAACCATCCTTACATGACTGGATTATTAGGGGCATGAAAGGGCCGACAGGGCGAGGAGGCCAGCGCCGCGCGTCGAGACCGTCCGGACAAAGTCAGTAGTAAGAAGTCAGTCACTTTAGCAGTTCTGTTTGTCGTGCTAACAAATTGTCTTAAAATGAACTCTATTACTCTGGCTGGGTGTAGACCAGGGCAAGGGCAGTGTGAGCTGAGGAGACAGAAGGGTGAGAAGGACAGTTGCCTGGGCTCTGGACACTGTGTCTCTGTGGGAGGAGCACTGGAATATGAACAGCTCAGTGGATTATTGTTATTTAAGATACTTTTGATATGCACATAGCAATGACATGGACAAACCAGATGTTTTAAGTGTAGGCTATAATACCTTTATTTATTTATAAAGGCTAATCATAAGTGCAGCGCCTTGTGGTAGACTTTAAAAGACAATGTAGGTCCACATCATTGTACATTGTATGTTTCTGTATTTATCAATGTTCTGTTAATATTACTATAGTTACAGAAACAAAACAAAAATTCCCCCCCCCCCCCCCCCATAATGTCTGTGCACGTCACTGATGGTAAGTATTTATAGGATTGATTTACGATGGCAAGGTTCGTCCAAAACACTTACTTATTTTTTTTAAATATTGTCTTCTATTATCATGACCTGATTAATAAAATATTTTCAAAAGGAATCATGCACATAAAACGACACATTTTTGTTTGGCGTGGCTGAGGGAATAGAATTTAGTCCTTCAGGTTTTTGTCAGTCTGGTCTTTCATGGAGGGAATATCACACACACACACACAAAAGCTGATTTAGGCCATCACAGCAAATCACGCAAGTCAACCCTATGATTCCTTCTGGCATTTTATTTTCTTCCTTACCCGTAAAATGACAAATCCGATCCGCCGGCTCCGCGGCAAAACTCGAGGGGAAATAGACTTTTAGAGACTTCTGCGAGATTTGTGCGGGCAGCCGATAATGACATCACATAGACACCCCGTTTTGTGCTCACATTTTCGTTCGCGGGCCGGTGTTAGCGTGCTATCACAACCCATCACGTCACGCTGCTCCCCCTCTCCTCCCTTCGTGTCTGCCACTCTGAATGATATCGGCCGCCATCTCGGGGCGGCCATCTGCGAGTCACACGGCCGGGGGAAGGGGGAGAACAATCCAGGGGTAACGCAGGGGGGACTCGGTCAGGTCAGTCTTCCAAAAATAGAGTAAAAAGAGTCAATACAACTGTAGAGCATGCCATGTTTGGATCTGTCGTAAATTCCATTCTTTGCCCTCGATACAGGAAGAGACAGAGGTTACATTTTCTGAGAATTCAAAAAACAAATGATGAGGATATAACAATAAACAAATAAAGGGGTATAAATACTGGTTTCCAATTTGTGCATGGCATGCGAAACCCGCAATTCCTAAACTGGAAGTTGGGATATGTTGCATGGAGATCTGACTATAGTTGTCAGTGTGCAGCAGATGCAGTATTATAACTCTTATAGTGACAGACATGTTATTTCAGTCCGTTTGACGTCTAAAGGACTTTCCAGTTCTATTGTGTTAGTTTGAAGGCCTGCCAAAGTACGCACCCAGAGCACATTGCTACTTACAATGCATAAACAAAAGGACTTTAGGCGCTCCCGATTACAGCTGTTGGACGGAGTCCATGAGAGTTCTGTCTCCACTCTAATGGCTATATGGAAGCACTGCAAAGGTCATTCTCTGTAATGTGAGTCTTCAGGGTATCAGCTGTTGTGGACGTTAGCACTAGCTGCGGTTGCATTAGCGAGTGTGTAGTGATTAGACCAGTGATGTAAACTAGGTTAGGACTGTACAACAGAGATAGTACTGTATGACCGTGCAGCATGATCCGCTATTGGATACATATAAATTAGTGACCAGGCAGCTGAGTGGCAGTGCAGTGGTTTGCCTTAACTTAACCTGATGCGAAATGCGCGGTATAAATAAAGTTGCCTCGCCTTGGTTAGCGCTCGTGCTTCACAGCTTGAAGGTCTCATGTTCAATCCTCGTACAGGGCGGCATTTGCATTGTCTCCCCGTGTATGCGTAGGTTTCCTCCGGGTTTCCTCTACCAGTCTACCTGGTGGCCCAAAAGTACCGCAGCCCACCAGGAAACATCCCAACCCTCCCGATTACCCAGCATGCCTTTGAGTGTAATTTAAACTCTGCCAGGATCAGAACAAATCTGATGAGGGTGGAAAGAAAAACATAAGAAGTCCCTTTTGCTGTTTGCTATACGCCACATGGGGAATACAGCAAACATTTAGAAGAAGGTGCTACGGTCAGATGAGACCAAAATGGCTTTTTCTAGCCACTCTTCCATAAAGAACAGATTTGTGCAGTGTATGACTAATAGTTGTTTTCTGTAGTTTCCCCCATATATAATTATATGGGGTTATAATCTAACCCAGCTTTATACTTCTCAATGACTAAAAGTTCAAAATCATGTGTACATTTCATTTCACTTCATGGTTGTGTGTCACTTGGTGTGTGTCTTTCACATAAAATTTCAACTTAATATATCGTAAATCCTCTGATATAGCCTTTATTTACTCAAGCGCATCGAGGACCAGGCCTTTATTGGAACCAGGCCAAAATTAGAGACAGGCCTTTATTTCTATTTGAGCAAAAAGGACTACCAGTGGAATGAAGAAAAAACGAGATTTGTGTCCATTTGAACCTAAAATATTAGGTTCATTTATTAATTAACATTGCAAACACTCTCCCAGCGGATGGAACATTGACGCTTTTTATTTTGTAGGAACAACAGGAAGCGTTTCGCTGCTTTTAGCAAAACCTTTACATCAATGTCACTGCAGGTTTCTTTCTTTTTTACCGCGGACTGGATTATTTGTTGTTATCTCGTGTAAAAGGCGAGTTTAGACAGAGCGTTTGTGTTTGTGATCGATCATAAAACAGACCCGAGAGAAGACGAGGCGCTCGCGCTGATCGGATCGGTTTTAGAGACCGGCTTTTATTTGCCTCCGCCAGCTACGAACCCGGCCACAGTTAGAGACCCAGCCGGTAAAGGAATACAGGCCAGTATTAGAGAATTTACGGGATGTATGTTTGTGGTCCATAGTGTGGCAAAATATCGAAACGTTAAAGGGGGGCCGATACTTTTTCAACCCACTGTGTATATGACACGGACATGTCATACATCGCCATACTTTCATACTTGGCCAGGTTTCTCCATTCATGTACCGTCATTTCCATCCTATAGGCCGCTACTTTTTTTCCCACGCTTTGAACCCTGCGGCCAATATATAGGCAGTCTCTAGCAGTAAACGCAAAAGTGAGACGGGCTTGGCGAAAGATTATGACGGAACTTCTAATCAACGCTGCTCTTAGCTGAGGAACGGTAGATGAGTAACTTTTAATATGATGAAGGCTCACTTCAGCCTAAATGTCGAAGGGCTTTGTTCGCCTGGGGAGCGGTCTGAGCTGGAGATCTGGCCACAACGCGGACGGGTTACACGTCACATCCCTACACTTCCATATTGAGGTAGGCTACACTAGTAAGGTGCGCTTAATTGGCCAACATTTACGGTATATGGGAATAGAGGGTTAGGAGGAAACGTATTGTCACAAGTTTAAAAAAAAAGGCCCTTTTAAATCCAGATAACATCTTTCAGAGGACTACTCTACAGTGGATTAAAATGTAATACACAGGGAAATGGAATTAAGTATTTAAAAAGCCTGTTGAGACGAAGACAAACACGGCCGTGAGTGGATAGTAGACATATGGTTCCGTAAAAGCTACAGCTGAGCATTTGAGTGCATACAGATGGTGGGAATGTCCTTTGAAGCTGAAGCATAAGTTCAAATATCAGACTGTATTTTCAATCTCATTTCGGACCCCTGCTGCCTGACAGACACGGACAGTTTTTCTTTACCCTGCGACCGATCCTCTAATCAAATTGTGCTGCAATCTTCCTTGAATTCATCTCTGCCAAAGCTTAAGAATGTATTTAGTATTTCAACACGCAGGCATATCAAATTACTAGATGCTCAAAAGCATTACTAAATGATATAATATTCTCTCAAAGCAAGAATTAAACCATTTTATTTTTGTCTTCATTTTCACTACTGCAGAACCCATGCGTAATCCGAGGATAATTTTCATCGCAACTGTTTCCCCCCTGTATGATGAATCACTGTCGGTATAGTTTGCCGTATTAAAAATCCACTCACCTGGGCTATTTGTAGAAGAGCAGATGTTTAGCCTCGCCCAAGCTATCACTCTAATCCCATTAAGGCTTGTTCTGCCGCGGCTTTCTCTTATTCTCCGCGGTCGTAATGAAGACTCACTCCACCTTCCCTCTCGAATCATTTCGAATAAAAGCGTCGGCCTAAACATATTTAAGATGGTTTACGGTGGAGGCTGTGGACGGGTTCTTACTGGTTTGCAAACATACATGCAAACATTGAGGACGGAAGCAAGACGTGGACATGCGGTGTCTAAAGTTCCTTCAGAATCCATTTGCTTTAGTTCACTCTGGGATCAAAGCGACGTATTTGACAGGATTTCTTTCCAGGCATATGCCCAAAATCACACTTCCAATTTGTATTATTTATTTATTTTCTTTCAATTAAAGGTTTGTTAGGAAAAAAAAAACAGAACACCAAACCCAATGTTGGTGTTTATTAGATTGTTTCCTTCATCATCTCAGGATATAAATATATTTTTGTATTGGTATTCTGCATGAAGTAAAATATGTTCTTGATGAGGCTTCATTTTTACTTTTATATTCTTCATTAATTGTTCTTTATTTTATATATTGTTTCGAGGTGTAACGCAAGCAGTAGTACAATAGATTAACTATATTTGCATCAGAAGAAGACTACGAATTATCTTCTAATGAAGCTGAAACTGATGAAATTTGAAGACCTTCTTCATTTGAAAATTGTATTGCCCAAGTGGAAGTTAGTACAAGAACACATTTATTGATACAGATGATACAACACAAAGAGGAAACTTTTGTATCCCTTTCTCGTGAACCTCATTAAGACAGAGGGTCACTGGGGTGAGATTATGGAATTATTTATAGAATACAATAAAATATACTAAAACAATCGATCAATTAAAGAAGATGTTCTAGAATGAAAACTATCAAAGATTATGGGAATACAAATAATGTTATTTGAGAATTCATAATAGGCTTGATTTGGAAATGCTGACAAGTGAGTTCTAGATTATAGTGATGGGATTTACGGCTCTTTACTGGGAGCCGAGTCTTTGGGACCCGTTCATTTTAAAGAGCCATTCAGAAGACTGGCTCTTTTAATATACAATTTTAATAACGCCAGCCATATAACTCACAATATCTAAGAGGCGATCGATAAAAGGCATCATCTCAATCATCTAAAATTACAATGGGCCTAATATTTACGCTTTGAAAGAAACTAATAAAAAGAGTCTGACTGTCTGACAAACCTGCTCTATTGTTGGGCTGATTCTTGTGTTTCGTTTAGGGGATTCTGGGTAAAATTGCCGACTCTTTTCACAATTGAGTTCCAGATCAAACCGTTCACTTTAAAGAGCCGTTCAAAAGAGCCACTCGGTCATGAACGTCACATCATTACAAGATTGTTCCATGGATTGCTTGGTCATCAATCCTATGGCATGGAAAATAAGACAATGTCTTCATCGTACTCCTTTTCCACCCATGTGATGTTCATATCAATGTAAGCAAGGACATGAACATGGATGAATAAATAAATGAATGAAATTAAATCTACCACATTCCAGTGGGTTCCCAACCTTATTTGTGCCACGTTCATTTATACTCTGATTACCCCTAACTCAAGGATCCTGCCAAAATTTTAACAAAGTGAGCCTTTTGCTGAAAAACATCATTAAAACTAACTTTTTTTTAAAGCAACATTGGAATTCTACTCAGTTACACCTTTTTTCTTTTTTTTAATCTGAGGTAATTCCAAGTCAGAAGCCCCTTATGAGAGACCAATAGGCCCGGTTAGAACCATGAGGCCGTCCTTCTGTGGACCCACCACCTGCAGGGGGAGTCATAAGGGCTGGTCCAATGTGTTTTGGCAGCTCCAACAGCCCCCACGACCCGGCAACGGACAAGTGGAAGAAAATGGATGGATGGATGGATGGGTCATTCCAAGTACCTCCTGCCCCATACCCCTGGTTGGGAAACACTACCACATTCCATAACCTTGTGTCAGTCATTCAAATTAAGCAAAAACTCCTGGGACCTAATGAGGACGTGTTCGAACAGAAGATTGGTCATTTGTAAAATCTCATAATGGTCAACTCTTACTTGGAAATAAAAGGGAAAGCGCAATATCCTTATTGGGGAACCTACCTCTGGACTATGGGCAGTGTAGGTATCATTGGGAACCTTCTTTGAAAATGACACCCATATTGAATTTTCTGAGCCGCTAACGGGCTTTTCTGAAAGGTATTTTGTGCTTGTATCACCAAGTAAACGATTTGAAAAAAAAAAAGGGCATAATCTGTTCCAATGTTGTTGCCAGTAAAATCAATATATGAGTTGAACATGTTTACTTCATATGTGAGGACACTATAAAAAGTCCCCTGCCACAGCCTTCGTGTGAAACGTGTCCCTCGTTAAAGCTTTTACAGCCGAGGACTCGTCTGCCACTCACTAAATCAACGCGCAATCGGGAGTGGGTGTAATTAATTTATCTGTAGCCAGGACAAGGTCAGGCAGCCATCTTCCCGAGCAGATTAGCAGCGCCACAAATGAAACGTGCCAAATCACAGCTGTGTCAAATGGCCATCATTAACAATGCATCAATAGTGGAGCGTACGCAGCAATATTCATTAAGTTTGCCCGGCGAAATGGGTGTGTGTGGGGGGGCTCCTCCTCCTGGAAACTCAACCCTAGTTTCTAGACTGCAATCCCGTTCGGGGCAAGTCGTTTCGCAAAGGGCAAATCTATCACAGCTGTTATCGGTTTACGCCGACCCACCTAACGTTCACGCTTAACAGAGAGTTTATGAGACTGTTGAATATCGTATAACGTTCTAAAATCTCCTGGTAAAACCTAAGGACGTTTTCATGCCGCACTATTGCCATATGTACGGTATGTTTCAGACAATTACTCACTGCTTTTCAGTTCCTTGAAGACTGTTGTCAGCGTCATTAGGCCTGGAGCATTATCAAATCAAAGTTGTTTTGTATAGCCCAATATCACAACAGGAGGCTGCAACAAACATTAAAACAGTGACACAAATAATCAATGCTACGTCCAGGCAAATGTAATGTCCAGGCGAACGTAATGTCTACAAAAATGTAATGTCCAGGAAAATGTAATCCAGCCATCCATCCATCTTCTTGCTGTTGGAGCTGCCCAAATCACATTGCACCAGCCCCTATGGCTCCTCCTGCAGGTGGTGGGTCCACAGAAGGACGGCCTCACGATTCTAACCGGGCCTGTTGGTCTCTCATAAGGGGCTTCTGAAAATGTAATGTCTAGGAAAATGTGATGTCCAAACAAATGTAATGTCCCCCAGCGACACCCGTCCTTACACCTACCAACATGGAAAAAGTGATGGACAGGCTGTAGATAGACCCATGGCTGCAGACGGGGCTGAAAAGCGTCCAGTCCTTGTTGGAGCTTCAGTGCTTGTTGTCCATACCCTGTTGTATAAGGATATACCTATCTGCCGATAGGGCTAAAAACGGCAGTTCTACGTCCGTCCGTCTGTTCGGTCGGTCAGTTATCACTGGAGCCTCAAGCAGCCAGTGACAGGGCATCTGAAACAGAAGCCAACAGGTGGACACCACAAGAATTATAGCAATGAACAGACTACAGGTAAAGGAAATATTGTATTATAGTTTAAAGACAATTTAAGAAGAAGAACCAAAGGATAGGGCTCAGCGTACCATACTTTCCCCAACATTATTATGGCAGCTTTGCTTAGGCTTTATGGTTGATGAATGAATAATTTCTTCGTACATTACATAACGTTTTTCACATGTTTTCGTCACACGCTGATTCTGCCATTTTGTTTTTGGAGACTTTCTTGTCCCTGTATGGCCTCCAGACACAATAGAACACGCAAACTTTGCACAGGACGGCCCCATTTAACCCAGAAATCCTACTTTTAGTGAGGCGGCAGTGCTAAAAGGCATGTATTTTGCCACTGTTGTTTGTCTAAATAAAATTAGCGCTCTCTTCCATTCACAACAGAGTAGACTATGGGCCTGGAGCTATCAAATAAGCAACTCTACTCTATCCGACATTGCTTTGAGGGAGAAAAGATCAAAACTCGCCTCTAAAACTTCCAAAATAGACCCAAAGGGAATTATGGATGAAAGGCAGGGAGCTCTGTACAACTCGTTTGTAAAATGTATGAATTCAAAGGCAGATTCCTCCTCTCCGACTGACTAGGTAGAGCCCGCACGAATCGTAGTCCGCTCCACACTCCTGCAGTGAGTGAGGATAGGACACGGGCAGGACAGGTAATTAGGGGTGTAGTATGGGGAACTTTTCAGCCGGGACAGAGGAGAAGAAGGATTCGGAAAAGGCAAAAGTTTTGAGCCAACGTAAGCAACACGGGGGACATCAATACTATCCGGAGCGACAGAGGCTAAACTTCTGCGATATGCTGAGTAACTGCTCTGCTGCGGTCAGGTAGATTTCACACAAAGAAGTGAAGCAGGGAGGGAAGAGTCATACAGCAATGCCATAATCCTTTGCACAGTTTCTGTACAGACATTATTTTTAGTAATCTACGACCACATATAGCTCATAGTTTCGGATTATAATTTGGTCTATTGATGGGTCTGCAGTGGACAGACGGGCATCAGAAAGAACTGGATTAATGGTAGGTTCATTATAGCCTAATCACAACATGAAAGAGCTTTATCATTTGAAACTTCCTTTCAGTATAATCCGAGACATAACTTGACAGCGACACAACATAAAGTGTCCTTGTCCAGTATAATGGCAGACATTAAGTTGAAACGCTATCATTAATCATTATCTTTAAAGGGAGCTATTAGGTTTTACTGACCCCCTTTGCAGTAATATTCACATCTTAAAACTTACGATCTGGCTATACATAGTGACATTTGTGTTTTTTTCTCTTTCATTTTTCATATGAAGGCCTGGTTTGTTTGGTATGTTTTCTGCTACTGTGGCTAGTGACATATTAGCAGCTGCATGAACTTTTGCTATGATGCTAACAAATAGGCTGTTTAGTGAAGTAAAGGTAAACACTGATATAAGTGCAGGTTTATGAACTTCTACGTCTTTTGGAAGTAGGCAATCTCACTGAAAAGAAGATACTCAATGTCCTAACAGTCCAAACATAATTACATTGTTGAAAGTTTATCTCTGCTTTACTATTTATTTATTGGTTTATTTGGTCGGGACAGTGCATGTTAATGAACATACATAGGTGTCATGCATGTAAACAAGCCACACCAGACTCTCAAACACACTCTCATTCATACTGGCCTATTGTACATGTTTTTAGTGGTAGGGGAAACAAAACACAAAAGGCAACTGAGATGATGCTTTAATCCAAATTTGGACATCTCCTTTGTGGGAGACAGCTGTGGGCACAAAGATACATGCGCAAATATTACAAAACTAGTTTCCATTTGATCAAAATGTTTTCTTTACACTTTACTTTTGTATTTCCAACTTAGTAGCCTCAGACGTCAAACTTTCTAATCTTGTATTTAAGAGCTTTGTACTGCAAAATACAGTACGGACATCTTATAATAATAATAATGCATCGGTTTTATACAGCGCTTTTCTAGACACTCAAAGATGCTTTACATTGCATTATTCATTCACTCCATACTTGGTGGTGGTAATCTACTATTGTAGCCACAGCTGCCCTGGGGTTGACTGACGGAAGCGAGGCAACCAGTCTGCGCCATAGGCCCCTCCGACCACCACCAACACTCACTCACTCACTACATTCGCTAGGCTTCCTGGTGTTATCAAATGGTCTCCCATCTAAGTACCGACCAGGCCCTGCCCTGCTTAGCTTCCAAGGTCTGACGGGATCGGGCAGACTAATACGCAACTAGCTTATTCAACTAAACTAAACAAGATATCCATAATAATAATCACCTCAGAATAAATCTGTGTCACTAATATATCAAGAAAACAAAACAATGAAAACATAAAATGGCAGAAAGCTTGCAATACATTTCCCTCATATTTGTATCAGTAATCTACAGCAAAAGTTTCAAAATGATACACCCCCCCATTTACCTGCTGTGTCTCGCCTTAATGTCTCAACAAATGTAAACAGTAGACTACTTCAGTCTAATTAAATGCCTACAGGCTTACTAGCCAACTGTAAGACTCCGTTATGAATGAAATATTTTCCCTGTGTGACGCAGCCCACCGGGAAACGTTCCAGCTCTCCCGCTTATCCAGCACACCACTGTCCCCGAGTCCCACGGCCTGAAGCTCCTCTGTCCACTTCGGCTAATGCAAAGCGACTCCACAACATCCTGTTTACTGTACGGAGCAGGCCAGGGCGCACGTAGCTTCTCATGTTGGCCAGCGCTAACGGCTAAACGCAAACCGACAGGCCGCTGCACGCGCACGCGGCAAACATGCCTTCCATCACTGTGTGCCCGCGTGACCCCCGCTCTTTCTGCAGCGCAGCAGTGTTTAGCACGCGCTTGTTTGTTAGCCGCGTGGGCTTAAGGGAAGCAGAGAGCGAGAGGGGTAAGCACCTAGCCGCTAGCTTGTGTGCGTCAGCTCGAGTAAGGGTACGGGAGAAGATGCTGCGCAGGGTCTTTTGAGAGTAGTGGGCGAGCAAATTAGTTTCTCGTGGAAGCAGAAACACGTGAAATGTGGAAACTATTTCCATTAAAATGAGATTTACACGTTTTACCAACACAGCCAATAACCGAAATTCACGGTAACTTAAACGCTGCTAGCCGTCCCATCACCACAACCAAGCTCCAAGATGGGGTAAAATACAGTAGTTTCCCGGCCAGAACGGGACACTTGACAGCTATTAACCTGCCACTGAGTCTAGTGGCAGAGTGCAGTTCGGAGAGGCAAAGGAAACATTTTTATTTTTATTTTATTTTGTTATAACACTGGAGATTTAGGGGATATTACGATGGGACACTTGACAGCTATGGTTTTGAAACAATTTCATGATAAAAACTATTAGTTCAGATCTGTGTCTAAATTTATTAAAACCTCTCTACTTTATTGTCCCAGAGGAAAATGGATTGTACAAACAGTGAACAATAGAGCTACAGTGGAACACAGCACGAATAACAATAAAAAAACATAAAACACTTCCAAAATACACTTGAAAAAGTGAACAGCCCATACAAGTCAATAAAGTGCAATCAAGAATTGTTCAAATTCTGCTCATAATTTCAGTAGGCACAAGAGAAAATGTGAAATGATTTGTTCTGGCCCTTGGAAGCTGGCATCTCTTCCTAGAGGAAAGAAGATTGAACTCCATCCTCAGGGGAGGGTCAGGGAGAGACGGGATGGAGCGAGCCTTGGCATGTCTCCTGTAGATGTCAGTGAGATACATCTGCTCTCGACCAATGATACGACTGGTCTCAGTCACAGCTCTGTTCATATACGAGATTTGTTCTGAACTGAAAGATTCCCATAAAAGGAAACACTGATCAGTAAAAGACATGTTGGATAAAACCATCAATGTCTTTTCCACATGAGAAGAATTGAATCTGCGTAAAAATCAGGGCCGGGTAACGTTAAACGTTACCAGTATAGTATCGGAAAACAATTTAGGTATGGAAAAAATGTAAGTATTGAAAGCAGGTACCGAAAAAAAATAAAAAATCTATCTTTTGATCCAAGTTTTGATGGTGTTGGTCCAGGGACAGCATAAAGGGAAGTGACTGGGTTGTTTCAGCTCAAATAAATTATATTTATTCCCAATCTTTTCCCAATTTTTGACCCATTTTTATTATTTATTTGTTTTCCTTCTTTTTTTTTTATGCCCAATGTTTGTCCCAATTTCCACAATTTGTTTGTTTACACCTTTTTTCTTGTTTTTCCAAATTGTTTACTTAATTTTTGCATTTATGTATTTGTTTGTATTTTCCCTATTGTTGTTTCCCTTTTTCTTGACCTTGGAGATGAACCCAATATTGAATATTTTAGTATTGAAAATGTATTGTTAAGGTACTGGTATTGAAAATAAATAAATAACGGTATTCAGCCCTATTAAAACAGTCTCTGTGCTCCCGTTTCGCGGCAATTGTCAATAGCAGTTCCCAAGTATTATCAAAATGTTAAAATGATTAAGTTAAATCTTGTAATAATATCGTAATATTGAAGACAGTTAACAGACAATGTTCTCATATTGTGTGGTTAGAGAAACACATCAAAGTACTGTATAGTACATTGTACTGTATAGCTTAGGCTTGGCATTATCAAGTCCACTCAGGTTTAGCAGGAGATGCGCTCTGACCCCTTTTGACCTGGCCTTCTCTTCCTGCATTCCTCAGAACAGCTTACGCAGGTCTTTTGTAACACTCCTGGGGATGTATACTCTCTATCTCTCTCCTCCGCATTTCACTTTTTGTCACTTGGCCAACGCTTTTCCCCCGGAGCAGAATATTTTATCGGCTACAAATTTGCGTTGGAAACCGAATATGCGGGCTTGTATATCTGGCACACCTCATGCTCATTCACAACTTTTGTTTTTGCAGTTATGGAATATGCAATCTTAAAGCAGCTTTATCTGGGAAACAAAAAAGCTCTAAATAATCAAACCTATCAACACCCATTCCCCTAGCCATAGAAGGTCTACACGATGTTGCATGGTGGTTGAGCTGATGGCACTGGCGTTCCTTTAAAGAGGAACTAAGTAACTTGTTAACCTTAATAAAACCTTTTCGTAGTCCCAGACTACGAAATGGGATGATTAACACTTAATCATCCCATTAAGTGTTAATGGGAGGATTGGGGGGGGGGGGGGGGGAACTACCCTGCCTCCGGGTTGGAGGAACGATACACACTAATAGAATCACGAAGAAGAAGCTAACAGGCAAAGTTAACTGTGGGCTAGTGCAACTTTAGCAGTATTTACAGCCAAGTTTGAGTGAAAAAAACATCTGCATTGTGTTACTGAGTTGTGGCACAATGTACAATATCTCTCTCTCCCTTTGTCTTTTCTGTCAGCGTAGTATTTACTCTCACGGACAATTAATGGGGCTCTTATGGCCTCTAGGGGCATGAGTTACTTAGTTCTGTGGAACATTTGATTCTGATTGGATCAAGTGGACCTCATTTTAGCCAATCAAGTATCAAGGCGTAACTAAACAAAGTGAGGAAGTTGGGAGTGACGTCATTGGAGATGTGCCAGACCTGTAGGAATATTTGCAGGACAGGGGAATCACAGTCTGCTCATCATATCTGCTCATGCTTTACGGCCATACCATCTCTGTACTACAGTCACAACCTTGTTTCCATAATAATAGACAGGCTAATTATAACTCAATCGCTAATGCTAACGCGGCTAGTAATAACGTCCACAGCAGCTTATGCTCTCACTGAGGAGGCTCTGCTCCTTCTAAAAACATAATTACTGCAAGGGAAGAATTACCTTTGCAGAGCTTCCATGTCGCCTTTAGACTATGGTAGCCAAACAGCTGTAAAAAAAAAGCTGGAAAGTATTGTCTTATCAAAAGTGTAGTTTATTCAAGCATGCGGAGAACCGACACACACACAGATCGAGTCGTGCATCAGCTCTGCGGAGCCAGCTATCTGACTCTGCTATATAGACAAGCACATGAAAGAGAATCACAGCATGGGCATGGGCGTGGGCATGGTACTGCTCAGATGTAAATGCGGGCGCCCAATTGGCACCTCGGATGATTATGCAAACATCACCTTATGTGATGTTTAGATGGAAGGCCATTTGGGCCTTAGGTGTGAAAAGAGGATCCTGTCAGGGATGCAGGGAGCCAGCAAACTCAGCATGTCTTAGGCTGGTCTTCTGGGCATTGATTAACCCCTTAACTGCCGTTTCCCCTGATCAGGGGGCTAGGGTTAGGGTTAGTTAACCCTAATCCGGATACAATTAGGGTTAAGAATGGCAAATGTAACGTAAGTTGTGTTTCACTCACACAGATCTCACACATATTTTTAGGAACTAGAAGGTCTTGGCTTTCAATTAGGTATCGCTGGCATACAGACTGTAAGCTCTCCAGTCAATACGCTTTGAGACTTGGACGTAAATAATCCTTAACCCTAGGTTAAGTGGTTAAAGGCCCAGCCGTCCACCAGACAATAGTTTGTGTATTTGCTGCGACTAGTTTTAGTTAGTTGACTATGAAAAACTGTCACAACAGACGGCAATAGGACTAAAATAGCATGTGTTTGTCGCAGTTAGGGTTATAATACTGCATCTGTTTCCGTGCCGCTTGCTGTCAGGCTTGAAATGCTAGAAAATGTCCCAAATTGCACAATGGGTCAGTCCTTCGGTGTCGTTTGCTACGTGTTGGGAACTGGAAATACAAACGTTGATTAATATTAGCTAAAGAACCAACCCCCACCATTTTAGTCTTTGTGATTCTCATTGTACTTGTACACTCAACAAAAATATAAACGCAACACCTTTGTTTCTGCTCCCATTTTTCATGAGATGGACTTAAAGATCTAAAATTCATTCCAGATACACAATATTACCATTTCTCTCAAACATTGTTCACAAATCAGTCCAAATGTGTGATAGTGAGCACTTCTGCTTTGCTGAGACAATCCATCCCCCCTCACAGGTGTGCCGCATCAAGATGCTGATCTGACATCATGATTAGTGTACAGGTGTACCTTATACTGCCCACAATAAAAGGCCACCCTGAAATGTGCAGTGTTTTGCTTTATTGGGGGTCTGGGGACTCAGAACCAGTCAGTATCTGGTGTGACCACCATTTGCCTCATGCAGTGCAACACATCTTCTTCGCATAGAGTTGATCAGATTGTCAATTGTGGCCTGTGGAATGTTGGTCCACTCCTCTTCAATGGCTGTGCGAAGTTGCTGGATATTAGTGGGAACTGGTACACGCTGTCGTATTCGCCGGTCAAGCACATCCCAAACATGCTCAATGGGTGACATGTCCGGTGAGTATGCTGGCCATGCAAGAACTGGGACATTTTCGGCTTCCAAGAATTGTGTACAGATCCTTGCAACATGGGGCCATGCATTATCTTGCTGAAACATGAGGTGCATGAAATGGTAATATTGTGTATCTGGAATGAATTTTAGATCTTTAAGTCCATCTCATGAAAAATGGGAGCAGAAACAAGGGTGTTGTGTTTATATTTTTGTTGAGTATATTTTCAACGTTCATATTTCTTCCATCGCTTCAACATTATGAAGAGCTAGCTTGTTTGCTACCAGCGAGGGTAATAAGGGGTTGCACTCTCACTTCGTTCCCAAAAATACAGGTTCAATTTCCAGTGAAAGTGGCAAGAAATCTAACATGCAAGTAATCCTGCTTCTAGCCTTTCGCTCTGAAGACTGTGTTTTCCCCACTGTTGGTGAATGCCTCTCTCCTACCATCTCTGCTTTTATTCCTATTCCTCTGTTCATCCCAATCTACATCAAACAAAGCACTGTTCTCCCAAACCCGCTCGCTCCCTCGCCTCCTCTCTCACTCTCCTGCTATCCCTCCTCATTTATCTCCTCGAGCCACAGTGTCTCCTTTCCTAGCCCGTCCAGCTCATTTCTGTCGCTGACACCCGGATCATTTCTTCATCATTATACATTTGTATCCATTGCCTTTCCCCTTCGTCTGTTCTTGTCTCCTCCTTGTTCCTTTGCCCCTCTGCTCACACACTTTTTCAGATCTATGATTCATGGTTTCAGCGCTACGACAAGGCATGAATATTTTACCGGCACCAAATATAATTTTTTGGTAGAAGACGAAAAATTGGAAGATGATGGGAGGTGAATGTTGAGGAAAAGGGTGGGAAACGTGTGAATGTGGTGTGTTTGTGAGCCCTTTTAAGAGCTGTAGCTCAGCAATGGAATCATGTACAGGGCTACTATTTGGTCTGTGCCATGTCTACTAAACATAGTTCCAGGAACAATCATAAATGTGCTAGATTGTAGTTTTGGATTTATAGGCTGATTAAAATGGCAAGTTTAGATTTTTTGTATTGAGTGATCATCTTCATATTCTAGATTTTAGTTTATTAGAACACAACCTTGCTGCAGTAAAAGCAGGATGTTGATCTAATAAAGGGTCTTTGAGTTATAGCTTCACAAAGATGAGTCCTACTTAGAAAAGCTAAAAAATTGCCCTGTAGTCAATCAAGGTCAAGGTCATGGTCAAGTTTATTTCTATAGCACATATACAACAACCCCAGCTGCCCAAAGTGCTTTACATTAAAATACATCACAACAACAAAAGTGTATGCAGGATTTGACCACGTAGTCAATTACTGAGGCACTTCAAGCCCATGCAAGTCCATGGTCCTGCTGCACAAATTGCCAAAGTTCTTACTGATTTTATATTGGCTAGCAGTGCCATCACTGAAGTAGATATGTTTTTAATCTGAGGCTTTGCTTGCTTTATGTGATTTACTAGTGTGCTATTGTAAAAATGGACAAGTGCAAATATGGAAGGAGTACATTTCTTCTATCTCACCAAGGACAATATGCAACAGAATGCCTCTTCATTTGGTTTACAGCTTACTACACTTCCTCAAGCAGAACCTGAAGCTGACCATGATCAGTATCAGCCTGGAAAATATGTTGCCTGTGTTTTTGATGCTCACTGGTACATTAATAACATAATGCAAATAAATGATGAAGAATGTATTTGTAAACCTCATGAAACAAGAAAGAGAAAACATTGTATTCCTGGCCCCGAGAAAACCATCAAGACCAGTGTTGGTGCCATTTCACCACGTTCGTTGTGCGGTGAACCTACCTATGATGATCCACCATACTGGCAGACGGTATAAGCTGAAAAAGGATGAGTTGGAAAAAAATAAAATAAATGTGGAAAAATGTGTAATCTCAAGAAATATGTTTGCATTAAATATTCCTTTCAAATAGTATAGTGAAGCTAGTGAGAATTCAAAGTGGAAGACGTATCTGCAGCGTTTTTGAGGTAAACAAATGTATCCATCCATCCATCTTCTTCCACTTGTCCGTTGCCGGGTCGAGGGGGCAGCTGTTGGAGCTGCACCAGCCCCTATGGCTCCTCCTGCTGGTGTTGGGTCCTCAGAAGGACGGCCTCATGATTCTAACCGGGCCTGTTGGTCTCTCATAAGGGGCTTCTGAACCGCTCTTTGTCTGACCCGTCACCTAGGACCTGTTTGCCATGGGAGACCCTACCAGAGACACGAAGCCCCCCTTGTCTTTTTTATTTCAACATGGAATAGATGGTTAGAAATGCACTTGATGTTTTTTTTTTGCAAAAACGAGTAGCATTGAAAATATTGTTTAACCATGAAGCCATTTGATATAGATAAACATGTTCTGGCCACAGACTGACTGTATGGCTTCTATCTGTGAAAACATTTTGAAGTGCCTCAGTAGTTGACTGTGTGGTCAAATCCTGCATAGACTAGAGGGCCATTTTTGAGCTTTTCTGAGAAGGACCCATCTTTGTGAAGCTATAACTCAAAGACCCTTTATCCGATCGACATCTCAAAAAATGCGATTTTTAGCAGCCTATAAATACCAAACTTTACAATCTAAAACATTTTTGAACATTGCTGAGCTACAGCTCTTTAAAGTGCACAAAAGCACCCGGAGCAGAAAAGGTGGTGACAAAAAACTATTGGGAGTTAGAGCATATCCCTTTGCATGTGTTCATTACACATGTCGAGGAGCTAAAAAAAAAACTAAAAGTTTCATCCAAATCTAAGCGGCTCACCTGGGAGGCTCTGGGTAAAACCAAACAGAATGACCCAATAAAGTAACGCAGTAACATAACAAGCCATTTTTCCAGCGGAGAAACGAGCTAACTTTACGAGTTACTTTTAAAAGTAACCTTACCCAACACTGATGATTGAAAGGATTTAAATGTGTCACTAAAAAGAGTTAAGGATTCAAGAAGTGTATCCTATATAGATGTTATGCATCATTCTTGTTCAAAACCTCGACCCAAATACAGTATTTTCAGCTGGTAAGACTGTTTTGGGTGTTGCACATTAGTATCAATATAACCCTCCTTGGTATTTTCTGAAAGGACTGTTCCCCTTCAATGAACTAGCTATGCCTCGCCCATGTGACTGTTTTCAGTTTATTTTTGCCGTATACGTTTTTTGTTGTTTCCTGTCATCGCTCCAGCGTAATGGAAAAGCTAACGTGTCGGCTAACGGCAGTTGAAGATAAAGGACCCTTCCCATTGACACATAACAATTTATTCCACAAGCGCCTAGAGTCCGAAACAGCTTAATGAAGGTAAACAAAAGTTAGCTCCAGCGTGATTGATCTGTAAGTCAGTGGCAATTTTCTAGTTGCCTCCACTGTGAGCGTCATTTATCTGAACTGCTAGGGTTTATCTGCTCTCCCGCTTGCGGATGTCATCTGGGGGTGGTTTGCATTTTTAGCGTAATGCTTTAGTGGTCTAGCCACCCCTTCCCATTTTAGTTTTTGAATTTTAATTATATTTCATAACTTATGAATGATATCAAGACAGATACTAATGTGACTTCTACAATTCAACAAGAATTCTGTTTATGCTTATTTTTTTATTTTTTTTACATTTTATTCTCAGGGCCATTGTCCAATCAGAAAGCTGAATAAACCCCACACTCTCTCGTACTTCCACAATCCCCGTCCCCAACCAAGTCCTCATTAGTGCTAGTTAGTGGTGCATTTAGCTATTCAGTTTCAGGAACCCCTGATCATTCATGTAACTTGTAAACAGTAACTAAACAGTAATTATAGTACCACATTTTCCATTGTGTATCGTAAAATAAATAAAGCACAAAAAGGGGCATCAAACATTGCCTTTAAGAGTTAGTTAAACAGTAGTCTTTTGTATTGTCCCATCCGGATGCTTTTTCACTGTTGTGAGCAGATGTAGGAAAATGTGATTAATTTTGTTAACCATTTTGACGCGTTAAAATCCTTATAATTAATTCATCAAAATGAATGCGTTAAAGTCCCAGCCCTAGTGCTGGTACTGTACATGCCTCAGTAGTTCAAGCTCGGAGACACAACTCTGGTGGTTCTAACTTTCAAATGAGAAATGGCATGTTCACATTCAGTTGTAGTCGATAAAGAGGCCATCCAAGAAAAAAATAGCTTTAATTCAGTTTAATGCTTAGTTTGGAGTTTTCCATCTAGAAGCAATGACTGCAAACAGTAGCATGTTGTCCAACGTGCCACGCCGGCCAGAGTGTTGATCTGGAAATCCCAATAATGTTGACTCTGAGAGATTGGCTGTGCAGGAGGACGGTGCCTCGGAGAGAGAGCGGTAACGGAGTGTTGATCCAAACAAAGTCTTATTTCCAGGCCCGACAGATACCCGTTTGTTTCTGCTCTTCCTTTTGCCTTATTGTTCACATCTTCTGTTTGTGTTCTTGCCACAGGCCCATTTTCACTGTGAACAAAGTACACTCGACCAGCCGGGATTCCAGGATCTGAACCATAAAGTCTGGAAATGTCAGAACTAGTAACACTGCAACACGGTGTATTTGGAGGATGGGTGATACGGTGAAAAAAAAAAAAACGTTATATTTCTTATGTTCAATGGGTTTTACTGCGATAGAATTCTTATGTGCACCAACTAAATCTTGAATTATAGGCTGTTTAGAATGTTGTGATGTCACGAGAACGCAACCTATCCAACTTTTGTAACTTAAACATTGTAATTGTACGTCAACTATGTTCTCATGCAGCAATTTATGTTTCGATTTATATATTTGGATTATCTATCCTTCAGCTGTGGGTAAAATATTTTATAAAGGAAAATTAGCAGCATGGCTATTTTCATAACAGACCTGTAATAAGGCAATTATAGCACAGAAATGAACTGATGAAGGTATATGGGGGATCATAGGCGCCGTAAAGGGGTGGAAGGTTAGGACGATTCTAAGGGCCCAGGCTGATGAAGGGCCCAGAAGAGCAGACCCTCTTTTTCTTTTCTTATTTCTTTTCTCTTTTTTATACATACGTGTAATGTGCTAGGGCCCCTCATACACTTAATGTGTATTTTGTCCGTTTTGACCATAGATTTAATATTTAACAAACAAATAATGTATTTACTGTTTAAGTCACACCCCTCCCCCTCACAATGGTTCATTCCACCTGCGCTGTCTGAGCTACGCTCGCTAGCGTAGCGTCTCTTGCTTATTGCATTTGTTATGATGCAGTGCAGATAGTGACACACGCAGGCATGTCACATCAAAAGTCATGGCATCAAAACGGAAAGAAAAGAAGGAAAGAGAAGACCGAGAACGCCGAAGTCGACAGTATGTCACACAGTTTTTCAAAAAGAAAGGTAGCTTGCACTATTCCTGTATTCCAAAACTTTCACTTACTTATTTTTGTTGCTACATGACCTGCTTTTATCTAGCTAGCTTAGTCAAATAATTACTGAATTATGATTTACATCCAACAATAACAACATCTCTGCTGTCTCCGGGTTATCACGTCTCGTAGACACAGATTCAGCGGCCGCTGCACACCCACGTCTCCCTTCCCCCGTGCCCCCCGTCCCCGTCTCAGCCAAACAAGGTGAGCCTGAGCGCAAAACTTCACGAAGATTGAAAGCTCTAAGCACGTCTTATCTACTGTGTTCTCCACATGATGATAACTTTACTAAACAAAAAGTAATCTACACGCTTCAAAAATTACAAAAAACAGTTTGCCGTGTGTTCTGTGAAGTGAGGGCCAGTTACGTGATGATCAAATCCATTCTGTATGCCAGCCATTGATTTCAAAATACAACACTGATCTGACTTGTGAATTTGAAGATGAAGTCAGACACCTCAATTCTGTATATAGGGCCACTTTCCCAGGGTGTCTGTCACCAATTGATCTGCTCAACAGCATTTACAAGATGCAGCTGCAGAGTATTTTTGGGCAGGTCTGCATAGTTTTGCGAATATTTTGCACATTGCCTGTGACCGTTGCTGGTGGCGAGAGAGCATTCAGTAAGCTGAAACTGATTAAAAATTATCTTAGGTCTGCTATGTTGCAGGACAGACTTTGTCACCTTGCCATACTATCCATTGAAAGCAAACTGGCAAGAAAGCTGAACTTTGATGATTTGATACATGATTTTGCCAGCAGAAAGGCACGCCGCTGGGCCATTATAAAGTGATGTTGAACATAACTTTGTTATACCTGGATAACAAACAGTTTATGTCTGGTTCAGTACTTGTTTAGTCCTGGACTGGTTTAGGCCTGGCATTACTCCTGGTGTGTCTTGATTTTGAGCCCTTGGCCTAGTTTTAGTCTTGGACTGATTTAATTATGGGTTAGTTGTAGCTGATGTTTCCTGATTGAGCAGTTGGACCCAGTTAAAGCTTGTTCACGTAAAGTATATGTCAATATGTGTACATTATGTTCTGTTGTGTTTGCAATTGAGATAATAAATATTCTCCTTTTATGTAAACAAGTACATATTTCCATAGCTTTTTCTTGTTTTTGTAGGCTTTTACTCATCAGACATTTTAACTACATTTTAAGTATCTTTTTTAAAGTATACAGGGCATGTTTATTGGGTTACATTTTATCTGTAAAAAATGTAGGGGGCCCAGAAATTTTTGTTTCCATAGGGCCCAGAATTTCTGGCGGCACCCCTGTGGGGGATAAGCAATAACAGTGATTTTAATTTCACTCCACTACCAAGTAATACAGGGGCTAGGACTGCGATATCGATCTAACATAGACACCAATGCGTCTTTAAGGGCCTATGTCACCGGCCTGGAGACTAGTCCACGCTGTCTCCATGTGCGTTCATTCTCAAGCGGTTGTGCCACAAATACTATTTGATTGAGACTGTTTGGGATCCCCGTGGTATCCGACAGGTCTAGGAGACATTACAGGGACGTCACAGAACCGCCTCACGGGTCGAGGACTACAAATACGGTACGTGTTCACAACGTTGCCACAACTGCTTGAGACCACGGAGACCATGCGGCGACGCAGCTGAAATCAAACCTGTTAGTTTTCACCGGGACTACCTGGAGTCTAGCCTGATCTTCTTATCTCGAGTTGGCCAGCGGCCCCTCGAGTCTTCAAGTAGTTTCAAGGCCGGTGAGATATAGGCCCTTTGTTTGCGCGCAAACAATCAATCCGAGTTGCGGCTCGCAGTCTCTGCAACGTCTCCGCAACTCTCCTCCGGTGCAATAGGCTGTTTAAACTGCATTGAAATGTGGGAAATTATCAAGGCCATCAATGAACTGGAGAAAGAAAAGTTAATTCCTATATGGAAAACACTCATTTTGAAACATCAATACTTTGGTATCAATCCGTCCATCACAAAAACAGGATATTTACTTAAACATCTTTGAACGAAGAACATAAAAAGTACATGTTTTTTTAAGTTGGGGAAAACACATTACAGGTTTGCCAAAAAGTCGATTTAGGAATATGTCTCCCTGGCGTCTGTGATTCCATTGCGTTTTGCGTTGTGTCAGTAGGGAGCGCAGTGACTGACAGCTAATGTGCAGATAGATGATGATCAGTCTATGCACAGCAGATGGGAGCGCGCACTCTCACGTACACCGACCCGGGCTACAATATGATTACTAAATCAAGGGCACCTTCCCTCGCTGCCAAATACTCGCTCGCACCCTCACTAATATATATAGTGCCTCTAAAATAGACGCTGCTTTGTCAGTCAACCTGTCAGAGCCGCTGTTTTCATGCTGCCACAAAAGAACGTTTTCATTATTTCTGCGCCGTGGCGTTAAGGGCTGGTTTTCTTGCTGAAAGTTTGAATTTAACCAGCTACAATTTCCCGTGCTAAAGTTTCGTCTCGACGGTACAGTGGGTGACAGAGCGGAAACTGCGTTTTTCACTGCAAGGTTTTGGATTTTTTTTTTTTTTTTTTGCGCTCCCCCCATGAATAGTCTTGCACATCTGAAACAAAGACTCCTTTCATTTTTTTTTTTTTTTGGGGGGGGGTGGGGGGGGGAGACTAACTGGGCTTTCTTGAAGGACCTAAACTTAAACTGGGAAGTGTTTTGTACCACTCAGCTTTAATCCCATTGGCTTTAAGTAAACACAAACTTAAATCACAATTTGAATTGGATTTCGCCATCTCGATGAGGTCTTATTATGATTAAAACCTGCTCATTCTGAACTTCTACAAACATGTTTGAGTTTTTACTTTCACTGATTCACTCAATAAACCATCTTGTAAATGCCACATTCAGTGCTTAATTTGTAAATTTGTAGTTTCAGGAGCAGTTGTGGAGTGGATGTGATGGATTCAGGGAACAGGCCAAAACAGTTGGCAGAACACTCTCATTAAACACCATTATAGCATTTCAAATCTGCCAGATCCTCCAAAATAGTTTCTGGATCCTTTGCCCTGAAAAACTGAAAGGTGGGGGAACATGTTTCAAATTAAGCACTGGTTGCAGCAACAGCACAGGCAACTTATCAATTGGCTGCCATTTTCCTTTGACCGCCAACCGGTCTCATCCCACCAAAGAAAATCAGCGAGGCAGTCGAACTTGCAAAGCACATCTGCAATAATAAAAACAAAACGCGTCTGCTATGTAGGACATCAGAATTTAAAGCTAATTAAAAGTTAATTAAGATTTAAACCTTAAATATGGATGTGCATAAACGCAGGCCTAACATGGAAGACGCAGTAGACGCAGTATGACAATTGTTTAACCAGTTGTGTTATTATGTACTCACTATTCTGTATTCACAAAGTTACATTGTTTTTCTTCTTAGAATTTATAGTTTGTAAATGTAAGTTTCTTTTGGTGGTGCGATCATGTGGAAGAAAGACCGTTTTGTCCAAGATGCTGTCTCGTGATGGTCACTCCACATGTTTAGATCACATGCCAGGTGTGGAATAGACAAGAATCAATCCTATGTTTTGAACATGGGACGCATTCATGATTGATTAGTAATGGACACGAGTAATGGTCACGAGTGTTGGGCAATATACCACCTGATAAAAGGACATGTGTTGAAAGCGAGAGAGGCTGCTCTCTCGGACGGGTGTAACCACTGTGTTTGTTTATTCTGTAATATCTTTAATAAATCCACAAAACGCAGTACCTGGTGTTGAGTAAAATTTGTTAGACTTTAGTCTGCTTCCGGTCCTTGTTCCTTGAAGAATATCAACTTTCCTATGCTTTATCCACACAATACAGTGTAGGAAACGGTATTTCAAGGTCTGTTTTTCTTCAGCTGAGAGGTCTACGCGAAAAACAGAGTGAATATGGGCTAAGATATATCTTAGAGCGTAAAAAGAACAACCCAAGCTTGTACTACGGATAATAAGAGTTTATTTCGAGTCGTAAGTTTGCATTTCATAGAGGCGATAAGGCACCTACAGCGTGACACTGAAACAGCGCTGTGGAGTTAAATCAACTTTCATTGCGCTGGACGTCATAACGCATAAGTCAATGCAGATGTTTCATCAAAGAGACTGTAGTAAAAAATAGATGCTTTGAACTTTCTCATAAATACTGAAAAAAAGTATAAAGGTGTGTGGTGTGTGGTGTGAGCAGGCAGGTGTCGTCAATGGTCGTGTGGAGTGCCACTCGTTGACGTCAGGCCGCTGTAAGGAGCCTGAGTAGGGAGATCTCTTAGTATAATAGGCCGTTATATTAATTAAGACTGTCTCGTCGCATTTTAACTATAACAACAAGAGGTAGGAGGAGGAGCTTGACCAGTGCAGGACACCACGCTCTGAAACAGGGACACACCCAGGAGGCGGGGCAGAGAAGCACTGAAGGCAGCCAACATTTTGTTCAGTTCAATTTAAAAGCTTCTTGACTGGAGCCTATAGGTCTATAGTGTAATGCCTCATTTGAAAGCTAATGCCTACAAAACTGAGCTAAGATGATTCCTTGCGTTGATCTGCGTTGTTGTCCCTTTTTTCTCGAATGTTCTCACTTTTTTGTTGTTGCACTTTTGCAACTTTATGGTTGCGTTTTTGTAATTTCTTGTTGCCTTTTTGTTGCGTTTTTGTCACATTTTAGTTGTGTTTAGTTGTGCGCTGTTGCTTTTTTGTAGCATTTTGTAATTGTTGTTTGCTGTTTTGTTGTTTTTTTTGTCACATTTATTTTTGTCGCTTTTTCGTCTTGCTTTTCTATCCTTGTTTACGCCTCGTTTTCGCCACTATTTTGACTCTTTCTTTCAAGAAGCTTTTAGATTTGGGTAAAGGCGACCAGGAGACAATGGTACTCGGTACAGGTGGAGTCAAAGGAGGTTAAAACCACAATACAAATCCCAACTAGAGTTTTTTTTTTTTTTTTTTTTAAATCATACAACCCTAAAAGCTTGTAAATGTAAAATCAATCAAACCTGACGTTCCGAGACGAGTGTAGGACGAACAATAAAAATACAACGCTTTACTCCGTCGTTTCAGTTTTGCTAAGTTCAGAGGTTTTCAGCCTATAAACCACGCTGCGTTTCCACCCCTCCCTCCTGTCGGGCATAGAATCCTGTGCAACTGACTGCGTATTCCTGCTCGCGCACTCGCTTTGGCCTCGGATATTGGCCGGCGCTTTGGCACAGTGATCTCATCTGGGCAGATAATACATATTCAGAGCCAGTTGGATTTATCGCTGTGCGGTTTTTTGCTGCAGTCGGACGGACCTCACAGTGAGGCTTGTCCCGAGACGACTCCACTTTCCACTGTGCTGAACCAGCGGCAAGGCCAAATTGTCATTGATTAAAAAAAAAAAAGACATAAAATCATACAACAACTGGGCCAGAAAAGAGGAATCTGTTGAGAAATGGGGGGCGCGAGTGTCGGAGATGAAGGACTTTTTTAGCTGAACAAGCAGTTCAACTTAAAGTCACACAGGGGGAACAGTCCAAGTTATTTGTTGCTACGTTAGAATTAGAAGACTCTCACACATCTTTATCATTAAACTGTATTGGTTGTGAAAGGCAATATTATTCTAAAACAGCTGAAACAATATATCCAGTAGTTTTGCTTCCTGATTTTCACTCAATCTCACCATAATCCCCTCCCACACCCACTCCTCTTGCTCCCCTTCGCTGTGCAGCTGTTTCAATGACGAGGGGGGGAAAAAGGAGTCAGTCCGTTTGGGTGCAGTGAAGATATGGCGAGTGTTTATACTTCGCAGCAGCCGCTAAGAAGTCACACGGGAAGATTGAGAGAATACCTCAAAGATGCGCGAGTGGGTCGAAACACAGCTCCAGGTGTTTTCGATGAGAGAACAACACCGTGTGAGGATCTGAAAAGTCAATTATTCTTACAAGCGTGTGCATTTGTAGAAACAGTCTTCACATTCGCACAGGATTAGAACGACATGGGGACGTCGCTAAATGTATGTGCATTCGCGCGGGATCTACAGTCATTTACTACATTTTTCCCCCGGAAATGATGGGTAGCTAATGAACGCTGACTGATGCCACTGAACGACAACAAGCCTTTTATTCATTTGTGATGCGAGCGCTAACTATCAGGTTTGTTTACGTGAGCTTTGCTTTAGCAACAAAAGCTGCTTCTTACCGCATGGCGCACGCTACGACGAACAACATCGCGTCTGTGGGAGTTTCCTCTTTTCATAAAACAGCACGTTCCTTTCTCCTTCAAATCCGGTCGCTCTGAAACAGCCTCCTCCGTATAAACCTTGTACCAGAAACATCCAAACCTTCCCTCAGAGTCTCCATGTTGCTCTTTTTAACGTTGCCATGACAATGGGGGCATGCTTCTGGTTCGTAACGTTGTAGTTTTTCTCTACTTTTTAAATGGATAAAAAACATTTGGGTTGGAGTAATGCGTGATATTATTACTATAGCTTAAATGCATAAATATACTAGGAACCATTTATTTTTGAATATTTAGGCTGTGTCCGAATGTCCACACTATTCCCTATATAGTGCACTATATAGTGATCACGCCATTTTGTAGGGGTGTCCGAATGTCCAGAGAGAAAAAAGTAGTGCACTCAAAATTTCCCACAATGCATTCTGAAAAGTAGTGAGCATCAGCGGTCACTAAACGGGTCAATATAGCCCACAATGCATTGCGAGAGTCGGAGAAGAATGCCGGACAGCGACAGGTCTTTGAACTAAACAACACGACGGAATGAAATCAGCTGTTTCGATCGTGTGTTGCTTATTTATCATGAATAAATGACTTAAATATAAACGGTTACGGTGAAAAATGCTAGCGTTAGCTGCTTACCTTTAGCTCGAGCTGTTAAATGACCGATAGCTTCCTCTGAAATAATCCAAGCCATTCATGTAAAATCCATGTAAAATATATCTGACTCGTATTTATCCATAAATAGTCCACTGTTTCATGAGTTTGGTTGATCTTTATCGCAGAAATATTTTTTTTCCGGAGTTTAGCGAACTTTTAGCAGATGTAGTGCACTCATTCTGCTGGCGCTTCGGACACCGGGCTCTGACCTGCTTTCTGCACGCTGGAGTGATTTTTTTTTTTTATATGATAGTTTTTATTTTTATTTAAATGTCAAATAAAATGCCTGTAAAAGTGCCAAAACTGTCGTTCTGTTTCATAAAATAAACGTTTGTAACAATAAATAAATTCAGAAAAAAAAAAAAATCTGCACGCCGCAGCGCGCGTGACGTCACGCAGCTCGGAGAAAGTAGTGGGCTTCTGTCCGAATAGCCAACAGAATCAGTGGACTATATAGTCTACTATATAGTGCGGGCCTATGTAGTGAATGAGGGGTTAGGGACTAGGGTGGACATTCGGACACAGCCTTAGACTTCATTACGCAGGTTAAAACTCTAACGACTAGAATCACCTGGGGACCTTGAAGTTTGCAGATTTACCCAACTAGAAATCGGTGGAATTTTTACCTCTCAAATTACTGACATGGCAGATTTGCACGGGAATAGAGACTCCGAGGACGTCAGTAATATTTACTTTTTTACCTAAGGTCTGAAGGTAATTCTAATCCCCTGCAAAAAGAACTTTAGTGTCTGCAATTTATATGGTGCCCGGATGTCCATCTAATGAGACAAATGTCTCTCCCCATGATAAACACACTCACGCTATCTGGATGTAGCTACTGTCAGACATCAGCACATCAGGGCTATGAGATGGGCCATGTACAAACTGTGGGCTTGTATAAAAAAGCGAGAGAACTATGAATATTGTAAAAAGAATACTAAAATATGCACAAACGGCTCTAAAAACAGGTGTATTTTTTTTTGATCCAGGAAAAGCACAATAATGTGATATAATGCGCTAAAAAGTCTAACCCAGCGCGCCACTACTACCCCTAAATCATTACACCGCGCGTTGTTAGAAACCAAAATGTTGCGCAACATTGCCATATGTGTTGTCTCTACATGTGAGCCGCTGCCAGCCCCGGCCTCTTTCAAATGTAATGCATAAGCAGCAGCTCGCCACTACGCGCAGCCTCTGTTGGATCGCGGTGCGACCGTCTGCGGCTCGTCTGATTTCAACAAGAGCAGATGGTGATTTGCCTCTGTATGTATCTCTGCGCGTTACTCACACTTACTGCACAAACGTCAGGGAAAACATTGCCCTGTCTGTTTCTGCGGGCCTTTCCGCTTCCTATCGAACTTTCTGACCTCATAGTAGGGTAAACTTTGATAAGGTCGCGGTGGCTGACGGAACCGATGACAGTGAGTGATGGCGTGCGCGCACGGAGGCCGAAAAACACTCATTTTTCTCGCCGTGCTGCACGGAGTGGGCGTAGATCGTTTTTATCTGCTTCAATTGTAGATAATCTTGCTGTAAAGCAGCACTTGCGTACATTCTGTTGCATAAGTTGGTTTTCTGAGACGCTAGAATTATCTGAAAGTGTGAAGATGCTGCAGGCAAAGAAGGTTAAAGGTCACATACCTTGCAAAATTGACTTTTTAAAAATGCTTTTAGCCACGTTATACTGCTGTTCCCACGTAAAAGAAATAACACTGCAAAAACACATTACTTTGAGAAATGAATTTGAAGCGAAGGGTCCTCATGTTTAAACCCCTTAAACCACCATCGCTGGACTGATCTGCTGTATACAGTCTTTACTTTATCACGTGCATGCACATTAGTTTTATTGACTTTTATTCCTCACGTTAGAATCAAACTAACGGTACCACCACAACCCGCACGCTCGTTTCCGGTTCCGGTCCAGCACGCTCGGATAAAAGTGCTCGTCTCATCCATCCGTTCAGCAGTTCGACTCTCTTGGTATTAACAGGCAACACACATATTTAATCTCTCAACTGAAAGAAAGTGTATTGGTGACGTGACGCGTCCTTGCACTTTCTCTCCTCACCGTCTCCCTCGCTCGGACACTCTCACACTCCTCGTCTCAAAAGCAGAGACGGGTGTTTTGCCCCTTTGCCCTATGGATCAATGAAGGCATAAAACTTTTCCAAGGTGTGTTGTTTTGTACAACAGACAACAAACTTTAGCTATCCTGCTGGCACACATGCCTAAAGCTGTTGCTGTATTAGCCTATGGTTTATTTGTGCATCTTTCTAATTATAAATGTTCGAACACACATACTTCTCTGGCTCTGAAAAGACTTGTCCTTGTCGTAAAAATGCAACAAGCTTCGATTTGATCTCCTATTTTATTGTTGTTACTGAAGGAAGATAGAGTGGACATGTAACAAAAACATTACACTGACACCTAAAATGTGCGTATTTAATCATATCCTTCATAGCGACTGCCTGCTGGACTGGAGCCAGAAATGGAGCCAAAACTGTCCGTCCGCCCACCCTTCCTTCAACTGGTCTGTTCTTTTTTTACTCCTGCCCCTCAAGTGATCCATTTAAACGCCCCGTGTTGTGTCCAGCCGATGGTCTGGTGGTTGGGGCTGCTGTGCATGTGGCGCAGCACTGTTCTTTCCTCATGGGTTTGAGTCTCGGCTCAGACTAGTAGCTGAAAGAAACAACAATGTCCAAGATGACAGGTGAAAAAATAAGCAGGAGTCTGAATGTCTTGTGCTGGAGAAGTTTATTCACCATCAGTGCGGATGTGAACTCAAGACATTGTGCTAGTCTGACTGTTCAAGCCACGTCAATAGGGATGCGTGCCCTCTGCTGCGCGTCATACTGATATGCAAGCCAAAACGAACAGTACCTGAGAGCCACAGTTATGGCTATACCACAGCGATTGTACGTCTCCACAGCATGACCCGAAATGATAAATAGTAATTTAATTTTATTCTCTCGATCTTTACCCCCTGTTATGTCCGGTAAAGTGCACGGGTCAACATGGTTACAAATACACCGTCTTTCCCCTCCTTTCAGAACATTCAGCTAAGGGCTACTACCCTAGGAACAATAAACTCTACAAACAAACAAAAACTATGTCCAGACTCTGGGGTTTAGCTTATTTTCCCTGACCAATCTCTCACTCTCTCCCCTTTCAATCCATCACTATTATCTTACAAAGTTCCTGGAGTCTTGGCGTCAAACGTTGCCTTTCAAATCAAACTGTTCAGCGTACCTGTGTCTCTTTAAACCTCTCCTGGTTGAATTGATATGGCCGCGCTCAACTCCAAACGTGATGAAATGTTGCAGAAAAAACACGAAACACTAAAAAGAAAGACACCTCCAAAGTGGGAGAAACAATCTCTTTTAGAGTCAGAAGGGCAAACAGCCGCACGGAGAGTCCTTGAGCACACATTCAATCACAATTTGGCTGCACACAGGCAATAATCTGTCTCTTTTTGTCAGCTAAATTATGCCGGCTTTTTTTCCCCACTTTTACCTGCTCGCAAATAGCAAACTGTGTGCGCTGGTTCACTCGCAAACCCTCCTCCGCGCTGTCTGCTGTTAGATAAGCCTCCGCAATAGAGGACTCTGACAAACAGGACTATAGGAGAAATACTCGGGGAATTGTGCGGCGACAAAGGGGATGAGGAAAGAGTGGAGCTGCGCCTTTGTGTGTGCGCGCCTGTGTGTCTTTGGGGCAGATCTGCATCAACGTGACGTGATCTCTGTTTAACACGGAGATTATGCTAGGATTTAGCGTGAACACCACTAAGCCATGCTAACGCTAATGGCTAATAAGACCGTAGCTTCGAGGTCCTGAAAGTACAGCAATTTTTCCCCAAATGAAGTTGTACAGGTATTTTTTTCTTATTATTACAGAAGGCTATATTTATTAAACACGTTGTAAATTGTCAGTTATCCGCGTAGATTATTTAATCTTGCGAAGTTAAACAAAACAACTGGACTTACTTTTTTTGACAGATCGAAACTTGTTCCGAAATTGACCAGGTTCTCAAAACCTTGTTCTTACAGTGCCTTGCGAAAGTACTAATACACCTTGAACTTTTGCACATTTTGTCAGGTTTACAACCCTAAACATAAAGATTTTATTTTGAGTTTTTTACTGAAAGTTCACACACACAAGTAACAGACAACTGTGAAGTGAAAGCAAAATGATACATGATTCACTTATTTTTCCAAAAATAGAAAACCGAAAAGTGGGGCGTGCATAAGTATTAAAACAGCATGAAATAATACTTTGTGGAACCCCCTTTTTCTGCAATAACAGCAGCAAGTCTTCTGGGGTATGACTACAAGGTTTGCACATCTAGACATTTTAGCCCATTCCTCTTTACAAAACAACTCAAGCTCTGTCAAATTAGAAGGAGAGCGTTTGTGAACAGCAGTTTTCAGGTTTTTCCACAGATTTTCAATAGGATTTAGGTCAGGACTTTGACTGGGCCATTCTAACACATTAATATGTTTGTTTTTAAACTATTCCATTGTAGATTTAGCTTTGTGTTTAGGGTCATTGTCCTGCTGGAAGGTGAATTTCCGCCCCAGCCTCAATTCTCTTGCTGACTCAAGCAGGTTTTCCTCCAAAATGTCTCTGTATTTGGCTCCATCCATCTTCCCAACTATTCTTACAATCTTCCCAGTCCCCGCAGAGGAAAAGCAGCCCCATAGCATGATGGTCCCCCACCATATTTGACACTGGGGATGGTGCACTCAGGACGATGAGCAGTGTTAGGTTTGCTCCATACATAACGTTTTGCATTTGGGCCAAAAAGTTCAATTTTTGTCTCATCTGACCAAAGCACCTTCTTCCACATGGTAGCTGTGTTCTCCATATGACTTCTAGCAAACTTCAAACGGGATTTCTTATGGCCTCCTTTCAATAATGGCTTTCTTCTTGCCACTCGTCCATGAAGGCCAGATTTGTGTAGAGTACGACTTATAGTTGTCCCATGTACAGATTCCCCCAGCTCAGCGGCAGTACGTCGCAGCTCCTCCAGAGTTATCTTGGGGGACTTGGTTGCATTTCTTACCAGTGCTCTCCTTGTTCGGTCTGTTAGTTTAGGTGGACGGCCGTGTCTTGGTAAGTTCGCAGTGGTGCTATACTCTTTCCATTTCTGAATGATGGATGGAACAGTGCTCCGTGAGATGTTCAAATCTTGGGAAATCTTTGTATAACTTAACGCTGCTTTAAACTTCTCCACAGCTTTATCCCTGACCTCTCTGGTGAGCTCCTTGGCCTTCATGATGTTGTTTAGTGACTAATACAGTCTGACCATAGCTCTCAGGCCCTCACAGAACAGCTGGAATTATACTGAGAGTAGATTACGCACAGGTGGCCTCTATTTAATGGTTAGGGTGTGAACTTTCTGCAGTCATTAGGAATGTTATAAAGGCATTTTAATGCACTCAAAAAATGCTGTATGAAAACTTATGCCCCATTTTTCGGTTTTCTATTTTTTATAAAATAACAGAATTATGTATAATTTTGCTTTCACTTCACAGTTGTCTGTTACTTGTGTGTGAACTTTCAGTAAAATGGTCACATTTAAATCTTTATGTTTATGGTTGTAAATATGACAAAATGCAAAATTTCAAGGTGTATTAGTACTTTCGCAAGGCACTGTAACTGCATTTCTGTGTTTCACATTGTTTTACTGGATGCTTTTGTACATCTTTGCTGTGTTTTTGTGAGGTTCAGTGGATTTTTTGTGTTTACTACAGAGAGTCCATAGCCATGAAGGACCCAGGTTTTTAAATTCAAACAAACAGGTAGCTTATGAGCTAAAGACATTTGAGACCTACACATTTCTTCTTCTGAAACACTGAAGAAGCACCATGAGCCCCTCACACCTGCAACACAGTGGAGGCGTCACAAGAGGTGGAGGGAGCTGTGCAGGAGGAGGAGGAAGGAGGATCTGACTAGGTGACCACGAAACAGAGAAAACCCAGGAGGAGGTGGTGCAGGTTTTCCCAACCTCCAAAACCTTGGCGCACAATGGTAGCGCACTCAGTTGCAGTGGCTTAGGACTAACTCCACACCTGTAATTATGTTTTACAATTGTACATTGACAAACCGTTTTTCCATACTAAGATATGTTCTTACCTCAGCTTAGACAAGTTAGCATTTAGCCTCTCCCAGCAAAGGTAAACCCCCAAACTGGGGGGAAATTAGAAGCTACTAAGCGGATAAAAAGGGGTACTATATTGTGAGGCGTAATAACACCTGGAGTACTTCGACGTCTCCAGGTGTTATTACGCCTCACAATGGCCTGGCCTGATGAAGAACGTCCCAAGGTTTTCAAGATGAAGGAGCTACACTGCCTGACGATGACCAAAAAAATGTAACTGTTATGGTGTGGGGTTGCTTCAGTTGTTCAGGTCTAGGTTCAGCAACACTATGTCTCCAAAGTATGGCTACCTGAACCTCCTGAATGGCCAGGTTAATCCATCAATGGTTTTCTACTTCCCTGATGGCACGGGCTTACTCCTAGATGACAATACCAGAATCCGCATTGTCAAAGATTGGTTTAGGGAGTGCGAGAGATCATTTTCACACTTGGGTTGAGTGACGCCATAGAGTCCAGACCTTAACCCCATTGAGGATCTTTGGGATGAGCTGGAGAAGGCTGTGCACAGTGGGCACGCTCTCCCATCATTAATACAAGGCGTTGGTGAAAAACAAATCCAACACTGGATCTTTTGACATTGCAGAAGCTTACTGAAAGAACGACAGCTGCAATCAAAGGTGGTCTAACAAAATACCTGTGTGAATGTGTGTGTCTTTTTTTGGGTATTTTATAGTCGGGCATAAGTGAATCCCTTCTAACTCCACTCACACTAGGCCTGGATAGCGTTAAATGATGCAAGTATAGTACAGAAGAAATAGCTACTGGTACCGAAAAAATATATCTGTAAAGACCAAGTTTTGGTGCCTGTTGCATTAAAGGCTTTCAGCTCAAATAAATTATTCAAATTACAAATTTGGGCGGTGGTGGCGCAGGTAATAGAGCGGGTCGTCTTGTGATGGGAGGGTCGGGGGTTCGAATCCCGCAGGTGCACACTGTTGTGTCCTTGAGCAAGACACTTCACCCACCTTTAACGTAAATCAACATTGTTGTTCGGTTTTCTGGCTCTAAATGATTGGCTGTCGAAAAAAGTACTGTTCAGGTATCGGTAAAACCAATACCGATACCTGATGGTCCCTTGTCATGGCTGACGATGGTGTACATCATGGGTAAATGATGAGGAAAAGGAGCTTCCTCGGGTTACTGGACCTTTTTCGGATGCAGCTCAAGTCTAAAACTCCAACTAAACCAGGTCTAAATGACTAAGCCCGGCCTTGACAAGGACCCAAACGAGGATTAAACCAGGTCCAAAGCAGAAATTACGCATACATCGCTGCACTCAAGTCCCTTCTTACCTTTCATTCACCCCCCCTGTATCCCTCCACCAGATCTCTCCATCGTTCTCCTTCCCCTCCTCCCCTCCTCAGCAGGGGTGTCATGCCTTCTCTGGCACGTGAGCGCAAGCCCAGATGTCTGCGTTGGCTGAGGAGAGGAAGTAGGTCATGCGGAGCTAGAAAGAGAGCGCGAGAGAGAGGCAGAGAAACAAGGAGAAAGGGATGAGAGGACGGAGCGGGAGGAGAAGGAGAGCGGATAAGGATAGAGGGATAGAGGGGAGGCATGGGGAGAGCAGCAAAGTGCCTGACATTAGCAAAGTGTGCAACGGGGATGAGAGCACTCGAAAGGTGAAGCGAGGGCCTTGGGAGAACGGCTCGAACAGGGCGCCTTGTATTTGAAAATGAGTAAAAGAAAATGCTATGGATTTTAAGATTTAAAGGTTTTCAGTCTGGTGGCTAAGTTGTACGTTTTCCCCATTATTATACTGGCTGGGACGCTTCATGTGCAAAGCCATGTAATGACTCATTTACTCCACGCGTCTTGCAAGACAGGTTCAGGAACATCAGGATGAGGGAGAGGAGCGTCCAAAATTTGCCAAATCACCTCGCAAATGGTTTCGACGTGATGACCCCTGGCAAACCAAAAGAAAGCAGTTATTGATGTGGCGTTCATGACCGGATCCCAAAGATGGTCCCCATTAGACATGGCCACGAATCCCATCACTGAGAGCAGTAGAATGAAAAACATTCAAAACACAATTAATTTTGCACGATTTGCCACATTTCACCATGCGACTTTGTAACTCGTACAATGCTGTGGTTAAAATACAATAGTTTCATTCACATGGGCATCTAAAACATGCCTGAAAAGATGAGGAAAATGCTTCTTTGGATGTCACGGAGAAGTTTCATTTTCAAGATTCCATGGAATGGGACTAGACGGGATACAGTAAGGCCCGCCCTGAAAAAATAAATAAAAAAAATCACCTTAAGAAATGGGACAGCCCTCGATTTGTCTGCATTTACAACTAACATGGATATGGAGGAAATTATCTATGGCGGCGTATCGAACGTTATAGTCTTTTACAGATTTAAAGCTTTTATAGTTTATTATTTATCTACCAAGCTTATATTATATGTTTCATGTTGCACGTGCTAGTTTGTGAACGTGTGGCAATAAAAAACAATTCTGATTCTTTGTACCGTCTTCTAAGCACAGCATTTTACCGACGAATGCTTCATGAACCGACATTTAATGCTTCACGAATAAGGAAGAATGCTTCTTGGACAGCGGGAAAATACGCAGTTTGCGTCCAACCTGGGGCAGTCTCAAGAAAACCTCGGCTGCGTCCCAACAACAGTGAGTAAAACTATACGGCAAAATAGTGACATTCGGATCATGTGCATTGAGAGACTCGAAACTCTACTTTTCATAATATAAATACGCCAAGCCTGACTGTGACATGTCTCATAAACAACACGATAAGATAAGATGATCCTTTATTGATCTCACAATTGAGAAATTCACTAGTTACATTCGGCACTTAATAAGATCACTCAGGGTGTGCAAAATAGACAGGAAATGTGCAAACAGTTAAGCAGTAAAAAAAAAAAAAAAAAGAGGTATCCAGAAAAATAGTACAATAAGTGTCCTTTAATATTGCTTTGATGTCTATGAACATGTGGGTGTTTTCAATCAAAAGGATCGGCCGTGGATCTGTCACTTCAAAGAGAACAAAACTATGGCTATGACAACTTCTTAAAGGTAGAACAGAACTGCGAAACACTCTAGTCCAGTTAATTAGTCGTGGTGTAGACACATTTTCCCGCGTAATTGTGAAGGCAGCATTCCCTCGGCAGCTTCAGTCCATCTTACTTCACTCCGTCACGCCCCAGTGTTTGTGGGGAGTCCCCTGACCTGCCCCGAATCGATTGGAGGGGACATTTAGCCGCGACACGCTCCATTACCCTGCTTCACGGGGGTCACCTGTACACCTGAATGCCCCCCCCCCCCGGTCCAAACGTAAACCCCTCTCACCCCTGACATGGCTCAGGTGGCTGCCGGTCCTCTCTGGGCCTCTCAGCGCTTCACAAGTTCAGACTCCCCGGACGCTAACTCAATCAATCACTGTGGTGTGGCTGTGCAAGTCGACTTTGGCTAATTCTAGAAAGATTAGGGTTATAGCCTTTAAGATGAGGTTTTCCACAATGGATCCGTTTTTTTTTTTATTGCCCTTGACCCACAGCCATAAAACTTCCTCTTTTCATCACTGCAATTTCATTACTGGTTGAATATATGTATTATTTCTCATCCTCTCTTCACTGATTACTCTAAAACAAACTTGAAAGATAGAACAGAATATACTTAATATTAAAGGGATATTTCAGGATTTTTGACATTATTCTATCGATAGAATAATTTTAACCATTTTGCATTTAAAATAACTTGTATTTGAGCAGAATCAGCTTCGTGGCTGTAAGCTAACGCAGCGGAGGAGTGATCTGCGAGAAGATAGTCCCTCAAAATGTGGTAATTCCTGTGATACAATGTCAGTTATATTTAAAAAATTATTTTTATCGACACAGACATTTATATGGGTTGTCTGGCATTATACGTGATTTTTCTCAGGTGCACTGTGGAGTGGGTCAGACTGTTTTTAATGCAGGCTAACTGATACCATAGAAATGCTGTAGCCTTGCCCTAGCCTAGCGCCACTAGACTCTTCAAATATAAGAACTGCATGAATTTAAGAAAAAAATATCTCCAGACATCAACAACACTCTGGATAACTAGGAAATTAGGCCCTATGTCAAAAATCCTGAAATATCCCTTTAAGGCGAGACACGGCAGGTGAAAATATAGCTTTTTCATGCAGTAGTAGGAATTTTTTAATATTCAATTCCCAGCCTGATTTATTCAGCTTTGACCGCAAAAAAAAATCAATAAATACGGAATTAGATTTTTTTTTTTACAGATTTTTTTCACTTTAACTAATATGCAAACAAAATGGGTCAATCCATTATTTAGATTTCGTCGCTGAGAATACGCAATTTAAACAATTGTTCTTATTTTTATATATAAACATAACATTACAGAAAGCTCTCGATTTACCGATCGATCTACGTTCCCACCCTCACCTATGGTCATGAGATTTGGGTAATGACCGAAAGGACAAGATCGCGAATACAAGCGGCCGAAATGAGTTTCCTCCGCAGGGTGGCTGGGCGCACCCTCCGAGATCGGGTGAGGAGCTCAGTTACCCGGGAGGAGCTCGGACTCGAGCCGCTACTCCTCCAGGAGGAGCCAGTTGAGGTGGCTAGGGCATCTCCCTCGGGTGAGACTGCTGCCCCCGTGACCCGGCCCCGGATAAAGCGGAAGAAAAAGGATGGATGGATAGATTACAGAAAACTTGCAATACATTTTTTTGTCACATTTATGTCAGTAATCTACAGCAGAAGTTTCAACTTGATATAACTACATTTCATTGTGTTCCCTATTCACCTGCAGTGTCTGGCCTTAAAGGCACACTGCGTAACATTTTGGATTATACTGTGGCCATCAGTACAAAACGCTGCAATGACCAGCTCAACACAGAAAGACTGGGCTCCCAGTTGCTCTGGGTGAAAGATGGGTCAGAAGCCGAGCACATTTCCCTCGACACTAAAGTCTTCACTTATCAAACGTAAATGCCCGATCCTGTTATAATCTCAGAAGATGAGCAGGGGTGGGAGATTGGCGCATTGAGTTGCCTTGTGTACGAAATGCGCGGTATAAATCAAGTTGCTTTGCCATTGTGAGGGAATACCAGGGTAGGCTGTGTGAGAATGTGGCAACAACACAAGGAAATGTATCCGCTTAGATGAGTTTTGTAGATTTGGGTGAAGCTGAACTGGAGCAAATGCACTTGGTTAAGGCGGGGGTTAAGAGGCTCTCCTGATTTTCAGACTGCAGGTTGTGCCATTGGTCTGTGTGCGGTTCGCAGCTATTATAAATCGGTCATCAAGGGTATGACTGTGTTGATGTGTTTTTTTATGTCCCGATCAGTAGATGCTTCAGTAAAGTTTATCGTAAATAAAACTAGTCGGGGTACTACACAAACATCCAATCTACACTAAATGAAGATGTATTGTCTCAATAATGACAGCATAATGACTCAGAGCTGCCTTGACTATGTTGTAATTTAATAAAATGTTCCAGTCTGTGTGTCCCATCTGTGGACTTGGTAAACATCTGTTGACGAGTGACGCCACTTTAATTCCACACCTCAGCTGTCACAAGATGGCGAATACTGTCAGAGATTGAACAATAGACACAGATTATTATGAGTTTCCGTATTCTCATCAACATAATGCGTTTAAAACAGCGCACCGGAGCTGGGGAAGGCCAACTAACTGTGACATTTTTGACCTTTGTTATAATAGCCATTTGTAAAAAAAAGTGTTTGTTTTTTCAAAGCGTTTTTGTCACGTTTTGTGGATTTTTGTGGCTTTTTTGTTACTTTGTCATAATTATTATTTTTTTTTTTTTGCTTTTCTGACGCGTTTTAGTCTTTTTTTTTTTTTGGTTCTTAATCCTCGTTTTTGTCGCCATTTTGATGCTTTTTTTTGGCTGTTGTTGCAGCTTTTAGATTTGGGTAAAACCAAACTGGAGAAAATGTGCCCAGGTCAGGTGGGAGTTCGAGAGGTTAAATCGTCACAAGACATAAACCTGCGGTGCCACAAAAGGTAATCCATGAAGCCCCTCTTTTAGAGTTCATGCATTTTCCACACATTGTTCTGTTTTCTGGTTCTAGACGACAAACATCTTGGTATAATCGGTGTCACTTGATAAGTGGAGGCTCTGCACACCTGAGTCGGCAACAGGTGCATAGAAGTGCGTATGTGGGAAAAACTCAACGGAAATTAAAAATACGCACACGTGAGCACAAAAGCGCCATCAGACGTCAAGACACTGACCCTCCAGTCGCAATACATTTTAACAAACTCAAACATGACGCGTCATCTCTTCGCTCTTGTGGGATAGAGCAGGTGCCGGTCCCGCCTAGTGGAGGGGACCACAATCTCATTCTGAAGAGACGCGAGGCCTTCTGGATCTCTACATTAAGGGACTAACTGTTGTTGAGTGTAAAGTTGTAATTGTGCCGTGGTATGTTTGATCGCACCGTGAAACCTTTTTAAAATGATTTCTGATATCTAGAAATGTCAGATTTTGAAGTTGTTGGTTTTAAAATAATCTGCATATTTTAGTAATTATTATGGAAGTGAATTGCCTAATTATATGTGCTGTGAAGGCATTATTTTTTTTGTGATATTGGTGATTATTGGACGCTCAGGTACTATATATGAGATATGATGGTTCCTGATTGGATATTGCTTGTTGGGGGCAGTCCCTGAGCTATAAATGATCAAGCGGAAGGGTCTGTCTTCAAGTTTGATGAAGGTCAGAGTGACCGAAACGTTGCTGCAATAAAAGCCAAGTAAAAGAGTGAGACAGTGTGCGGGAGCCTTTTTTCAAGTTAAGTATAATAAGTATAAGCATAATAATAGTATCGAAAAGAGTACCATTCATGTGTCGGGATTGAAAACATAGTGTCATTAAAGTACTGGTATCGCAACACATTTGACGGTACCCAGCCCTATCCTTAAGTCACCATATTTACGCAACTTGACGTGACAATTGAGCACAGATAAGCATATTTGCGTTCAATTTGAACGATATGCAGCCTTTAATAAAAGCTCATCTGTACTTCGCCGTTTTCCTACTTTACAACAGATATCACAGAAAGCGCGAAGGATTGAGCCGCAGTGACAGTTTGTGTGTGTTTACAAATCTGCTGCCGCGTCTCCCAAATGTCAATACTCTGTTGTCTGAACATCTGAGCCGCGCTGTTGATGGAATTAATGAGGATTCCGCTCAAATATGCGTCTGTAAAAAAATCAGTGTGTTTGCGATGCGGGTGAATTTACAGGCTCACCGATGGCACCACAACGCGCAGACACCAGCGCGGCGCCACAACCTTTTTTTTTTTTAAACAGGCCATTACTGTGATATATGACGCTGGCACTCAGGATGTCTAAATGCATCCTTAGGCGTTATCCCGAGCAGCAGCGACTTTGAAGATACACACGCTTTATCATCCCACTCATTTAGACAAGGCTCCTTAAATGACTCCAGCACTAGCGGAGCGCGCACGCCGATTGTTTGGATTTGCAGCGCACCGTTCCTAATCCGCACCAGCACGAAGAATAAAAGACTCAAGTTTCTGTTCATGTCGGACGATTTATTTGGAAGTAATTTGGAATGTAACCAACTTGACAGTAGAGTGATATCTCAGTCTTTCAGTGTGATCATGGATACTCTCATTGACCTGGCTCCACTCTCTCCTGGGATATACTAACAGAGTGAGGGCTCAGGAAACATCACACAAACCTGTAATGTCGTCAGCGGCGTCGGAAGCGTTTGGAAAGTGGGGGGGACACATTTAAAAAATGAGCGGGTCGACTGCTTAACATTAAGAACTACAGTGGGACAAGGTCAGGACGATAACAGAGCAATGTTATTGCTTTAGCGGGACTACATCCAAATCGGGCGTTACTTCAAGAATACGTGAGAGACTCGGAGACGGACCGTCATTCCGACACCCCGCCATTCCGACACCCCGCCATCCCGACACCCCGCCATTCCGACACCCCGCCATCCCGACACCCCGCCATCTCGACACACCGTCATTACGACAACCCGCCAATCCGACACTTTTTGGTACCGCTATTCCGACAATCATTTTGAGCGTATCTGTTGGCCTTCTGTCAACGCCACCTTCCCTGTTCATCCCCGCTGTCGGCCCAGGGGTGCAGAGGCTCGTGAGATGGTTTTGGACAAAGGCAGTGACAGGTGCAGCTAGTCTGTATTTTACAACAAAGCGCTGAAGTCCGCGGTTAATACGCCGCGCACTGTTTTCCACTCAGACACTGGAGCTGTCGCTCAAGGCTTTAAAGGACCTGTATCATGCTATTTTAGCCATTCCATAGTAAAGTATAGGCATTTATATGATATATTGTACCTCTACCACTACAGAGCACTAATTTTTGTGATAAATATAAGTATTTTCTGGAGGTATTTTTCCAACCCGGAAGACAAAATGCTTGGATTCAGTTAACTCCGCCCCCTCTCTCCGCTCATACAACTTTAGCAGTAGTAGAAATATATATAATGGCTAACACACGCGCTAACACGCATTGTGATTGACTCACCGCTCTGATGATTCCATTACGTTGGTTATAAAAGTTAATCCACTTTGATTCTGGCCAAGGTTCACCAAACATCCATCAGAGACGGTCACAGACAAACACTATTTTGGCTGATGGTCGCTGAATCCCGGAGAGAAAATCCAACTTCTGGCGAGTGGTTGCCTTCTTTAGGTTGAATAAAGTCCTGTCCTCGCAGCCAAACGCGCTTTTCTCCGTGACATTATCGTTAGAAAAAGGAACAGGTGTCCAGACTCCAGAGTAGGTTAGAAAGAGCTCCTTCTTCACAGCTTTCGGTGCAAACACGACATCTGCTCAGACGCTCAGGGGGTGCGTTTGATTTCTCTGCAGGGGCAGCACGGACGCGTCAGACACTTTTTTTTTTTTTTTTTTTACGACAGAAATAATGAAAAATCAGGCATTAGCTTACAGACGTCGAGCACTTCCGTTCCGCTGTGACGACACAACTGAACATGCCAGTCGTTTACCAGGAGAGGGCGGATCAGCTGCTCAGAGAGCAGGATTCAGGAGGATTACTGAGAACTGCGTGAATGAAGCCAAAAACCGCTCTGGGGGTGTTTTTGAGAAGGAAATAGCATAACAACATGGTTAAAAGCTCCAAAAAGTCGATTTTGCATGATATAGGACCTTTAAGAGACAGACAAGCGGATGACCGAGCCACGCGCTCCCCTTCGTTCAAAACACCGTCCGAAAACAACAAAGCAGCGCGCATGGGTGTGTGTATTTGGGGGGGGGGGTCATATGCTCCAGTCACTGTGTGACACGGGCAAACACTGAATCTATCAAGACAAACAATAGCAATAAACACACGCGCTTTATGTCACATGAGTCTGTGCAACAGCGGCACATTCAGCCAGACTTTACTCCACAGAATCAGCATAAAAACACTCACTGTGCACTTGATCATCTGTCGTAGAACTCTTCACCTCTTTATCCATGACTCTCACTCGTCTGGTCCATCATTAGCTCCATTTGGCAAAACCTATTTTTCGTAATACACAACAACAACAAAAACACGTACCAACGATCAGGGGAGACGCACAGGCATTGTCTCTTCATTCCTCAGGCAAAACGTTAAACAATAATAATTGTTGATAATTATCTTGTGTGTCGAAATAGCGGCACGTTTCATAAAAGATAAAGGTGTCACCACTCCGACAAAGGGTGAAAAAAATTGTCGGAGTGGCAAGACGTTTGATAATAAATGGAAACACCGCAATTCCGACAATTAGAACTTAATGTCGGATTAGCGGTGTGTCGGAATGGCGGGGTGTAACCGAGAGACTCGATCAGCTCAGCAGCGCCTCCTCCTGGCAGCTGGGTGGACATATCGGGCGGATAACCAAACACCTGTGGAGCCGCTGTTCTCCTGTCCAGCCCTGGCTTTATGACGCTTTGTGAAAAAACTCAGTGAATTAAGCTCTTATGAGACGGCGCGCTCGTGTTTGTATCCACATTTATTCAGCTTCAGCCCCACCCGTTAACTCCTGCCATCGCAAAGAAACACCTTAACGATTTTATCTTCATATTTTCCACAAACGCAGATAAAATTGAGTCAAGGGGTAAAGGCCCTTTGTGCCGATGAAGAAGGGAAACACGCAGTCCACCTGCCGAGGACCGCGAAAAGTCCTGCTCCTCCATGTGATAAACCGTAAAAAACTCAGAAAACACGATGCACGAGTGTCCTTGAGCTTCGGTTTGGTCAAATCTGTCCAACGATAATCCTCCAGTATTCTCACTTTAGCCGTTTTTCAGCGGTTTACAGAGACATGTTTACATTTCAGCCGCTCTGAGGTCATGGTATCGGACCTGCATAAACACAGCAAAGTATGTGCGACGCGATACTGGCGCGGATAATGTCAATAAATATTTTTTTAAATGTATGGAAAATAAGGCGCGGGTCATATTTACTTGTTTGGCCTCGGGAAGCCTATTGAAAAGGTCCAGTCTAAACTAGTAAATGAAAAGTCGATGAAAATTCACGTTGTGAAAGTGGGGGGGACCAAACAACCACTTTTCAAAAGTGGGGGGGACACGTCCCCCTCACAATGAATGGTTCCGACGCCCATGAATGTCGTACAGTATTTGATGGTAATTGCAGTAATTGCCATTGCTTTGTGACACAGTATATACTGAATGCTGTAGTGGTGCCAAACTCATTTTGGATTGTGGGCTGAAGTTGAGCAGTCAGGGTGTGCCACGGGCCAAACAAACACATTAATGCAAAGTGACATTATGTCAACCTGAGATTTTGAATTTGGGGTTCAAATGGTTCCCAAAGGTTCTCAATAGGGTTGAAGTCAGAGTAGGATGGGGTCCACATCATGAGTTTCTTTCTTTTTATGCCTATAGCAGCCAATGATGCAGAGGTATTCTTTACAGTATGACATGGTGCGTTGTCATGCATGAAGATGATTTTGTTACGGAAAACCAGCTCCCTCCCCATGATTCCAGGCCGAAACATGACTCCGCCCCCTCCTTGCTGACGTCGCAACCTTGTTAGGACATGCTGGCCATTCACCAACCATCCACTACTCCATCCATCTGACCATCCGAGATTACGCGGCACTCATCAGTGAAGAAGACGGTTTGAAAATGAATCTTTCAATGAACAGTTTTAGGGGAGGCCGGATAGACGGTTTATGCACCACTGGACGGTCCTACGCGTTAATGTTCGGGAGGCTCCAGAGGCACCAGCAGCTTCAAATACCTGCTTGCTGCTTTATAGCAGCTGTTCTCTTAATCACCAGAGAGTTTAATTGGATTTAAAAATCCAATTTAAAAAAGTGTTGAGGTTTGTCAGTGACTTTCAAAAACCTCTTAACCTCCACTTTAACTTCTTTAACATTTTCTTCAGTTTGGAGCTGAGCTAGATTTTTCCTTGACTTGTTGCCCTGTCGTAACTTATTTAATGTTATACTTTTTCAGCGCTTCTTTTGTTGCGTTTTCATCCTTATTTCACCTCTTTTTTTCCAAGAAGCTTTTAAATTTGGGTAATGCCAAACAGGATAAAATGTGCTCAGTTAAGGTGGGGGTTAAAAGGTACATAAAGTACCAAATACTTATGTGCCCAAGAGTGTTTTACAAAGCCTGAACGGAACATAAAACCTGTCAGAACATTTGAGATCGTCACTCATTACTCAAACATCCATAATTGGAAATCACTTTTTTTTCCCCCTGCTTGCCATTGTCAAAATAACAAATGATCGGGCATCAGAGGTCAGGTCAGATCAGGGGTAATTGAGGACAAATGTGCGGGAGAAACTCAGAGTAAAGAAAAGATGAATCACGGCTACGTGGCGGTTTGCCTGCGCTGTGGCGACAACAATATGGCCCCACATCTGTCGGCGTGATTATGGATCTCCTAAACCCCAGCACTCTTTCGGCCGTCTTTTGTCTCATTGTGTTCGTGCGCACACAATGGCAAAAGCTAATATTGGCTCTGAATGGACTAAAATGTCTGACCTTTTTGAGACCAGACCCTCTTTTATAAAGTCATTAATTAATCCGGTGGCAAACACATTCTGTCTATTTTTGTAGGTTTCCATTTTCTTTCTCCCCCCTCCCCTCAAAGTCTTTCTTCCCTCCGGCGGCTGATTTATGCCGCGCCACTTTGATGGCGCCCTTTTTTTCAGTCCTTTAGGAATATGGATAGCATAATTTTATTTCCAGGCTGTTAAACTTGACTGAAGAGCCTGGCAAACTTTAATAACTGGCTCAAAGACAGAAAAGCAAATGAACATGGCACAGACCAGTGGGCTTCTTTTTTTCTTTTTCTTTTTTTTGTTGCGCGGTCGCGAGTCCATGAAATGTTTTGGAAATGACACTGTCAAGTTCATGGCTCCTAGCATCCAGACAAACGGAACCAAACGGATATGAATGTAACAGTCTGGAGAGGTTCAAAAGCCACAGTGCGTGCACAAAAGCTAATAGGAAAAAAAGAATTAAAAAAACACATCTAATTTCTTTAATAGTGTCTTTAAAGGGACTTTGATGGGGATTGTGTTGTTCAAAGAGCTGCTTGACTGCTCTTTGTTCATGGTGAAGATCTTTACAGAGATTACAATTTCTTGCCTGTCAGAAGATATTTCCAGCTTGGGAGGACTTCATGTCATCTGACGCTTCACGGTCTTACGAGATTAATCTAGTCAACGGCAGTTAGTCTGTTGGTGAAATCCATTGTCAAGCTACTCTCGTTATGGGGTACATACACTTAATTGCACCCAGGATCTGTTTTTTTCCTGTGGGTTGAGGTTTATACTATTATATACACAGATACACCGCGGTACAGGAGTGCGGGAAATCTAAGGCCTTTACACTGTGCTAACTACCCGACCACTGAACATCTTTGAGTACAGTGTTTCTATATCCATAAAGTTTGTGGTACATTGCGGTCTTGCGCTTGGACACAAGACGAACGGATCAGTGTGTTTTTGGTTAGTGTGGTGGCTAACAACTCAAATCTTCAAATGGAGATGTGTGAACATTTCCAGTCATCCCAAATATCAATAATTTGTTTTACCATTTTAAGACGAGATATGGCATCTCGACTTTTCGCATAGTCAATGTTGAGATGTTGATGTTGAGTTTAAAAAAAAAACATCCCGTGCATTATGCAACTTTTTATGTAAAAGAAAAAGTTAAAATAACTGCATATTTGACCTTTCAGTGACCCAGCGGCTGTATGGGAGGTTAGCTTAGCGCATTCACTTTCCATCCTGGTTGACCCTGTGATGCTTCAAGATCAGTTTTATTTCAGGTTTTTGGGGATTCCTGGCAGGTTTTCAGAATGGAATGCATAGGTAACCTTGCATTCCTTAAAAGAACAGGCCATCATTTTTCCATACTGAGATATGTTCTTACCTGAGCTTAGACGAGTTGATGCGCACCTGTCTGGTCTTTGTGTGTGCCCTCAGTCACACAAAACGACCAAAGATGTTGTTAGCATTTGGCCTCTCCCAATTTATTCCTATGGCTCCAAACGGGGTGAAGTTGGAAGCGACCCAAGTCTTCCACGGGCACTCACAAAGACCAGACAGGTACGCATGAACTTGTCTAAGGTCAGGTAAGAACATATGGACGTATGGAAAAAAAGTGGCCTGTTCCTTTAAAAACAAATGATCCTGGAGCGTCCTACATCGGGATGGTAAGTAAAGGCACTATGCTATCCACCCAATCGTCACTGAAAAGTCAAATATGCACTCCTTTGAACCTTTTTTTTTTTACATAAAAAGTTGCAGAGTGCCTTTAAAGACTAGACAAGGCACATATTTTTTTTTTTACGCTGTCATCAATGTTGAAATATTTAGCTAGTTTTGTCCCTTAACATCTACATTTGAGTATAGCGTTAGTATCGAGTATACAGTTTAAAAGACGACATCAACCTTTAGCTTCTAATGTTTTGTCCGCTAGCAGCGATTTCATTCACAAATACTGACATTGGTGACCATATTTAGCGCGAAAGGCGACAGATGATGCTGTTCTCCAAATATGATCATTACCTCTCTGAGTGACAACTGTGGCCATAACCGTGGCTAAAAAGATGACAAATAGATGGCTTTTGGTCAGACGACGTCAGTACAAACATTCTCAACTCAACTCAAAATGAGTTTTCGTTTTGTTTTACTCTTACAACAATACAAGCCACTTCAGTAGCACACTCCAACATTTCCAGTCTTGTACTTAAGTTTTGGGTTTTTTACGTATTTGTATAATACTTACTTACTTTAATACTCTAGCCTGATTTCTTGAGCTTTAAACCACAAAATAAAGAAGAATCAAAATTTCACTGATAGTTTATTCAAAGACTAAATAAGAAATTCAACTGGAGAAATTTCACGTACACAGTTAGAGTATTTGGCAACTAGAAGAATACAAACTCCTGCCCACTATATGAATGGCAGATTGCGACAGGAAGGGCATCTGGCGCAACAGCATGCCAAATCAGCATGAGACGGGCTCTCCTCTGATGACAAAGCGGTCAAGCCAAAAAGGGGGGGGGGGGGGGGGGGGGGAGCAACATTTTAGCATTTTATTAAGCATATTCATCCCCTAAAGCAGTCCGTAGCCACCCTGCAGCACATCTGTTCTCCAGTGTGTCCCGTTTGGCTGTCCACATGCCCCAGCCCTGCAGCGCTGCCCCGCGCGTAATCGACTCCTCACTTTCATCCCTAAACGTTTCCTCCGCTCACACCACTGCTGCATGCCTCCGGGCCTCTGCCGCCGAGCGCTCCGAGACGGCAGCAGCGGCGAATAGAGAGGAGTTTTCACCCTTACCATCAACCGTAATCGAAGTGCGTGCTGAAAAAAAATACGGCACGCTTCACGCGCATAATATTGACGATGACAACAATCACAGTCTAATTCAGTGAGGTGCAAATTAAAATCAATTTACAGTGTGATTGAAGTGGCACCGTGCAAGCATCGAGGGCAATCGCTTCATTAAGACGCTGTTAGCCATGTTAATGAAATAGACAGGTACGATTACAAATAATCCTATTAGGACTTACCTGCAGTAGCCTTAAGATGTCAACAAGGCTCTTTAATCAAATATTTTAATAAGATGGCACTGCTCAATAGGGGTCATTGTCACAACTTTCTTAACAGTATATTTTTAGATGGTGGGTGGCTACAGATTGCTTCATGGTTAATATCTCTGTAATTACTAGACCTATCCACATGAAACAAAGACGGGCACAAAGTACAATGCTTTGTCTGTCTGTACAAATTGACAAAGGTTAGATCTTTTTCTCATACAGTGGGTTGCATAAGTATCGGCCCCCCTTTAACTTTTTAAACATAAATATATTTAATTGAAAGTGTATGTGAAAGACACACACTACGTGACACACAATTGTGAAGTGAAATTTATACATGATTTTTATTTTTAATAAATAAACTGAAAAGTGGGATGAGCATAAGTACCGGCCCCCCTTTCCTTTTAGTGCAACCAATTGCCTTCAGAAGTTGCATGAAGATTTCTGAATGATCACATGTTGACCCAATGTGTGTAATCTAATCTCACTTCAAATTAGGGCTGAAAGATATAACGTTATCGTATCAATATCTAGATATGAACATTCAAGATATTAATATTGAAAAAGTAATGATATATTGTTATCGTATTGATATCGAGATATGGACATTCAAAACATTAAAATCGAAAAAGCAAGTTAGAAACGATGTAGATTTTCATCAATAAAACTGCACTCTTTATTATGTTTTTATTTTTCAGAAAAATGCTTGGTTTTCACCTAACCCATAGTTATATCGAATCGTATCGATAGAGATATCTGGCATGAATATCGAGATATGAAATTTTGTTTTTTTTAGTTATAGAGAGAAATTTCATTTGTCTTCCTTTAGTACATTGTAAACTTAGACATTTGTGGGGAATACACTGCAGATCTACAGTGCCTTGCACATATGAATGTGTTAGAATGGCCCAGTCAAAGTCCTGACCTAAATCCTATCCCATGAAAAGACCTGAAAACTGCTGTTCACAAACGCTCTCCTTCTAATTTGACAGAGCTTGAGTTGTTTTGTAAAGAGGAAGGGGCTAAAATGTCAGTCTCTAGATGTGCAAACCTTGTAGAGTCAAACCCCAAAGGATTTGCTGCTGTTATTGCAGAAAAAGATGGTTCCACAAAGTATTAAGTCATGCTGTATGAATACTTATGCACGCCCCACTTTTCACTTTTCTATTTTTTGGAAAAATGACACAATCATGTATCATTTTGCTTTCACTTCACAGTTGTCTCTTGTGTGTGAACTTTCAGTAAAAAAGTTCAAGGTGTATTACTTTCGCAAGGCACTGTAATTATAAAGCATTTGTATCAAGTTCATGAACTTGCAGGATAGTTTTCTAGCATTTGTGTGTAAGTGACTCTGAAAAGTGACCCCGCAAATGGTGAAAAGTGCCTATAAACATGTCCCTGTGAAGAACTGGGATGCTACAAATATTAGGAAGATTGGGGATAAGTTTGTACCTCAACCAACATTTTAATTTAGTGAATTCCTGTTTCATTGTTTGAAATGAAAAAAATCAGGTATAGGGCCTTTAAGAGACTATTGGGGAGCACACAGCATCATTAAGTCCAAAAACAAACCAGACAGGTCCGGGATAAAGTTATTGAGAAGTATAATCCTGGGTTAGGTTACAAAAAGATGTCCAAAGCTTTGAACATCTCTCACAGTTGAATACACCATCCAGGAATGGAAAGAGTATGGCATCACTGCAAACCTACCAAGACCCGGCCGTCCTCCTAAACTTACTGACCGAAACAGGACAGCACTGACCAGAGCTGTTACCAAGAAGCTTGGAAGCCCTGGATGAACTGCAGAGAGCTACAGCTCCGGTGGGGGAACTGTACACAGAACAACTATTAGTCGTACACTGCACAAATCTGGCCTTATGGCAGAGTGGCTAGAAGAAGCTATTTTTGAAAAAAAAACATAAAAAGTTGCTGTTTGCAGAAGCCACATGGTGGCTTCAAAGTAGCATGATATTAGTAATTTAAAAGGACTTTCAGCCAAAAGATGAATAAATATGGCAGGATCTGAGATCAGGGTAATGGCCGAAAGGACAAGATTGCAGGTACTGTATAAGCAGAAATTACTTTCCTTCACAGGCTAGCTGGACGCACCCTTCGAGATCGTTGAGGAGCTCGGAGTAGAGTCACTGCTCCTTCACGCCGCCAGCTGAGGTGACTTGTTTCGGATGCCTCCTGGTCGTCTTCCTTGGGAGGTGTCGCAGGCATGTTCTATTGGGAGGAGGCCTCATGGAAGACCCAGGACATGCTGGAGGGACTATGTCTCTGAGCTGGCCTGGTGTCGCCACTGCCACAAACAACTTCAAAAGCCTGGTTTCAAAGAAAGTTTGAGTTTCTAAAGCTTGATTTTCCCGCTGGGATGGGTGGATACAGTTTATTAAACTAAGAATTTTTGTGGCATACATTTAAAACATTCAGCTTTGGGCTTTGATTGAAGCACTGTGGAGACTTGTTGACGCTCCGCCCACCTCGAGAGGGTGGAGTTTTTCCGTCTTTTGTCCTTTTTGGAACATAGTCTGTAAGAGGAGACTGAGCTCCCATCATGGATTCTCTCTCAAATCCTGTTATTAATGTACTGTAAATAGGGAAGAAAATGCACAAAATATATATCGTCTATGATGTGAACGCAACCTATTGTGCTGGACAGAACAACTTGTGAGAGAGCTAGAAATGAGTTGGGGTCACGGATTTTAAATTTGTCAACTATAGAGGATGTTGGTACAAAAGCTTTAATCAAATAGATGCGCATTATTGCTTATTTTTCTGCACTTAGCTGGGTTAATCATATTCTACCAATTTCGACAACCGAGGGTGTGATGCTGTTGCCACACTGTGACATCATCTGCATACCTTTTTTTAAAAACTATTATTGCTCGTTTCTGTGATAATTGCTTTGCCTGTCATTTCTGCTATTCATTTCTTCTATACCAAAGGGAAGTTGGATCCCCCACATTTTTCAATCACATTGACGCAACCTCTTGTAAAATATTTGCAAAACCATCACTCCAATTTGCTCTGCCTCCGAGAAATAAATCTTGAATGACAAACCAAAAAGTCCCTTTTCTAAGGGGCATAACACGGCGCTCATCACCACCACCACCACCACATGCGCGATATTTTCAGAGATCTGTGCGTAAAATTCCAGCACGCACTGGAAGATTTACGCTATATTTGTTATCCTCTACCAATGGTCCCGGGGTAGAGAAGCGAGAAGGGTTGGGTTTGCATGTGCGTGTCTTTGGTCGTGTGAAAGACAATGGCACCATGGAGGGTTCTTGGCAGACTGACAGGAACACTGATGGTAAGTGATTGGATAAACCACGCCAGCAGCACTATTGCAAGCGCACACACTTCTATGATAGGCCCCCGGCAAAGCAGCGTGCCCATAGCATGACCCGGATTTTACACCGCGGGATTGGATGCATTTGCTCGAGTCAACGGATTTCTGATTGGCTGGCGCTAAAGGTGACTAGCAAGACGTATATGACAGTTAAAGAAAACAAGTTCCAATGAATATAGGTGGAATTGGCCTAGTGCCATTTTTTCCACGTAATGGTTGGATTGACAGAACGATTGACAGTGGGTATGTGTGAATAGACATTTAATGGCAACAGATGAACGGTGAAGCCCACAAAGGCATCTATGGAAGATTAGCTCAAAGGAGCCACAGCATTGGATCAATACATAGTGAATTTAGGCATCACAGGGAGAGCTGTGAATGTTTTGGCTTTAAGACACAATTTAGAAGCAGTCATAAATATTGATCCGTTTCACAGTGGTCTGTCATGGAAAATGAAAACAGTAAAGTGTATGATGAACAACAGTAATGTGATGTTCATGACCAACTGGCTCTTCACAGTGAACAGTTTGAACAGGATCTCAATTGTGAAAAGAATGCAGGGACAGCTCCATAGAGCGCACTACAAGCGGCAAACTCCTTTTACCAGGACCTATGAAGACGTGTTAAACATTGCGTTTGTGACTTTACGTTTTGTATTTTACTTATTAAATGTCTTGGAGAGTAAATACTTTGCTGACAGAAAGGGAGAGAGGGATGTTGTACATCCAGTTATACAATGGAAATAATTTTTCGCACTCAAACTTGGCTGTAAATACTGTTTAAAGTGGCGCTAGCCCGCAGTTAGCTTTGCCCATTAGCTTCTTCTTCGTGATTCTATTATTGTGTATTGGTTGCTCCGACCCGGTGGCAGTCAAGTTGCAAGCATGAAACTTGACTTGATTTTCTGGCTGAAAGACCCTCCAATCGTCCCATTAACACTTGTATTACCCCTAGAGGGACTACGGAAAGGATTTATTAAGGTAAACAAGTTACTTAGTACTGCTTTAATTATGATTCTGTGGAGAAGAAAGAATTTCGTACAATTATGAGAGCTCCGTCCCGCACATAAACATCATTAGCAAATTATTCAGGCATGCACAGGGACACATGGAGTACACAAACAACTTGACTCGTCCCCCTCCCCTGTTGTGGCTGACGTAAATAATCATTGACACCAATACGCACACATCATTTATCAGAGCGCTGCGGGCCATGACAGCTCGCACACCCTTCATGCACACACTAACCCGGGACGCTCCAATCTTTCATGTCAAAGGCTTTCTATTGACCGAGGAAATCATTACAGGGGGGCCTGGGGCGGCACGAGCGTGAGTAAGCCTGTCGAGCACGTGGATGGAGTATTTACATGCCGTCTATGAACTCCTCCTTTGCTTTTGTCATTTTAGCCACACTCCATGTCTCCTCCATGCACAATAATGTAAACTTGAAATAATTGCAAATTGGTTGTTCCATTCAACCGTCAACCGTTCAGCCGTATATCACTTGAGATGGATGTGGTATAGAGGTTGGTTAATCTACTTTGACTAAAGGGATGGATGTAGGATTACTGTTCACATATGGTATAATACATGTCCATGTTCAATTTGGAACCTGAAGTACGCCTTGTATAATAAAATAAGATAGGTAAGATAGAACTTTATTGATCTCACAATGAAGAAATTCACTTGTAATATCAGCTCTCAATCATGATAAAGGTTTGTATGATTTGTTTTGATGGTGGGTTGCCTGCTTTAGTTTGTAGTATGTGAACAAGATTTACAGATGTTTACTTGCAACTTAATTCTATACATTATTATTTATTTATTTTAACCTACATGAATAGTAAAATAAATCTAGCGCTTTGGTCAACTCTGGTTGTTGTAAGGCGCTTTAGAAATAAAACTTGATTGATTGATAGTAAAATAAATCTAAATCTAAAACAATTTCAAATGACCTGTATTACACTTTTGGGTCCTAAATCTGACATGTAAATAATATGAGCAAAACATGTACAAGTACTACTCCTCGTTTTACACATGAGAGAACGGTTTGTTCACTCTTTTTGTCCTAACGTGAAGGTGACGTTAAAACAAATCCTGGTCCTAGGTGTTAATAGTAAGACGAAATCCACAGGAACGAGATGCACACAGAGCAGAGCCAAGCAGGTACAAACTAGTGTAAAAGGCCCAATAGACTCCAACATCCACTTGCTTGTGTTGCTGTGCTAAGCTGTTTGTAAGTTACAGGTAGGGCCTTCGTAATCCCTCCAGTCTTATCTGTCCCCCCTCTGCTCACACATCCCTCCTTCACCTCTTTAACCTCCTGGCCTCTCTCTTTCTTCCCCCAGAGCCACAATCCTTTTATCCCGCTGTAGTGGCCTGGCAGTCCCAACACTTACCTTCACACCTCCTCCTCGTAATCACTCCGCTTTGCCCAAGTTGCTTCTCGCTGCAGAATTGGACCTCACCACCATTCTTCATTTTCTAATCCTCCTTGTATAGGACAATTGAGTACCCAGTCCGCCAAAAAAGATGTTGTTCTTTGTTGCAGCCGATAGTGGTAAAGGCTGCTGCACAAAAAGCAGAACACTGCTCGGTTTTCAGGGTTCATGTTTTCTGACTCGACACACCCCGCTCTCTGCATCCCCTTTCACCCTGAACTGTCCTTTTGAGTAAAGCTAAAGGGGTTGAATAGGCTTCCCCCTCGTTATTTATTATTTTAGTTAAGAGCTCAAAGTCATGTCAGAGGAAAGAAGGAAAACGTCCAACACTCAATCAACCCAGTCCAGTCAACAATATTTAGACTCAAACTTTATCGACCGACAAGGTAAATTGAGTGGTTGCAACATGAGAATTTTAAGTACAATGGGAAGTTCCTGAATGGCTGAGAGGAAGGAAGGAAGGAGGAACTTTATTTGAATAGCACCTTTCACAGACATAGTTACAATGTACAATGAGGAAGTTTTACATTCACCCCACACTCGGTGTTGGGGTAAATGTAAAACTCAGTGAACACATCTGCAGATACATTCACGCGCACATCATAAGCCTATATTTTTAGTGGTAGGGGAAACTGGAGTACCCAGAGGAAACCTACACAGACACAAGGAGACCATGCAAACTCTGAAAGGCCCTGTCCAGGTGGGAATCGAACCCGGACCTTCTAGCTGTAAAGCACGTGCGCTAACTGCTGCGCCATCGTGCCGCTGAAGCCTTCATGAATGGTTACCAATAGAGTTAGAGTTACCAATAGAGGAGAACCGGCTGCCTGAAGTTCACTGTCTTCTGTGCATTTGTAATGTATATGATAGATGGACTTGTTGGATAGTCAAAAGGGCCAGTAGGGGGAGTAAGTCACTAAATGCAAGTCTCGAGTCAAGTTCAAGTCATGTGGTTCAAGTCAAGTCAAGTCCTCTTGTCCATGCAGTCTGAAAGATTTTATTTTTTCTAGTGGTTCCCCTATAATGACCCAGCCCCTGTATGCTCGGATTTGCCCCTGCTCTAAGTACATTCCGCACAGCCGTCAGTCTTGCTGTCACTGAACTCTGTGTGGCTGTGGAAAATAGCTACTAAATGCTGTAGCTTTGTGTGAATGCCTGCATGTGTGTGTGTGTGTGCTCAGATAGGACAGAAAAGGGATTTGCATCGCACATATTGTGGATGAGTTATTGTCATTTGACTTGAGTCTCCCATCGCTGATAAGGGCCTTTTCAGACTAATAGCTGGGCAGGTTTTCACAGACGGTAGCAGAAGTTTCTCTATTGAGAACACCACCATCGGATTGTACGAAGAGATCGTTCGAGCTCGATTAAGCTAGTTTTGGGCCACAATTGGTCTCAGTCTCTTATCGCCACACAAGCTGTTGTGCCAAAGTCTACTCACTTGTGCAGAGGAGCTTTGTTATTCTCGTGTCTAACCGGCGTGAAAGTTGTGTGAATGGAGTCGGGGACAGACACCCTTCACCCCCTACAGCGACGTGGCATTTGGTTGGTGTGAAGACTCCAACTCCTCATGTACCCAGTCCGTGTCCAGACTCCTGGTTTTGTGTTGATTCAGTCCTCGGATAGTAAAAGTTCCTTATTCAACTCTTTCTGCTTTTGTGGTGCGAGCATTTACGGTTAGTGGTAGCCGTAAGTCATAAATCCACCTTATCCAGTTCCTGCATAAGGTGACTAGAGATAAGACGCGTTAAGTTTGAGGACCACTGAAGTAAACACGGAAGCAGCATCTGATAAATTGCTACGTTTTACAAATACCAACCGTTTTTCCTCAATTGATCAGAAAAAAAAGGATAATTACGTTTTTATTGTAGTGCTGTGGCTTACTGCTTGGTCTCAAAGCAAAAGATGGGTTGTTAAACATTGATTCAAATCAGCAAAGAGGTGCACCACGCGTAAGATCAATAGCGTTCGGAGCCAAAAGGAGCTGTGTGTTTTCAGCCAAACTTTCTTGAATAATGGCCTTTTTGATTGTAATTCTTATGTTTTGTTTGGTCTTTGCAAATGCATTTTTCTTAAACGCCGTCACAATATTTTCACTCTGTGCTCATCTTCGACTAAAACAAACTGCTTTGTTCTTCTCGGATGTATAACAGTGCCGTCACGGTTCATTTGTATTCAGTGTGGATAGTTAAACGTGACAGAGAGCAGAAAAAACAGGTCCTTCACTGCAGCTAACTCTCTTTATTACAAATGTTTATGGATGATTTGGATGTTTGGGGGGAAGCTGTTTTTTCTTCTGCATAAACAACACCGTTAAGTTGTGCAAATGATGTTGCATCAGCTGTGCTCTGGCAGATGAAGCTGCTGGTATCCATTATAACCTCGGTTAGTCTTTGTTGTGTAGTTAAGTCCAGCTGAAGTATAAATGATGAAATAATTGGACTGATCCACAACACACAAAGAGGAATTGAATTACTGTAAGTATCAATTAGTGCACGCACAAACTCATGCGCTTTTCTCATAGTGGATCGAGTCATGATGTCCATGGACAGACCAGATCAAATATTTCTCGTCAAAAACATTCCTGAAGTAGTACAGAACTTTATTCATGCATTTGAGTAATCCTGCTTACTGTTTCTTATGCTCCTGCTAAATCACTCCAGTCTGTATTTACTGGATTTTGATGTGCTATAGATGGAACAAATACTGCCCTTAACATTCAATCTGGGGAGTTCTGCGCTCAAAGAGTCCTTCACGGCATCATTTATTCGCTAGCATGCTGTTGGCAGAAAGAGATACTTCTGCCTGCAGAGGGAGCTCCAGGCCAGTTAACATATCCTGACCAGCCTAGTCTTTTCTTTCTCTTACCGTGTTTTCTTTTCATAGACAATGTTTATTATTACAAGATTAAAATATGACAAAAAAGTAACCACAAATCGTGCCCCTCACTGAATAGTTTGACGACAATTAGTTAACAGACTGGCGTCTTTTAAAATATCAGAATGAGATGAGCGGGCGTTTTAAACATTTCTCGAAATGAGCAAATCTCGAAGATTTTGAAAATGTCGTCACTAAGCATAATGCTGAGAGCTGAAATGAATAATGTGCTGTCTCTGAAAACCCATGGATATTGAACAGTACTGTAATATTGCAGCATCGGGGGCCCTTAAGGTAAATTCCATCGCCCACTGTCCGGTTGATGGCTCGATTCCCACAACCGTCATTGCATCCTGCTGAGCGAATCACATTTGCCCCGTTTTTGCCGCCTAATTAGCATGTTAGCGGGGTTGTCTTTGTGACGCTTGTCAAAAGGCTATTGCATGGCATTTGGAGGTCTGTCAATATGCCTCGGGGCACAACCATCGCCAGCAGAATGTGACTGAGAGGTATATGGTATGAATTTAAAGAACTGTACGAGTCAATGTGAAATATATATATATATTTTTTACACGTAAGGAAGAAAAGTAGCAGTATTATATTCTAGGTCCTATACAGTAAAGATGAGCTTAGTGAAGATTACAGTTTTTGCCCGTTGCTTGAACACATTTTGCAAAACTTTGCTCATTGTGCCAAAACTCTACACACAAGTAAACGTGACACAACACTGTGAAATTTACCATTCACATCTGTGTCAAACTGAAAGTCTACTATCAAAACCTAAACTCTGCTATCAAAACCCAACATTCTATCAAAATGCAACTCTGATGACAAAATGACACATACTTGCATCATATGCATTCACTTTCACATCAGGGGGACACACTAGTCTACTTTATATAAAACACTGCAGTCTCTGATTTTATTCAGAAGGCATATTTTCAAACAACCAAAAATGAAAATAGGCCAATTCAATATTGTACATTGCAGTTACACAAATTCAATAAACATAAAAAAATTCACAGAAAATCATGGCAATTGTGCACACGTGGGCTCATGGATATCGCCGTCTGTTGGGGTCTGGCCACAGGACCTCATCGACATCGCAAGCAATGTCTTCTCCCGCTAAGCACTGGGGAAAATATCCCCTTGCATGTCAAAACCATCCATGGATTGCTTCCCCCATAGTCAGGCCATGGTTGATGACATGGTCCACCAAGGTTGCTCTTACTTACGTCAACAGAAATAGGGGTCCGTGCATGGCCTCTTCGACCTTGTCCTCCTCCTCCACCTCCTCTTCCTCTACCTCTTCCTCTCGCTCTCCCTCCATCCATGCTTGCAAAGTTCTTGAAATGGCTAAACTGAGGGCTTTTTAACGCTGGTTGATTGGTGTTCAGTTTTGCAAGTAGTTGCAATTACCCGATGTGTTTTGTATTTTGGATACAAGTGTTTTCCAAATGGCACCCTGAGATTTCATTTTTAAACAAAGTGTCTTATGATGAAATAGTGTGTAGTATGCAGGACCAAGTGTGTTGCATAAAGGAGTAAGTGTGTTGCAGAATTGTAACTAGAGTGCAAAGCAGCACTTTTGTTTAAGGTATGGGTACATGTGTTTGAGGTATGGTAACAAAAGCTTCAAGTTGTGTTACTTTAGTTTAAGCATGGCTCTATAGTGTTCAAGCAACGGGCAAAAACTGTAAGTAATTTCAAGTAAGTGTCATTATTACAGTCGTTCACTATTTTAAATCAATGAGCTGAAGTTCGGCTGATGTTGTAAAGTTAGACGCTGCTCCCATGGCTTTGAACCAAAATCAGCTGTTATTATTGTGCACTTTTAATACAGTGCCATATGTGCGGCTGAACCAAAAGAACAAGAACAGACAGAGTCGTCCTGCAGCGAGACAACGTCTGGACGAGGAATTTACACTCACAGCAGCGGTAAAAAGTTTGTTTAGTATTATCCAGTAAATCTCCCGTATTATAACTAAAATAATAACACAAGATTCTTCTGCGTCTCCAAACTGAACTCTTCCACTAGACTTGTGAGAAATTCCGCCTGCAGTGGCCTGGATGGCAGATGTCGCGAGGTTGCATAGCTGTCAAGTGTCCCGTTTTGGCCGGGAAATTACCGTATTTGATCCAATTTTTGATCCAAATGTCCCTTATATTCAAATCCAAAACTTGACAGGTTTGATAGCATTCGTGGTAGAAGCGACTGTAGGACGTGGGGTTAGATTACGGCATGAGGGCCACACATTCATGAAGCCCTGCTCCTCGGGCGCACACTTCCTCTCAGGGTCGAGATTAAACCATTCTGCAGAGACTCCTCGTGCAGGCTAAAGGTGGGCTGTGCTGCAGAGGGACAAGAGATTCGGGATGCGGGAATGAACACAACTCTATTACGTTTTGTGTCCGAGCCCTGGATGAGAAAAAAAAAACGAGTATTTACTTGAACATATAGTTTTGCCTGTTTGACAGTCCATAGAAAACTCAAAGACGTTGATTTATAGACAGCACTGCCAAGAACTCCGGAGTTTTGTTGTATAACTTTGTGTCTTTTCTCATTTTCCCAAATTGTTTTCCGCCAAGGTCAAGAGAAAGTGGTCCGACGGGGGGAGTAATTTATAGGCCTTTTGACTGCAACCATTACCTCACCCATAAAAGTTTGGGCTCACTCAGTTATATTACGAGTTTGGGAATGATGCAAAGGCCTATGCTATGGCCAATAAAGCATCTATTTTGAAGTGGCCCGGTACTGTCCACGCCATAAACCATCAACTGTCGATGGGTACAGTAAATCATCAATGCACCGCAACAGATTTTTAGGCAAGTTCTGCATAGAGAGACATATCACCTCTCGTGAATGTGGCTCCTTGAGGTGTGCAACTTTTGACTTTGAACTTTTGCAAGTTATAAGAGGCAAAGTTAGGTAAGGTAGCTTGTTTGAAGACACAAATCTGCAGATTCCAGAACAAAAGTTACTTTCTATCTCTTACGATTCCGAAATTGTAAGTAAAAGTCTACACCATTAAATGTTTAAAATATGATCTGAGGTGTGCAAACTTGTGACCGCTTTTAATCGCAATCTTAAAGCACCTCTGAGGCCGAGGAAGTTGTGTGAGGAAGCTGTGACTGAGGTCTTTCCAATGCAAAAATCAAGAAATCTCTATCACTTTCGGAGATAGGCGTTAGATCGGCCGATTGCCGATATTGTAAAATACCGAAATATCAGCCCGATATATTGGTCGACCGCTAATATTTACTTTCACATTATTCAGTGGAAGTAAAAAGCAAAAAGGCCTATAAATTTGTATCATTTATTTGAGCTGAAACAACCGTCTTTAGTGCTGCCCCTGAACACAACAGGCATAGAAAATTATTTTACGTCAATACCTGTTTTTGATACCCTTTTCTCCCCCAATGCATAAACACAGTGTAAGAATTTGATCCGAAAAATGGGTACTCTAAGTAAAAAGATGAAATACAGAATGCATTAAAGGATTATTCTTAATTAATACATGAAATAGAACTTATTTCTAGTCGCAAGTATCATCAGCTTTTAGGGCGTTTTGATCAATACTCCCATGGCGTCCATATCCACCTGTGCATCTCACATGATTTGCTTCTGCATTTTGCTTTGTTACAGCAGTTGCACTGCTTTTACTTAGATTACCCATTGTTCAGATCAAATTCTTACATTGTGTTTATGCATTAACCTCTAGTGTGTGATGTGTGATCATTTGACTCTATATTTTGTCACAGCTACAACTGGTCAGAGGCAGATTATTGGTGATATTGTGCCAATGGCCGATCGACCACCTTCAGAAACAGCCTCAAACTAACACATTCAAACATCAGTACCACCAAAACAATGTTGGCGAGGAATGTTGGTCACAGAGTGTGAGTATTTCTGAGGGGCAAAGCTTCTATGTGCTGAATTATCTTTTTATGGTATAATTAGACTCAAATTCAATTTCATGTAATTTCTTTATACATTAATGTATGGACATTACATTTTGTACACAACTTTAGGTCGATTAACCCTATATACTGTGAGATTGTTTTTTTCAGAAAATCTATTATAATTTTGAAGATATTACAATTTCACTGAATATCAGTCATTTCAGTTACGGCAGCCATCTTGTTTCTTCAATTAATGAAACTCACCTATTTTGTTTATTTTCAAACCTGTAAGGCCGACATTTCCTTAGAGTTGATAATATCACGTCAAACCACACATACTATGCCAATTTCATGTCAAAATCTTATTTTAGATTGAAGATATTTCATCTTATGTGACAACAGTTACATGGACGTAAATTTGCCATTTTGGTTAACATTCACAAATTAAATTTCATGTAATTTATTTATGCATTAACCGATGAAGATGAAATGTGGCACACTGCATGAGGTTGATATAGTCTATATACCGTGTCAATTATTTCAGAAAATCAGAAAAACGGAGTATCAGCCAGTTCAGTTACAGCGGCCATCTTGTTTCCACGATGAATTGACATAATTTGTTTATTTTTAAACCTATAAAGCAAAGATTTCCTGTGAGGTGACATAATGTCAAACTACACCTACAGTGCAAATTTCAGGAGAAAATCTTGTTTAATATTGCAGATATTACATTTTATCTGACAGATAGTGCATGACTGACGGTGCGACTTTTTGGTAAACATTCTCTTCTTATTTCTTCAATAAAAAACAAACAAAGGCGATAAGCGAGTGGCATATTCATGAAATATGTTCCCAACATCTTATATTGACATAAAGACAAGGTTGCCAACCCGTAACATTCCGGAACCACAAAAGTGTTATCCGAGCCCTTTTTCCGATTTTTTTACTAGACTATTAATGTACAAGGAAAATACGGCTAATGGTGCGTGTGTGTGTGGCTTTGTTTCGCACAATGGAGTCTGTTAAAGCTGTATTAGGGTAAATCAAAGGAATTTATTTGGAAAAAGGTCAACTCACTTGTCCATGGTTTTTGCGTGATAAGATACATTAAAAAAATCAATTACGCGAACAATGAATGACCTCCTGTCGTGGGAAGGACATGATAATCAAGCGAGGCAACCGGGAATAGACAACAAGTCTTTTAAATAAGAATGGAGGATGTGAAATCTACATAAGGAAAACAAAGTTGGACGGTTGCTATTGTTTAGGACTTTCTCAAACTGAGCGGTTGTCATGTGCTACGAGTTGACGTCAGAGCTGTTTTGGTGACCTGGGTATAATATATATATATATATATATAGACAGATAGATAGCCGGGGTAGCGCTATCTTTTCTATGCCCACATACAATGCTGATATATTCGGTAAAATTTTCTAAAATGTCTCAACTATAATCCTGTGTAATGATGCTCCTAAATATCAGTGTTGAACTGTGACAGCAGGGGCCGCTGTATGAGGGGCATAGGGCTGATTTATTCATGTTCTGTAGGTACTTCAGAGGGAACTCGTTTAAAATCAGTAGATTCTCTTATGGTTTCGAAATTATACGACTACAACATCAGCTACATGAAATAGGTGAACAAACTTGTGACCGATTTTCACCATGATGTTTCTCCGCTCCCCTGAGGCCTAGGAAGTAGTTTCCATCACTTTCGGGCTCCGATATATCGTCGAGCCGATATATACAGTATGTCGGGACCTAATTGATGTTGATGTTTTGATGTAAACGTATGGTATCTGAAAGAAAGCAATTATCAAACATGTCGAAGAAAACGGTCACGCTGCTGAATTAAGAGACTCAGAATGTCGTCCAAACCAAATGGATTCCACACAAATGAACCATCATCGGTAGCATTGTTTTTTTGTGAAAAGGTTTTCGTCCGTTCCCTTTCCAGAACAAGGGCTCGGCTGATAAACATTCAGCTAGGCTCACATGTAAATGAGATTGCAACATTATCCGACATGCAAATTGCGAACATGGGCGCTCATTTCTTTCTTACGCTTTCCCCATGCTGAAAAAAGAATCCTCCCAAGACACGATTGTGCGGAAAAGATTACGACGTATAAACTGTCCGGAAAGACCGACAAACTCCCCAAAGTGTTTTCTCCTGTACTGCTGGTGCTCCGCTCGACGCGCTGCCTCTCTAATGGAGCTCTTTAGCATGTGCGGCGTGTCAGCAGTGCGGAAAAGTGTGCATTGTGTATTCAATTAGCTGTGCCTGCCTGGGAACAAGTCTCCTCTGCCTCTCCGCAAGAACAGTGCGCAAGAAGACACTCACGAAGGTTCATTAAAAGGGTGATATGCAGCTAAATTGACTTTTGGAATATTTTCACCAATGTTGCAACGTTTCCCTCCTCGTTGAGCACATACCTGAACCGGTATTTTGTTGCATCCAGGCATGTTTGAGTTATCTTAATCTTTCTGTCTCATTTAAGCTCTGTCAACACCATGTGCTGCTTTATGCCTTCTTCTAACCATTTGAGCTCTCAAATTTCCCTCACTACAAGCACGCCTTGTTAAAGAGTAAATCGAAAAGTCTAAGTCTACATCCACTAAAAGGATTTTGATGAATGACAGTTGCAGCCTCTTTTTATTAGATTTTATTCACAAACAAGTTTTTCAAAGCATAAACATCAGTCCCATTGTGATTTTAGATTATTTTAATGAAAAAGTTTGCCTTTTATTGATCGCGTCTTAGATATTGTGAGTTGAGCGTTATTGAAATGTTATATTTACCTCTTAACCCTTGACCCACACGCCTCCGAGTGCATTTTCTGCAGTTCAGCTTAACCCAAATATAAAAGCTTCGCAACTGCAGAGCAAATGTGTAATTGCTTTTTTGTTTTTGTTTTGCCACATTTTTCTCAATTTTTTGTAATTTTTTTGTTATATTATTGTTGCTTTTCCGGCACGTTTTTGTCGCTCTTTTATTGCTCCTTTGTGCAGTTTTTTCCCGTTGCGTTTTCATCCTTGTTTTCGTTGCGATATTGATACTTTTTTCAAGAAATTTTACATTTGGGTAATGTCAAACCAGAGACAATGTGCTTGGTTCAGGTGGGGGTCGAGAGATTAAAAAGAGACAAAGAGACAGTCTTTTGAATGGCTCTTTGGAATGACTGGATCCCAAAGACTCCCAGTAAAGAGCTGTAAATCCCATCACTTTTGTAACATCCAAAATCACAACAAAGAATTTATATGGCTTCCTGACGGACCAGAGACAGCACTGAGACACTCGGACTACACACACTTTACTCCTCAGGGCTGTATACTTTCCTCCTGGTTCTTCTCCCTGTACACGAACTGCTGCACCTCCAGTCACCAGTCCGTTAAACTGATCAAGTTTGCGGACGACACCACCCTCATCGGGCTCATCTCGGACGATGATGAGTTTGCCTACAGGAGAGAGGTGGAACGGCTGGCGTCCTGGTGCAGCCACAACAACCTGGAGCTGAACGCCCAGAAGACAGTGGAGATGATTGTGGACTTCAGGAAAGACAAAGCCCCACCGTCGGCTGTGTCTGACAGACTCTCCCACCCCAATCTCCATCGTGGACTCCTTCCATTTCCTGGGCACCACCATCACCCAGGACCTCAGATGGGAGCCAACCATCAGCTCCCTCATCAAGAAGGCCCAGCAGAGGATGTTCTTCCTGCGGCAGCTGAGGAAACTTAAGCTGCCTACTAAGATGCCGGTGCAGTTCTACACGGCGATCATCGAGTCCATCCTCATCTCCTCCATCACGTGTGGTTCCCCGGCGCTACAGAACGGGACAAGCATCGACTGCAGCGCATTGTGTGTGCTGCTGAGAAGGTGATTGGCTGTGAGCTCCCATCTCTCCAGGACCTGTACAACTCCAGGACCCGGAGGCGGGTGGGTCAGCGGACCCTTCTGCATTTACAGAAATGTTGATTAATGTACACTGTCCCTGTCAAATAAATAAATAATAAAAAAAAAATCTTCTTACGCATGCCCTTATAGTCTCATAGCCTTATAGTTTAAAATCTTTATAGTTTATTATTTATCTAAAGTTACATGTTATATGTTTCATGTTGCACGATCGACTGAAAGAAATTACTAGTTGTGAACCTGTTGATAACCATGGCAATAAAACCGATTCTGAGTCTGATTCTGAAGAACATATCACAATTGTCACAGATGCTAACAAAAGCGTGCAAGTTTGTAAGATTGATACCGATGTGTTATAATTAGTGTGTTATAATAATTTTCTTTTTTTTTCAACAACTATCAGATGTGCAGACCGGGGACAAAACAAATTTCATCCCCCTACTAGAAAATAAATCAGGTATAGGGCTTTATATTTTCACAATTGTCCTTTCTGCTAATGGCATGCTAACACTTTGAAGAACAATCTTTGAGCACATGTAGTCGTGCTCAGAACAGGTCCAGGAATGGATGATGGCCTTGACAAATGTGTTGGACCGCTTTGTGTTCTCTCAAGAATCCAGGAAATAGAGATCGGAGGGTTTCAGCAGTTAAAACACAGAACAAAACAAACAAAAACAAACGCTCAAAACTTTGTGGAAGTTACCGGCTTTTCTGCAACGAACGCTGCTTTTTGTTCACCTTGCGTGCACCTTTCCATCTGTTTTCCCTGTTTATTTTTCTATCTTAAATGATAACTCCACTCTTTTCTGTTTTCGTTTCACTGGTTTGGATAAGATTTCATGCGCGCACAATGGTTTTCCTCATTTTCTCCACCAAATGTTCAATTATATTTTACTCACAGATAAACCAAATGATAGAGGTACACATATCAAGCGTGACTGCTGGCTAATATGTGTATTTAGATGGATTAAGCGAAGCACAAAGAGGTATTATTATGATGCTAAACTGACTGGGTTTTTCCTCTAATCAAAAACATACCTGTAGAGCACCTATGTTCTGTTCATTTCAGCTATCAAATTACCTTTATTTACTCAAATGTACAACTGTTTAAGTCTACCCTGGTTAAAGTATAGCCCGTCTTTAGCGTGCGCCATTGAAGATATCCAGCCATCCTGGTTTGGCTACTATCTCTTGGGCGCATACCTGACCCTCTTTCATCCACGCCTTTGCTGGGTCCTCCTTTAATCTTCATAGCCACAGACCCGCTGCTCCTCAGGCCACTCCAGACCAGCGCCATTTGGTTATCATACTTCAATGGGAGAGTGACGCGTTGATATTTGAAAGGTTAATAATTTAAGCGGAGAACCAGATGGTATATTACGGGCGCTGTATGGCCAGTGCCGCGGGCCGCTTGGCTCAGCGTATACCACTGAGACAAAAAGAGTCAGAAGAGCAATATGGAAATAGCACTATATTACAAAAAACCTGTTAACCATAATAACGTTATGATAAGGCATTCAAATGATTTATTCCAGTTACTTGTGTGATTTACTTTTGTGAAACAGTTTGAAATACTACAGAAGTAGTTGCTTAATCCAGTCAGAAAAAAATAAAAATAAAACGCTGGAGGGTTTATACTGTCCATGTTTTTAATGGAAGGAAGTGCCCAGAGGAAAAGTTCTCTACACTGTGAGGTGAAAGCACTAATAAGAAAATTGGATAATTCACAGTAAATAGGTTCTCCAAAGCAGTGGTTCTAAATGGGCGTGTAGGGACCCAAAAGTGGGTCACAGAACTTTTTTTAGTGGGTAGCAAACTTTTCATAAGGAACATTTGTTTCGACATCAATATACTGAAAAATAATGAAAACACTACATAAGTCTATTGATATATTGTTTTAAATATGACATCAGCCTTTTGCTTCTTAATTTTCTTGCTTATTCAACATTCATTTGTGGGAGAAATCATTATTTTACTGTCAATTCTTTGATGAAGGTTCTTGAGTCTTCTGTACTCTGTAGTTGAAGCGTCAAGACATTTCACCTCTCATCCAGAAGGCTTAGTCAGCAACACCAAAGTTTCCAGCTCAGACTACAGACTAGATAAAAAACACTGGTAGAGGTTAGCTTGGCTAAGCCCCACCCCTCTATGAGTGGAGCCTCTCAACTGTGGGTAAACACTTTTGTAGTTCTGAGTCTCAAAGGCTCTACTCTCAGCTGATCACTGCTAATTACCTGCCTATTGATCTGTCCTGGGCTGAGTTTCAGCCTCATTAGCATTAGCATGACAGAGCCCTCCAGGCCTAGGGCACAGGAGGCTGCTGTACACAGATGAAATCTCAGGCCTCCATTTCTGTTCATGGAAGGATTTTGTTTCTTAACAAGAATTGCTTCTTTGACCCTTTTTTTAAATCTAGGCCACGGTCTGAGCTAGAAACCTTAGTGTTGCTGACGAAGACTTTTGGATGAGAGATGAAAACGTCCTACACTTCAACTGCAGAGTGCAGAAGATGGCTCAAAAACTTTCATCGAAAATTTACAACTCCGAGACAACACAGACCTTCCTACAATTCTATTACACATCTATTTTCAAACGCGTTCCTGTTTTGGGTCTCAGCTGGTCTTTCTTTGCACCATGGTGGGTCCCGACACCAAAACCACAGTGTTAAAAGTCAACTAATCACTACCCATTAGGTTTGCAACATCAATTTAATTCATTTACTCTTTAGCAATTAGTAATGTTACATACAACTCTATGCACTGAACCTGAAATAATTCTTCTTTTAACCATTTTAGCCAATTTAATTAAATGTACGTGTCCATTCTATTGAAAAGTCTCGCTCTATTGTCCTCATAATGTCAAATCTGGTATGCCACACCGTTCGCTCCTATGCAAATGCCATCCTTTGTGAAAAAATAAATGAATAAGGAGACTTTGAGGTCAGCGTGTATCTATAGCACACTGTATTCCGTGCACTCTCCGTCTTCTCTCCTGCCTCTCTGCTCGGGGAGATAGCTAACCTTGCGCTTTATGTTGCGGCCAGAACTAATTTCTACCTATACTTTCTTCTCTCCTGAGCTTTAAGTGTCCTGCTCTGAGTGCGCCAAGCCCGCGGGCCGCCATGACACCACCTCTCCTTCTTCTAAACCCCCTCCCCTGCCTCGCTCCCTCCCTCCCTCGTGCTCAACTTTCTTCCGTGTTTTGCACTACCACTGGCGTTTGTTTCATCTGACATCAGCAGCCGTTTGTAGTGGTGGTCTGCTTACCATATCAAAGAGGCAGCGATGGCATGATAAGACGCCTTGGATTAGGCGGCGAGAGGGAAAGACTGTTGGTGTGTGCGGAATACGGGGAGTAAACACTTTTCAGGGAGCTCTATTTCAGAGAGAAGAGTTCCGGGGGGAAAAAAATAAATATGCGTTTGAAAGTCAGAGAAAGTGCACTTGGAACAAAGAATGTCCACAAAATGAGTGGTTATCTTTATTGTGGATCTCTCTAAAAGGTCAAGGTCTTAAGTACGATCTAAAGCTTGCAACAGACCTGGGCGTGCAGACCAAGAAACTGCATTCTTGATGATTACCCTATTTGCTGCTGTATCCCAAAGACGAATATTTGTTCTCAGTAGGGTTTGGACTATGACATCATCAAGGCATATTGTACACTGGTTATATATGTGCCATGTGATCCAACCATAACCGTTCGAGCATATGGAAACTGAGGGCGGCATACAACAGCTTCTGAAATCTGGTGAAAAGACCTCGATGGGAGAGTGCTGGTCACTTGTTTCCACTGGTTCAAAACATTTCATGCAGTTTAGAGAAACTTAATGCTCATCGGCTTCACAACTGTGAGAATACGATTATTATGAGCTCGACCAACATCCAATTCAATCTGAATTGTGGTGTCGCTGGCACGGCTGTCTGCACCAATCTCTTATGTGAGTTGTTTGTTTTACTTTGGAGCTTGTGTTTGTCATAAAGTTTATGATGATGATGCAGATATGGCAGTAGGTATGAGACTAGGGTCACCGTATGTCCCAAAACATTTGGGATTGTCCCGATTTCACGGCTTTTGTACCGGATACCAAATCTAGCCCAGACTGTCCCGAAAACGATCCTAGTCCAGCGTCACTGACTGCCATTGACGTCTATAGATGTGAATTATGTTTTTCCATGGGAACAGGGGCAGTAAAGCCTTATGCAACTTCTATGTAAAGATCTTACTTGTAGACATTATTTTATTGAGTCAGCAGGTGTCAGCAGTGCTCTTTGGATGCCCGATCACAGGTAGCAGAAGTAGAAACCGCGGCTACATCTTTAGATATACCGTGATCTCCGACGAGAGAAGGAGAAGCTCGAGAGAGAATGGCAAAACTTAGGTAAAAATAAAGGCAACTTACACTTGAACAGGTTTTGGTTAGCAGTGGTTCTCGTAGTAAGAGTGTTGGAGGAGATGAAGTGATCATGGTGGAGGAGGAGGAACAAGGAAGCCGCCAACAAGCATGCTAACCCTGAGCCCGCGTCCGGCGGCGCCTTTCATCACAGCGCACACGAGAGAAAAGCAGTTTTTTGCTGTTTTACAGAAGGAAACCATTGTTCAGATGTTTGAGGTGTCACTAAAGCAAAAAAATATTAGTGTCAAAGTCACTGTTCTGCTTGATGCGTTTCTTTTTACAAAAAGCTCGTTTTCTCAGCTTTGTTCAGTTTTTTCAGAAACTAGCGTTTTCAGTTAAACTTATGCATATTAAACTGGTGATTACGGAAGAACGAAACAAGCTAGAAACAAACGTTTTACTGATGAAAGAAGAAAGTATATTCTTTTAGAATCTGGTTTCAGATTTTTCAGACATAGTCATAGTACACAATATTCTGTGGGTCTTGAAAAATCAGTGAAAATCATCTAAAATGCCTGGCAATATGGGGTTGGGGTGTTCTGAAATTGGGCCCAATGAATTAAAGACCAACACACACCAAACACCTCCGTTGATGGTGGTTACTATTTTCTGAGAGAGCGCTAGAGTACATACGTGTGCATGGTGACGTCATTCCTGCAGATAATGCATCGGTCTGGGACTGTAACTGGCACAGGGATCGCTGTAAACTTTGAGGACAGAGATGAGAGCTGCAGTAGAGAGGCAACAAAGAACTCCAAATGTGGCAGTTTTGGAACTTTTTTTTACAAAACAGCAGCACTTTTTCATTTCCTCACTGTGTTGCATTACTCACTCACCCACACGCTAAACAGTTTTCTTGATCAGTGGAAATAACACTTAAAACACTCATCAAAGATTTAAAAAGAGCTGTGATGCGCCTCGCTATGTGTAGACGCACGGACACCTCTGTACACGCCGTGGTCCGAACATTTCAGGTCACGTGGTCGCCCTAGATGAGACGATATGCTTTTCTCGACAGTACAATGCGTATCACAATAATTAGTTGCGGATATGATATAGCTATACAGACAGTATTGCAATTAAGTTTGCAGTCATGTGTTCAGAAAAGTTATAAACTGAATATCATTTATCGAAGTATTTCGATTGAAAAATGAGTTAACACAATAACATGTAGGTTTGGGCTAACGTACTGTGTAATTATTCCTGAAAAAATGAAAAAGAGTGCATGATAAAACGCCTCCCTCAAACAGATGCAACAGATTGCAGCTTGCAGAGCAGCCTCAGGGGCACGGCCATTACACATTTTAAGGCGAGACACTAAATTCAATAATTTTCCCAAATCACCTTTAGAGATATCAATTTGAAACTTTGGCTGTTCGTTACGGATATGAGAAAATAAAGTGTGTTGCAAGAAGACATGTTATGCATAAAAATGGCCTAGAATTTCAAGATACAAGATATTTTTATTTGTCAAACCATTCACATGGTTAGAAATTGTATTTCTCTCATCCTTGATTGTGGAGCGGGGGGTGGGGGAAGAGGGGTGGGAGGGAGGGCAAGGAGTTCAGCTTCCCAATGGCCTTGTGTATGAAAATGTTTTTCAGTCGACTCGACCTGGCCTGTAGATTCTGCAGTCTCCTCCCTGAAGGCATTACCTTGAAGAGACTGTGTGATGGTCCCTGGTGATTCTGACGGCTTTGCGGGTGAGACGGGTGGAGTACATGTCCTTAATGGAGGGGAGAGGGTGAGACGGGTGGAGTACATGTCCTTAATGGAGGGGAGAGGAGCTCCACAGATCTTCTCTGCTGCTCTCACGATGCGCTGGAGGCTCCTTCGGCAGGAGGCAGTGCTGGCGCCGTGCCACACAGTGATGGAGCTGGTCAGGATGCTCTCTATAGTCCCTCTGTAGAAGTTGCACATAACAGAGGCCGGGACTCCAGCTCTTCTTAACTTGCGGAGAAAGTGGAGACGCTGATTACTTTTCTTGACCAGAGATGTAGTGTGCATGGTCCAGGAAAGGTTCTCTGTGATGTGGACACCCAGGAACTTAGTGCTGGTCACCCTCTCCACTGCAGCACCATTGATTGTTAGAGGAACATGCTGGACCCTCGCTCTTCGAAAGTCCACAACAATCTCTTTTGTCTTCTCCACATTTAGAGAGAGATTGTTCTGTGTGCACCACATGGCCAGACTGCTCACCTCACTCCTGTAGTTTGAGTCGTTTCTGTTGTTGATGAGACCCACCACTGTTGTGTCGTCTGCAAACTTGATGAAGAGGTTTGAGTCGTACTTTGGAGCACAGTCATGGGTCAGCAGAGTGAACAGGAGGGGGCTCAGCACACAGCCTTGGGGAGCTCCCGTGTTCAGTGTAATGTTCTGGAGGACTTTCCGCCGTCATGGAACACTTGATGTGTTCCATGACGAGCCGCTTGAAGCACTTCATAAAAATTGGAGTGAGTGCTACTGGGCGGTAGTCATTAAAGCAGGAGGGCGGTGACTTCTTTGGCACCGGAATGATGGTGGTTGCTTTGAGGGACGTTAGGACCACACCCTTTCAGTACACGACCTGGTATGTTGTCTGGACCCGGTGCTTTGTGTACGTTGATCCTGTTCAGAGATCTTCTCACACTCTCTGGAGATAGCTTCAGCACTTGGTCTTCAGGAGGTGGTGTTGACTTTTGTGCCGGGGTTCTGTTGAGTGCCTCGTAGCGAGCAAAGAATTCATTTAGAGCGTTCAACAGAAAGGTGTCAATGGCACAAGTTTGTCGAGGAGGTTTATAGTCTGTGATGGTCTTTATCCCCTCCCACAGACTCCGAGTGTCTCTGCTGTCTCTGAAGTTATCAGTTATCTTTTTGGAGTACTGCTTCTTGGCTTTTTTGATGCCGCGGGACAGGTTGGCCCTAGCTGTCCGCAGTTTCTCCTTGTCACCAGATTTGAAGGCAGCATTCCGAACCCTCATGAGCCTGAGGACTTCACTTGTAAATCCAAGGTTTCTGGTTTGACCTGATAGTGATGGTCTTAGAGTCTGTAACATCCTCAGTGCACTTGGTGATGTAGGCAGTGACAGTCTCTGTATACTCCTGGAGATCAGTGATATTGTTGTGAATGGCAGCCTGCTTGAACATATTCCAATCCGTTGTGTGAAAGCAGTCCTTGAGTTTCTCTAAAGTCTTTACTCCACACTTGAGTTGAGTTTCAGCATCAAAATCTAAAAGTATTATAGATCCATGTTTATGGTTTTATTTTTGTTGACATATTAGTTAAACATTTTCAGAGGGAATTTTGGACATGGTTTAGTTTTTATTAGTTGATGTTGTTTTTTAAATTCATAAGTCAATAAATGAGGCGAGTAATTGTATGTTTAAAAAATCCCACTGAAAAAAATGTATAATTAAAGTCTGTAGGTGCTCGTGTAGGTGTGGAGCTCGTGTTGGAAAAATGCATTTTAAGAAGATGGCCCATTAAATCATAATTTCCCACATGCAAATCTATGGAGACACATTGAATCAATGCAATAAACATGCATTAGCTTTTGTCCAGGGGAAAGTTTATATGTTATGAGACCAAAGTGGCCGAAAACAAATCAAGAAAAAATATAACGACTTATTGTACGTCGGTATTTAATTTAGCCAAAAGATTATTGCGTCGGCCTGTTGTACTGGTACTGTATTACACCTTAAATGAGGTCTCTGTGTGTCATATTTATGGATACTATTTAGTCAGTGTTAACAGCAGAGACAGAAGGTTTTGTGGATCAATAGACAATCGACTGCAGGCGCTGATTTAAGTGTCTGATGTTGATGTATGAGAATAACTACCGCCAATCCTTTTACACTGAGAGGTTAGATAACGATAAAAACAATTCATGATGTAATTTGTCCAACATCCAACAAATAGGAGTAGTTTCTAGACAGTATTTTATTTTATGCTACAAAAAGGTGTGTAGTTAAAAATAAATAAATAAATAAAAGCCAACATGTCACTTTATCTGCAAGAAATCTGACCTTTCTACCTATACTTTCCGGCTTATTTCGAAGAACATTTGCCTTGTGCCTGAAAATAAGTTCTGTCACTGAGGAAAACGTGGCAATGGAATGAGAGACTCTGTTGTACACATGAGTGGTCCTTGAGGATTGAGTGGTTCTTGAGCTGGACAGTCAAAGAGAAAGCTGAATTCAGTTTGATTTCTGTTTACCTGAAGCCGTTCGAAATGAGTGCCATTGACCAAGGCACTCCGGAGAATGCCATTGACTTTGAGTGGGCAGGCAAGGACATTGACATCCAATAGCCCTGTGCCGGATTCATTTCTATTGAATGGGACCGGTCCTAGATTTTTCCGGTGCGCTCTTTCCTCGTCATTCCCCGACCCACGCGGCGTAGTGCGGTCCGATCAACTTCTCGCGCCTCGGCAATGGCAGACAAACTAAAAAACTTTAAGGAATCATATCAGGTATTTGTTTTGGGAAAATGTCTTTACAAGGGTTTTTGTTGAGAGGAAAATGGTCGAAGTGTTGAACAAATACAGTATTGACTGACGTTCTGTATTTGAGTCTAAATCTGCAATGTTCATCCATTCTTCTTTTTAAAGGAACAGGCCGCTGTTTTTCCACAATGAGACAATGTTCTTACCTGAGCTTAGACGAGATGATGCGTGTCTGTCTCTGTCTGGTCTTCACGCGTGCGCTCAGTCACACAAAAAGACCAAAGATGTTGTTAGCATTTAGCCTCTCCTTCTCTCGCAGGGGTGGCCAACCCACGGCTCTCGAGCCGCATGCGCCTCTTGGCCAATCAGAGTGCGGCTCTTTGGATGATTGGATATGTTTCAGGGTTGCCAGATGTACGATAACTATCGTATTTGTACGATAATTTTGACGATCAATAATTCAAAAAAGCCCTAAATGTACGATAATTTCAGAGCGCCAGATAAAGTCTGGTTAAATGCACCGTCCCCTCTCAGCAGCGCTTCGCTTTCGCTCTGATCTGGAGTCAGACTTAGCCTCCGTATTCACGAAGGCATAATATCTGCTGTAAGAAGGAGAGACTGTCCCTGGATCAGTTTTACAGTTCCCCTATTGCATTATCCTTCTGCCCTGACGCATCCTCTTTGGTTAGCAGGTCGTGTGTGTGCGTAATGTAATAAATGGGACAGTGCGTGGGGCTGTGTTGTAGTTAGGGGTGATGATGATATGAGCAATATTTTGCGCGGGTGCTACAGCGATATTGGCATATTTATAGTGTACGATAGTTTGTGCTGAAAAACGATAGTTTTGGAAGCTTTGTACGATATAATGGTTTTCAGAATCTGGCAACCCTGATATGTTTAATACAATGCGGCCCTTTGCAAAAGAATTGGTACACGTTGCCCATAAACTGTAACAGTCTTTAAGAATCTTGACCAAAATTCCAACCATAGTCCTACAGACCCTGTTTCCCATCTCTACACGCATGAATGAGAGTCTGTATATCTCTCCTTTTCGAGGCGGCGTGTAAAAGGTGCCCGTGCACCAGCCTCACTCAAAGCGGGATGTAGGTTAAACAACAGTCAGACAGATCGTGGCACTGGGATCAGCTTCTGTGCTTTTCAAATTTCTGATTAGCCTACTCTTTATTTGATGAAAGTTTGCCTCATATTCACAGAAAAATATCAAAATTAATAAATGGAAAAAAGTGCGAAGCGCGACATCGTAACGCGGAAATACGCAAAGTCATTGACTTTTCTTTCACATGTGCTGTAACTGTAACAAATGCAACATAAAACAGAATCTCAGACGTCCTCCAGAGGCTCCAGATTAAAGTTTAAGAACTTTGTGCAGCCTAGCTGCACAGTCTCTCTCTGCACAGTCCAGTCAGGACCAAGCTGCAGGCACTGAGCGCACAGGCCAGGGGCGAATCAGAGGAGGGGGCTCAGTGGGCAGGGCCCCACACACAAATATACACCAGCATTGAAAAAAACAAAACAAGCAACAACAAAAACTATTCGAAATAATAATATTGTTATTACATAGATCAAATGTTGTCCCAGTCAGAACAGAATAGCAGAAAATATAATATTTATTTAATATACATTTATTTCAATCTAGGTGAGGAGTAAAACTACCACAATTATTGAAAAGAAAAGAAAAAGGCCAGGCATAAAGTTAATGTTTATTATGATTAAATATAACAGTTTCATTACATTTAATCATATTAAACTACCGCACTCGGATTTTGCGATTGGTCGGTGCCTTTTTGGCTCTTCACAGGATCAAGGTTGAACATTTCGGCTCTTGGCCTCTGACCAGTTGGCCACCCCTGCTCTATGGGGTCTAACGTGGTGAAGTTAGAAGCGACCAAGCTCTTCCACGTTTTCCTTATTAAATACGGTTACGCGAGTAGTTACACGATCCTAAGTATAGTTACACAAAATTAAACACGTCCATTTTCTGGGGGAGCGCTATTAATGTTTTCATCTCGTATCTGAACTCCGACAACTCTGACCGTCTCCAAAGTTGTACTTTGTTCGAGCGGCGTTCCGAGGCAGTTTTCCCAGTCGGAGGATGTAAATTTACCAGTTGCCTGGAACGCAGCATATAACATTTCATCTCATACTGTATTACTTTATTACTGAAATGCACTCTGCTGCTGAACATTTGATCCATATTGAATAAAATCAGTAGAGAGGATGATTTGGAAAAAAGCCTTTTATTATACACAGAATGTTTTAGTGCTGTTAAACACACCATGCTGTTCTAGAGGTGGCTAAGATGAGTCAAAAACCCCAAAAAGAGAACACATAATGCCGCCTCTTTAAGCTTATTTTTGTGCTTAAGACACTCACTATCTTACATTCGCTCCTCTCCCAGGTTATGGTTTACAGCAGTACAGCGCAGATGAAAAGGAAAATTTCATCACCCTTCACGCAGCAGCAGGGATCACTGTGTTATGCTCTAAACCCACTTGTCTAATTCGATTTCACCTCAAGTAGCAGCCAGCCGACCGCATTAAGACCACGGCAAAGGCAATCGCAAGCTGCAGAATGCAATATTACAGTGCAGACAGCTAATAACTGACAAGGATAACCTACAACATCAACGCTTTCAGGCACATAGTTTAAAATTCCACCCCACAAACCGTGTGCCAGTGCATTAGGAACGAAGTGGTTTGAATTGTAAAATATGTTTTCTGTTAACATTGGTTAAATAGGTTGTGCTCACGTTTGAGAATTTGCCATTATCGCAGATGCAATCCAGAAAATAAATCTATGAACAAAAACATTTGCAGCAATAATTAATTAATGGAGATTTTAAAAGTTAAAATACTGGAATTATTATGCATTAAATGGTAAATGGTAAATGGTAAATGAGACCATTTACCATTTATGCATTAAAACACTTGGACACCACAGTGAGTTAGATGTATTTACCTGTAGTGACTAAGCAGTGGAGTCTATGGAAAATGTATGCTAATAGCCACAAACAACACCAGAACTCTACTGTATAACTATTGTATATATCGGTTATAATTATGCACTAATGAGTAATTTAAGTACATTTAAAAAAAGGTAAGTAATTTTGCTAGGAGCTCACCTCTGGAATACAATACCCCACAACCCATCGACCAACCAGCAGAGCTATTTAGTTTTGTTTGTATTACAATTACTGCACATGTGTCGTTATAGCGTGTAGTCTTTGTTGTCTTGCGCCACATTCACCTGGCTCTAAATATAGCTGTGTTGAAGCTGCACCGAGATGTGATGACAGTGCTGTTAGTGCCGTGTACAGCAGTCAGACCAGTGTGATGTGATCCACACAGACACTGGGGACAAGAGTGGCCCAGACAGCAAATCATTTATCATTTATGCTGCATGGAAGACACTTGTTATTACAATTAACAGCTGTATTGGCAGTTTTTATATTTATTGAATATAATGCTGTACTCAGGCTATTTACACTACCTTTGGACGTCTCAGCTTTTGTTATTTTGTATTTAGAGGCAACTGGATGTGTATCCAACCCCACAAAAAGCAGAAATGTAACTGAGCGTGATTTAGCATTTAGCTCAGAGGCCACTTATATACGCTAATCATTAACTATAGTCAAATCTTAAAGCAGAACAAAGTAACTCATACCCCTAGAAGCCATAAGCGACACTGCAGGTGTCGTAGCATGTTACGTTTTTTTACTAATTAATTGTCCGTAAAATTCTACGCTGACAGAAAAGACAATGGGAGAGAGGGATATTGCACATTGTGCCACAACCCACAATGGAGATATTTTTTGTCGCTCAAACTTGGCTATTAATACTACTAAAGTGGCACTAGCCCAAAGTTAGCTTTGTCCGTTAGCCTGTTAGCTCCTTCTTCGTGATTCCATTAGTGTGTATTGGGTCTCCGGGTTGGAGCAGGGAAAGTTGCAAGCATGGTTTTCTGGCCAGAGACACCAGGGGGAGATGAAAGACCCCCCAATCATCCCATTAACACTTGTATTACCCCCAGATGGACTACAAAAAGAATGTATCAAGGTAAACAAGTTATTTAGTTCCGCTTTAAATGGTCTGTATATTTATGTAATTTTTTCTAATCAGGTGTTGACCTCATCTAAATGTGGTCGATGGGTTGACAACAGCAGGAAACAACGGGTTCATTCATAATTTGGGATGTTTGTGGCTACATGCTAACAGCTATAGTAAAAACCTATCGAGAAGGCTAATGAACTCTCTAAAGTTTCCCGGGATAACTGTTTTAAGATCAAACGCCACTTCTGCTTTTTTTTCTATGGTTACAACCTAAAAAAATCAATCCATCCATTTTGAATGAAACAGTCCGTTTAACAGAGCTACAGTATGCAACAAAGGGAGGTAGACAGCCTATTACGCAGTTTAAATGAAGAAAATAGTGCCAGTGTTAACTAAATTGGGAACCATATTTTAATTACAAACTTAGCACATAGAACATAATTTGCTATTATTTGCTTAAAGATTACACTAACTTGTTTTTTGTGCTTCTTTCTAAACTGACTACATCCAATAATCCCCAATATTTCCACATCTTTCTTAAGCCGACCAAATCGTATTATGGAAGAAACTTCAACTTTGCTCCTCTAAATCTTGCCCACAGTGGAAATGCCAGGAGGTTGCTGTGTGCTGTGTGCCTTTCATTGCAAGTCTACGGCCGCACAGCAATGCCTTTGAGTGTCCATTTACTCGGAACTGCCCTCACTCTCCGGAGCTGACTAGAGCCACTTCTCTATGATCTCCTACAATTGCACCTAATAGTGTTGTGTGGCCTGGGAGCGCCGTGATTTTATAGCCAGGTCAGTCACCTGAGTGCAGAAGTGGTCATATAGTGCTTTCACCTCATAAGGGAGGGATGATGTTTCTTGTCATTTTAGGCCTACAGTTGGGATGAGGAAATGTTTGTCCCGCATTCAAACTCACTCACATTAATTGGGATCCATGAACGAAAGCTAAACCGCTGAGCCTTTGTGTTGAGACTGTCAACAAGTCCAGCGAAATTTGTCCCATCATTCAGTAAAATGTCGTTGGCTCAAAACCCTCGCCTTTCTTGACTTCAAGGAGTTTGTAGGTTCGCCCTCCACAATAGATGATTCAAATAACTCAGTACCATGAACCTATTTCAGAGTGCTGCCTTGTCGTCGCTCTTGGACAACCACAATGCACCACAAAAACAAACCCCTCATATTAGGGAGTAATCTGGGAATGTATCATACCATTAAGTTCCTCCTCCAGGACACATGGTCACAAAAATGGGCTACTTTAAGGAATTATTCCCAACACATCTCTCTTACAGTATACAGGTAAACCCAGAAAATTAGGTTAGGGACTTGAGTGGAATTTTTCTTTGTAATAACTCATAATCTCAGAACATCATGTAGACTAGCGGAGGCCAGGCCGTAAGACAGTTTTAGACTTATTTTGACGTTTTAAATTTTTTTTTTTACTGATTTTTTATTAATTTTTTTTACTTATGAATAGTTTATTCAAAAACTAAACAAGCTCCAAATTATCCTCTGAAAAACTAATATGCAAACAAAATAGAACAATAAATTTAAACCTGGGTCTATCCATTATTTAGATGTTGTTGCTGAAAATATATCCATGTATGATAGTTGCAAAGTGCTGCACAAAAAAGGAAAATAAATTAACATAAAAAACATCTCAATGTAGCTCCGCCAGTCAATAAAATAAGTAATCACTAAAAGAATAAATGATAAAAAATAAGAAATAATTATATAATATTCCCCCAGCTCAGCGGCAGTACGTCGCAGCTCCTCCAGAGTTATCTTAGAGCACTTGGTTGCATTTCTGACCAGTGCTCTCCTTGTTCGGTCTGTTAGTTTAGGTGGACGGTCGTTCTTGGTAAGTTCACAGTAGCGCTATACTCTTTCCATTTCCGAATGATGGACTGAACAGTGCTCCGTGAGATGTTCAAATCTTGGGAAATCTTTGTATAACTTAACGCTGCTTTAAACTTCTCCACAGCTTTATCCCTGACCTCTCTGGTGAGCTCCTTGGTCTTCATGATGTTGTTTAGTGACCAATACACTCTGACCATAGCTCTGAGGCCCTCACAGAACAGCTGGAATTATACTGAGAGTAGATTACGCACAGGTGGCCTCTGTTTAATGGTTAGGGCAATTTAATGCACTCCGAAAATGCTGTATAAATACTTATGCATGCCCCACTTTTCTATTTTCTATTTTTGGTAAAATAACAGATTCATGTATCGTTTTGCTTTCACTTCACAGTTGTCTGTTTACACATGTGTGAACTTTCAGTAAAAAAATCAAAATAAAATCTTTATGTTTAGGGTTGTAAACATGACAAAATGTGCAAAAGTTCAAGGTGTTGTAGTACTTTCGCAAGGCACTGAATATATATATATATATATATATATATATATATATATATATATATATATATAATGCGATCTTGGCCCGTCTGCTTAGGGACTCCCATCGGCCCTGGGTCTCTATAGCCTGTCTATTTCTCCCCCTGGTTTTTGAGTCTTTCCTTGCCGTGCTGGAGAGTTTAAGGACAAGGGACACCCGTGCCGCTCGTCGACACCACTGCTGACGCTTATTTGGACCTTATGTTTGCCTGAACTTTACATTGTCTTATTTATTGCTCTGCTTTATTGCCTTAAAGGATCTGTATCCTGTTATTTTAGCCATTCCAAAGTAAACTATAGACATTTATATGATATATTGTACCTCTATCACTATGGAGTACTCATTTTTGAGAGAAAGTATTTCTGGGGCTATTTTCCAAACCCGGAAGACAAGACGCTTCGATTCAGTTAACTCCACATTTACAGTATTATAAATATAAATATCGCTGTAAAAAGTGAAGTTACGTACATAATGCAGTTATAAGGAGTTGACATGTGCAACACACTTTCATAAATGACTAACCCGCGTTTTGATTGACTTACCACTCAGCCTGGCCTCCCCATCATCGGGTGTTCACGTTATGGCACTCGCGTTGGTTATAAAAGTTAATCCACTTTGATTCTGGCCAAGGTTCACCACCAAGCATCCATCAGGCTGGTTGATATAGTAGGTGAATCTCAGAAAGAAATTCCAACTTATGGCGAGTGTACTCTTCTTTAGGAAGGTTGAATAGTCCTGTTCCTCTCGTAGCCAAACGCGCATCCGTGACATTATCGTTGGGTAATAAAAAAGAACAGGCGGTGTCTAGAGTAGAAAGAGCTCCGTCTTCACAAACAAGACTTCTGTTTGGATCCTCCAGGGGTGCGTTTGTTTACCTCCCGGGACAGCGCAGAATCCTCGGAGACTTACTTTTTTATTTTATTTTTTTCTTACAACAGAAATAATGAAATTGCTGTTTTATAAATTAAATTAAGGCCATAAGGCATTACATTACATAGGTCTGGCCCTTCCTGGCTCAGAGAGCAGGATTCAGGAAAATTGCTTAGAACTGCGTGAATGAAGCCAAAAAACCCCTCTGGGGGTGTTTTTGAGAAGGAAATAGCATAACAACATGGTTAAAAACTCAAAAAAGTAGATTTTGCATGATATAGGACCTTTAATGTTCGGTGCAGCCCTGTGAGACAACCCCAGTTGTGATATTGGGCTATACAAAACACATATATATACCATTGAGATATATATATCTCAATGGTATAGAGCATTATAGCTCTGAATTCTGTGCGACTAACGTTTTTTTACAGTGTGGTCTTTTGAAAGAGGGATGTTTCCCTGAAGAGAAACCACCAACACTATCAATAGCTAATTCTTCACCCTTGTAACATAGGAGCTTTATGGCTCAATCATTCCTCCCTGAACAATGGAAATCTCTGTCATTCATTTCCCGCAATTTCCTGCTCTTCCATATCTGTCACGTTAATATACTGTAATCCAGAGACATATATTTCCTTGTCATTGACTCCCTCCTCACCCCGAGTCATTCCACCACATTTAAATAAGCTATCAACTCTGTGATTCTTCCTGGGCGTAGAAAAGCATGTTTAGCAAAAATGAGCTCATAATGGGCCTCTTGAATTTGGAATCGCGGTGTGTTAATCGGCGCTAATGTTCCTACGCACCCCCTCCCTGGCGGTCGCCCCCATTTCGCTCTGCTTGAGTCGTCTCTGTGGATATTGACGTGTGGCATTTGCAGAAGTGAAGGCAACACCTTGTTGTTGGGAGGAAGCTGGCATTTCCAAAGGCCCCTGGCTCCAATACAATAAGAGTCTGTGGGAGAGACACTCTGGACTGAGAAACTGTTGAATATTTAATTAGAAATGCACTTTTTTGCTCTATAGGGACTGGTAGAGGATAGAATGGACATAGATATAGAGGTTTGTATTACAGTATGTACACTTTGTATTTTCATTGATGGTTGCGTGCCTAGGCAATTCATCCAACGTCTCATTTTTTGTTTTTTACAATGAAAGATGGAGAAACTCTAATTTTTCCCAATTTTCCACAGGGATCACGTTACGAGCGTGTTTCACAAATTTGATGAAGCCAAGAGGGACTTTACTCTCACTTTACACTAACCTGCTGGTTCATGATCTATAAAATGCTTCAGATGCTGCCTTTTTCACTAATGCCTGCTTTTTCAATATCTTGGAGAAGGATTCAATTCCATTCAGAGAACAATATGTGTGAGACTTCCTTGCCATCCTGGAATACCATAGTATAACAGTATCATTTTCATGAGTAAACTTATCAATGAGTCATTTTGCACATTACAGACCTTCACAAACGTACACTCTTTCTCCCCTCTTCTTGCTGGATAGGTTTTTGTGTGCACTTCAAACGACCCAGGGCCATTTGCTGCCCTAAACAGAAATGTTTGGTGTCCTCTGTCTGTTCCTTCCGCTCTCTCTTCTTTCTCTCACCGCTGTAAGCAACAACTCTAGAGAACACGTAAAGTCCCTGCGTTGGTGCACACTTCTTTTATTCTTTTTCCTAATCGTTCTCACAGCAACTTTCTAAGACCTATTAGCTTGAAATGAGTCAATCTATAATGTGAAATTGCCAAGCACAAAAGCCAACTAAAACATGGCAGTGCAGAGTTTATTTGGTACCAATAAGTTCCCATGTTGTACTCCGTGAACTGGTTTAATATGTTCATCTCTACATTGATTGCTTCTAAAACCGGTTGGGGCTGTGTTATTTTGTGTATTTGGCTCTTTAAACAGAGCAAATGTTCCCAAAACACTAATAAAACTCCATGTATGTCCTCAGTGAACTGGACAGACACTCAGATAAATTGGCTGTTTAGAGCTAGTACGCGCTTAAGGGGAAACTATAAGTGCACGTGTTCAGCAGAAACACATTTGTCCTGGTGTTGTGAATAAGAGCATGTGCTGATGAACACGAAGGGATGCTATATGCAGTTGAGATTAACCTCTGCCTTGGAAAAATCTCACAAATACTAGCGGACACTACTCATAGCTACGTCTTGCCGCACCTGTGAAAGACAACTGTTTTCATATGACTTTTGGCTGCATTGATTCTTTATTCTCTGATGCTCTGGACTGACATGTAAAGCGGCACCATTTTTCCGTTTTAACGTTTGGTCAAATGGTAAAATTGCCTCTATTTTTAGGAGTATGTTTTTTTAAATACATGTTCATAAAATACCAATGTAGACCAGTATCTTCTTTATTCATCCACATTGTCTGCCTATATTTACTACTGTGGAAGGACGATACAGCAGCAGATGACGATAGAGGTGAACCGGCAATAAGAAAGGCAGTAGCGGGACAGGAACAGACTGCAGCCAGAGAGAGCCGTACTTCAAGGGTACAGGGACTCGCTGTACTCTGAGGTGATTATCAAGCTGTGTATGTGTAGCTGTGCGGGTTCCTGTGCTTGACTAGGGTGGGCAACGCTTCTGAAGAATTTTAACTGGAATCCACTCGACTCAACTTCATTCGATCAATTTATTGATGAATAGTAGTAGAAATACAGTGATTGAAGTCAAATTGGTGAACTCATTGAACATAAAAGAGTAACCAGGGAGACCCATCAGAAAACTCCAATATGAAAAGAACTGTCTGCAGGAGTAAGGAGTCTGTAGGCCATCCACAAAGTTCCTGGACATGGTCAAATCAAAACGTACCAGCAAGCTCAACGACTTTCTGGAATCCATGTAGGAGCAGTTTCTGCTGGTGGTACAACACTCAAGAAGAATATGAAGAGGTGGTTTTGTTTCTGGTAACCACAAAACCACAAACAAGTTGAAGCTGGCTGAACACGTTGTGGCGTTGGGCTGCCAGCACAACTTCTGAAAGTCAGAACAGGGGCATTGGGCCTCTTTTGGAGAAAGAAGCGAAACATCTTCAACCAAACCCTGTCCAGTTGATGATTTAAACTTCACTACAATGAATACTTCCTGGACAAATGATTGCTTACCCTCTTTAATCTTCTACGTGTAGAGTTCCTCTTTGTTTCCTTTGCATTATGAACAGAAACAATATAACTCTGAGAATCCTTGTCTTGTAGGCTCTCAGTCGTACAGTGCATCTTCAATGAAGGTTCTTGAGTCATCTTCTGTACTCTGTAGTTATTGTGCCGAACGTTTCACCTCTCAATCCTCTAAGGTTCAGCTCAGATATAGACCACAGGGAGGAGTTCATCTTGGCTCAGTCTCTCCCCTCAATTAACAGCTATTCTGACCTGAAGGTAAACATCCTTGTAATTCTATGACCTAACAACGTAAGACACACCTAAGTTTCAGTCTGAACGACCCTAATCTCAGCTAATCACTGCTAATTACCTGCCTATTGATCTGTCCTGGGTTTCAGCCTCATTAACATGACAGAGCCCTCGAGATATGAGCCATAAAAGACTTCTGTACATTCTTGTTCATGGAAGGGTTCTCCTTACTGGAATGGAAGATGGTCTTATTTGCAGCTAAGAGTGAAACTAACTCTTGGCTATTGGCTAAGAGGTAATCTTAAGAGCAGGCTGTGAGTGGTTGAAAACGACAGACAGGTGACAAGAGGAAGGAACGAATGTGTGTGTATTTCTATTCCACATCGATCCTCCATTCATCCCGGGCACTGCGAAAACGCGCAGGTGCTGAGCCGACCGGATATACTGCTACTGCTGTCTGCTGCGTGTGGTGGTGCGTGTCGGCCCCTCTGCCTGCTCACTTCTGTCCATGTAAACGTGAAGGACTCTGCGCTCCGTCGGACGCTCCCGATGCCTGGCACCAAATCAAAAACACATGTAGCGGTCCCCTCGGGGAGAAGGAGCAGGGAGGTGGCAGCTAACAGCGCTCAAGCGGCAACTCACTCCGTCTGCGAGGGCTGTTGAGGCTGTTGCAATATTCTGAGACGGTCAGTCAAGTTTGCAAGGAGGAGAGGTGCAAAGTCGAGTAGAGAGGATGTCCTAATGAGGGATCAAAGATGGAGGGTCAGAGGTGGCTCCTGTCTGAGGGCTGGTAATTGTGAAGGAGAGATGGTGTCATGATGAAAAGAGGCAGGGATGTTTCTAGCTTCAGGGGTAAATAAGTATGTAGTTGACAATCCATCTTTTATTAATTATTCACTTTTGAGGCTGCACATTGCAGTCTAATAACATTGTCGTTTTGAAATGGTTGCAATTTGTGTATTGCAAGACTTAAGATATCTACACCCTTCCACGGGCACGCACAAAGACCAGACAGGTACGTATCAACTCGTCTAAGCTCAGGTAAGAACATATCACAGTGTGTCTTCAATGAAGGTACTTGAGTCATCTTCTGTACTCAGTAGTTGAAGTCTCAAACTTGTGAGCTGGGTCCTTTCAGCTAGAGTGCTGTCCTTAGTCAGTCTCTTCCTCACCGCTGTGACTGCTGCTGAGGTTGGGACAGATGTAAAAAGTGCTGTCACATCTTAAGACACCATGGTTTCATCTGTTTTCAGCTGCAGGTGTTTGATCTTCTCCACAAACTCCTTAGGTAAACAATGTGAAAATCGTAATTTGATTTTTTTTTGTGCACCTCCGGCACGTTTACTGAGAAATTTAATTTTTTCACTGTTCTTCTTTCACACACTCTCACAAATACCACATACCGCACTGACATAAAAAAATAAAAGATGGCTAAGGTGGCTGAAAGCCTTGATTCAAGCATGCATCGTGAGAGCTAACAGGGTAGTTGATTTCCCATTTTTGTCCAGCATAAAAGTGCTTTAAATGCATGAAATGCATCTTCTACTCTTTGAAAGGGTCAAACTTAGATAGCAATCTTTTACGTGACGGATAAGGTGAGTGCTCTTCATTGTCAGTTTAGACGTGTTAGATATTTTTTTCTACACTGTTGTTGCTTTACTTTTGGATCTACCTGTATTTTCCGTATCTGCTCTTCTTTGCAAAAAATACAGGCTTTGTGGATACCTCTAATACAAGGATTCAAGCTCTCCAGCCATTTCAAGTGTCTCCCGCAAAAGGCTTTCCACATTTCTATAAGAGTACTCCAATTTCATGACTCTTAAATGTTTAAGTTATGAACATGTTGAACACAATCTAAAAAATGTTTTATCAAAGTGTTGAAGGATGACTCCATAGTTCCATAAGTATCCTCAAATTGACTATCTTCTGTTTTTATATCATGAAACGATAAGGGCAACCATGTAATCAGACTCACCAAAAACATATCTCTGCATTGTGTTTGTAACAACAACAAAAACATGCATTCCAGTTGTGTAAAACTGCTTTATGGTAATGACAAGGCTGCCCAACATCGCCTGGTTTTCTTTGTGAACAATGGGCAATTTACTCCAACATATCTCCTGTCCTCAAAACAATAGACTCTACATAATTTCTCTGCCTGGTTCTCCCCTCCCCGTCTCTGCTCTGTGTTCTCAGTCGTTGGAATTTATTTTTGTAATTAATTCTCTTGATTCATGAGGGATGAAAGAGGAGAAAGGAGCAAGGAGGCAATGAAGTGAGAACAAGAGGGAGCCATCTGCGTTACTTAGCCGCAGGTCAGGAAGCATGAACGCGTAACAGAACCGTAGCGGAATTAGATAGGACTAAAACAACGAGGGTAGGATTCGTTTTTTTCTTAAAGTACGGGTACGGTGGACACATTTTTTAAATTAAAAAAGAATTTGTTGAACATGGTCCAAACCAAAAAATGCTCGGGCTGAATAAAAGTCCCTGTCCGCCCCTGGACCAGGCCCTTCCCTGCTTAGCTTCCAAGATCTAACGGGATTGGGCAGAGCAAAGGCGGAATGGCCACAAATATAAATATAAATAAATAAAAAATATAGAACTGCTTTCAGCTTGATTCAAACATTGTTAGATTGATATGCAATAAAAAAAATTGTCGTGACAAGTGTAGACTACTTAATAAGGTTTTTCACACATAGTTTGTCACAGTGTTGAAAGACACTTTCATATAAGATCTTATATGATCTTTTATTCATATAAGATAAATTCAATATTAAACATATACAATACAAATTGGAAAACAGTCTTGATACTTGAAAAAAAAAGTTATACAAGTAGTAAAAAGTACTGAAAGTGGATACATTTATTTAGAGGGGGTTTAATGCTTTTGGCAGGTATTTGGTAATAATCTCTAACATATCTTTATCACTATCAATAAAGAGATAGTGATAAAGTTTCCCAGGAACTCAGGAAGAGCTTCTTGGAAACAGGTGGCAGAAACAGGTGGCGGCACGGTAGCACAGCGGTTAGTGCTTTGGCTTCACAGCTAGAAGGTCCCGGGTTCGATTCCCACCTGGACGGGGCCTTTTCTGTGTGGAGTTTGCATGTTCTCCCCGTGTCTGCGTAGGTTTCCTCCGGGTACTCCGGTTTCCCCTACCACTAAAAACATGTACAATAGGCCGGGATGAATAATGTGAGTGAGTGGTTGGTGATGGTCGGAGGGGCCGATGGCGCAGATTGGCTGCCTCGCTTCCGTCAGTCTACCCCAGGGCAGCTGTGGCTACAACAGTAGCTTACCACCACCGAGTATGGAGTGAATGATTAATGACGACAATGTGGCGCTTTGAGAAAAACTTGGTAATACAGACTTGTAAAGCGCAATACAAGTGTAAGGCATTATTATTATTATAGGTGGAGCTTTTTAGGAGCTGCCTCGGTGCTGCCAAGAATAGCCTCTGTGGGAGATTGAAAGATTACTCAAAGGTGTGCAAGTGGGTCAAAACACAACATTGTAACTAGTCGACTAGGGGTACATGTGGCACTTGAGTAAATGCAACCAGCCACTGCTCACAGAAAGGCCAAAGGTTTTCCAAAAAATCCATTGCATTCCCATGAAGCATTTTCCACTTAGCTTCCCATGCACATCCACCTGCTCTGCTCTTAGTTCATTAGCGGTACGAGTTCCAGTGTAGCGTGCGCTTTCATTTGAGCGCGCACGTGATGAGTAGCGACAGGGCAAATGTTAGATCTTAATGCATTAATTGCCTGTAGGAAGAAGCACATGGGAGTTAAGGCGCCTTTTACAGAAGAAAAAAAAAAAAAACAAGGGGCTGTTTAAGATGCAGAAAGCCTTTGTCTCCAGGAAGGTCACCCCTCCCCTTCCTATTTCCCCCCTCGCTCCTCGCACTCCGGTCTAACTATGTGACAAGCAGCTCCTGATGCTCGATGACGTTTCAAAAGAAGGCGCAGAGTGTGAGGAGAGTGAATAAGTAAGTTGCAGGGGAGTTAAGGAGGGCGAAAAGGGGCTGGAATGTTAAACGGTACAAAATGAAAGGTCGTAGATTTCTCAGTTTTTGTGTGTGGCTTGCTTCTGCTTTGTCAGTGATGGATACAGTGCAAGATCTGCTTTCATTTATATCTGAGTGGCATGAATAGCAACAATGATGTTACTGTTACTACAGTTTTGTGACAACAGTTTCGTGGGCCAGGCACACAAAGCACGTTGTCACTGTATAAAGTAGTTCATGTATGCTTAATCAAAATACTAGGGATGTGCAATATGAGACAAATATAATTACTGTGTCTTCATTATTTCAATAGCGATATTATTTCAATGTTCCAATAAATAATTTCAAAACAGTTCGTCCCTTTGAATTTCAACCAAAATTATCAGCAACTTTTTTTTCATTCAAATGTGTCAAACAAGCCTAACAAGAACTCAATTAGACACAGTGTAACTGAAGTTTTGCAGATTTAAATATGTTTCTTCTTTTTTAGGACGTGTTTGCAGAAAAGTGATGTACATTTCAGACAGATGGAAGATCTGAGTTGTTTTGTTGTGGCTTCTTGCGATGAGGATATTGCGTCACCTAAAATTGTGATTAAAATACTGTACACAGAATGCTTTTGGCTAACTTCCTTTTGGCCAGTCTAGGGTAAAGACTACTTCATGTCAACGTTGTACGTAAATTAAGGGAGTTCAGCTTCCCGATGGCCCTGTGTACGAAACTGTTCTTAAGGCGACTCGACCTGCCCTGTAGATTCCGCAGTCTCCTCCCTGAAGGCATTACCTTGAAGAGACTGTGTGATGGGTGCGTAGGGTACCTGGTGATTCTGAGGGCTTTGCGGGTGAGACGGGTGGAGTACATGTTCTTAATGGAGGGGAGAGGGTGAGACGGGTGGAGTACATGTCCTTAATGGAGAGGAGAGGAGCTCCACAGATCTTCTCTGCTGCTCTCACGATGCGCTGGAGGCTCCTTCGGCAGGAGGCAGTGCTGGTGCCGTGCCACACAGTGATGGAGCTGGTCAGGACGCTCTCTATAGTCCCTCTGTAGAAGTTGCACATAACAGAGGCCGGGACTCTAGCTCTTCCTAACTTGCGGAGAAAGTAGAGACGCTGATTACTTTTCTTGACCAGAGATGTAGTGTGCATGGTCCAGGAAAGGTTCTCTGTGATGTGCACACCCAGGAACGTAGTGCTGGTCACCCTCTCCACTGCAGCACCATTGATTGTTCGAGGAGCATGCTGGACTCGTGCTCTTTCGAAAGTCCACAACAATCTCTTTTGTCTTCTCCACATTTAGAGAGAGGTTGTTCTGTGTGCACCACATGGCCAGACTGCTCCCTCCTGTAGTTTGACTCGTCTCTGTTGTTGATGAGACCCACCACTGTTGTGTCGTCTGCAAACTTGATGAAGAGGTTTGAGTCGTACTATGGAGCACAGTCATGGGTCAGCAGAGTGAACAGGAGGGGGCTCAGCACACAGCCTTGGGGAGCACCCGTGTTCAGTGTGAGGGTTCTGGAGGACTTTCCGCCGACACGTACAGCCTGTGGTCTCCCCGTCAGAAAGTCCAGCAGCCAGTTGCACAGTGATGTGTTGATCCCCAGGTGGAGCAGTTTGTGTATTAGCTGCTGTGGGATTATAGTGTTGAATGCTGAGCTAAAGTCTAAAAACAGCATTCTAACGTATATCCTCTCAAAGAAATTATTGCTGAATATAAGAGTCAAAACTCCTCTGTTTTATGTGTTTTTAGATGCCTCTAAGGCCTTTGACAGAGTTAATCACAGGAAATTATTTATTAAACTAATTCAGAAAGGTGTTCCCAAATTCATTGTGAGACTCTTGATCTACTGGTATGCTCAGCAAAAGATGCAGGTAAGTGGGGGAACAGTGTGTTTGCTCCATTTAAGGTCAGCAATGGGGTCAGACGGGGGGGATACCATCCCCAATTCTCTTTAACTTGTATCTGGATGAACTGTCTACAAGACTTAAGGCTTGTAATACTGGATGTACAGCTGGTAACCTTGTGTTATATCATTTGTTGAATGCAGACGTTGTGTTCAGTCCAAGCACTGCTGGGCTGAAACAGCTACTTAACATTTGTTCAAGGTATGGCCTGAAGCATGACATTAAATATAATGCAGTGAAAAGTTTGGTTATGATCTGTAGGACCAAGGAGGATAAAAAGATTTTTATTTGTCTAATGCAGTGCTTCCTGTTTCAAACTAAATAAAATACCATAGGCATGTATTGACAGAAGACTTGTCTGATGATGCTGACATAAACAGACAATGTAGAACGTTGTATGCCCAGGCAAACACGCTGGCGCGTAAATTTGGATTTTGTACGGACAAAGTGAAAATAATGTGCAAATCATATTGTACACCTCTGAACACAGCGCACCTTTGGTCAAACTATAAAATTGAACTTTGCAAAGGTTGCAGGTGGCCTATAATGACGCTCTGCGTGTGCTTCTCAGGAGGCCGAGATGGACCAGTGTGAGTGAGATGTTTGTCACTGCTGGAATAAACTGCGGATGCTTATGTACCGTTTATTTGCCGTTTAAATAAGTCTGTAAATACATGGTTGATATCACCTGTAGTGTCGATATCAGTCGATAATGTGGAGGCACAGGTAAAGCTGTCCTTTTAAAGTACATTTTTTGTATTTTGGTATTGTTTGTTTATGATGTCACTCTGTCTATAGTCCATAATAAAGTTGAATTGAATACAATAGACATCGACAGAGCATAAAAACAAAAACAACAACTTAAATCAAAGAAATATAAACAAAAGTTGAAAATAGACCAAGCAAATCACTGACACAAATACAATCTAAAGATATGAATATATACCTATTACAAAAAACAAACAAACCATTCAGACTACATTTTGAACATATTAGTCAGGGAAAGTTTTAATGTTTTGATGATGACCATATTTCAACAAGACACAGAAAGCTCAGGCCTATGTTTACGACAAACAGTCCAGACAGATAAATCGATGATTAAAATATTCCTTGCAGTTGCAAATTGTGAAGTAACTTTCCTCGCTTGTTTATTCATGAATGTGCACATGTGGGTAGCTTGTTGTTCAGAGCGGTAGGCCCTGATGGGCTCTGGCTGTGGTGAATTACTAATTGAAGCAGAAGCAGGCTGCGCCACTTGTCACTTGTGAATGGGCCTTTGATAGTGTGGAGTTAAGCAGGCAGGCACACACTCACCCACATTTGTCAGACATGTCTCAAACCACAAATCAAGCAATAGTTCAAGACTTGGTAAAGGACAGTGAGTAAAAGGAAGGATGTGACTGGAGCAGGTTAAAAACATTATGTGAGACGTGACGACTTCACTGGAGGAAACCTCCGTCTTTACAATGGTGGATGTTTTTGTCTTGGGGATAACGGCTAATACAAAATTTAAATTAAAACTAGTGAAGAGTGTAGAACAAGAATCGGCCTGTTAGTAGTTTAAATTTGATTGAGTTGTTTACATGTTATATTGTAATTATTTAACACTAGTGTAACACTAGCAAGGTGTTTAGAGAACAGGTGAGCTTTTAATGACAAAGCCAGACAGTCAGTGTGGGGTCCAACAGCCCTAAGGCAGAGTTTATTTACAGTTAAATACAAAAATACTAAAAGTAGTTATTAGGATGGTGTGGCCTCGAGCTGGGATGTGAGAGGTATTCTATTAGTGAAAAAAAACAAATAAAAGAACACAAAACACCATTTCCATAACAGAAATCACCCATATACACATGTGCCACCACCACCAAAACTACAAATAAAACCACCACCTAAAGTGAACCCCTGTCACCCCAGCTGTCGGTAGATTGTTTAACCTATTGTTTAAAATGAATAAAACGGCACAATAAATTATCTAAAAACTAAACGGCAACCAGCACTGAGCCTATAAAAGCACAGTGCAATTAGTAAAAACAACAAACAGTTACAATATAAAAGCATACCTTTAGACTGGACTGTTAGAACCCTTAAAAAATATAAAACAATGTACATCAGTGTTTTGTTTACAATGATACATAAAAAGTGTTAAAACTTCAACATGTCGTCAGCTCACCAGACAGCAACATGTGCACAGGCCTGCTCAGGAAGAGGAAGTGGGCATGTACAACTCCCTCTTTTATAGGTGTGGTCATGTGATGCGATCACATGACCACACCTGTCCCTGCCACACTAGCCTTAAGCTCGCAAGATAAAAGCTCCTACCTTACAACCACTGGCGTTTCCTTTGGGGCAGGATTCAAAGGAACATGATGTTTGTAACACGTAGCAGTCCATCAGTAACTCACTGTGCTTTACCAAATCCTGAGCTATCTCTTCATTTGTTTGGGACCCTGCTAATCATGAATGTATAGGAAATAGGAAGTACAGCACCGATCTCATTGTCCAGGAAGAAATTACGTGGGGACTGTACATATAGCCCATTGAATAAGCTCACTGCGCTGACTGTTTTTAGCTAACCTCCTGTTGGCCAGTGTGTAAAGGCTACTTCCTGTCAACATTTTAACGTAAATTAAAAATAAAATAAGAGTTACAAAACAGACGAAAGCCTAAATAAATGCCTAGCCCATGTTCAAAAAATAAATACAAATCATATAGTGGTGTTTTAACATTAGTTAGCTTTAAATTAACGTTAGCCTTTAGCGTCAATGCTAAAAAAACTAGTAACACAGAAGTCTCCTCCAGTGAAGTATTACCTTAGTGAAGTATCGATATGTTGTAAGTGATTCTCCAAGAACTGCATGTTTTCTGCCACTTACTGTTTGAATGAGTGCTGTCAATCAATTATAATATTTAACCGCGATTAATCTCACATTTGTATCTATTCTAAATGTCTTTTGAATTATCATTTTAATACTGTAATACTCTTATCTAAGGTGTCCAGTTCCATGACACTGAGAAGTAGGGCTTAAAAGTTAGGACAAAGGGTCAAAAGTGAGGACATAATACTAAATCTACAGAAAAACAGCTGTATATGTTTAAAGGATCTGTATCCTGCTATTTTAGCCGTTCCAAAGTAAACTATAGGCATTTATATGATATATTGTACATCTATCACTATGGAGTATTCATTTTTGAGAGAAATATAAGTATTTTCTGGGGGTATTTTCCAAACCCGGAAGACAAGATGCTTCGATTCAGTTAACTGTGCCCCACTCTCCGCTCATTCCACATGTGCAGTATTACAAATATAAATATCGCTGCAAAAAGTGAAGTTACTTCACACAGTGCAGTTATAAGGAGTTGACATGTGCAACACAGTTTCATAAATGGCTAACACACGTTTTGATTGACTTACCGCTTAGCCTGGCCTCCCCATCATCGAGTGTTTACGTTATGGCACTCGCGTTGGTTATAAAAGTTAATCCACTTTGATTCTGGCCAACTTTCACCAAGCATCCATCAGGTTGGTTGATATAGTAGGTGAATCCCGGAAAGAAATTCCAACTTATGGCGAGTGCACTCTTCTTTAGGAAGGTTGAATAGTCCTGTTCCTCTCGTAGCCAAATGCGCATCCGTGCCATTATCGTTGGGTAAGAAAAAAGAACAGGCAAAAACCACTCTGGGTTTTTTTTTTTGATAAGGAAACATGGTTAAAAGCTCCAAAAAGTCGATTTTGCATGGTAGGACCTTTAATGTTACGTTATATTAAAATGTATAAAGCAAACATGGGTCACTGTTTGTCTTTGGTTTTCTACTCCAATTACAACAAATGATTCAAACGAGTCCCGCATCTTCCTTATTCCATTATTCAGCTCTGATCCTCACCCAAAACCTGTTGCTCATGCACCGCAGGGCTCCCACCGTGAGGACCATGTGTGTGTCATCACTGCTCTGTCACACGTGTTGACAGCCGACGACAGCGGATTGACGGGAATAAAATAAATATATATTTATATGTAATCAGTGATAGAATGTGCCTGGGGGAAGCCATGTCTTCGCTGCCATTCTTGTCCACGGGGAGGATCCCTGTATTGATCGAGTGCGACGTGAAACCAGTGGTAGGTGGGCAGAGTGCGGACGGCAGGGGAGAAGCATACAAAAGTGTTCCAACTGAGAGGCGCATGGCAGTACATCGAGGACTTCAAATGAATAGAGGCATGTGAACGCGATAGAGCTTTTTTACCCAGCTATATTATCACTACTTCACTTAAGAACATACACAATCGAGGTGTACTGGGAGGGCGTGATGGAGACTGGCACTCTCACCAGACTATATTACAAAGTTAACAAATCACAAGGCACACAACTAAACATAAAATTCACCAAAAGTATATTTATTGTAATATAATATAAATCTAGTCTCTATTTACATTCTTATGGTGACACCTGGTCTTGTGTTATTGAACAGAAGCTGATATTCTTACCGGAATTGAAGAAAGAAAGGTGATCAGGTGAAATCAGAGTCTTCCGAGGGACACTTAATAATCTCTCACGGCACACTTGATTGATTCTTCAGCTATGGGGCAAATGACTGTCCCTGATTGTCCATGCTGGCCACTTCAGGGCATCTTTCTTGGTGAGAAATGTGATGACAAAACATCACATTTCTTTAAAAATCTCCTATAATGTGCTTGCAAGCTAAGCTCAGCTTTAGAATTAAACATTATAGGTACTCAAAATACACCAACTGATAAAAAGTTTTCTCAATATCTGTGTGTAATCAAAAGGAATGTGAACCGTTTGAAATGACAACAACAAAGTATTTTCTTTGTTTTGTTTATGGTTGCATGTACTTAAAGGGGCTATATGAAGTTTAAAAATGTAAAAAAATGTCCTGAGGTGTAGAATGAGCCCAGACCTGCCTCTAAAATCCTGCACTGTCACTCAAAAATGTGTTAAACTCGGGTCTGAATTGCCGTCATGCACAAGCTTAATATAGAGAGTGCAGTTACATGTAATACCTGAGGTGGCAGTAGTGAGTATAACAATTACCAACTTGCATCTAGTCCCTTTAAAGGCCCTGTAACTGTTATTATTATTATTATTATAAACAGTGAAAGAGGAAACCACTAAATTAAAATGTTAGTTGTGATCCAAAGTCATTCCTATCTTTCCTAACATATAGCATCCCAATGATAAATGTAATTTGCCATAGGATAAAGTTAATTCATGAAAGGGCGCATGTACATGCTTACGGTTTCATTATGTAGCTTTATCTTGCGTCGTAATTAGCTTTACTCCTTTTTGGGAATGTATACAGTACAGAGTTTCAGTTATGTAGTCTTACTAAGGTAAATGCCCCTCCCCCACCTGGCCGAGGCTCAGTCAGCAACAGGAGTCTGTAAAGAGCGCACGGGCGAACAGAGCAGTATAGCTGTTACGAACCAAACTGACCCAAACGACACCGAAAAGTGATCTTACACACCGTTTGCCTCGCCGGGTTAGGGGGAGGAGTGTGTCTACGAGACGTGAAACCTTCGGGTGGAGTCTTGGTGAGTTATTTATTTGAAGAGTTTGTGTTTGTTGCTCAGCATGTGAAGCTGAAGTAGACGCAAACTTATTTATTGTACATAGTTTGTCGTTGCGGTTAAACGAGGCCAATGCTTTTGCTTGAGACGGCAGAGAGCAAAGAAACGGTAACAAAATATTTGCTCTTTTATTTCTCTTGTCCAGCATTTGGTGCTGAAGTTAATATAAATGTATTCTCTTACGCAGCGTTTGTCGCTGCGGTTAAACAAGGCAGTTAAGCTTTTGCCCGAGACGGCAGGGACCAGATAACAGAAACTTAACGTTTTCTGCTTTTCTACTTTTATTTCTGTTGGTCACAATGTTGACACAATGTTGAGGTTGTGCATTTTATGTGAAAAGCAGCTTTATTTCCCAGTAACAGTAAGCGGCTCAGCTAAAAAACAAACGGTCCCCTTTTTTTGTTTCTCTCTTAAGTTACGTAGCCTCCGCAGCCATATGTAGAGCTATGACATAATATAAATAAATAAAAATAATGCCATTCCCAAGTGCAGAGTCTGTGTGGAGTGAAATTAAGGCCATTCATGTTATACGTGGCCTAAACCTTTTCAACCCTAATTACTACCATGAAGTGGATGGACTTTTACCGTGATTCATTATAGCAATATCAGTTGTTGTCGTTGTTTCAAAATTCTTCACTATTGCCAACATGCAGCCTGTGCTCTGACACCTAATCCAAATGTTTAGATAGAAAAGGAAAACCTGAACAATGAATGTGTCGTCGATAAAGACTGAATACGGGGGGACGTTAAAAGTCTAGGGCTGAACAATAACCAGGCATTAACACAAATCTGGCTCAATCCACGCTAAGATCCACACGCTGACTTTTATCGCCAATCATCCCCAGCAAAGCCAAAAAGCAACACTCCCCTCTCCCCCCTCTCTGTGCTCTGACACCGCTGTACTCACATTTAGCGCACACGGCCAGATGTTGCACCAACAGACGCCTCAGCTGCTCCACTTTCCCCTCATTGGAATACGTGGCGTAGAGTGCCCCCAATCGGCCGCGGGAGGTAGCGCGCGTGTGCGGGGCCAGCTGCAGCAGTACGGCAGCAGCAACAGCAGCACTCGTGACTTCCCCACTGTGAGACGATGACGCACTGGAGGCCAGAGACAACACATATTCGCTACATAACAACAACATGCATCTAGGGGTGAGAGAAAGTGCTGTGTTTTCATTTATGTTACACTGTGTAGAAGATGGCTTAGACAGACGGATTTACAAGTGTTTGCCAGGGAGAGGGAGAGGCACAGGGAGACTATGATAAGGACTGCCCTTACTGTATGCACACACAGATACGAGACATTGAGAATATAAAACACCAAATTATGTCAAAATCCCCACAGATTGGTGGATTTATTGTGATTTGTCAGAATTAGCTCGACTCAACTGGAGAATTACATTTTTCACAGCCATGTTTAAAAAGACATATTGAGCTTATTTTCGTGTTTTGCTAATATTTCCGGGCACTGAAAACCCCCTTTATCTTACTCCGCTATAAAAAAAAATTATTACCTAAAAAAGTCAGATTGACGTTATAGTGTAAGTACTTCTACTTGTTTGCACATAGGTTCTTCAATTGCACATCTATTCTGACGTTTTTCACCAACAGAGCTGTTGTACCAAGTGAATTTCTCTATTTTGCTGCTGTGACAGGGCGGTGTAGCTCTGTAGCTTTAGCGATGTAAAACTAAAGTGTACATTATTACTGCGACAACGCCACCGGGTGGTCAGCCCGAAAAATGACCATAAACAGAAGAACTACCATGGGCAGTAAGGTCACATAGGTTCGTTTGAATTGATCACAGACACTTGTTCCGTTATAAAATAAAAAAGTCGATTTATTTTCACATTTGCTTGGCCTAACAGTCTTAGTTATTACTTTAAAGTGCAGCCGCTTTTATTATATGCTGCATAGTTAGCTTGTTCAGTGCAGTTGTTCACTACAACATGGATTTTTACATTTAACATAATGAACCTACCTACAATGAAGCTTAGCGGCCAAAACATACTGTTTCTGACTTGACAGGCCAGAGCGAAACGCTTGGAGGTAGGGAGGCCTTGACGGCGAGTCCTTCCGGGAGAAACTGGACGACAAGTTACGGCAGCTACGGCAGCCAACCACACCGCAGGCTACAAACAATACACGGGGTTAGCATATGCTGAGGCTAACGTCAGGATTCCACATCTTACGCCTGTTTGCTCAGCTCCACTTCGCTCCCCCCGCCTGCATCAACGCCCACTACCTCCACTTCAGGGTCGTGTGATTGTTTTGTGATAACAAACTCCACAGTAATGCCACTATGGAGGTTACGATATTTTCAATAGTGGCATTTTTGTTAAAATAAAGTCCGCTCAGAAGGGAATTTACTTTGAAAATACGAATGTTGTGGTTCTCTTTCCTGTTTGGTGCGGTCTGAACTGTGGAGCTTGACCCGGCCAGCGCTGACGGAGCTGAAAATAGAGTTGATCCATATTTTTATCGTGGCGAGGCGGAGAGGCCATGTAGGCCCCTCGGAGTGGACGATGTGGAATGTTTCTGAACGTTCAAAATAGCAACGCATTTGCTGCGGAGGTCACGGCGGAGTGGAACGGGGCGAACACAGAGAATGTGGAATCGGGGGGTAACAGCTAAAACAATGCTACAACATACCTTCACTTACGGCCGTGAGGGCATGCAAACATAGCCTGATAAACCACACCCAATTCTGGTGGGTCTGGATATACGCGGTAAATAAGTTGCTGATTGGCGGCTAAGGCCTAGCCGAACCAATCACGACCGTCACAGAGAATTGACAAGGTTACGTCGCTGCGATGCTATGTTAGCCAAAACTAATCATGGATGAAGTATTCGAGGATTTTGCCTCCGCGTTCTCGTGAGTTTATATTCAGTCCATATTTTGTGAGGTTGACTACTGTCGTCACTAATTGCTAATTGGTTTATTTCACTGACAATCTGTGCGCGTTAGGCCCGCCCGTTCAAACTGCTCCAATTGCTCCGTGACTAGACTAACTTCCCTGCGCAGGAGGGATACGCACATAAATTGTTCACGAAGAGGACGGACTTTCAGTAGGATGTTAGCTTAAGCCAACCAAAATCATGTCTCGGAACGTAGCTAAACAACGAAGCTCTGCATTAGTAAAGCAATGAATCGTTTAGTTTTTAAAACGTTTTGTGTCAGCAGTTCTTTAGGCGTCACCCTGTTGTTCAGTGACCTCCTTTTGGCGTGGGACTTTTATTGTTTCAGACCAGCATTCTGTTAAATACAAGTTTCACTAAACCTCAGTCAATATGGACATGCCTCGTGTCGTTTTGAAGCACAGAACCTGGAGAATTCAATCGCAGAGTTAGTTTTAACCTCCGGAAATGTATTTTGGCTCAAAATGCCACGGCTAGCAACTGTATGCTAATGCTAACAGCAACTAATCAAAACTGCAACAGAAAATATTGAATCACTTAAAGTAATCAAATAAAATCGCCCACCGCTGGAATGGCCAAGTATTTGTTTTTACAGGATTATAGACGAAACATTTAGAAAAATCGGCCAAAAATATTGGACATCGGCCAATAACAATCCCCCAAAATCGGCATTGGCCTTAGAAAAACCTATATCGGTCGACCTCTACATTTAATTAAGAAAACCTACCAGAAGCCCTAAAAAAGCGCAAATATAATTGATCGTGAAGCATCATAGAGCCCACCGGAATGGAGCGTAAAGACGCTAAACTAACCATCCATACAGCCACTGCACCTTTAATACAGGCATTTACCCCTTAACCGTCCGTCGCCCACTGCTCCTTACTGGTTGCTACCAGCGGCATCGAAGGATGGGTCAAATGCAGAGGACAAATTTCCCTATGGGGAAATAAAGTATGCAAACAAACAAACAAACTACCTATTTGTTTGATTCAGACGATGAGCTCCACGCGTGTCTATCGCCTTCCCTGACAAAGTCACGCCGTGTATGTGATGGAAAAAGGATATGAAAACATTCAGGAGCTGTCGTCGCATCAAAACACTGATGCAGCCTCACGGCCTGGATATCATAAAGCACATTTGCCCGGGCGGATTGATGGGATTTCTCGATAACGCCCCATCGCGTATTATTACAAATCCACACCTCATAAAGATAGTCGGCGCGCACAAATGAAAATGTAAATGACACGGCCGCGCTATATAGTAGTAGATATTGTATTCCTTCACATATAACTCACTCAGAGACGCATCCCGGCACGCGCCGACCCCGGACAGATGAATGAGCCAACTCTCCCCAGACCGTTTTCCAATCACTCTTTATCATCTGTGCCTTCAGTTACTCGCCCATTCAACAAGAGCGCCCCCCCAAACCACACACTTCCTCGCATGATAAGTGCGTGAGTGAGTGTGTGTGTGTGTGTGTGTGTTTGTGTGCGTGCTAATGCGAGAAGACTCGGTCAGGCCCGGCACACAGCGGAGCAATCCAAGAGCCATGATCCATCAAACCCAGCGCTCAACAGTAGATATATAGGAGCAGATATTGGGAGGGAGGAGGAGGTGGTGCGGGGAGAACGGGAAGAGGTGTCTGTAGTGGTGGTGACCATCTTGATCGGAGATTAATCCGGGACAGGCTGCCAGGAGGAAAGGTCGGCGCGTAATAAGTGGTTAGACGGAAAAAGAGGAAATGGTGCTTCACACGAGGACCGCGGCCGTGCTCTTCAGCGTCGCACTGGTTTGTGTAAATGTTGCACCCCTGCAATGGGGAGAAAGAATCACGAGAGTGATTTGTTGTGGCTTTCTTCATGCAGTGGTTTAATGCAAATCACAAACATCAGTGTTTACATATACACTTATTGTCACACGGTGGTAACAAGAGCTCAGTACCAAAATAACATTTTCTTAAAACTCAAAATAAATGGAAATAGAAACAACTTAAACTTATCTACTCGTTACTTGTCTTACGACACAAAATGGCGGACGACAAGTTTACGGAGTTTTTCTACGCACCGTTAAAAAACGTTACAATTAAAAACATCACAAAACTATTCTATATTAGCTGATTACTGTTCTAACAATGTTCACATGACAACAATATTGTGCTTGGGCAACTTATTACCTGCAATGGGGAGAAAGAATCACGAGAGTGATTTGTTGTGGCTTTCTTCATGCAGTGGTTTAATGCAATGAGTAGAAAGCGCGAAATCCCCCTAGTGGTGGGTCAGGCCAATCGATCCCAGAAAAGACGAGGCTTACTAGCTGATTACAGATAAACAGATCACATTCCCTTTGGCGAAATGATACGAAACATTAATGAAACATATAAAATAATAACTTTTTAACCAACTCTTAAATATATTTATATTGGTTTTAAAGTGTATTATGAATTGTATTGTATTGGGGATATGCAGTATTATTATTCTAACCTATTACATAAAGCTGAAGTGTAAATCCAACCAGGGTTACCTTGTCCTGCCTCTTGTAATTTATACCAATGCACTCTCTCCCCTCCATTATCTCGGTGTTTCAGTGCCTTCAGCCTCTGTCCTCCAGTGCAGCTACACAACCATCTTTGACATAATGTAAAGTACCATCAGTCAGAAACAGCTGGAAGCACTTGGTTCAAAGTTGATGTTGTGCCACAAACCGGATCATTCTTCCAGGCTGGATAGCGTGGATTATTATTTTATACAACGCTTCATTGTACCATTTAAGAAGTACTGTTTTGTTAACCAAACAAAGTTAAATAAATGATTGTAAAACAAGTGCACATGAGTTAAGCTAAGACTTAAGAGAACTTACATCTGGCAAAAGAATATTTAAGACACAGTGACAATATTGATTTTTTTTTAAACAAATGTAATCATTATGTCTGCCAGCGAGCCGAAGATTTCCCGAAATAACTGCAACATCGCTTCAGTCCCTCATCTTTCACATATTTGTTTTTCAAATTACACATTTTAACATCTAATTCCTGGCCTGACCTAATGACCTTTGGATAGAAAAACAAGGTGCTCCAAAATGCCTATGTTTGTATATAAAAACATAAAATGACAGAAAACTTGCAATACATTGTTGTCCTCATATTGATGTCAGTAATCTACAGCAAAAGTTTCAATCTGATATCTCTAAATGTATTTATTTTTCCCTATTCACCTGCACTGTCTCACCTTAAAGGTGCATTATGCAACGTTTTTATGCAGAAAACCCCCAAACTTGATATTTGATCGTGACCCAATGGCTGTATGAGTGGTCATCATGGCACCTTCACTTCCCATCACAACGGCCTCAACAACTCTCTGGAATCAATTGGTGTTGTAGGTTTTCTGGTGAGAGGGTCCCTCAACAGTGAAAACCTACCAAAACTCTAAAAACAATTGATCCTGGAGCGTCATAGAGACCGCTGTGATGGAAAATAAAGGTCACTGACACACGCACACACACACACACACACACACACACACACACACACACACGTGAAACTTGGAAAATTAAAATGTCGTGCAAAAGTTCATTTATTTCTGTAATTCAACTTAATGTGAAACCAATGCAAAGTGACCTATGCATAGCCTTTATTATAATTGATGAATATGGCTTAGTCCATTTTCAAAATATGACATTTTTCTGAGATTGGATTATTATGGCTCAGAGCTTGTAAAAATCCCAAATTAACAAATTATAAACAAATAAAGGCTATACATATCTCACTTTAGATTTTAAAGTTCATTTACAGAAATAAATGCACTTTGACAATATTCTAATTTTCCAAGTTTCACCTGTAGGACTCAGACCTCTCCCAGAAGGAGGGACCTGACTACCATTATTAACCAAGTTGTTTTCAGCTTCACTCGATTGGTCGGTCCTTAAGTGACTGCAATGGCCAGTTTCACTACGCTTCCTGGTTTTCCCAAGGTCTCCCATCAACTGACAAGGCTCTTAGCTTCCGAGGACTTATGGGATCGGGCATCCACAAGGCGGTGTGGCCACATACCTTGGTTTCAAATTTTTTTTTGTAAGCATTCAGTTGTTTCAAAGCAGGATGGTGGGTCAGATGCAGCCTACAACTACTTTGCTTTGCATTAGAGGGCTGCTAATAATGTAAATGGCAGTACATTAAGCTTAACTTTGTTGAGCTAGGTTTTGTTATTGTATATTCCCTTCTTTTACTGCTGTTCACATTGTTAGCAGCCCTCTAAAGTAAAGCTTAGTAGCTGTGGCCTGGATCTCACTGAAATAATGAAATGCTTACAGAAACCATGGAAACCAAGGTAATTCTGAAACTAGCCATTGAGTGATACTGAAAACTTAGGGATTGGCCAATTAATTGAGTCTGTAAACAAATGTCTTATCTAAAGCCACTCCAGAATGCATGTGGTCAATGGCATGCATTCTATGACTCTACAAGCTGCTATGATTTAAAGCAAAATATCCTAATTTAACTACTGTAACCCATGCCAGTAAACGACTGAAGCTTCACATCGAAGTATAGTCCCTGTGCAAATAAGAGCCTTACAAACAGAACATTTTTTCTTTGGCCAGTTGAACAATCAGAACTCTTGGAGCAATCTCTATCAATATATTAACATTTTGTTTTTGAATGATTGTACTCTAGCAGAGCATTTGACATCCAGACACATGAAAACCTTCTGAATAGTTTCAAACGTGTATTTAAGCTCTTTTGGGTACTCCATGTTCAGTGCATACACTAGTCCAAGTAGAAGCGTAAGGGCAGTTGGCAGGTCACTCACTTCATCAACGACAATCTGTTCCTCAAGCACTACCGCAAAAAACCTGGTGTTTGGGTTCGACGCGACAGTCGCGACATCATCCTCAATGATGGTTAAAACTCCCATCTTCATTCCACCAACGATACTTTCTGGAGGCTCCTGTCTCCTTAAAAGAAGCAAATGTTAAAAATTACAAGAAATTAAAAGGAGCATGAAGTTACTTTTTGGTGAAAAGAAAATTTCATATTAGTGTGCATTTAAACTTTTGGTGGCCCAGTGGCTGTGGCAATTGTTTAAGGATTTCTGTTTGGTTCGGGTCACACACCCTAAAACACTTGGTCCTGGAGCATACTAGAGGCTAGGGGTGTAACGGTTCAGCCATCTCACGGTTCGGTGCATCACGGTGCAAGTGCGATATAATTGGCTAATAAGTCAGTTTTTAAATAAAATGTTCATTATTAGGCAGTTTTTGTAATTTCAGAATCATTAGAATCAATGCTCCCAAGCGTCTCTTTGAGTCGCCCCTGGGCACAAGGGGGTGGTATTACAGCAATGTCAGCTCCCCGCCATAAGGACCATAGAGAAGCGCGTTCCTCGCCCATTGATTTTGAATAATTGGTTCTGTCATGGTGGCTGACGTCAGCGGTGGTTGCCAACGTCAGCCAGCCTCATGCTCACACAAGCAACATTGCCCCGCCCACATTTAGCTATGTGTAAAAGTCCTATACACATAGCTAAATTAAAGCCAGGACTAAAGGTCTGTCATGGATCAAATCTGTGAACTATTAATGTTAAAAAGGCCTCACTCTACGCTAATGCTGCCTAGATACAGGTGACAATTTTTGCAGCAGCCAACCAGGAGCTTAGCTCCACCCCTCAGCCTCCCCGAAGCTCAGCGCAGCGCTACCTGGCTCAGTGTGTGAGCCGGTCTTAGTGGGGAGACTGCTACGTTACGAGTGTGTTCAGAAGGTTGTAGTTTGAGCCCGGTTCGGGGGTATTGCTGCAGTGTGGCATCTCACCGGAAATTCCCCCATCCTCGTTTCTACATGAGCCGCCCCAGGAATAAGGTGGATAGTGTTTTTCAATTAATATTTTTTATGCACTTCCAGACTTTTATTTTTTATTTAGTAATATGAAGCCTAGGCGGTAATTCAGCCTGGTAGACAAACACAGCATCATCAACCTTCAGCCAATGATCGCTCCTGAAAGGTCCACACCTCTACATCAGCGTCAGAGCCGCACCTCCGTAGCAGCCAATCATCGCCATCGGTCTCGCTTTTAAGCGCCAGCAATCATATACTGTTCGCTTCCCAGCTGCGCTGCGACCCGCCTCCACCCCATCTCCGCTCTTTCATCTCGGCGCTACCCGAGCATTTCGATGATCTTCTATACCACCACCAGTGTCCAGGCTCCGGGGGAAGACATCCCTAACTCCAGCTGTTTAACTACACTGACTTGTACATCGATGTCTACCACCGGGGTCTGATTTCCAAAACTAATACTCATCAATAATCTCCCTAATCACTGCTTTCGTCTGTGTGAGTCTATTCCAGGTTGAAATGCGCTCAGTTAAGGATTTTACATTTTCCCTAAATTTAAATAAGCATCAAAACAATATAGGTTCACAAAATGAGGAGAACATTTAGGAATGTTAAGCAATACAGTAGGTACTTCCTTTGTCTTTTCAGGAGTGATTGTTACAGTGGCCCCACTGAGAAAAACGTGTTTGTATTGGGGACAGATGGCAAACAGGTGGGAGGCGCTGCAACAGAGGATTTTGTCAGGTCTGTGATATTTCCCGTGCGTGTGAGAGTGCTGAGTGCTCTAATTCAGGAGTGATGACTCAAGGTGCCGAGTCTGACACAATGAGATCATACAGTGCAGCCGGAGTCCATCACATGAGCGGAGTGAATGACGCAACGGTGAGACAACATGCTGTGTGCACACACGGGCAGACGCCAAGAATTCAAAAGGTAAACAAACGGCATATCGTGTAAAGTGATGAAAACGCGACAAAAAAGTGATCAATCCTGGACGAAAAAGCAACACAAAAGTGACAAAAATGTGATGAAAACTACAAAAAAGCTATGAAAAAAAGCTACGAGAAAGACACAAAAAAGTAACAGACAAAAAAATGTGACTAAAAATGCGACAAAAAAGTGACAAAAAACATGATATAAACACGACAAAAAAGCAATGAAAAAGCCACAGAAATGCACCAGAACCACAACAAAAAAGTGACAAAAACCCAACAAAGGAGCGACAAAAACGAGGATGAAAACGCAACAAAAAGTCACCAAAAAGGGATAAAAACAAACCACAAAAAACTTGACATTTGAGAAAGACAAAAAGTGTCAAATAATTTGTTGCTTTGCTTTTCCAGTCCATCTTCCATCTCGCCGCCCGCGCCCGCTCTGCTGTTGTCTCCTGGAAAGGTCAGTATAGTCAAGCAGTTCAAAGCCTGCAGGACCCGCGTACGTACGTGGCATAATTGTTCACCTTTGTGATTGTATTTCAACTGAGGGATTCTCAATATATTCTTGTGCGTTTACAACGACAGAGAACAGGACAACTCAGGCCAATCTGGGCGAATGACGGTCAGACTGAAATGCAACGTATCCAGACTGGAAAGCTGTAGACACCGTAGACCCCGCGTGGTAAATGCCACAGTGTGTGTCCGTGTGTCTGGGCGCCAGGGAAGGATGTATGGATTTGAGCCGCCTCGTTGCCTAAGTGGGCCACTCGGAATAGCTCCCCGGGCCCGTGCCTCGCGCCAAGGACAGCGGCGTCTACTGTAAATGACTCTCCTTTTCTCCGGGAGGCGTCCCTTTGATGCATACCATCATTACCGTCCCTCCAGCTGATGTCGCCGTGCATCAGGTGCTCCTCACTAGCTCATGTCACGGAGCTGCGGCCGGAGCGATGCAGATGAGCCCGGATGGAGGTGTATACCGCGCGGGATCATTACGGGATGGTAAAGCAGAACAGTCTGCACAGGCGCGCAGTGAGCACGTGCGGAATGGACGAGGGTATTTATAGTCCGGCTGTCACGGAATGGGGCGATAATGTCGGTCACACCTGAGAGAGAGAGACTATAGGACTATGTCATATGCTAAAGCTTTTAACTTATCGGTCGTCATTTTTGCCTTTCCTAAATACAGGCCTTGCTAATAGTGTTGTTTTGAGTCTTCTTGTCTTCAGTCTGTGTTCCATTTTTTGAGAATTTTCACAGCGGGAGATGCTGGAGCGAGACATGCAGTGTGTTATGAGCAGGCGTTGGCAGTTTCACAGGAAGGCCTTCTCTGTGACGTCCCTGCAATGTCTCCGAGACCTGTCGGATACCGAGGAGATCTCAAAGAGACCCCACACGCCACTTTTCCCAAGTCTCCATGCAGTCTCAGCTGAAACTGAACCTGGTCGTTTCCACTCGGAGACTTGCCTTATCTCCAGAGGACGTCACAGAGACAACCCGAGTGTTCAACAAGTCCCAAGCGTTTTTGCTCAATGCACATCACGCTGGCAAACTATTGAACCACTGTGTGAAGAAAAATTAGTGAAACCGGTCACAAATGCACCAGATTATGTGCAGCATCCATTGAATTGGATCTGAAATGTCAACTGCATTCCGCACAGAGAGTATTTTGTGCGGTAAACGCGCTTGACGAACCGGTAAACTCGCGTAAATTCGAGCCGCTTTCGGTTCTGCGTCATTGACTGTCTGCTCTCATTTATACAGTAATAGGCACTGAAGGGCACAGGCTTTTATGATCATCCACGAGCCTTTTAAATGGAGTATATTCAAAGCATTAATCAGCATTTTTCTTTTTTTTTTTTACATATTTCGCAAAGATTAGACACATGTTTGCTGTTTTCTTGGTGTCAACTGTGAAACAAGCGCCCAATAGTTGGAGCACAGACAAAGGTGCCCAGTCCCTTTATTAAAAGTGAGGCAGGATTAAGAGTGCGACCGTGGGAGCACCAGCTTAAAAACAGGAGGTCACAGCGCATGCCTAAAGACAAGTATCCCTTACAGTTTTATTAGATTAGGTCCATATTTATGAACTTCCATTGCAATGCAGCTCCCCAAAGGCCATGCTAGTCCAGGGAGTGCTCGTTTGGGAAGCTTTAAATCTTTAGCTCATTAGTCTCCGACACAAAAGACAGCGCGTCTCATTGGTCACGTTCCATTCCAAAGTCACGTATCTCTGAAAGTCTGTGATATAGTAAATGGGGCATGGACCTCACAGCTTCATTAGATGCCACCCTGGGTGTTCGCCTAGGTCGCCTATGCCCAGGTCCAGTCCTGATAAACACAACATACTTAAAAGAGCAGGATAGATTTCACTTTTCTACAAATATAAATCGCTGTAAAAAGGAGGCAAAAATGTAGGATTACTAGTGGTCAGCCTATTAGTCCGACAACCCATTAGTCCAACGTGTCCTTGTTACGAAAATGTCCCATTGAGTAGGGGTTGAAAAATAAAATTAGGTTCAGGCAAGAGTCCACTGACCTTAAAGGGATATTTCAGGATTTTTGACATTGACAGCCAATCACAGCACAGCGCTCGTCATTGTAGCTGGAGCGCTCGTGCTTCACAGCTAGAAGGTCCCGGGTTCAATTCCCACCAGGGATGGGGCTATTCTGTGTGGAGTTTGCATGTTCTCCCCATATCTGCGTAGGTTTCCTCCGGTTTCCCCTACTACTAAAAACATGTACAATAGGCCAGGATGTATGAGAGTGTGTTTGAGAGTGCGCATGGGGGACGACGGATGGAAATTAGCCCAAGGCTACAATCCGGTGTGGCTTGTGCATTAACTTGCACTGTCCGTACCAAATAAACCAATACATTAAATAAATAAAAACAGTCTGACCCACTCCACAGTGCACCTGAGGCAAATCACTTCTAACGCCAGTTACCAATATAAATGTCTGTGTCTATAGAGTAATTTGAACTATTTTGCATTTAAAATAACTTATATTTGAGCAGCTTTGTGGTTGTAAGCTACGCAGTGGCGGAGTGATCTGCAAGAAAATAGTCCCTCAAAATGCGGTAATTCATGTGATGCAAGGTCAGTTATATTACTCTATCGACAGACATATATATAGCTAGTCTGGCGTTATAAGTCATTTGCCTCAGGTGCACTGTGCTTGGGTCAGACTGTTTTTAATGCAGGCTAGCTGTCACCGTAGAAATGCGCTAGCCTAGCACCACTAGACTCTTCAAATATAAGGACTGCAAGAATACAAAATATATATATATCTCCAGAAATCAACAACACTGAGGCCCTATGTCAAAAATCCTGAACTATCCCTTTAAGGCTATATCCACACGAAGACAAAACGCTTATATTTTCAGAAACTTTCTTTGTAAGCAGGAAGTCAGCTTAGTAAATGTGTGCGTCCACATGGGTCGACTCAGGTCTGTGAAAACGCCGTAATTCATCTGCCAGGCCTGTGTGTGGCGCTGTGACGCTAACACAGATAATAGAACAAGATGTAGAGGGCGCATGCGCAGTAAACTTTTGTAGAACGTAAACAGTGAAAAAGAAACGGATTCAAGGATTTACGATTTACAGAAGAGACGAGGAGGCGAGTTTATTCTTCAGACGTAACGGGACTAAAGCAGAAAAACCTGTCAGTGACCGGACTTTGACTGTCAGTCCAAAAACACAGACTGACTCGGCCGTGTTTTTCTACCTGTCACCTGTGGCTCACGGACTCCAGTGGAGCAAATGGGAGTAAAACCATCATAGATCCATGAGTAAAACTCATTATAAGGTCAGTAGATTATGGATAACAGACTCCACTCTGGGGCTGTGACGTCATCGTTTTAGTAAAAGTTGCGGAGACGTTGTAGCAACGGCGCCACGTAAACGGCGTTTTGAGATCTTTCCACTCTGGGACCTAGTTTGGAAAATGTTCGTTTACAGACCCCCAAAACGCCGGACTCGTATGGACGACACACTGGATTGGTGTTATCGTATGGACAGGGCCTAAGGTTAGGGCCAATGGTTGTATTGCTGGGTTTCAGGTGACATCACAGCGTTCTAACGGCCTATAACATTATATAGAGGTTACATTATTTCGTTTTTTAGGACATGTTTGGTCTTGTACAGAGAGATCATGGACCCAGTGACTGATATTAATTATCATTTTTGTAATTCATACATTTTCTTTTTAGATACGACTTTTGAAAGTGTAATGCAGTTAATAGGAAAAACTGTCTCCTGCCCCCCACTAGGTCCTGTGACATCATCACATTCGAGAACCTGCAACCCAGCAATAATGTCTCTCTAACACACAACACTGGGTTGGACTAATGGCACCATTGCTCAATGGCAAATTTTCGGAATAATGAGACATCAGACGAATGGGTAGTCGGACCAATGGCATGGCACCGATTACTAAACATGGATGAAACAAAGCATAACTCATGAAAAAAAAACATGTTTTTCATGAACGACTTCATGACCATATCTGTGAAAGGCGCTGTATAAATAAAGCTCTTCTTCTTTTTCTTCTTCGTAAAATGTTTTACATATTGCAGCTGCCTTTTACCCACGTCTCTTTGTTTTTATTTTTATTTTCATCTTACAGACATTGCACTTTTATTCCACCAATAGTTTATCAAGTTTTGCAGCAAGTTTGTTTCTCCTCTTTCCCTTTATCCCACGCCCCACAAGTGACTCTGATTTATGTTGCCCATTGCGTGCCTGACAACTCATTGCTTTCTGGCGTGAGTAGGCCTGTGCCCACCCACCACTGCTCTGTTCTCTCTCCCTCTCTGCAGCTTGTGCCTAGTCATCAGTAAAAAAAAAAAAAACATTTTTTAAAAGGCAAAAAAAAAAAAAGCAAACAAGAGGAATCAGCTAATCACCATTTGAAAGTATTGCGTGTGTTGAAGTTAGTGATGTAGAAGGTGGGAGTGAGCATGAGCGAGCGGCAGGCTAAGCTTGGCGACGCGCTGACCCCGAACGCCGGATTTGTCTCTTTTTTTTTCTCTCTCTCCACTGTTTCTGTCCGACTTATTACGACGAGCGAAAGAGAATTTAAAGTTCATGCAGGGGCTGAACTGGAGCGTGGCATCCCTCTCTGGCATTTTCACTGCTGGGAGTACAAGAGTGAACTGTATGTGCCCCAACAAAGACGCGGAGCTATATAGGGGTGCCGCTGGGGCGAATGCTGTCTTGGCGGACTGTCTTGTGTGGTAGTACTGTATATGGTCTCTGAGTTTCGGAAAATGCAGCAGCAGCTACAGTTAGCTCAGCAAGCAATGGCGTATTACTGGGGCTCCTGTGCCAAACAGTGATGGAACCTCTTCAACGGGATACACAACCGCTAATGGGGACTGTTGAGAAGCACCAGACTGAGGCAAATCCTCCATCAGGGGGCCAGGATTGTGTGCCGACAATAACTCCGATGTCATGGATGCAGGAGAAAGACAAGCCTCTTCTGAAGCAAATATAGCTTCTGAAAACACAAGCGAAGAAGCAACAAGACACAGGTGAAGAAGCAACAGCAATAATATGACACCCTGCAATCTTCCCACCGGCAGCATTGTGACCAAGAAGGTGAGCAGACGATTGAGACTTTGAGGAATCTCAAAGAACGACGCCAAACCAGAGACAGCATCGTATACAGACTGGAAATGGAAAGGGCCGCTAACTACAGTAAACACTTGAGGAGAGGGCCAGGGAGGCAGAGAAGAACGAAAGAGAAGCTTCAAACACTGAAAGCTAAACGCTGCCGAACATAAACTCAAAGATATCTGTCATTAGATCAAGCTCCACATGTTGTCGAGCCTGCGGTCAACCGTCCGTGGACAGGAGCAGGCCACAGCAGCAGCTCAGAGTCGAGAGGAGGAGCGGGATGACGGAGAAGAAGAGTCTCAATCGTGTCTTCAGTGTGATTGACACAATGTTGCTCTTTCACGAGAGGGCGACATTCTTGAGTCTAACTTGCAGTCGTCACTCAGTGGAGCACAAAAGGAGGAACTTTGTAAGCAGGTGGGGCAATTAAAATCTGCTCTCTTTGAGCAAGAGAAAGTCACATCAGCCGCTCTGAGTAGAGTATAGATCCTGCAAAAAGAGAGAAGCTGCAGTTCCTTCCCAGCTCTGGAAAAAATAAAAAAAACCTGCAGAAAAATGTGCATGGACTCCAATAGTGAAGGTGAACAGATTAAAAACTGAGTTCCATGAGGAGGAAAGGGCAAACAGAGAGGCCGAGGGCAACATTATGGGCTTCGGAGTGAAGTGAACGACATAGAGTCTGCTCTCTCTGAGGAATTCACTGAGAAGGCTGAATTATAGAAAGAAAGGGACAGGCTGCAGTTGCATAATCTGAAATCAGTGAAAAAAACGTCAGCAACACAGGAGGCTCTGAGAAAAGTAAAAACTCTGGAGAAGGAGACGGCAGAAAGAAATGGCCTGTTCTTGCACGGGCAACGGAAAATCTGCCCTTCTCGAAAAGAAGCCCTGCGAGCATTGTTAAAACTCTAGAAGAGGAAAGAGACGATCTTCAGTCCTCAGCGGAAAAACTAGAAACAGCCATAAACAAGCAGCAAACAGACATAGAAGTCGCTCCAACGTAATTGAGCTGGAGCGGGAGATTAGAGAGCAGAAAGCACAAGCCTTAGAGCAGAAGTTCAGCTGCGAAACTGAGCGATTGAAGGTCATCCACAGGAAAGAAGTGAGCGCGTTGCAGAGCTCAGAGGAGGGAAAAGATATAGGAGCTTTCTGACGCACTGAAAGGCTTCGCAGAAGAACAACCCTGCCTTGTTCGCACGCAACCATGAGCTGCAGAACACAGAGGAATGTCCGTCCCCAGTCGTAACCACAGACAAAAAACATGCACATTGTTACTCTCAGCTGCTACTCTTCTGTTCAGATGTTTCTGTACCTGCAAACGTCACGCCTTCCCAGAGGTGATAATGCTATTAGATATGTTCTCCAATTATGCATATCAAAATCCCAAAGCGTATTGACAGGAGAGCTTACAGCCTAAATGCCAGTGTAACACCTCATTTGAAAGCCAAGACCTTCTTAAAAAAAAAAATAAATGTATATCTGTGTATGTAGATCTGTGTGAGTGAAACACAACTTACGTCACACTTGCCATCCCTAACAATAACCCTAATCCCCTGATCAGGAGGGACAGCCGGTAACAGGTCAACAGTGACACAATGAAAGGAATTTCTGGCGGAGTCATGTCGTGGTAAACTTGTGAAACACGCCCAGCGGAGACAATGGAATAAAACCACCAACCTCTCCTTTGATTTTTCCAGCCCAGGAAGATGAGGGAAGTTCTTTTTTTACTTCTATGATGCGCGGCTCTGGGTTTTCTTCAGCGCATGTGGAGCATGCACTGCGACCGACCCATCGCTAGCTTTAACAAACGATAAGGTCAAATTGAATGCAATCACTATTATAGTATAACTTTTAAAACTTATGTTGATCACCTTAGCTTTGTTGTTGCACGTATAGATACATTTTGAACAATGTGTATATACACAACAAGTCAAACCACCCCCCTGATTAAATTTCTACGAATGCAAGGCAAAGTGAAACCATTATTTAGCGCTAACAACAAAAGCAGCTAACTTGTTGCAGTTGATTAGCTGTCCAGAGAGTTGTGTGGGAAGATTAGGACCGCTGCAATAATTATAGCAGAGGGTTAGAGAGCAAATACATATGCAGGGTTAGTTACTCATACATGCACAAAAGAATTGTATCATTAAAAAAACTTAAAAAGTAATATCGGCCACTTGAGCTTTATAAAGTTTGTTCCAGACTGCAGCAGCAAGAAAATCCTCGGTGCTTTGATTTCAATAAAGATCAACATTGACAGTAATTTCACCCGAATCATAATCCAATTCCAAAATTTAGCCCCCCGCCTCTCCCGCTGACTGACAGCATGCTCTGCTCCCATCCATCTGAATTCACTAATGCTAACTCTCGCTCGCTCATTTTGCCCGTAGACATCCAAAACGTTTAATAATGCGAAGCCGCGGATTTACTGTCTGTCACTGCGGGCTCTCCATTTTTAATCCTGAGGAAGGAGGAGGAGGTGGAGAGAGTGTTGACCTCACTCCGGCCCCGGTCGCACTGACAAAACCCATTAGCTAAACGCGGGAGCACCAGCGGATGCAGACACACACAAGCAGCTAGCAAACATGGGCGCAGTGTACGGAAATGCTAACCAGTGATTAAAGACAGAACAGCGTAGTCAGCAGAAAGGCCCGCAAGAACAGTGACTCAGTATGAGGCCAAGACTTGAGTCATAGAGTGGCGGCGGGCCTGGGGGAGGAGATGTATGAAGATAAAAGGCTGTATTATCATAAGATTTAGCAAAAGGGGATGTGTAAAGATGAAGAAAACGTCAAGAAAAAAATACAGTATTTCCTTGGTCTTTATGTCATCAGTCTGTCATTACCAGCCTGTCACTCTCATTTTTCTCCCTGTTTTAGCAGATATGGAAAACAGTAATGGGCCCTATCAAAATTCACAGTCAACAATACGCCACGTGATAGTCAGGTCGGAATTATTTTTTTGGGGGTGTCGTATTTTCTATTTAACTAGATGTGATTCAGATCTTTTTTAGGCATTTTTGCATGGATTCTTTTACTTTTTGTTCCATCCACCCACTGAAGCGCTCACTTTCTCTCCACATCTTTTCTATGTAGTTTGAATTAAAAAAAACTTGACCTGTTGAGAACCCCTGCTTTGGTGTATACGTCTTGAAGTAGGAGTGAGAATTGATTAGCAAAACAACACTTTTGAAGCAACTCTTTAGTCTATGTAGTTAGTGATAAGGTTAAGGTGTTCTATGACGCTACAGGGAAATGTGTCACCTGTATTTGAACCATTCTCAGAGCTGTGAGAACATATTCTGGTTAGTGGGTGCTGAGGACAAGATTGCCCCTCAAAATGCTTTTTTCTGTGTTTAATTCATATTTATTAAATATGAAAACCATCCACCAGGGGGTGCTGCAGCATCCTCAGCACCCAGGGTTCCCACAGCCTTGACCATCCTCCAATGGCATTGGGACAGGAACAGTATGCAACCATAGAGCAGTTCCTGCGGGGACATTTTCAGATTTTGAGCTAGGTGTGAAAGATAGACAGATAGATTGGTAGGTAGGTAGACTTTTATTTGTTATTCAGATGCACATGCACCTTGCTGGAGTTTTTAGTTTTTTTCATTTGTGCATGTTTTAGTAGTAAGGACGTGTTCAGTTCTTGTGGCAGGTCTCGTAGCATCGGGCCACAAAAGGTGCCACTTCAATGTCACTTGTAGCTGCTCAAAAGGTCCCCTAATTTCTGGCAATGGAGCCCAGGATCCATCGCCTTTAGCGGCAGAGCTTATAGTCAGATGGCATAAAAATGTCCCCATTGTTGGCAGGTTCCTACGCCATGTACCTTTATGACAAACTGAGCTGGCCATCTGTCCACAGGAGGAACCAGAGTGCTCAAAGGAATGTTACACTCACACAAAGTCATTACATATCAGGGCATCGACCCGGTTGACAGTTTCATCTGTTCATAAAACTCTGCAAAAAGTCTTGATAGATTAATAATAACAACATTTCTCCAGTCTCTTAGTGTAGCCGCCAACATGACAAATGAAGTCATTTACATCACCTCTAGTTCAATATTGATGGCAAAACTCTATATGAATATTAACTAAGGTTGTAGCTACTGTTGAAGCCTTCGGAATATCATGTTAGAAATGCTGAAATAAAGTTGGATCACATACACGAGATTTTATTGATTTTGTATTTCAAAGTTGGCTAAAATGCATTCGTTTGCGTGTGTAATTAAGTCCAGTTACAGTCAATGAGTGCATTTGGGCTTGTTTTGTTGAACCCCAGTGTGTTTGTGTGTGGGTGTGTGTTGTGCAGATGGCTAGAGGAAGATGCAGCCAGTGGTCGTGTCAGAAAGCATCTCGTCAAGGATATAGTATGGCGAGGAGGAAGGAACCAAGCAGAGGAAAGGGATCAAGGTGGACCACAGAGAATCTGGTGCTATAGTTCTGTCGTATTGTGTTAAATTTAAGCTACAAGGGCGGTACAGGCATAAGGAAGGTTATTGTGCTGTAAAAATATGGATTTTTCAGTGTTCAATGATTTGCGTAAAGAGTATCTTAAATATCACCACAGTCATAGTCAGTGTACTGGGGCCAATTAACAGAAAATGAAAAAAATCGTATCCATTCTATGCTCACTTCTTTGTCATGGGTCACCACAGTGCCTGACCAAACAGTAAGTCGCCACAAAAAAGGGGGGTTCGCTCTTTCACAATGTGAGACCGATGAATCCTTGCAATAGCGGGCTGTGGGGTTTCAGACAGGGCCTTCTATAGCACGCACTCAAACGCATATAAACTGAGCGACAATAGCTGTTTGGATAAAACTGCCTTTTTGCGTGGCACTTGTTCGCCAAAGGATGTATCAACATCCTTTGGCGAACAAGTCGGAATGGCGGGGTGTAACCTACGGAAACACACGACACATGACAGGTGGAGATGAGCGCATTATAATGTGGAAAAAGACGTCTGTTTTTAGGAGATGTTTTTTTGACAGAGCGAGACATCAGAGATCAGCTTAAACGTAAAATCCACCATAACAAAAAGATACTAATCTTACAGTTTGGTGCTATATGAGATCCCTTTTTAGCACTCGTGGTCTCGTACCTGTTCTCTGCGCAGCTGACGTGGGGAAACCCTTCTCCTGTTCGGGGAGCAAAGCGTTTACGTCCCGCTGTCGTTCCTGCTGTTTTGCTATCGAAGCTCTTCAGAAAGAAGGGGTGCCAAATTTCCGCGATTAATAAATCCACTTCATTTTGCCTCGTTCGGACATTTCACAAGAGGAATATCGGTTCATCCGGTTTAGTGGAGCCTGTACTTCTGATTTGCTGGAACATCTTGCCCATGCGCATTACATTAGGGGTAGCTAAAAGGCCCTTACTCTCTTGGGCTTACTCCCAATATACATCGAATTTTGATTGGCTCAGTCACGCTGAGTGTCAATCACGTGTGCGGCCTGACAACACTGGGCCAGCAGAATCTGTGGAGAAGGCCCTACACATTATATAAAAAAAAAAAATCGAAATTAAATATACTATTAAGACATTTTACACTTTTTTTTTTTCTTTTTCATTTGGCCAGGGCCAGCAGAGAAGGCCTTGCTGGCCCTGGCGGCACACCACTAAATCCTTGTCATCCATGTTTTCTTGCCATTAGGGAAGAAGAAATCCTCAATTGATGGAATGACCTAGTCATTCATTCTTTGGGCTCATGGTGTTGCTAAACGACCAACTCCAGCAACCCCAGGTCATGACAGTTAGCTAAATCTAAGTGAAGAAAACATACCTGGTGTGTTCTGTTGGTTGCCTTCATTCTCTCAGGTTTGAGTAATCCTGTTTTCCTCAGGTTTGTTCCTACTGCCAAAATGCTCTGATTTGGATTAACTGGAATTTCCTGCGCAATAGATAGAACCCAACAGTGTCACAGACCCTCTCTGAGCTGCTCTAGTCTGCACTCAAACTGTGTTAATTACGGTACCATTAATTTGTTATCTTGCCTTTGGCTAAAATTGTGGTTGGTTTATTTTCTACCATGGTTTGTTCCCAGTGCTGCCAGCCCTTACCAAGTGCCTTTTCCATACATCTAAATTCTGAAACGTGAACCATCAATGCTGAGCCTCCCCACTTTACGCACATATGTCATTGCACATTTACTGTTAGGGTTTAGGTTTTGTTCCCCCCCTCTTTGTGTTTTTCTCTGTGCAGAGCTGGTGGTTGACGGGGGCGTGGCTGCCGGTTGCTCATCCGGTTGCCGCCGCTGTACTCTGGATTCTTCCTGCTCTGTCCCGCTGCCAGCCTGCCCTCGTCACCTCAGCCACTTGAGTCTTGTTCAGAATAAACTGTTAAAACCACCACTGCTTCCGTCTCCGCTTTGGGGTCCTACTCTGCAAAATACGATACGGAACTTCCCATACACAAAGACATAGGTGAAAGTTTTGAGCTGGAAAAACTACCCCAAACTTAAGGTTAAATATAAAAAATGTTTCCTCTTCACTTGTCTCCATGATTTAATAAGGAAGCCTATTTCAGTCTTGACAAGTGGACTCTTCTCTGTTTGTTTCCCATTGGATTCAATAACACTGGCGCTGCCTCTTGCCCACGGCTATGAATATAATTTTTGGGGGCAGTCCCACAGAACACAGCAGTGCCTCAAGATCGGGGATTTATTCTTTTTCGAGCGCACGAAACAGTGCCTGGCCAATCAACCGAACTTTTGGACCTGGCTTAAACTTTGAGATATACTTTTGGCCATCCAGAGAAAGAGAAATATGGTAGAACAACGTGAGTGAGACAGAGGGAGAGAGGGAGAATGTGGCTCAGAGGAAGGAAAGTAGAGGCGGATACAGTTGTATAAGGTAAGATGGGGTTGGGGGAATATGAGGATAACGCGCACTGAAGGGGGAGTAAAAGATTTCTGCTTTCAGAATACAGAATGCATTTGCCCGAGTGTAAGCAACTGGCTCTGGAGTAGCTTTGACTGTTAAAAGTGCAGGCTTTGGTTGGGCATAAAATCAAATGAACACTTTAAGGGCACCAACAGTCGCGACATTTTGGCTCTACAGCCAGACAAATCCAAGGGAAGTGCTGAAACGCAGTTAGGAAGCGTGTGGGAATCTCTTATTGATGAACATTGGGTCGCTCCCTCATTTCATATGCACCTCTCTTGAGTAACTGATGCAGAGACTTTCTTGTGTTTTAAGGAAATTCAATACGAAACTCCCAATTCTAATGGTCGCAATTAGCGAAGGCTGAAACAGTGGTCGTCACTTTTTTGACGAGGGGGGTTTACCAAGCATCTGAGCCGCTGTTCTCCTGTTCAGACCTGGCGCTTTATGAAAAACTCAGTGAATTAGGCACTCTTATGAGATGACACGCTCATGTTTGCATCCTCATTTATTCAGCTTCAGCCGCGTAACTCCTACCATTGCAAAGAAAGATCTCTGCGCTTGTGTCTTCACATTTCCCACAAATGCAGATCAAATTGAGTCAAAGTTGAAAGGAAGCAAACATTTACCCCTCAAATGAATTATTCTTATATTATTTGGCTAAGTTAGAGTCCAGACAGCGAATTGACCGGTTGAACACTCGTGCTAGCCCGAAGCAGTTTCCCCAAACTCACGCTTCACTCAAGCCTCATCATCCGCTTTACAAACACATACATAAAGCTGTCCTTGAAGTTACTGGTGTGGCCCTTTGAAGACAGGGAAACATACTGTCCAATAGGTTGCGTTCACGATTTAGAATTCCATTTCAGTTGGAGGGCAGGTGTCAATACAAGTCTATGGGAGAGAAACAGTTTTTGAAAGAAATTTCCAAAAAGAAAATGTCCAAATGTTTTCTGTGATCATCATGTGACAGGGATTGGATTCACAAACCTGACATGTGAATTTTATGGCTGAAAGTCCTTTCTACTGGCCTACATCAAGCACATGTTATTGAATATTGTCTCCACTTTTGGACGCCTTTGTGAAGAAATAATTAGACATATGTTCATATCTGCTGGAAGGTGTGACTTTGAACTTTCTGTCAGTTTTTGTTTCTTGTGAATTGGCCCAATAATTACAGAGATATTAGCAATGATTTAAGACTATAAATCTGCATTTTGAGCGTTACTATGGTTACGGCCGTGGAATTTTCAGTTGCCCTCCACCTCAATGTTAAACTATAGGCTCTTTAGAACGCTGTGATGTCACGTGAACGCTACCTATTGCCACGGTCTGCGAAGAGTCCCGCTCCTCCATGCGATAGGCAAATCCGAGCAAAACTCCAAAAACACGATGCACGAGTGTCCTTGAGCTTCGGTTTGGTCTGTCAGTGAATCCTATGATAAGCCTGTCTGTCTTCTTAGTTTAGCCGTTTTCCCCTGGTTTACAGAGCCATGTTTACATTTCAGACCCACAATACTGCAGCGGATAATGCTAATATTATTTTTTATGGAAAATGAGTCGCGGGTCAGATTTAATTGTTTGCCCTTGAGCCGCCTATTGAATAAGCCCAGTCTAAACTAAGTAAATTTAAAGTCAATGAAATTTCGCATTGTGAAAGTGGAGGGGACCAAACAACCACTTTTCAAAAGTGTCACGGGACTTGTCCCCTTCACAATGAATGGGTCTGACGCCCATGCATGACAGGCAGGGAGTTACTGGTGGACAGTCATTAGTATCATGTTAAAAACATTGCATCGGGAGCAAAGAATTCATCAGAGGAAACTCGCATTTGCATGTATATGGGTTTATGTGAAAGAAAGCATCACCTATGCACATCGAGATGACAGCTTCCCACTCATAGCTCAAACTATGATAAATTTGACTTCACAATAAAAAGGTAACAATGGTTTAATGATCCTTTCAAATTCAATGACTTTGTTGTTCACGTTGCTGCTTTGAGTAGTGTTCCTTCCACTTTCTGTAGTGAGGGGAAAAAACTCAAGAAGCTAAAGTACAGAAATTGCTTCAAAATCTGAAATTAATATCTAAAAAAAATGTCTGTCTGATATTTAGCATAAGTTTTCTATGATTTCTCCAGCTAATGTGCCTTTAAAATCGGCTATAACCGCTTGACCCCGGACTCGCTGATGCTAAACCAAAGTCTTTCACACATGTTCTGTCCTTCCCAATCTCACACCTCTGTACCTGTATCTCTCTCCGCTCCTCCATTATGGTTTTGTCGTCCGCCTCGCATGCCCACTCATGTGCATCGTGTACAAGCTAGTGCGAGGCAAGCGGAGGAACAGGCGATGATCCGCGGCCGGACCGGGGAGAGGCAAATTACGACGCCCAGCGTGTTGCCGCGATTTGAACCAGCGGCTAAACCGTCGGGGAGGAGCGGGAACAGTTGGTCACTGCGAGCTAACAGTGGCTAGGAGCTAATGCGCTAATGACACGGATATGGCACACAGAGCGGCTAATTGAAGGGCTGAGGGCAGAGGAGCGCATGCTGACATGCTAACACGCGCCGGATACAGACGGGAAGTTATGGGGCTAAATTGGCTTGGCAGCAAAGTAGTGTCACACATTTAGCATTGTTTTAATACATATGTACTTACATTTGCTTTCACTCAGTGGTAGTAATTCAGAGAGTAAACCCATCAATTGGAAGATTTGTAGTTCTTTTGCAGTGACAAGCATTGTTAAAGCTCCTATTCCTGATGGCTTTGTTTTGTTTTGTTTTGTTTATCAGTCCAGGGATTAATTCCCCCTTCTAGTGCATATGACACATAATAATGTTGTATTTATTTATGTATTAGTTTATTTGACAGGGACAGTACACATTAATGAACATTTCTGTAAATGTGTCAGTATTAGCTGCAAAGCTAGTTTTCCAACTGTTGTCCCTGGGCAAGGTGTATAATTAACAATTATACATCTAATATAACAATTAGATAGATAAATACTTTATTGATCCCGAAGGAAATTATGCATTAGTCTCTTGATCACATTCACACAAACAGAGCAGGATCTACAAAATAAAAAAAATAAAAATAAACACATTTAAAAGAGAGCAATAAATACAAGAAACGTTAAGTTAAGGCACTGCAAGATAATGCTCAAGACATTTCCCTCTCTCCTCTTCCTCTGCTCCTCCCTGACGTGGCTCTGTTATAGAGATCATGAAACATTACTTAAACTTAAAACTTAAGTATAAGTCTAAGTATATAGCCTCAACTTAAAAGTTGAGGCTATATACTTACATACTGTAACAAATGTTGATACAATTCATACATTAATAACATCTCAATGTTCGTTCTGTGACTTGCACAATAGAATGGAGATTTTGGTACAAGGGCAAAACATAGATTTTGAAAAAAAAAAATATTCCTCATTTGCACCGGAATGACATTTTCCGTAATGTTTATTGTTTCACTTCCTTATTGGACACTGGCAGGAAGTGACATACGTAGAGGTAAATATTTTTAGCTGTTGCCTTGCCAACCATGTTGTACCAAACAGTTTGTTAAGTGTGACATCACACACAATGACAAGCTATTTCCAGGTCCAAACTGTTGAGTGTCCCATAGACGAACACAGCAGCAACAACAAAATGCAACTTTATCTGAATCTCCTGCTGAAATACACAAGCCCAAAAATATCTCACAATTTCTCCAGGTAAAATGAAGAGATTTTTAAAATAAGCCTTCATTGTGTATGGGAAAAATGATTTGGTAATTAATGTCAGAAAAGACATTAGTAAATGTAAATCCAGAATTAGATGTTTATAAAGAGCTTTATGTCAGCTCGATACAAACGTGCGAGGAATGAGAGAGTCAAATCTATGGAGACATTTGTGAGAACCTTCTGCATCCAAGTATAAAGTGTTTTTAGAGATCATTTAAGAATGAACTAAACGTACTCCCTTCCTGTTGCTGCCACCAGTCTTTATAATGTGGCATTGTTTGTCTAAAGCCACAAGATGTCATGTCTGCTGATAGTCATTGTAATTTATAAAGAGGAACCTACCGATTGAAAGGTTGATAGTTCAATTCCAGCAGCACTGGTCACTGCCATTGTGTTCTTGGGCAAACAGTTTTATTGTGGTTCCGGGTATACAAAAGCCAGTTTGGGCAGAAATGTAGATATTCTTTGGTCATTATCATTCTTTCAACTACTCCCCTTATTCACAATCACACAGATATTGGAAGTTCTTGGAAATACTTTGATTGTACTGTGATGTTTTCAGAGTTGGAAACTGTACTTGAACTTGTAATTGTTATTGAACATTTGTCAGTCCAGCAGATAAAGTTTAAACACATATGTTTTCCTTGGTTGTAGAAGACATTCAGTTCAGCATGCAGTTTAAAACCACTCATTTTACTAAAACATGCTGAACAAAAAAACAAACAAAAAGTCGTTCCGAACATTGAGAAGCATCTCTGTTGTCTGGTCGTTGTCGCAGTGCACAATTGGACACATGTTGTTTATTGTGTTGTCAGTTGTGAAGATGTGTGAATAATTGAATGGGAGATCATCTCTTATTCATGGAGAATACTGGAGCGATTTGAACAATCCCCTCTGATTCCCAGACATTCTCATCAGATGTTTTCATCAGCTCACACCTGTCAGCTGCAAACTCCTCAACTCATTTCTCTGAGCGCTTTGGAGTCATGACATCCACATTTCATCTCTCTGCACTGCTCTTGGTGGAACTGCTCGTCCATGGACCCCAGGATCAGTGCTTGAATTTTGGCTTTGACCTGTTCATACTGAGGTTGACGTTATTCCAAAAGATAAACTATTTTCGACGAAATCTCCTAAACAGAAAATATACAAATGTTGAATGTGATAATTGTAGCACCCAGTCAATATCAAGAACCAGAACTGATGGTTGAAATTACTTTTATTGATGCCGTCCATTGTCATTCACCATCGTAAGAGCTGGGCAAGAACAAATAATTTGAATCAAGTACCCTAATAAATGTATTGTTACAAACCTTACTCTATCCCCAAACTAAAACCTTGCAGTTGGCTCTTTGGCTCCATTTATGTTTTTGTTAACTTTGTCTGTTTTTACTTTGCATCTTTCCGTTTACGTAACCTTCTCTCCTCTAACCAGAAAGTTGGCAAAATAAAAGCATATACCTTTAATGTAGTCACTACGATATACAGCGGGAACCATATGTTTGCATACACTTCATAAAAAGAAACATTTGCATTTTTTTCTCACTGTCTGACATGAAACCAGAATTAACCTTTTTTTTTTTTTTAGGTAAAGTAGAATTTTAAAAATTATTTCTATTTGTCAAAGTCCAGAAAATTGACAGAAAGATTTTTTTAGAAATGTTTACTTACTTACTTTTTACCTAAAACCAAAAGTTTACCTACATTTCATTAATATTTGGTAGAATTGCCTTTAAACTGTTTTTTTTTGGGTCAAACGTTGGATTTCCTTCCACAAGCTTCTCACAATAGGAATTTTGATCCATTCATCCATACAGAACTGGTGAAACTGAGCCAAATGTGTAGGCCACCTTGCATGCACATGCCTTTTCCGCTCTGCCCATACATCAAGATCAAGACTTAGTGTTTTCCACTTCAAAACATTGACTTTGTTATCCTTTAGCCATACCAGTTTGGCAGTATGCTTTCGGAATTGTCCATTTGGAAGAGCCATCTGTGCCCAACCCTTAACTTCCAGGCTGATGTCTTGAGATGTTGCTCCAATATTCCCACATAGTCTTCTTTCTTTATGATTTCATCTATTTTGTGAAGTGCACCAGTCCCTCCCGCAACAAAACAACCCCAAGTTGGGATGGTGTTGTCAGGCTTGCAGGATTCCCCCTTTTTCCTATAAACGCGATGATGTCATTATGGCCCAAACATTTTTTTTTTCCCGTCAGACCACAGGATGTGTCTCCAAAAATTAAAGTCCTTACCGTTTTTTCATTTGCAAACTCCAAACTGGATTTTTAATGTTTCTTTTGGAGTACGAGCCTCTTCCTGGCAGAGTACCCTCTCAGGCCTTGTTGGTACAGTACTTGTTTCACTCTGGATAATGACAAAATGTTACCAGTTTCAGCCAGCAGCTTTACCAGGTCTTTTGCATTTGTTCTTGGGTTGATATTCACATTTTATACCACAGCACGTTCATCTCTGGGACACAGAACTGATTTCTAATTTGTATGATGACTTGTCATTTCCATCATTGTTTTAACCAATGAACCTGGCACCTCAAGTGTCTTGAAATTTCCCTCAAGGATCAATCAGACTTGTGGATGCTTCCAACAACATGACATCGTCATCTGGCCTTTCCCAAATTGTTTAAAGGTATAGTAATCTTAGTGTATGTAAACTTCTGACTTTGTAAAAGGTAACAAAAACATAAAACAATTAAATCTATCTCTTATTTGTCTGGCATTTGGCAAATAGAAATACATTTTTAATTCTACCTAAAAAAATTAAAGTTAACTCTGGTTCCATGTCATACAGTGAGGAAAAATGCAAATGTCTCTTTTTATAAAGTGTATGTAAACATGGTTCTCACTGTAAGTAGCTAGCTTGACTCTGTTGGACGTTACAATCATCACACCTGTGCCTATGTGCCTTCTTTGGGAGACCATTATGAGAAAATAACGTGACTTGCCTTAATTTGTGTTGAGAGAAAAGACATTAGACTTGGTGCCAGTTTGTGTTTCATGCAGTTAGACCCAGTCATCAGGGAAAACCTATACAGTACTATAGACCAGGTCAAAACAACAGCATTTTGACGGTTCTCACCATAAAATTCTAATCTACCCACCACCTGAATTTTAAACTATAGGCTCTTTAAAATGTTGTGACATCATATAAACACAACCTATTGATTGGTTGGCAATGGGTGAAGAGGTTGTTGGCACCAATTGACAGCCACGTTTCCATTAATCAGCTCCTGTGCAGCTGAGGCTTCAATTATAGCTTACCCCTACCAAGCAGAGTGGATTAATAATGCATTAAAAAGGTCCTTTGGCTGTCTGGAAAGATGCTAGGATTTTTCTATCCATGCTGAGTATTATTAGGGGTCCCCTTTCAATAGATGGCCAAACATCCATTTTGAAATATATATATATATACACACTGTATATTTTTATGATATTCCCACGTTTTCACCTTCAGTATGCACCAACTCATTGTTGCTGAATCGTGTGACCTACTTGGAAACTCTGGCTTGTGCATTTAAAAATAGCTCCCATAGCGTACAGTGTAAACCCTCTGATCCCAATATAACGGGGAGAAATCCTCGGCGCACCGCACGCCGTTCCTTCCACTCTGCTGACCAAACAAAGCGCGACACATGCGCATGGGCAGCACAAATGCTATACATTGCCAACGTCGCGCGCGCAAGTCTAGCCGTAGCTAAAGTGTCATCCTGTGTTTGTCTGCTGTATGTTCCCATGACCTTGTTAACTTGCGGAGCGTAAAAAGAAAATCGGAGAGCGCACGCGGTACAACCTCTTGGGTCCTCTTCCGCTATCAGCAGGATCGGCTTCTCAACACCTGTGTGGCCAAGCAAAGTGTGGGGAGAATACCAATGCACCGATTTAGGTTTACTTGGTAGATGCTGTTCACAAGTTAATTTAATGGTTATATAAAGGTGGCGGCAATGTGTTTTAAAAAGGGATCCATCACACTCTGCCTGTACCTGTGCTGTTTTGGTTGCATTGTTTATTTTAGCAGGCCCTATGTGCACTTCCCACAACAAAGTCACATGCTAATGTTGTCTTGGACCGCCTTTAGCTTTGATTACAGCACGCATTCGCTGTGACTTTGTTTCAATAAGCTTCTGCAATGCCAAAAGATCCAGTTGTATTCATTTTTCACCAAGATATTGTATTGATGATGGGAGCGTGTGAGCACTGCGCAAAGCCTTCTCCAGCACATCCCAAAGATTCTCGATGGGGTTAAGATGCTGAGTTGGCCAATCCATGTGTGAAAATGATGTCTCAAGTTCCCTGAATCACTCTTTCCCAATGTGAGCCGGATAAATCCTGGCATTGTCCTGGGAATCAGGGAAGCAGAAATCCATTGGTAGAAAAGCCTGGTCAGGATGTTCAGGTCGTTCAGGTTGTCAGCTCATTCTGTGGGCACATAGTGTTGCTGAACCTACCTGACCAACTGCAGCGATCCCAGATCAGAACAGTTATTTCTGGTGGCCATTTATGTTTTTTTATTATTGTAATATTTTATTTTATTTTATCAAGATCGCGAATACAAGCGGCCGAAATGAGTTTCCTTCGCAGGGTGGCTGGGCGCACCCTTCGAGATCGGGTGAGGAGCTCAGTTACCCGGGAGGAGCTCGGATTCGAGCCGCTACTCCTCCACGTCGAAAGGAGCCAGCTGAGGTGGCTAGGGCATCTGTATCGGATGCCTCCTGGTCGCCTCCCTCGGGAGGTGTTCCAGGCATGTCCTATTGGGAGGAGGCCTCGTGGAAGGCCCAGGACACGCTGGTGGGACTATGTCTCCGTGCTGGCCTGGTGTCGCCTCGGGGTCCCCCCAGAACAGCTGGAGGAGGTGTGCGTGGATCGGGAAGTCTGGGCATCTCTGCTGAGACTGCTGCCCCCGCGACCCGGCCCCGGATAAAGCGGAAGAAAATTGATGGATGGATGGATGAATATTTTATTTTTTTTGAAAATACAAATCCAAGCTCTTTAGTAGTAGAAGAACAAACGACCAGTGTAAAGATGATTACTCAAACCTATGTGAAAGAAGCAAAATGAGGTAATAAAGAAATAATAATGCATTGGTTTTATACAGCACTTTTCTACACACTCAGATGCTTTACATTGCATTATTTATTCACTCCATACTCGGTGGTGGTAAGCTACTATTGTAGCCACAATCGACAGTGCGCAAAGCCTGCAGACAAGTTCACTTTAATCATTCTGATCTCATGGGGAAAAATGTCCTCTGGTGTCTAATCGTTTTTTCGATGTGCTGTGTTTATGAAGACAAAAAACTCAAGCCGACACAAGAAAAAAAACATATCACCACATTTGAATAAATAAGCACTGAAAACATTTGCTCGTCACCCCATTGATAACCGCACCGCATGGCTCTAAATAGTCATGCATCACAGCCATTGCTCATGGGAGGCATTGTTTAGGCATATCATTTTCTGAAACAGATACGCCGCTATCACGCCAGTAAACACCGACGCAAGTGAGCAATTAGTCCCAAGTTTATCTGTAAGCGGCAGAAAGCACGGCGACATGCACAGCGTTGCGATAGTGATCCTTTTTACGAGAGGCCCAGACAATGCAATAATCATAAGCGGGCTAAACAGCTAAGGTAATTTCCCATCTTGGTTTCTCATTTAGGGCCTTATCAAACAGCACCCACACACGCCGCTACAACACACATTGTGGCACACATTAAGATCCCATTCACGCTGATTGGCCGTTAACAGCAGATTACACAATAACACTGAAGGAATAAAGCTGTCCGCACTTTTGCATGCACTTTTATCTTGTTAGGCAGCAGTTGGTTGGTCGGTACGACGTTAGGGGATGGCAAAGAACTTCTAAAAACCTCCACGTATGTAGTCTCACCAATCACAGCGGTTTACTCGTTTTTCTTGCTTTCTCTCTCTTAAAGGCATATTTGTGTAATTCAAAGTGACGTCAGTAAAAATAAATAAAAAATCTGTCTTTTCAAACTGTGCTTTGTACTTGTCTGAGGTGCCAGGTTTGCTGACACAAAATGACCATGAGTTTCTATGGCTTTTCCTTTGGTTTTCTTCGCGGGCATTGTTGAGTAACGTTACTTTTAAAAGTAACTTGTTAAGTCAGCTTGTTTCTCCTCTGGAAAAGTAGCTCTTTACGTTACTGCGCTACTTGATTGTGAAGGTGACGCGTTAGAGTACTATATACTATATCTATCTATATACAGTGAGGAAAATAAGTATTTGAACACCCTGCGATTTTGCAAGTTCTCCCACTTAGAAATCATGGAGGGGTCTGAAATTGTCATCGTAGGTGCATGTCCACTGTGAGAGACATAATCTAAAAAAAATTTATGATTTTGTAACTATTTATTTGTATGATACAGCTGCAAATAAGTATTTGAACACCTGTCTATCAGCTAGAATTCTGACCCTCAAAGACCTGTTAGTCTGCCTTTAGCAGTTTTTCTCTCCATCTTTGTTTTGACTTCTTGTTCTGTTCGTTATATTCATCCTTTGAAATAGGTGAAAATCTGTTTGTAAAAATGCACCTGGAATAAAGTTAACAGACATGTCTTTGCTTTGGCCTAGCACCAAGTTGTCTTTTAAGTTTTGGGAATGTTATGGTATCGTTTAGCTTTAGGTTGCAAGTAGCAGTTTTTCCAGTCTTCTTACCGGGTTCCACAGGGAGTGTGTCATTAAGTCCTTTTTCCGTCTCTAAGGCACAAATCTTGTACTGTAGTATGCAAATTTCTTGTTGATACATCTGACAACTTTCACAAGGAGATGTTTGTGTTAGTCCCTCAGCTATGTTGACAAGATTGTCGTCGCTGGTTCGTCAAATAAGTTGTAAAAATTGCATAAAAATGATTAAAAGCCTTGGTTCACTTAAAAGAAGAGAATAAAATCATATCCAAGACATGTGCCCAAAAATGAAATGATTAAAAAGCTCTATTCATGAGCATTCAAATAACACTTTAGGGGAGGCCGGATAGACGGTTTACGCACAACTGCAAGCCTCTGGAGGGTCCTACACCTTGATGTTTGGGAGACTCCAGAGGCACCAGCAGCTTCAAATACCTTTGTGCTGCTTTGTAGCAGCTGTTCTATTAATCTGATTGTTTGTCTATATTTGTCTGGCGGAAACCGTCCTCATTGTGCCTTTATCTGCACAAACCCGTGTGTGCTCTGAATCAGCCACAAATCTCTTAACAGTACGATGATTATGCTTAAGAGAGATCCTTTTTCCTTCCTATATTGCTTAAAAATAGTGGTCTTCTTAATAATGGTGAACGTCCTTTTTTCAGTAGGTTTTCCCTTAACTGGGCTTACCTGACAACTAATCATCCCAGGCGTCTGAGATTGATGTCCGTGATTCAAAGAGTGCTGAGACACAATACCATCCATGAGTTTCATTGAAAAACTCTTTTTTTTACCTTTATGACACTGAAATACAATTTGCATAATAATTTGGAATGCGGTGTATCTAAACAGTTTGGCCCTGTCAGATACTGCGCCAGTTTTTCAACAAAAAGGACGCCTGTAAAGGAGCTCTTACACATTACAAAGTGCATTGAATTGGTAATAATAATCATAAACATTCTGAACTTGATTTAGATTAATTGTACAGCTTTCCTCAATCACATAACCAGCTACGAGTTTGTTTGTTGATTACATTGAAAGGACCGATGATGCCAAATGCTATACGTTGTTGTTTGGGAGGCGAGGGCGAGCTTCATTGTGTTTTTTTCTTTTTTTTTCATATTGTCCTTTTTGCCAGTAAACTCTGCCATGTTGCCGACTTCATGTGAAGTTTTGGAGGACACAGTGTGCAGGAAGAAAGGAGACGAGGGAGAGATCAGGACCAAACTAACGCGTTACTGATTTGAAAAAGAAACTAGTACTTTATTACCTGCAGATGCAAAACTAACGCGTTACTTCACTCGTTACTCGGGAAACGTAATCGGAGTACTCTAACGCGTTACTAAGTAGGGCGGGTGCTGTCCGGGGGCACTGTGCTTTGGCTGTACACAAGTAGATAAAACCCTGCTGCAAACAGATCATTTTAATGTTCCTGTAAAATTACCTCTCCAAATTTAAATGAATTCTGTTAATGACCCTTATGTGTATACATGTACAATGCATTTAATCATTTTGCATTTTTTAAAAGTATTAAATGTCAATGTCAACTTTATTTGTATAGCACATTTACAACAACGCTAGGTGCCCAAAGTGCTTTGCATATAGGGATAATACACAAATAAACAATATGAAAATAGAGAGTAAAAAAAACACACATTATAAAGTAAAAATGCAGCTCAACTTTTAACAAACAACAACGCAAACAGGTGTGTTTTAAAGTGATAGTCTGTAAGTTTGCAAAGTGAGGAGAGAATTTGAAAGTAAACAATGAAATTCCTCCCCTCTTTAACCAGAAAGCCCTTCTTAGTTTGCAAAATGAGGAGAGCAGGAACAGAATTTTCCAAAGTAAATAATCAAGCTCCTCCCCCTCCCTCCTGATTGGACCTGACAGGCTGGTTTCACAGGAGAGGTTCGTCTCATTGGTCACTGTGGGAGGGTACTAGACTCTGATTAGTTATTGAGATCCAGGAAGCAGGGACTTGACAAAAAATAATATACACATAATATTTCTTTCTTTACATCAAAATGAAAGACCAGGTGGTTGATTTTGCACGTTTAATAACATTTGTAAAACATTTAAACTTCCAGACTATCACTTTAAGAGCAGTTTTTCATAAAAATAAAATGGATTCTATTTTTTGCCACAGTAATCTGAATCACCACAGGTGCTAATTGTAGAAAAATTATCCACTTCAGTACAGACAGATTTGTTTTAATAATTATTATTAAGATATAAACATCAGTCCACACAGCTGCATTGGGTAGGTGAGAACTAGAACACACATTAAAAAAATGCTAATTAAACACTGTGGTTGCTGCGGATTTTCTTTGATAGGCATCATGTCGGACCGAGGTGCCATAATGTTGCTGAAAGGTTGTCATGGCCTGTAAACGGCCCATAGTTTCTTTTTAAAGGGTTCAGTCATTGGTGTGAGTGCAGAGGTCGTGCAGGACTAAAGAATCTTCACACCATGCAGAAAAACCCATGGATAAATGATTAGGGTTTTGATGGGGTATCGCCCCCTTTATCTAGTTGTGAATTTGTATTTTTCCTGAAAGTGTGCCGTGTAGGGCAACAAACTGCTGTCGTTCATGCCAACCGAATGTTTCTCAAAGCTCAGATAATGTGGTGAATCCATGTTTCATTTTCTTCAGAATGCAATTGCAAAAGCCAATCTTGTGAGAAACCAAGATATTTCCCCCCAAATCGTTCACCCCCTCGCTTACAGCCACGCTGCTCAATTGATTCACTCCTCTTGGTTGCCTGATGAGGCTATTTGACAATTCAAGCATTCAAACTTACTCACAGTAATGTAAACATAAGAAAGCAATTAAATGGCGCTGAGGAGAAGGGCCACTCAAGTCTAACGTGCCCTTGTTAAACTTTTATTGCTCCTGGTGTTTGTACTGAGCTAAATATGACAAATTAGATCAAATAGCTTCAACCAAACCCAGGCAGCTGTGGGATTTCTAACATTAATATAAAAGTAATGAGTCTGTAAAAAGCCCTGCGAGTATCCAGCATGATGATTCGTTTAGGCCACCACAGTCACAATGGACATGTTGCATAAGCCGGCGCAAAGACAGCGTCTGGCCGGAGCCTATGTTATATTTATGACACAGACATGGACTGTGTGTGTGTATATATATATATATATATATATATGCGTCATGTGAACATATAGGCAGTGCGGTGTATGGGCGAGGCGACACTGTGGGCAATTATGAAGGCGCGTGGCGGAAGGGTCACCCACAACAATATCACCACACGGTCATTAACATTTTATACTCTGGCGAGCATTAGCCGTTCGGAGAGAAGACAGCCCAAAAGCATCCGCCAGCGTAATGTCACAAGCGATGTAATGCTGCGCTGGAGATGACCTGTCAAGTGGGTTCGAACAGTGAAGAAAGATGAGTTGCGGGAAGGGAAATGGCTTGAATGCACTGTGCCTATGTGTTTCAATAAAGTCAAAGACACAGAAGTGCATGCAAAAGTGGAAGCACAAATGAAGATGTAAGCACTTAATTAAGCAAAAATCGACAGCCGGTGTTGTAGCATTTGTTTTTGTTTTTATTCATTCATTGTGAGAGTAAATACTACGCTGACAGAAAAGACAAAGGGGGAGAGGGATATTGTACATCCAATTACACAATGGAAATCTTTTTTTTTCACTCAAACTTGGCTGTAAATACTGCTAAAGTGGCGCTAGCTTTGCCCATTAGCCTGTTAGCTTCTTCTTCGGGATTCCATTAGTGTGTATTGCGCCTCCGACTCTGAGGCAGGGAAGTTGCAAGTGTGGTTTTCTGGACAGAGACACCAGGGGGAGATGAAAGACCCCCCAATCATCCCATCAACACTTGTATTACCCCCAGAGGGACAACAAAAAGGATTTATTAAGGTAAACAAGTTACTTAGTTCTTAAAGTTTCAGTAATCCTGCGCATTTCTTTCACACTTGTAACATCTTCCCTGTCTCCGATGAAAACTGTCTAACCATAAACAAAGGGACCAGCTGGATAACTGTTATGATCTGGGTCACTGCAGTTGGTCAGGTTCAGCAACACTATGTGCCCAGGTTAATCCATCAATGGGTTTCTTCTTCCCTGATGGCACGGGCATATTCCAAGATGACAATGGCAGGATTCATCAGGTTCACATTGTGAGAGAATGGTTCAGGGAGCATGAGACAGCATTTTCACACTTGGATTTGTCGCCACACAGTCCAGATCTTAACTCCATCAAGAATCTTTGGGTTGTGCTGGAGAAGGCTTTGCGCCGTGGTCACAGACTCTCCCATCATCGATACAAGATCTTGGTGAAACATTAATGCAACAAGGTATCTTTTGACATGGCAGACATTCTAACATCTCCTGGGTATTTTCTAGACACACACAATATTCAAAATCGTGCTGGAAAAATACCATGGGTAAGCTGTCCAAAAATTGCTGTTTCTTGACAATTCCATATACTGTATGAATCAACCAATGACCATTTTGCCTGTACAGCACACATTGAATTCTGGAGCATTCACACTCACTATTTCATAAGCAGTTGGAAATGTTGCGTAGCTTCAGCGAGGACTGTGCTGTTAAACTCTACGTGCACTGGGATCATTATAACATCTTTACGCAGGAGATCAAGAGAAGCTGAACTGGGGAATTTAAGGTGATAGTGAAAAGCTAAAACGCAAGAGACGGCGGTAATGAGCCTATCCGCACCATATTCCCAGGGTTTACAATGGGAATATTTCCCATGAGGCCGAGCGGGCGTGGAGTTTTTTGTCCTTGAGCTGAACAGCGCAGGTTCGTCAAGGTCATGGGTATAATCGCGGATGAAAATATAATCGAAAACATAAAGCCACACACTGCTTTACTGATGGTTGTTCCATCAATGGGTTTCTTCTTCCCTGATGGCACGGGCATTTTCCAAGATAACAATGCCAGGATTCATCACATTGTGAAAGGGTGGTTCAGGGAAACATTATTTTCGCACATGGATTGGCCACAGAGTCCAAATCTCATCCCCACTGAGAATCTTTGGGACATGCAGGAGAAGGCTTTGCGCAGTGGTCACACTCTCCCATCATCAGTACAAGACCATGGTGAAAAATGAACGCAACAAAGGATCTTGACATTGAAGAAGCGTAGTATCAAAGCTTTTAAAGGCGTTAAACGAAATGTTGGATCGTGTGACTTGTTTGTTGATCAGGCAGTGTACTCATACTGGGAAGGAAGTGGGGGTATAGCTGGTGTACTGTATCAAGGTAAAACGGCTGAGAACCATAGTTTTTAGAACAAAAGAATGACAACTATCCCATCAAACCAAGTGACAATTAGAAACATTTGAGAACCAGTCACACTGTGCTCGTAAATATCAACGGGTCGGACCCTTTTCACTTTGCCGCCATCTGGGTTTGCCTGTGATGTTGATAACAGTGGAGTGGACCTTTTGACCTTTTGCCATTTGGTGATTCATGGCCTGAAACGACAAGCATCCCCTAACCTTCAACTTTGCCCTTTCAGTTTTGATTAGTGCAATAGACCTGGGCCGGTCGGGCGGGGCTCTGTATGTTGTGTAAGCAAGGAGTTAAATGACATATCGGAATACTGATGGGTTATGTCAAGGATCTATATGTTATAAATCCTTAAACAGACTTGATTTAGACGCCATTATAGGGAGTGCTGTGCGAAGGCCCATATAATACTATTGCTCTCATTGTCTTGGATGAAAGGCTGTTTTGAAGATGTGCGCTCGCCCTGTCCTTGCAAAAATCAGTTATTTTGACAGCTCTCCATTCCATCTCAGGGGTTAGCGTTTCATTGGGGTGCTTCAGATGATTACGTCAGATGCGATTCCGGACCCAACAGCCCTTTAAAGGTCTTTTTTTGTTGTTGCTTTAGTCAGGCTTTTACAACTACTTCAGACACCTGAGACTCTGTATTATTTGGGTATTACTTTAGTAGAGTTCAATTAAGAGTTCTATTTTAAATCTGTGCCTTAAATACAGTGTTACAGTTAAATCACATCTTTTGAATGACAGTTGGAACTCATTTGTGAGAAAAAGGATAATTCTCTTTTTGTTTTTACACTGAACAAACACAAGAAATAGCCTAGAGACAATTATTTGGCATAGCAGCTGTAGGGACTGTAGCCTGTTGTCTTTATAGTTATATCCCATTCAGATTGCCAAGCTTGACGTGTGTAACCCATTCCATTGTTGACATGGAATCGGTGAGTAAATAACAGTAGACTGGCAGTTCCTGGGCCGCAAACAAGAAAGTAAGAAAAGAAGATTTTTTTTTTTGACATTCACCGTTGAGGCTGTTGAAATGGATGACCATTCTGGGTGCCCACTGCTCAATGTAGATTTATATTATATGTAGCCACTACTGGTGAATACTATAGGGCTTGAACAACTACAGATTTTAAAAGGTCGACTTATTCAGTCTAAGTCGAGCCAACTAGTCGTGTGATTGCGTCATCATATTAACAGCAGAGAAATAACACCTATAGTTCACGCCCAAATCCGTCAAGTAATAATGTAGGCCCACATGTACGCAAATAATGCATTTTATGTTTAAAGTTAAAATACAATATTGTGGCTTGTTTCCATTTCTGAGGTTCTAACTGAATTGTTAGGCAAAGCTCAGTGTTTATGCATTTACCGCGCCTCCAGAAACATCGTGTAGAGTTGCGTCCTCTCCCCTCTCTCCTCCTCCTCCTCAGTTTGCCTCGTAACTCCTCTCTCCTCCTGCCCTCATCTGTTCTCCTCTTTACTGTTTGGAGAGTTAGAACGCAGTTGATTCCATGTGAATGAGTCCGTGTGAGAAAAAAGTCATGAGTCATGTCGGGCGACAGTCCCGGCTTTAATTCACTCATATCGGCTTATAAGGTCCAGAAGAAACACGGGCAAAACTATATGTGGAGCACTAAAAATGAACGCTAGTTGTTTTGCCAGTGTAACACTGTAACACTGTTTATTGTCCCTCCGAAACACAGGAACGTTGACATTAATTTTAAAACTTCGATAAAACTACACTAGAAATGATGTCAATTAGTGCAGGACACCACGCTCTGAAACAGGGACAAACCCAGGAGGCAGTGCACCATTTCAGAGGATCAGAGGAGCGCTAAAGGAAGCCAGCCAGGTTTCCTCCAGGCATTACGGTTTCTCCTACCGCCAAAAACATGTGTTGGCGTGCTCAGTCGCAGCGGCTCAGAACTAACACCTGAACACAATTTGTTTGTACGGTTGTACAATGACAAAAGGAAGCACTTACTTATTTACTTACTTAAGTAGTCGACTAGTCTGTAAAGCCCTAGTGAATACATTACTATAATATCAGAAACTTTAATGTGAACCGTATAATGTCAGCATTTTACATTTTAAACTCTGTTTTATATTAAACCAAATGAGAATGTTGATGCGGTTATGACAGCACTGTTACATGCACCTCTTGAAGAGAATATTAGAATAAATATAGCCACATCATTGTGTTTGCGCCAAGGAGTTGAATAGGAGCCGCTTTGCTGCGTGTTGTCTCATTATAAAGCTCTCCTAATCCACACATGTATTCACAAACACATTTACATTTCTATCTCGCCACTGTCAGCGGAAATATTAGTCCAGATCAGTGACGGATCCGTTTCTTCGGCGCGCTGCACTGCTGGGATAATCTAACTATTGTGCTTCACGCTCCGCATGACACAATTATTTTAATGCCACGCGTAATGTGAGGGGGTTGGCTGGGGTGAAACGCAATTAGCAAAACAGAAAAGGAGCTGTTGATTGCAGTGTAGGTTGGAAGTCAATGGATGATCATGGGAGAGATGGCTTTATATTGTCAGAGATCATGCAGTCAGAGCAGTGGGATGATGGCTCACTCTGCGACCGGTATTACAAAGCACTGTGTGAAATCTGTCACTGCTCATCTTTGGTTTCTCCACGGCGTGGCCAACAGTTCTCAAACTGCGGTATGTGTGTCATGGTTGGAGGTGGAGTGAGGAAAAATAAAACCCAAAATGCAGGACTGCAACAAAACTGACGATGTTTAATGAATGACAAAAAACAAAATAACAAAATCCCGCGATGCCAAAAACCTAAAACAAACCGGCGCTGACGTTGACAATGACACGACAAAGGACAAGGGAAAGCAAAATCACAAGGACAGAACAGACATGTCAAAATAAAACACTGGACTAAACCAAAGACTACATACAAAACCAGGGGAACAAAAGACGAAACATGACAATGTGGACTTCTACTGAAGATGCTCTCAGTCATAAGTCTCTTCAACCTCCTAACCCCCACCTGAACCGAGCACATTTTCTCCAGTTTGGCTTTACCAAAGTCTAAAAGCTTCTTGAAAAAGTATAAAAATAGTGACAAAGGCGAGAAGAAACAGAGGATGAAAAAGCTACAAAAGCGATACAAATGTGACAAAAACACAATAAAAAAAAGCCACAAAAGAGCAACAAAAATATGACTAAAAAAGCTATTAAAAGTGGCAAAAAATAATGAAAAAGAATTTCAAAAAAGTTATGACAACATGGCAAAAACGCAAGGAAATAAAGATCAGTTTAGTCCCTTTCAAATGAGGCAATATACTGGCCTACAGGCTGTAAGCTCTCCAGTCAAGAAGCTTTTAGATTTGGGTAATGCCAAACTGGAGAAAATGCGCTTGGTTAAAGTTGGGGGTAAGTGGTTCATTTCTATGAGACATATCATGCAAAATTGACTTAAAATAATAATGCATCAGTTTTATATAGCGCTTTTCTGGACACTCAAAGACGCTTTACATTGCACTATTTATTCACTCCATACTTGGTGGTAGTAAGCTACTACTGTAGCCACAGCTGCCCTGGGGTAGACTGACGGAAGCGAGGCAACCAGTCTGTGCCATCGGCCCCTCCGACCACCACCAACACTCACTCACTCACTACATTCGACCAGGCTTCCTAGTGTTACTAAACGGACTCCCATCCAAGTACCGACCAGGCCCTTCCCTGCTTAGCTTCCAAGGTCTGACGGGATTGGGCAGAGCAAAGGCGGTGTGGCCACAAACCATGTTATAATGTTGTTTCCTCGTCAAAAACACATCTGGAGTTTAGTATTTTCATTCACTCAGTTTTAAGAAACCCATTTCTCATTCTGCTAGAAAGTGCTAATTTCTGTGTTTAATAATTTATTTATTGGTTTATTTGGTTGGGACAGTGCTTGTTAATGAACGCAGCCATTAGCCATTAGCTAATTTGCACCCATTGTCCCACACTTGTACTCTCAAACACACGCTCATTCACACTGGCCTATTGTACATGTTTTTAGTGGTAGGAGAAACAGGAATACCCAGAGGAAACCTACACAGACACGGGGAGAACCTGCCAACTCCACACAGAAAGGCCCCATCCAGGTGGGAATTGAACCCGGGACTCATGCGTCACAGCCAACCACTGCGCTGCCGTGCCGTTCCTGATTATTTTAGGTAGAAACTGTGAGTTTCCTTCATATTTTTAAAGAGGAGGTATTATGCTTTTAGTAGGTATTTGATAATAATCTCAAAAGACATCTTTATTACTATCTTACAAATGCAGTATTGATCTAAAGCAGCTGAAACAACATGTCCAGTAATTTCACTTCCTGGTCGCCCCTTATTAGAGAATAATATTAAATCACTATTTATCATACTGGGTCAAGCTGTAAACTCTGAACGCTGAACAGTCGTACTATCTCTGTCATGGCGTTGACTGTGGTGCTCAGGCGCCACTGAATGTTTTGCTTGCCTATCAGTATGACGCTCTTAGATGGTATTTATCCCTCTTCGGTGGAAGCATAGGCAGACTTGAATGGTAGGACTAGCGCAATGTCTCGAGTTCATGTCTCCGGGTCCCGTAACGATGGTAAATAAACTTCTCCTGTATAAGACCTCCTGACTGCTGCCTATTCTTCATCAATCCTCTCGAGCACCATTGTTATTTCTCTAACACCCCTCCCAACCCAAAGACAAAAAAAGACTGTGAGGCTCGTGTGGCTGTAGTGAAGCTATGGTGAGTGATTTTAATTCCAGATGAAAAGATTGAGCTTAACAAGAGACTGAGGGGTGAGGAAAGCATTTCCCGCATACGTTGGGCCTCAGGAGGAGCTGTTTAGGAATATGTTTAGGCTTTTGGGAGCTCTCACCGTGCTGCTACGAGTAGCCAAGATTCAAAGATAACTCAAAGATGTGTAGATTGGGTCAAAACACAGCTTCAGGTGTGTTTTGATGAGAGAACAACTTGGTAACTTGGTAAAAAGCACTAAAAAGTTTTTTTTTTTTTATTAGCCGTTTAGGACTAGTAGTATAAAATGCATTTATCCCAGCGCCATTGATTCGTAAGCATGCCATTCATTAAAAATGCCCGTTTTTACTGTGTTTTTTTTTTTACCATGGTCATTTCCAAGACAATTCTGTTGATCTTTCAAAATGTCATTGATTTGGACATGAAGATGGGGAAGCTTTGCGAAAACCGCCACTTTTAGGACACGTGTAGACGGCGAAAAACGGAATGGAATATACAAGGTGTCCGTGCTGATTAAAAGGCGGCCGCACTCACGAGAGCCAGCATGTGACACTGGGGGCCCTCTCCGCGAGCACGTTTTCCCAAAGTGATCTGGGCTTGTTTTATGGAGCCGCGCGGCAGATTGCTCTGATGTGGACCTCATTCATCAATGTCAGCCGCATGTAGCCACACATACAGACGCCAGAGGGGGGCAACATGCACGGAGAGAGAGAGACACTGGCATGATTCAATGGTCTGTCAGGAGGTCATATTTTGTTATTACTGCTCGAAATGGGTCATTCTGATAATGAATTTTAAAGCCATTTTCTTATCCATGCCATTCATTTTTTTCCAGTGTGACCATGGATTATGAGCTTCAAATTGGTGGACAAGGATTTCATGCTCCATCTACGTGCACATACAACTCCAACGCCAATAGAGACAGATGCTCTTCATTTGGTTAAACTTTGAAAAACAAGGACAGTCATTTGTTTTACTCTTAACCAGTAGAGCGGGGTGAGCGTAGCCACCTGTTAAGGCATATGGTTGCGGCACTGCCCGACCAATCCTCATTGTTCACAGGCAAATACCGACCCACTGCAAGCAAAACTTTCCAGGTTTTGGCCCCGTTTGCTCTTCTAACATTTAAGCCGAGTCTGAGATGAGTAATTCAGGAGTACCTAGCCGCAGGGTCAGCCCGTTATGCATGACTTAGATCGATGGGGCGTTTTCAATCTTTGAACAATCATAAATATGTACAGTAATGGTGATGGCGCACATTTGAGTTTACTCTGCTCCAGCGTCTTGTCTCGCAGGCACAGCGCCACACACCACTTTGTTTCTCGCTCGCTCGCGCACACACTCGCTCGTCCGCATTGATCTACTCTGACAGGACTGTAATTTTAGCTGAGCTTCTCCCTCCTACTGCTATCCCCACCATCATCAGAGTGCTACAGCCACTACTGCCCAAAGCCCTCTGTGTCCGAGCGCGCGGAGCCCGGTGAGGTTGCAGGGTCACGCTCCTTTATTAAAGAAAAATCACTGAAAATATCTTCTTAACACAACCCGACCTCAAACTAACTCAAAGCAGAGCCGGTGGACAGACTCGGGACAACACTCTGCTTGGATCTTGGGAAAGAGCAGCAGGGTGTTTAGTACAATCCCAATTGTTAACTTTTGATATACGCTACATTTGGACCTAAAGTCATTCTAGGTCCAGGAATGGCTATGAAATTATTTATAGTGAGTGGAAACAGGGATCAAATATTGCTCCGATCTGGGCTGTACCGGCAGAAAAAAATGGCCCGGGACTTTTGGGTCAAGGCCCGGCCCAAGACCGTCATATACAATGCAATAGTCGAGGCCGCTAGCAATACAATGAGCCCTTGAACTAAAACAGTACAGGCTACAAAACTGAGGACAACGGCTGCATGTTTTCACGCTAACGCCTCATACCACTCACGACTTTAATCTTGTCATTTAAAACTTGCTGTAACATTTATAAAATGACTAAACAATCTCAAAATGCCCATTGCGTTAACGAGGTTCCTCTCGCGACTGCGACACAAATAAACTTGACAAAACCACCCAAATGATCAGGCTTTAGATTTAGGTAATGACATGGTAAACCCACCACGGAGTTAGGGAGGTGTGGAGTAAAAATGTAAGTCCAAAAAAGGCAAAAACATTGTAAATTCAATGGAAACGAGAAGCTATTTCCAAACGGCGCGCACTGGCTATGAGGGGCAGGAGGGCGAGTCACCTGACAACTCCCAACATGCACTTCTTTGCATACATTTGTCTAAAATGTATACAAAATAAAGGCCTGATGTTCTGTGGGTCCAGGAGGGTGTTAAAAGAAACTCATTTTTATTCACTTAAGTTGTCAAATATGATGTGAGGGTCATGAGTGATGTTACATCTGAGACGAGAGGGCCATTGCTCATTATATATACGAGATAATCCGGGAACCATAACTCAAGAAAGTATGCCATTGCCAACGGAGGGGTACAAGCTGATAGATCTGGTGATTGAGTTGGCGATAATGCACGAGTGCCAGCTGCCATTAAGCAACAAAAAGAACAAGAAGATGGTGTTGAGTTGCATATAAAATGTCAGTAAAACTACACACAGTCTCTATTGTGGGCTGGTGTGGTGCAGTACGGGCCTATTCACTCATCTGTTCAGACCGGCCCAAAAGTATGTTGGCCCACCGCGAAAACTCCCGGGGCTCCCGATGGCCAGTCCAGCCCTGGTTCCGATCAAATCTCACGTTGACTGGTGGACATGTCAGGGGCTCGTATTGATGTTTTTGACTGCAAAAACAAGATGGCGGCCCTAAATGAAAGAGCAAACTATCATGGTGTAATGTCTCATATCCGTGTTGAAGCACAATCATTCCTTCAATTATGAAGTGTGATGTCCTCTGAATGTTAGAAGATAAAAGTTAGTGTCACTCAAAAACTGGGCCATTTCATTTCCAAGTGCCTTTATTTAGTTGTATTGTTTTACTGCAGTAGCCTGGTTGGGTGGGGGTTGGGATGAGACCTCAAAACCTAAATGTCCGCTTTCAAGTTTCCGTTTCCCAATCATTATGATCCAAATGTAAATCAAATCACCGTCCCACTGACATTATGTGTCAACACCTCGTTCAGAACACACCCATTATAAGTGGGGTGACACCTGTAGTTGCCAATCACAGCTGAAGGGTGGCCTGTGCTCCCCTAGAAACAACTCGGCTCAAAGATGAAATGTCACTGCCATCTCCAAGAGGTTTCACAGACATTGTTAACTAGTTTACAGGCTGATTTCTAAGGCCTATCCCCCCCCCAGAGTTTTCCTTTCTACTTCCCTCTCCTACTCTACAAACCTCTTGCCTGAACAAATAATTCATGGCCTTGATCTACATCCCGCCTAATTTTCCCCTACAGTTTTTGAAAATCTACGTTCACTTCCGAATAAATGATATGGCAGAACACTCGTTTTAGCTGCAAAGAGAGGAGGGGGAAATCTTCAAGCCAATGGTTCCTCAAGTGAAGTTTCTCATTAAAACGGTAGCACTGCGGGCCTATAGAGATGAAATGTTTGCACTATATGTGTGTCTTATAGGTCTACAATCCCGATAAGGCCATGCCGGCGTCTGTGTCACTAAATAATGAGTGTGTCTGAACCCGCTGCCCTCGGGGTCCTCCTGTCTGCCGACCAGTGCGCACACGGCTGGCTGCCTCTTAAATGTCAGATGACTTCACTTCTGCAACAAAATTTATTGAACCCACTTCCTTTGCTTTTCTTTATGATTAGCTACACAGGGAATGGGTTGAGAATCAAGGAATATATTAGCACAGAAACCTGCTATGGGACTACTGTGTGTGTAATGGTGTGTGTGCGGTCAGCAGAGTGTGAGAGAGTGTGAGATTTCAGTGTTCCTGAGAGCACAATGGTGTTTATTGTACCTTGCAGTTTTATATAATGTTTGCTAATATTTTTGGGTGGCTTTGAGAACACAAACTTTGGACCAAAACAGACACACATGCTAGAGATCTTTCGATTCGCCCTTTCTATCGGGACATATGGGACATATACCATACGATTACATATATGTGGCCATGGCTTCTGAGACTTCTTTACTTCTGCTTTCAAAAGATGACCAGAGAAAACATTTAATTATGTTAATTGTCATACCTTAATGCAATGGAGGGGTTTCAAGCACCAGAATGATGGATGCCAGGCTAATTGTCCAGGGCTTTCATGCCAGGGTCTCCCAAGGCAAACGGATCCTCGCTAATGGGTTAGATGAAGAATGGTTCAGAAGCCCTTTTGTGATGACTGCTGCACAGAGTTCTGTTACGTCGCCCAGATTAGCAGAACTGGTCGAAGCAAGGGGATTCGGATCGCCAGAGGGACTAGCTCTGGGGAAATGTCGCCTCCCCCGGAGGTAGCCTGGCAAGCCAGACAAGACACTGTTCCAAGTCTTTACAAAGACGTGTAATCTGGAATTCGGGTTTGGTGGATTTTGAGGTGGTTGACAGGTGGACTGACCAATAAGAACAATGCACAACAACGCAGCTCACACGTGTATGAAAAAAACACTACATATAACAAAGAGATATTGCTCTGAAAATCTCCATCTTCAGCCAACTGCACTGTTGACTCTTCTAATTTCACATGAGAGAAGTTGTTAAGTTTGTTCTGGATGATACAGGATTTGAGTGACGCGTTACAAATTTGCATCTGTGATTGGAACAACAAAAAACATAATTACCCACGAGCAAAGGCTCAGATGTTCCTGCTTTTGCACAGAAAGGGTGAGGGCTTGCTGTTGGGGGACTACTGCCCTCTGAGTATAATAATGGGTCGTGTTGATTATGTTATACTAAACAACTAAATCAATGGTCAATTAATAGAATGGTGACTGGTGTTTAAAAGTAATGATTGGATATGGTTATGTGAAAGGGAAAGAGGGAAAAGAAAGTGCAAACTGAAAATAAAAATAAATGTCTATATTTTGGTAAACTACACACATTTAAGTCTTTGTGTGATGTCTTCTTGCTTTGGAGGTCATGTGGACCTCATGTGATTTTCTTCTTTTGTGAGGCTTGAATGCTGTTTCGTTTCGTAAGGTTAAAGCAGTCAATCGCAATTATGTAATTCAGGAATTTGTAATAAAGTGTTGTATGAAGGCGCGAGATGTTGCTTGTATCATTGTAACCGGGATGTAAATTAATTTTGAATATGGGGTAGGCACTTATAAGCTTTCTTGCTTTGGCCTACTCCTTTTGAGTTTTTGTTACTTTATTTTATTTCGGCACTGCAACGGTGCTAATGTGAATGGTGTGATTGCTCAAATAAACAAACAAATCAAAAGCAGTAGTGGCAGGCTGGCCAGGCTAGCTGGAGGAGGAGGCGGATCTTGCGTGGGAGGTTGAACGTTACCAACAAGAGGGCTCTCCTCCATGCACCGCCTCGAATCTGGAAACCAACTCTTTGAGAGTGGCTTGTCTTTGTTGCAGAGAGCCGAATTTGATAGAACTACTTAATCTTGTGTGCTCATGTCGCCTGCCTGTCTGGTTGGTTTGATCAAGTGAAGATACTGTATTAATAGTCTGATTCTTAAATGTAAATACCCCTTTTCAATACATACTTTTGCCTGTCTCATAGAGTATGAAACCCTTTTGTGACATAACTTATCTTCTGAAATAACCTTTTATTCCTGGAGTGTTTCTTGGGTGTTCCACTTTCATTTGCTGGATGTTTCCCTCTTACTAAATACTTTGTGCTCACTCACAGCCATAAATCATAATAATCAGAGCCGTTATGCCTGAGAGCAGACGTATTTCCATTTCCCAAAGAACGGATGAAATGAGTGAGGTGCACAGAGAGAGAGAGAGATGGGCTCAAAAGCTGAGAAGTTTGTCTTTTATAAACCAAATTAAACAAATTAAATGGAAAAAAAAACAAAGCAATAAAAAGGCAATCACAGGCAGCAAACCAGAACTATTAGGGGATATTGAGTTGGGGACCAAACTCTTATATTGCGTGCGACCTTACAGAGTTTCGCTAAGTTTCCACTCTTTCCAAGCGGGCCGTGGCTTGTTTGCCGTGACTCCTTCACCTTGAGCAAGCAAACACTGATTTTCATTTCACATCATATACTGCTGCAGACCTCAATGCACTATTTATTGGTCTATTAATTATTGAATATTTCTTCGCCCCTTTGTTGGAAGACAGGGAAGCAGAACACACAAAACTGTGTAAACATATTCGGCCGGCAGCGCCTATATGAATATTCAAGGACGCATGGGCTACACTTAAAATCTTGTTGCTGCGGAGTTATTTTCACTGGCTTCAAACAAGAAACTGCTGGAATTTATTTTAATTTGGGGACTTGATGAGTTGTCCATTGTGTAATCAAACGTGAATTCTTTTTTACACGGGTACTGTCTTAGTCGTCATTGCATGTTTCATTGTGGCAAATAGAAAAACCTTTTACTGGGATAGTTTTGGTTGAAAAGTCACAAACACTGGTATAGTCACTAAGCTCTAACCTGGCTGCCTTTCCGCCTCACCTGCTTCCTTCTGAGAGAGGAGGTTTAGGCAGCTGGACCACTTATCTCTAGTACGCAGTCAACACTTTCCCTTCAAGGCTAAGCCACAGAGCTAAACCAGCTAAGGACTGAGTTCCTTGGCTCATATTTTGCATAAAACTGACTTTCAGGATTGTAAACAACCGTTCACACATACCCCCTCCCTAACCTCGCCACCGTCGTTCTGCATCTGCCTCAACACGTTTCCTCAGCCCCACCCCCCGGTCAATGGCCGGTCGTCCTTCCTGTCTAGGGCGCCGTAAAGGGGTGGAAGGTTAGGACGATTCTAAGGGCCCAGGCTGATGAAGGGCCCAGAAGAGCAGACCCTCTTTTTCTTTTCTTATTTCTTTTCTCTTTTTTATACATACGTGTAATGTGCTAGGGCCCCTCATACACTTAATGTGTATTTTGTCCGTTTTGACCATAGATTTAATATTTAACAAACAAATAATGTATTTACTGTTTAAGTCACACCCCTCCCCCTCACAATGGTTCATTCCACCTGCGCTGTCCGAGCTACGCTCGTTAGCCTAGCGTTTGTTATGATGCAGTGCAGATAGTGACACACGCAGGCATGTCACATCAAAAGTCATGGCATCAAAACGGAAAGAAAAGAAGGAAAGAGAAGACCGAGAACGCCGAAGTCGACAGTATGTCACACAGTTTTTCAAAAAGAAAGGTAGCTTGCACTATTCCTGTATTCCAAAACTTTCACTTACTTATTTTTGTTGCTACATGACCTGCTTTTATCTAGCTAGCTTAGTCAAATAATTACTGAATTATGATTTACATCCAACAATAATAACATCTCTGCTGTCTCCGGGTTATCACGTCTCGTAGACACAGATTCAGCGGCCGCTGCACACCCACGTCTCCCTTCCCCCGCGGCCCCCGTCCCCGTCTCAGCCAAACAAGGTGAGCCTGAGCGCAAAACTTCACGAAGATTGAAAGCTCTAAGCACGTCTTATCTACTGTGTTCTCCACATGATGATAACTTTACTAAACAAAAAGTAATCTACACGCTTCAAAAATTACAAAAAACAGTTTGTCGTGTGTTCTGTGAAGTGAGGGCCAGTTACGTGATGATCAAATCCATTCTGTATGCCAGCCATTGATTTCAAAATACAACACTGATCTGACTTGTGAATTTGAAGATGAAGTCAGACACCTCAACTCTGTATATAGGGCCACTTTCCCAGGGTGTCTGTCACCAATTGATCTGCTCAACAGCATTTACAAGATGCAGCTGCAGAGTATTTTTGGGCAGGTCTGCATAGTTTTGCGAATATTTTGCACATTGCCTGTGACCGTTGCTGGTGGCGAGAGAGCATTCAGTAAGCTGAAACTGATTAAAAATTATCTTAGGTCTGCTATGTTGCAGGACAGACTTTGTCACCTTGCCATACTATCCATTGAAAGCAAACTGGCAAGAAAGCTGAACTTTGATGATTTGATACATGATTTTGCCAGCAGAAAGGCACGCCGCTGGGCCATTATAAAGTGATGTTGAACATAACTTTGTTATACCTGGATAACAAACAGTTTATGTCTGGTTCAGTACTTGTTTAGTCCTGGACTGGTTTAGGCCTGGCATTACTCCTGGTGTGTCTTGATTTTGAGCCCTTGGCCTAGTTTTAGTCTTGGACTGATTTAATTATGGGTTAGTTGTAGCTGATGTTTCCTGATTGAGCAGTTGGACCCAGTTAAAGCTTGTTCACGTAAAGTATATGTCAATATGTGTACATTATGTTCTGTTGTGTTTGCAATTGAGATAATAAATATTCTCCTTTTATGTAAACAAGTACATATTTCCATAGCTTTTTCTTGTTTTTGTAGGCTTTTACTCATCAGACATTTTAACTACATTTTAAGTATCTTTTTTAAAGTATACAGGGCATGTTTATTGGGTTACATTTTATCTGTAAAAAATGTAGGGGGCCCAGAAATTTTTGTTTCCATAGGGCCCAGAATTTCTGGCGGCACCCCTGCTTCCTGTCCCCAGGAAAAAATTCCAACCATTTGACCTGGTTTACTGTGTATTTCCCATGTCTTGTGTTTATTTGTGTGCTTTGCCTTAACTTTAACCTGATTGTAATTTTGCATATCTTCTTTTGTAAGGCGCATTGAGAAATGTGCGGTATAAATAAACATGCCTTGCCTTGCCATAATCTTGCTGGAATCCACGTGCCAAGTTCATCCATTCAAAATGCACCATACGGTACCTGCGAGTCATCAGACCATACCTGATCCAATTCCTTAGCAGGCAACATCAGGCCTTCCGGCAAAAGTGGGAAATAAAATGAGCCTGCCATCAAACCCTCCCCTGCCTTAGACTGATGCTACGGTTGACATTGAAAAATTCTACTCATGCCAGAACACAGGCGCACATAGTAGATGCCAGTCCTCCCCTGCCTCCGTCACTGTAGGCGTATTATCACAGACAAGATCACAAGTGACAAATGCACCTGTGTACGACCACACGCACACCCCCCACTGAGACGAGGGGCAGGACAACCGTGTACGTCAGTGACCTGATGGGCTAACGTCCCGCGCTAACCAGCTGGAAAAGTGACCCTCTGCCTAATGGACTGGCCAATAGGACGACACCAGGCACGGGCGAGCAGAGGAGACAGGCGTGTGGGGGCTGTGGACGTAAAGCTATAGGCTGTCAAAGGTGACCTCGAGAAATTTCGTTCAATCGCGGAGCTTTGACAAAGGCGAGACACGGCAGGTGAAAACATCAATTTTTCACATAGTGGTCCATGTTGATGAATGATTGTAAACTAGTTTTCTCCTCTAACATGTTTTTATTGTCAGAGTAAAATATACAACCTATGCGAGGTTTATTTTATGATGTTTTGTCGGATAGCGCCGGTCCCTCGGTTTTCCCACGCGTATTCATTCACAAATATTGGTTGATACCCTTGTATAGCACGAAAGGCAACCGAGATCACGCTCTAATCCAAATATGGTTATTTCCTTTCTAGGGGACAGCCATGGCCATAGCCGCAGCTAAAGACGGGAGAAATATAAAGGCCACAGATTTTTTCTCTTAATAATAATAGCAACTTGTGCAAAAAGTAAACAAGATCCAAAACCATACCAGCTTTATTTACAAAGCACTTGAAACACTTTACAGCTTGGCTAAAGTGCTGTACACAAAAACACTGAACATATTGGCAAAAATATAGTTATACATAAAGCTATGGTCACAACCGGCCGTACGAGCCTCTACGGCCGATTTACATGCACAAAACGCAAGAAAACGCACGGAGAGCGCGCGTGTGACGTGCTTATTTTGGACCCGCAGACTGGCCGCAGAGGTTCTTTCACATGTCAAACCAACTATACGGGCGCTTACGTTTTTTTTCAGGTTGCACGTCTGCGTGAGTCGTCTGTGTGGCCAGCGTATGTCTTTTGTACGTTTTGTATGAAACTTTTTTCGTATGCCGCACTTGCGGACTTCGTATATGTGTCGTATGCCACACGCACACCATTAGTGTGGCCAACACACGGTCAGATATCTCGTGCGTCCTCTATACATTTTGCGTAAGTCGTCGGTGAGTATGTTTATTGCAGGTTGGTCGTGCGTTTGCTGCACAAATGAAGTGACAGCCGCACATCTGAGCAGCGTGTGACACACGTTGGGTGCGCGGTGATCTGAACACCACAACTACGTTTTCCACGAACAAAAAATAAACACAGAGATTTGGGAAACGCCAGAAATCGCACGACCAAAAAGTCGTACAGCCAGTTGTGACCGAGGCTTTAGATCAAACATTTTCAGTGAAAGTTAAAAAAAGAGGTGTTTTGAGAAGTGACTTAAAAGAAGACTGAGCCTTTCATTATCTCGATAGGCAACTGATTCCAAAGGCCCCCTCTGAAAAAAAAAACTGTATTATATTAACAAAAAAATCATAGATTTAAACCTGACTTGATACACAGTTAAGATTTTATCGCTAAATATATAATACATTTTATGCTTAAAATTTCTCATATTTATGTCAGTAGTCAACAAGAGCTCGTGCTTCACAGCTAGAAGGTCCTGGGTTCGATTCCCACCTGGACGGGGCCTTTCTGTGTGGAGTTTGCATGTTCTCCCCGTGTCTGCGTTTCCTCCGGGTACTCTCCCCTACGACTAAAAATATGTACAATAGGTGAACCCAACCAGGTGATTCTGACCATCAGCCTGGCTCCACACAATGGGTCTCCGGGCGCTGCACTGCAGTCGCCCACTGCTCCTTATGGGTCGTACCAGCAGCATCGAAGGATGGGTCAAATGCAGAGGACACATTTCTTTGTACAGTTGTTGTACAATGACAAATAAAGCACCTAAACCTTTAAAAGTTTCAACCTTTTCACCTGCAGTGTCTCACCTTAAGGCAAGATGGATTAAGCCAGGTTTAAATGTACGGTTTTATTTTGTTGCCATATTAGTTACAAAGACATTTTGGATATCTTGTTTAGTTTTTGTTTAAAAAATAATAATATTGTGAAAAAATCTGGATAAAAATGAAATTTTGCCTTGTTTTTTGAAATTCTAAACTCAATAAATCCGGTTATGGAATTCGATATTAAAACATTTCCTCAGAAAAAACATTCAAAATAAGTCCCAGAATGGAAAGTTTAAAGTCTGTCGGGGCTACTGATGTGGAGATATTGTCACGCCAATGTGATAAAATATGTCTCTTGAAATTACAATTTCCCAAATAAATCTATGGTGAAATATTGAATCAATGCACTAATTTGCACATTAACATGTTATTGTGAACATGTTTTTTTTTTTTAGGTTAAAGTGTATATGTTAAGTTAAGAGACCCAATTGGCCCAAAACCTGGAAAAAGAACAAAATGAGTTTTGCCTGCAATGTCTCGCCTTAAGACAAATAAGACCGAAGCAGAAGTCCAGACAATTCTTTCTCTGCACATCTCGCCCATTACCACACAGTTTACTCTGGTCGGTCTGTCACTGATCATTGAACTGTCTGTGTTCCCTCCAAAAGTGTAAAAAGCAAGTGTTTTCTGTCACGGCCTAATTCAGCTCCTCCAACTCGTGGCGCTAGATTGAGCGTTGCTACGCAGCTCCCAATCCCCAGTATATGCACTCCCCTAGAAAACAATAGTGACTGCTTTTTTTTACCTGGTTTTCCCTCGTTCTTCACCTCCTTTCACCCTATGCCACTCTATCCAATAAAGCCTACAGGCCAAATCTTCTTGTATGTAAGCCAGGTAACGCAAACCAAGAAAATAGCATGCTGACGTCAAGTTATAAGTAGTGTGTTTTTTGCTGTGTGGAAATCCACTCTGAGTTCACAAGCGTACATTATCTTTGTGCGAAGTCATGGTTTGGGTGAGCAACTGTTGGAGGAGAAATCTGTTAGCCTTCACTTGTTACTGCGGTAATTATGAAAGAATCATCTGACAATGGGGCGTGAAATCATGTCAGCTGGAGCAGAGACGGAGAGAGAGAAGGAAGGAGATGAGTGTGTGAAAAGGGAGAGCAAATGCTAGAAAAAGTGAAGATAAAGTATTGTTTGGCCTTGAGATATTGCTTAGTCGCTAATGTTTAGTTCATAAGAAATTATCATCTGGCAATGTGAAACTTGTGCTCATTCCTAAATATTACCTTTTTTTTTGTCCTGTGCGTTGAAATTTCTTCACCTAGGGCCTCATCTCCAAATCTTGAATCAAGATTAGTGCAATAAGTAAAATTTGTGTTAATTTACAGTAAATAACCGGCAACAAAATTTGCCAGCTCTTTACTGTAAATTTACGATATTGTTAAAGTTCTTAAAATAACAGCTTGGAACCGTATAAATGTTACAGTATTGAACCATAAATATTTCTATTTTAACGGTGGATTACCGTAAGATGTTCTGGCATAATTTGACAGTGAACTACTGTAATCATATTCAACGGTAAACTACAATATTAGTTACCTACGGCATCATACTGATAGAAGTAACTGGGCTTTTCAAAATAAGACTTCAAATGCAATTCCTAGGATCAGTGCTTTATTGAATATTTTCAAATTAACACAGATCTCTGAAAATCAAATGTAGTGTATCAGAATGTGTTATCCAAAACATTTTAACTATAATCCTTCAATTTTAAACATTTTGAAAACTATGTTCCAACATTACCAAATGTGTCTGTTAATTAAAAGAAAGTGAGTAAAACATGTTTAGAGAAAGTGGAAAGGTTTTACCTTTTCCACCAGTTAGATAAATCCCCTTCTATAGTCAATAAGGTTTTTTTTTATAGTCAATAAGGTTTTTTTAGCTGCTGAGAGGGAGCAAAATGCCAAAACCGCCGAAAATAGAGGCGAAGCAACAGGCAGATTCGGCGGTGGAAGAAGAATACGTAAGCCTCAGTCGAGTCATGGAGCTCATGGAGCAGCAGAGGGTCATGTTCAGGGAATTAATTCAACAACAACAGGAGAACTTCAAAGGATTTATTAAACTCATCATGGAATCAACAAACACCCGCATGGATTTACAGACTAAGGACATTCAAGAACTAAAAACAAGCCTGCAGTTCACGCAAGGTGAGGTGGACACTTTGAAAGAGCAAAATCTGAAACTCACGGAGCGCACAAACACCTTACAAACGGACTTTTACAAAGTATGTGACAATTTACACATCATCACGGACAAACTGGAGTATCTGGAGGGGCAGAGCCGCAGAAATAACCTGGTATTTGAGGGAGTGTTGGAGTCGCCTGGGGAGACTTGGGCCGACGCCGAGGAAAAGGTGAAAGAAATACTGAAGGAGAAGCTACAGCTAAATCACGCGGTGGAGGTGGAGAGGGCTCACCGCGTAGGGAAACACGACGGAGGGAGAGACTGGCCGAGACCCATCATCGCCAGACTACTGAGGTGGAAGGATCGTGAAGAAATCTTACAGCGCGCCAAACGACTCAAAGGAACAAAAATCTTCATTAACGAGGACTACACCGAATCCATAAAAAGAAAACGCAAAGAACTGATGCCGGAGCTGAGAGCTGCACGAGAAAGGGGGGAGATCGCCTTCTTGAGATATGACAAACTCATTATACGTCCACGCAGCAGTACACCACATCCAGTATAAACACCGAGAAAAACGTATGGATTTTGGTATGTAAAAGCACATAATTTCACATGTCCAGTAATACATATAGTTCTATAGGAAGCACCGACTTGGATTTTTCAATAAGGAGAATTGCTGAAGCAAACTCCCAGGATTTTACATTCTCTCAGTACGACCTACAGAACACTGAGATCGACATCGACCCGGAAAATAACTTCTTTTCTAGAGCTACCAATGACTGTCAATACTACACAGAGGATCTGTACAATAGTAAACTTAAGAACATTAAGGCATTCACTGTAATCCACTTCAATAGTCGAAGCCTCTATGCAAACTTTGACCACATCAAAAGCTTCTTAAAACAGTTTTCCACACCATTCAGTGTCATTTTAATCACAGAAACATGGATCAATAATGACAGAGAATTTGAGTTTTCTATTGAGGGTTATGAATTTATAAGTATGAACAGAAGGAACAAGCATGGAGGGGGCGTAGCTATGTTTATAGACTCCAACTATAGTTACAAAGTAATGGAAAATAAGACAATGGTGGTGGATGATACACTTGAATGCATTACTGTTGAAATTACAAGGCAAAAAAAGAAAAATATTATTGTGAGTTCTATCTATAGAACACCTGGCTCTGATATAGATGTTTTTTCTAAGTGGATGGAGGAGCACTTTTCAGGATTAAGTCATAAAGTCATGTTTGTGGGGGGAGACCTCAACATCGATCTTTTAAACCCATATAAACATAAAAAGACGGACGAATTTATAAATACTTTATTCAGTATAGGTCTGTTTCCTCTAATAACCAAACCTAGTAGAATTACAACCCATAGTGCAACCTTGATTGATAACATTTTCTCAAATGAAATTGAAAGTGATACAGTCAGCGGGTTAATGATAAATGATATTAGTGATCACCTTCCAGTTTTCGTTATGTATAAAAATGGATATGTAAAAGATGAAGAGGAAAACAAGTATTGGTTTAGAAGGGTAAAAACAGAGAAAACTATTGATGCATTTAAAAAGGAGCTTTTAGCTCAAGACTGGAGTATTGTGTACAGAGAGAATGACACGAATATGGCATATGATGAGTTTACGCAAGTATTTCAAAAGGTATACGACAAAAACTGCCCAATGAAGAAATACAGTAAAAACAGAAAGTGTAAAGAAACACCATGGATGTCTAAGGGTTTACTAAATGCTTGCAAGAAAAAAAATTATCTTTACAAAAACTTTATAAATAACAAAACAAAAGAAGCTGAGGATAAATATAAGAAATATAAAAATAAACTGACAGGTATCATTAGAAAATGTAAACAGGATTATTATAATACATTGTTAGATAGCAATAAGAATAATATTAAAGGTTTATGGAACATCTTAAATAGTATAATTAGAAATAAACCAAGAACGATTAATTATCCAAAATATTTCAAAGATGAGGATAACACTTTAAATAATATGAATGAAGTCGTCGAAACATTTAATAAATTCTTTGTAGATGTTGGACCGAACCTTGCTGCAAAAATTGCAAACGTTGAGAACTATAATTGTGAACTGATAGACACAAATCCTATGTCCCTGTTCCTCAAACCTGTGGAGGAAAAGGAGATACTGGACATTGTTAAAGGGTGTAAAAATAAAACTTCGACCGATTACCATGACATGGACATGAAAACTTTAAAAACTGTTATTGAAAGTATCTCTAAGCCGTTAACTTACATTTGTAACTTATCGTTGCAAACTGGACAATTTCCTGACAGTATGAAAGTAGCAAAAGTGATTCCTCTGTTCAAGGCAGGAGATAAACATCTCTTTACAAACTACAGGCCTGTGTCCCTTTTACCGCAATTCTCTAAAATCTTAGAAAAGGTTTTTAACTCTAGACTTGACGGCTTTATCGAAAAGTGTAATTTACTCTCGGACAATCAGTTTGGTTTCAGGAACAATCACTCAACCTCACACGCGCTCTTTGATATAACTGAAGAAATAACTAATGCTGTAGATAACAAGAAATATGCAATAGGGTTATTTATTGACCTGAGTAAAGCGTTTGATACAATAAACTATGATATATTAATTAATAAACTAGAACATTATGGGATTAGGGGGGTAGCTCTACAGTGGGTCACCAGTTACTTAAAAAATAGAAAACAATGTGTGAAAATCGGTGATTATCAGTCGAGTTGTCGACAAATTGTCTGTGGTTTACCTCAAGGTTCTATTCTGGGCCCAAAATTGTTTAATATGTATATTAACGACATTTGTAAAACGTCTGAAATACTTAAATTTATCTTGTTTGCTGACGATACAAATATTTTTGCATCAGGAGACGACTTGCAACAGCTGTGTCGGATTGTTAACTTGGAACTCAAAAGTGTCAATAAGTGGTTCAAACAAAATAAATTATCTTTAAATCTGAGTAAAAGCAAAATGATGATATTTGGCAACTGTAATTGCAATGCTCAGGAAGCAATTCAGATAGAGGGTGTTGTTATCGAGCAAGTGCATGAAATCAAATTCCTTGGTGTGATTATTGATGACAGAATTACTTGGAAATCTCACATTAAATATATATCTACGAAAATTTCTAGAAGCATTTCAGTAATAGCAAAAGCAAAGCACATTTTAAACATCAAAGCTCTACATACCTTATACTGTTCTCTGATTTTGCCCTACTTATATTATTGTACTGTGGTTTGGGGTAGTACTTATAAAAACACAGTTAAACCAATAATATTGTTGCAAAAAAGAGCTATCCGAGTAATTCATAAAGTTGGGTTTTTGGACCACACAAACTCATTATTTTTCAAATCAAAGATCATGAAGTTTTGTGACATTGTTGAGTTCCAAACTGTACAAATGTTATACAAAGCAAGGTATAAATTGTTACCAAACCAAATACAAAGAAGGTTCCAAGAACGTACTGGTCGTTATGAATTACGTGATGAATTAAACTTTAGGATTCAGAAACATAGCACAACTTTGAAAAGTTTTAGTCCAACAGTTAATGGTGTACAATTGTGGAATAAACTGGAGATGGATTTGAAACGATGTCCAAACATCAACCTGTTCAAATTTAAATACAAACAAAAGACTTTTGAAATATACAGACAAGAAGAAATGTGTTGCCACTAGGGGGAGCAGTAGGATGGATTATGTGTATTTTTCCTCTATAATCAAGGAAGAGTGTTGCTGCTTGGAACGGTTGTCATTCTATTGCTCAAATTCACAAACGGAGAATTAGGGTTGGCAGGTTATGGATCTGTTGAGAGGAATCCTCCCAACGGGCTCTAAACCTTGTCTTTTAATGCACCACTCAGCATAGGAACATCATCTACAAATCAGCTGTTAGGGGGTTTGTTGAAGGGGAGTTACTGCCCTCTTCAACTGGCCCGCTCTACACTCTGGCTTTTTAATGCACCACACTATGCAGGGCTACAGCATACTTCACATATAACTCAATTAAATAAATATATAATAATGATGATGATAATTAAACCCAAATTAAAATTATACTGAGAATGGTAATGACAACTGGAAAGTATCAAGATCTCAGATTATAATATCTATTAATGTACCTTTATACCATAAAAGTAACTATGTAATCACGGGTAAAAATATGCAAGCAATATATTAAGTAACACATTTTTTTTTTTACTTGCTTTGTTCTAGACATCGTATATGAAACTAGATTGTTGTTGTAGCTGTGCGTTGTTTCAATTAATTATATAAAGAGTTAATATATTTTTGTTGTTTGTTGTAAGTTGGTCTGTATGAATGTAGCTGCTTGAAATGTTTTGAAATGTTCTTTTTTTTATTTTATTGCACTTGGGGGTGGGGGCTCATAAGCTTTTTGCTTCAGCCCACTCCTTTTGAGCACAATGTGTATTGCTCAAATAAACAAATAAACAAATAAACAAATAATCATGGTTGCCACATTGGCATTGACGGTCACTGTTTTCCTTTTCCTTTTTTTCGTTCAAGGCAGGTCATTCCCTTGACCTGCCTTGGAGCCCTTTTCGGTATTGATGCCAATGAAACGTCTGGAGACAAATAAACACAAAATAATAAACAACACATTTGAATTTTGTTTAATTTTGTTTTATCACAGTAGCACTATGCATTTAGATTTTGATATTTTTTGCAAACCTCTGAATGAATTTTAAGGTCATAGAGACTTCCTCTTGGTTTTCAAAGTTGAAAAGATGATATGCAGAAAGACCACACTTGAAGCCAGCTTTGCCTTGGCAAATCACTTGGTCCTCAAGACTTAACAGCCATTCGCCAGGAACTGAAAAAAAATTGATAATATAAAAATCTGAATCAGTACAAATTGATAGACAATGCTCCTGTCAGGTCATTGTTAGAAATCAGAAAGGTTGTCAATCAACCACTTGGTTAAACAAACGCAAAATAAATAGATACAATATAATAAAATAACTGGGTCAACTATCCCACTTGATTGATGTTGTGACTAAAGGCTGTCTGAATAAAATCATAATGTCAAAAACTGTCTTTTAGTGGATACAGAGTGGAGAGATACAGTGATCTCGTCACCAAAAGTTCTAGCATGTACTACATATAGAGAAAACATTTACTTTATTTCTCAAGAGGAAAGCAATGATCCATGTGAAAATCCTTCTCTGTCTTCCTTCTTCAAAGAAATATATAAAAAAAAAGTCAGGTAAAGTAAGCTGCAGCTCCAGATGCCTTATGATTGCCCTCAAATTAATTGAGATCTTCAGACGACGGGAGGCCTGAGCATGTGCCTGAGTTGGATAAATATTGTATTATACCGTAAAATTTAAACTTGGACTACCTGAACATATACTTCTGTCATTTCCTGTGGGGATTTACGGTAATCAGCTGTTTCTTAATAAAACGGTTTATTACTACAAAAAATTACCATATTTTTATGGTTATTTCTTACAGTGTGATCAGTGCAAAAGTGATCAGTGCAATAGTGATCAATGGAGACTAATGCAATAGTGATCAGTTATGCTGGCCATTATAGAAGAGTTATTATCGTCTATAATAACTCCAAGGAATTGGATTTAATGCACACGCTCTATAACAACAACCTGACAACATCTGAATTGCTTCCTGAGCATTAGAATTACGGTTGCCGAATATCATCATTCTTTACTTAGATTTAAGGATAATTTATTATTTTTTAACCACTTATTGACATTCTTGAGTTCCAAGTTATGCTGCGTTTACACATAAGCACGATGCGTTACGAATGTCATTTTTCCGTCATTCGTGACGTTCGTGACGTGACTTAACGCATCTCAATGGGATTCTTAACAGAACGCATCAGCTCGTGACATTCGTGACGTTCATGGAGAAAGTTTTTGTCTGTCAAAAAATCTTCCACGAATGTCACAAATCACCCTCTGTTCGTGGAGTTCGCAACGGAGCGTGTCTTTTCGTGAGGAGTAGTGGCGCTTCGTAATTCAGCGTGAGAGCATTCGTGCAGCATTCGTGGAGCATTCTTAGAGCAGAATCACTGTTTTCACGCTCAAAATTGACAGAAACACACGCTACGCCCAAAGTAAATGTTGGTACCTGCAGTAGCTATGCCAAGGAAAAGTGTCACAAAGTCGGCCAATCCGCGCTCCAAGCCACGGACAGCACCTGCCGCTGCCGCTCCGCGGGGTGCTCCGACCTTTCTTCCTCCTGGGTCGTACCTGATGTTCGGGAGTTGGAGCCAGAAGAGCCCAATGACTCAGGGGAGAGCACGGCCTCTGCTCCGCCTCCAACCCGGCGGCAGAAGATCACTCCACATTCGCCTAATTCTTGACAGATTTCGGACAGAACGCGAATATTCCCAGTGACCCGTAACAGCCCGTGGCAGCGCGCAACACCACGCAGCAGCGCGGGACGCCACGCAGCAGCGCAGGACGCATATTCGTGACCGTGCGAAATAATTCGTGCCATTAATCGTAACGCGTAGTAACAGGTCGCAACAGTTAGTGGCGGCGCGTGAAACCTCGACCCCGAATCATCAAATTCGTGATCCTTGGCCACGAATGTGCATTTGTGGCATTCGTAACGCATCGTGCTTATGTGTAAATGCAGCAATTTGGCACAGTTGTTGTAAGTTGTCTCCTGATGCAAACATATTTGTATCATCTGCAAACAAGATAAATGTAAGTATTTGAGAAGTTTTACAAATGTCGTTAATGTACATAGAAGTGCAGTAGAAATCAGTGCAATATGGATCGGAGCAATAGAAATTGGTGCTCTAAGATTGAAAGTGGGACTACATAGTATCAAGTTCTTTTCCGCTGGTATCCCGTCTCACATGTTTATTGCCTGTGTTCAGCTGTCTTTGAACAGGTCCCGTGTATATAGTCTGTCTAGTGTATTTGTGGCCCAAAAAACTTCCTGTTAGAGTATTTTGAAAAACAGGTCAGAATTATCTTAGAACGACTTATATTCTTAGAAATCTAAAAAATAATCTTGGTTTGAACATTTATTTCAATGTTTGTCCAGAAAGTTTATTTTGCTTAATTTTGTGTTTACAAAAGCCATTGCTGTCAGCAGAAGGCACACACTGGAGCGAAGCAGTATCGAGCCTTCCATTGTTTGGAAACGTTGTAGATGGTGGGCGGGGATTAGCCGGAGGCAGGAAGCTAAATGCTATATCACTTAAAGATGGGGCTAAAACCCTCAGTTGTACACCAGTGTCCAAACAACGTGTTTCTCCTCAAGGCTTCTCCCCCCCCCCCCCCCCCCCCCCCCCTTTCTGGGCGCCCAGAAAGTCTGTCCATCTGCTGCTTCACTGTCGACTGTTGAAAAATTGTTTTCATCTTACTCTCTGTTTCATCGCTTAACATCATTGTTGATTTTCAAACTATTCTTTTATTTGAGCAAGAGAAGCGACTGCTTTTGCACTTATGGACTCTTCCAAAACAAACTGACACTAAGCGAGATATGGAAGGCAATTTGAAAGCTGAAATGCGTATTGATGGATTGCTCAAGCCTGACACATGTTTTTTGATAGCGGAACAACATTATCACATGGACAAAAGCTAAACAAAAAACAAAGTTGCTCTAGTTTTGTGAATGTTCCTTTAGTGCCATAACACCGTGCCCCAAGTCGGCCCCACGATGTGAAGTACCAGTTGTTGCGTCAGGAAGAAAGGTAAACAGCGGCGAGTCCGAAATAGCAAGGTGAAGCATCGGTAGCGTCAGCAGAGCTCCTGTCAGCCGCCATCAGCTCAGTTCACCTTGCATCTCCGGACACGGCGCAAACAAGCCGGGGTCAGGGGGACAAAATCAACAGCAGCACCCAAAGGACTCGCGCACTACAGTGTGACAGAAAATGTGTTATAGACGTGGTGGGAAATATCATTGAGCTTAAGAGCGAAGAGAGCTGGTCCCAGGTGTTGTGGCCAAGGCTTTATGTTTATGCTGTCACATGTGCTGAGTGTGAGAGCACCTACAAGGTCTACGGGGCAGGGGAAGGACCATTACATTAAAGGGGACTGTGTGTTCTATTTATATATTCTTATTATTATTTGACACATATACTTTGCCAGATTATTTGAATGACTTTTGTATAAGGAAGGCCATGCTGCCTGGCATAGACCGGTGAAAATAACCTTGTTCAGCAGAAAGATAAAGATTGCACAATAGTGGGGTCATGTATTTTTAGCAACAAAATACACCTGAACTATGACTGAATGATTATATATGGCACTTTGTAGCTCTGCTTTTGTCCCTTAGGACTAGCTTGAAAAAAAACTACAGTCTGGTACAATCATCTTTGCTCACGAGCTTAATGTAATTGTACATTGTCCTGATAAATAAAGAAATGAAATAGTTAGAACCAGCTTCAGAATTGTGGGTTTGTATTTTAGGAGGATTTTTGGGGATATATTATTTAGTGTTTTAATATGTTTGTTATAATTGAATAAGGAAAATAAAAGGAAATAAAAAGTTATTCAAAGCTCAATAAATCAGGCTAAGAATTAGATTGAAGTAATTCTAAATTTCTCAACTTTCCATATAAATGTAAACATTGTGACTGCAATAATGAACCCCCTTGTTGTGAAAGTTTTGAGGGGTTTTTTCCCCCCCAAGTGAATGTTTATATGTTAAGAAAGCAAGCATGTAGCACACAATTTGAAGACTGAAAAAAAAAAAGAGTGTATAAACCCTTACCCTGCAGTGTCTCCCTTTATGATTACGAGAACAAGTAATGCATAAAATGGTTTAGTGACACATAAAATGCAACTGAGAACATTTTGTTTTGTCCCTTGGGGAGCATCATACTTTATGCTGCCTCCTGGGGATTGGACAGCCTCACGGGACTGCACGGCCGTCTTATTATAGAGAGTGTTTATTTGGAGAATGGATTATTCAAAGTCATTGGTTTTGTAACTTTTCACACCAAAGCAAATATCTGTCTTTCAGATTCAAACCAGGCATAGTTGTTTTATTTTTGTATGTGGACTAGCCCAAAGGAGGACAAACATGTGAAACAAACAAGAACTGCAAAGAACCTTGAGCACCTCCAGAACTTCTCTTCTAAGTTATTAAACATGACACACCAGTGCTCACTTCCAGTATGGTATTTTCTAAGCCTTAAATAAAGCAGAACATGGACATCTTTAGGCCTATAGAGGGCTCAGACTAATATACTAAGGCAGGACATCTCAGCAAATATCAGGTGGGAGACACACAGAGCACTGATGGATAACAGTGAAATAATGAAGATGGACTTGCAGCATGGCCACAAGAGGAATGAAGTCACTTTCGGTCAGGTCTCACATAATGGAGGTCATCAATTCATATTCTATTTATATACGACCCTGGACATTATTGGGAAATATATATGCGTGTACACAGTAAGCGGGGCTGCTTTAATCTGCACCATCGGCCTCTTGGCTCTGTCACAAGAAAAACTTTTTTAAAAGCTCAAAACCTTAGCAAACGTGCTCCAAATTATCACCAAGGCACCAAGAGTTCTGTACTGGGTTATCAAAAGAAAGCATTTGTTAGAGGACCTAATATATAAACTTAAAGGACTCAGCCTTGATTTGTGACCTTTTTTGTCCAAATGTGACGGAACAGGTATTTTTACCGTCAAGGACATTCTCCGGAGTCAAAATGTGACGAAAAAGGTAAAAAAGGTAAACCCCTTTTATATAAGTAAATATAACAATAAGAGACCGAGGCATGTTTATTTATACTGGGCATTTCGTACACAATGTACCATGTTATAATATTGTTCTCTCATCAAAAGAATACCTGTGCTTGCGGCTGTTTCGAGCCGCTAGCACAACTTTGAGTAATCTTTGAATCTTCTCCCGTGGCAACAGCTCCCAAAAAAAGCTCCTCCAGTTCCCAAAGGGGGGAGGGGTGTGTGGGAGGGGCTTATGAAGAGATTATGTGAAAGTCAGAAAGTGAAACTACTTTAAAGCAGAACTAAATAACTTTTGTCCCTAGTGCCACTGCATCTGTCGTGGCATGTTGCGTTTTTTTCACTTGTTAATTGTCCGTGAGAGTAAATACTACGTCGAGAAAAGACAAGGGGAGAACGGGATATTGTACATTGTGCACACAACCCAATTATACAATGGAGATATTTTTTTGTGCTGTAAATTCTGCTAAAGTGGCACTAACCCACAGTTAGCATTGCCCGTTAGCCTGTTAGCTTCTTCTGTTCGTGATAAACCAAATAACAACGTTTTGCAAAATGTTCATCAACAAAACGAAAGAACAGTCAGGACTTACCTGTCCGCCATGTCATAAACCTCAGAAATGCGAGCCAAAAGTGATTTTGTGGACTACTGATAGCGAGGGTTTGAGATGTGTATTGGGGCTGCCGGGTCGGAGGCAGGGAAAGCTGCAAGTGTGGTTTTCTGGCCAGAGACACCGGGGTAGATGAAAAAAAAAACAATCATCCCATTAAAACTTGTATTACCCTCAGAGGGACTATGAAAAGGATGTAAGGAGGTAAAAAGGTTACTTCTGCTTTAAGAGTAATACCTGCAAAAAACACAATATCTGCTTTTTAAATTGGTAGCCTGCCCGACCAGCCTCTCTTGCTTTCTGTTCAAAAGCAGGAGAGGATGGTTGGCCAGGCTATACTATTTACTATATCAGACAAAATAGACATTTGCGCCGTTAGTCAAAGAAATAAGATAAACTGCATACAACAGAAGGCATCAGCTCCCACTGGTTTCCTCCTCCACTCCACCACATGTTCTTAACTCTTTGCTTGTCTCTTCCTGTCAGCTACTAACAAATGCAGTGCGGACAGATGGTGAGCGGAGTATGGGAAGTACAAGTATAGTACATACGCTGCGATAACTGTATGCACTCATAAAGAGGTTAGGAAGCCTGTGACCAAGTCAGTGAATGTAGACACAGGAGACGTGTGTGGAGGGATCACGTGATCTCTGCTCAAGGACTTCGATGTGAACACTGGCCCGCCCCATCTGCTACGTACAACGATTACACAAAGACACATTGCAATTTATACAGCGGCCTGTCAGGATCAACAGCTGTAGAGAGAGGGAGAGAGTCATTTAGAAAGGTGTTTGCACATTAGCATAAACATCTCGCTACTTTGTCTTATATTGTGTGGGGGCAGCAGCAGTGTAACGTTCTCGTCCGGGAACTGGAGGATCAGCCTGAGCACATGCTGTTGTGTGCGCAGGTACGTGGCGGGTCGAAAATGAATCCCGCTTTAAAATCTCTCAAGGGAGCCGCTGAATATTTGACAAACAACTTCCTTCGTTGTCGCGTCCAGAAATGTTGCTCCAAAGCAGTGGCGGCTGGTGATGTGAAAACCAGGGGGCGCTGTTGCCTCTACCTACCTTCAATGATATTTTAAAAGATACTTATACACATTGTTTTTAACTTAAAAAAGAAAGTTATCTTTGGGGCATTTAAAATAATTATTGTATGCAGAATATAATCAAAACTAAACTTATTTAGTTTTATTAAACTAAAAATTAAAGAAACATGGAATGAATTTATGCTTTTGGAAAATCTTTTTTCTGACTAAATGAAATCAAAGTGTAAAGATAGTCACTATACATATTTTTGTTTTGCACCACTGATTTGTGTTTTGTACCAACAGAACAAAGGCAGGAGGTGTTTCCTCTTTGATTTCATGGACAGTATTAGTCCCAGACCTGCTATGGTTCCATTATGAGCCTCAGAGCCACAGGTTTAAACCTGTATAAACCGTCAGACAAATGATCCGGTCAGAAATAACTATGTGACTTACGTGTTTAGATGAGAGTCCTCCTCCGTAGCACCTGGAGCTCCACCTCTGTTTCACTCAATGAATGAATGAATGAGTTCCCCTCTTCTGTCGTATCTCCTCACGGTCCTGAATCTTCTCTCCATCAAATGTCCACGTCCTGGGACATAACTGTCCAAGTCAGCGAGGGTTGTCCCAAAGTGTGCAATAAACTAGCAGTAGCTAAAGCAGACGAGCTAGTTAGCGTCGTAATGCTACCTCCAGTAAAGTCCGTTTAGACGTCACTTCTGACTGAAGAAAGTTGTCAAAGTTCATGAGTTGGAAAAAATCCTTTCACCTCTTCTCAGGAAACAACACGAAGATTCTCCGGTCTCTCAAATGAGAAGTTTTTCCTCCGATCGTCCGTGAGCTCAGAGCTGCTCCTCGCATTTGTTTACAGTAGACGCGTCCTCGGTTTTCACCTGTTAAATCTCCGATGGGCGCTCGGCCTCAGCGCCCATGGGAGATTTAACATTGCGTGTCTCTGATTGGTTGAATTAATGATATGTAGTGACGTTTTTATACAATATCAGAGCGCCATTGGTTAGATCTCGAGGGCGCTGTTCCTCGCTGCCCCAGGCATTAAACTACACATTTATGACGCTGTTACGGCACACGATGAAGCTGGCAGACAAAATGACACACTCCTTCCCCTCCGCTCCCCCTTCCTCCACCTGTACAGAAGAAAGTCATGATATTGCTAAACTTAAAACTTTTTTAAATGTATTTATTTTATTTGCAAAAATTGATAGGAGGGTCATCCAGAGTCATACAATCCTTTCCTAAGACATACAAGCGCTCGAGCTGCCCTAAACAAGGCAACGTTTTCAAATGGTACACATACAGAAAATATGTAATAATTGAATGTATGCAAAAGCCCCCCCCCCCCCCCCCCAAAAAAAAAAAAGAAGAAAAAAAAGGATACTTTGTTTATCACATTTGAATTGAAACAGCATATTAAAAGATTCCCCGCGGCAGAGCATTAAAACACTTGTAAGAAGTCCATGTGCAAAGAGAGGGTCTATTAAGGGGATATATCTTGCATACTAAGATATATCCGTTTGAAACTTTTGTTGTAGTTTTCTGTCATAAATTTGAGGGGGTGGGCGGGGGGGGTAGTCTCCTGTAAATGAATGTTTTCATATAAAAAAACGGCCTATAGTATATTCAGTGACAAAATCGAAATAATGGATCGAGTCAGGTTTAAATGATTATATTTTGTCGATATATTATCTTGATAGCTGAAAATATGTAAAAAATAAATAAATAAATCTAAATTTAGTCTAGGAATAAGATTATAAAAAAAATCCCTCTGCTAAAGTGGAAAAGTTGTTGCAACAGTTGAATTGAGAAAACATAACCTAAAGTTGTGTAACGTCTGCGCATGTTTATCGCTGTCTTTTCTTTTCTTGTTTACAGCTTCTGTCTCCCAGAAAGGAAATGACCATATTTGGAATACGCACTCATCTCGGTCCCCTAACGTGTTAGCACCCTCTTATGCGCTTTTTCCATATTTTCCACGGTCATGTTTCCCTCTCCACTATAATGTGTCTAGCTTTATGTTTGCCATTACTATAAATAACCTTCCTTCTCACTGTACTGACTTTCCATGTATTTTTTATGACTGCAGCCTCTGTCACTCAGAGTCTGGTCAACAGAATCTCTGACAAGCCTATATATATACAGCCCAGGGTGGACATACACAGACTGCAAACACTGTATCCAAGAATATATATATATATATATATACATTATTGCAGTGTAGGACATAGGAGTGAGAAAATAGTATAAGGGCGAGTATCCAAAATCAACTTGACGTGACTTGATTTTGGAGGTGTCCTCTTAATATACAGGTCAGGTTCATTGTGTTCATCACCCAGTCATTTATGACACAATAAAATGTGTCCTGATAAGTTAATATGTGTCGTTTCGCAAGACAGTAATTAAATTTGACTCTTTTACAAGTTTCAAATTGTAGAAAGTCTTTGGAGAGCTGCTTGAAAAAAGATTGAGAACTCTGTCGTTAGAGACCCCTTCACCATACTATGGAAAAAGAGAATGAATAGAAAACTGTCCACGTGTGCTTAGTAGTTGTCGGTCACATAATTTAAAAACTGCATTTCCTGTGTTGTTCCTTAATGATAATTTGGAATCCTGAAAAGATGAAGAGTCAAAAGTGCGGGAAGTTGGATAGGAAAGACCAGGAAGTTCCTGTCTTTGCCGCCGTATTGCACTCGGAGAGGACGGGACAACGTTGATTTAGCCCCCTCTGCAAAACACCCTGTTTCAGTTTGTAGCCATCGTAAGCAAGAGGAAGATTGCTTCTATGTTTCAGTAGCACTAGTGACAGTATTGCATAATCTGCATTTTTTTAATGAGTATGTGTAATTGTATCCCAAGATGGTGCGAACATATCACAATTTTGATGATTGTGGCTCACAGCTTGTAAAAACCCCAAATATAACATCTCAGAAACATCTAAGGATGTCTGGAGAGGATTGTCAGGAAGAGGCCATTCAAAAGTGTGGGGGACCTTCACAAGGAGTGGACTGAGGCTGGAGTCAGTGCATCAAGAGCCTCCACACACGGACAGATCCTGGACATGGGCTTCAAGTGTCATATTCCTCTGGTTGAAGCATAAGTAAATTAAGTAAAAGGGGCCCAAACCAAGTACTAAGTACTTATGCATGATTATAGTTTTCAGAGGGCCAACTTTTCTCAGTTTTCATATAATATTGACATGTGTCACTTTGCATGCCATGAGCCTATGTCATATGTTAGTTTCACATTTTAAGTTGTATTACAGAAATAAATGAACTTTTTCACGATATTCTAATTCTTTGAGTTCCACCTGTATTTCAAATGTAGTAGGTCTCTGTCGTGGGTACTTTTATATTTGGGCAGCTTCTGACACAATACCAAGAAGGTTCAATTCTCAAAGCATTCTGTGTGGGGTTTTAGTATTATTCCAGTGTCTGCATTGTTGTGTCCAGCTGTTTAGGTTTTCCCACCACTAAAAACATGTACAATTGTGTGCCCTCTGGTGCAAGACCTCCCTCAAGTAAAAATAAATAAAAATCCTGATTGAATAAAGGTTAAAAAAAGAAAGAAAGGAAAACAAAACAATAATGTAAACTGATTGATGACCATATTTGTATATTATTTCTTGTTGCATCATAGCCTTTAAAAAACATTCTTTTCATTCTATATTTCTGCCAAACCTTGAGGTATTTTTATTGCACCATTCCCTCTGCAGTGCCGGTGACTACACGAGCAACACGCGCCACCTACAGCCCGATCCCCGCCACTGCGGCGCTCCTATCTTTCCCCCGCTGCATGTTTGTGCCTGATTTGAAATGCTAAATGCCTGGTGTGGCACTTTGCAGCAAATGGAGTTTAGATGGAAAGCCACTGAAGCGTTCAGTCTGCGCTTTTATCCCAAAATAACACCAAAAAAATATGCATTCCAAGGAGTCTGAGATCAGCCATTTGACAAGTCCCCACAGGCAAGAGTCGGATGAACTTATAAAAATCTGCAAGGAAAACTGAATCAAACATGAAACTACCACGATTACGATTGTTAATGTTTAAAGATCATACACAGCTGTTACTGCTACACTCTTACTCTTACTTACTATAGATTACTGGTTATGTAGTGCTGTTTTTTGTTTTCTGTTTATTTTACCACTTTATTTGGGAACGCATCAAATACATAATGAAAGGGCCCATTCACTTCACTTAAACTAAAATATTTTTTGAACTATGGATTACTGCAAAGGTTAACAAAGGTTTTAAAAGTAGCCAAAATTGATTGCAGGGCTGCATGATTTTTTGGGGAAAATATGTGATCACAACTGTGACTAGATTTGCAGATCAAGTTTAACTTAAATGTGCACTATGCAACTTTTTATGCCAAAAACAGTTATATTAATTCGTATTACACCTTTCAGTGACCAAGTAGATGCGAGTGTGGTTAGCATAGCGCCTTTACTTACCATCCCAACGACCTGTAGGACGCTCCAGGATCAATTGTTTTTCAGGTTTTCACTGCAGATTGAACCGTATCCATGGTTACATTTACATTCCATACCGAAAACCTACCAGAAATCCTAAAAAAAAACGGTAACATAATTGATCCTGAAGCAGCATAAGAGCCAGCGGGATGGAAAGTATGGGCGCTAAGCTAACCACCCATACAGCCAGTGGGTCACTGACAGGTCAAATACGCACTAATATGAACTTTTTTGTTAGCATAAAAAGTTGCATAGTGCACCTTTAATAGCAGACTTTTTTTTGTCACGTCCAAGAGCATTAACATTTGAGAGTAGAATTACGATTTGATTGGACTGATTGTGCAGCCCTAGTTTGAGTTGCAACTGAGGACATCTGTCTTCATCCATTTCCTAGAAGTTTATGAAAAAAAAGAAACATACATTGGAAAATTATCATCCAACAGCAAAGTGTATGTTTTTCATCTGTAAATATATTTATATAAAAATAATCATTCATTAGTGGTCATGATTTGGCCTTAACCTTGAAAAATCTAATTGCTATAGTGCTGTTTTTGTTTATAAAATGTGGATATTTCTTTCACAAAGACTAGAGTCTTGGTCTTAAACTTATCTGCCCAAGGAGATGGTGGTAATTAGGCAGTTCGAGTAGTGGAAATGATTTGCTGAGAGCAGGATTTTGGACGTGTTTGGGGAAAGACAAGTAGGAGCGGCTGGCTAGTAATTGCTGCTTGCGCCACAAAAATAAATCAGCATTTTACAAATACAGGACAGAAAATACTTACCGGAGCCAGTCATATCGGCTCTGGCGCTGACTTCTACCGCGAGAAAGTCATATGTGACAGGCCAGACTAACGTGATAATGTTGACAAGGAGATCATGGAAACTGCACAGAGAACACCCTGGGAACTGAACAACGGACGATCTTGCTGTGAGGTCAGTAATACTAACCACCGTACTACAGCCTGTGTCACCCAAAGGACTGCTACTTGTTGGGTGAGATGAGCTGAACAGATATGGCTAAATCTGTGCACTGGGGGTGATTGAAATGCGGCGTTTTGCCTCAGCGGTCCTTTATGGCAGCAGGATGTTGGAGTGTTTTGCTGAAGCAGATGTTTGCTCTCATTTCAAAACTCCAAATGCGCCGAGTGTAAACAGTCCCCTCTGCCTGACGAGGGGACTCAGACGGAGCCCGCAGCCGAAAACATGCAGCTGCTACACTTTAGCTTTATGTGTTCATTTGTGAAATCTGTGATCTGTGTTTATTTTGGGGAGGGATTTTACGGACGTACACGCGGGGAGCAATAGTGGCTGGACAATAACTGCAATTTTTATATACAAGTATAGCATTTTGATTTTCAGGCGGAATTTTCATTTGTTTTCAGCACATAGGCCGGTGTGTGATCATTTGAGAGAAGACTGATAAACCATATGAAACGTTTCCGAGCTATTTTTAACCAATAATTATTTAAAAAAACGTAATTAAATAAGTGCTTGTATTCTATCTTTTTATCCCAGGTTCTGTGCAAGGAATGTTTTTAGCTAACTTCCTGTTGACTAGAGTAGGGTAAAGACTACTTCCTGTTAGCATTTTAATGTAAGTAAAAACTAAAATATAATTTTTAAAAAACAGAAGAAAACTTCAGTAAAGGTCTAGCCCGGTGTGCATTGAGTGTAAATGCCTTGCCTTGGTGGATGCTGTGAACATTTGTTAGCTTCAAATTAACATTAGCCTTTAATGTTAAAACAGCTACAGTTAAAAACTAGGGCCGGGACTCGATTAAAAAAATTAATCTAATTAATTACAGGCTTTGTAATTAATTAATCGAAATTAATCGCATATAAATATTTGACCTGAGAACAGTGAGAAGTAAGTTTTTTCATATGGATTTTTAGTATACCATTGAATAATGACTGAATACATAAGCTTAAGCAACAAAATATTGTGTATTGTTGCTTCAGAGGCCATAACAGACTTTGTTGATTTAGCAACAGCTGGTTTAAAGGCACGTAAACTATTAGCGCGAGGTCGCAGCTGAAGCGCCCGTGCAGGCACACTACGCAACCCGAAAACAAACGTAATGGAAAGCTCTCACCGGTCCTGTTGAGCAGTATCCAGAAACTCCAAGTCTTTCAGAGTCGTGTCCCCGCTTCAAACCCGGGCTTTAGTCCATGTGAGGAATAGTCCGTGTCGTGTGACTGGAGCGAGGGCGCGCGCACACATGCGTGAAGAAATACAATGAGCGCGCCTGCCTCAGCTGGAGGGCCATCAGCTGGGCACGTAAATAACAACAAAAAGTACACACCGGATTGCGTTTACAATAAAAATAATGTTAAACATAATATATATGTTGACTGTGCTACAAGTTGGTGCTCCAGTATAATCGGTCCGCCTAAACTCATCCAGTGAGAAACGTTCCGCGTTGTAAAAACATGTGCGATTAAAATGCGTCAAAAAAATTTAACGCGTTATTTTTGTGTAATTAATTAATCTAAATTAACGCGTTAAAGTCCCGGCCCTATTAAAAACACATAAGTCTCTTCTGGTGAAGTATTGACATCCCGAGTAAAGTTTTTAAAACGCCGTAAGTATTTCCAACCGCTGCATATTTTCTGGTACAGTTTAAACAATATATCAACTAGAGACAGCTAACTCTACAGTATTTAATCTAGGATTTTAGAATCATTTTGCTATGCAGCGTTCCACACACAAAGCCTATTGAACTTACATGGTGACTTTGCAAATCTGGAGACAGATTGAAGAGGATATTTTATGTTTTAAATCGGGCCTATCCAACAGGCGGCCCGAGGGCATGAAAAGAAAAATATATATATTTTGGAATTTTCTGCTTTACCTGCTCTAGCCCTAATATTGTTTTTTGCCCTGCTTTTTTTCTTCTTTTTTTCAGACTCTTTCGCTCAACGTTACTCACAGTACTCAAGTAACATTTTCTCCAAGTACTTTATTTATTTATTTATTTTGCTATTTTGATTCCATTGCTATTAGTTTAGACTTTGAAGAGGCCACAACACATTTATTTCAACCATTCATGTGTAAATTTATCACATTCTCCAGTTTTATTCCTACATGAAAAGAACCTCGTCTTTTCGAAGGCGTGCAAATTTCTTCCTTACAACTGGTTCAGTTGTGTTAAGAGTTGCCGAAAGAGTGAATTTCTGCAGCATGGGATCAATAAACAACTCTTGCCAACAGCAAGGTGTTCTTTATTAAAACTGCATGAGTCCATATACGTCATGGGAGTATTGATGGGATTTTTTTTCTCCATTTGGGAAATGGCTTGATGCCAGGGGCGGACTGGGACAATAATTCAGCCCAGGCATGTTTTGCCGGGCATTTTTTGGCTTGCTGCTAGCCATTAAAGCGTGGTTCCCCCTGGGAACCACAGGGCGAATGCACTGTTGGTTGAAAACAATAAAACAGTACAAGTCAAACAATGCATAAAAGTATCTGTATAAAATATCTCCACAAACCAAACAGTTGTGCTCTTGTTTGATTTATTAATAAGGATTTGAATCTCTGCTGAGAAATGTAGACACTTATCAGCGGTGGGTATGACACGTGGTAATAGTGCTTTCACTTCCATCGAATGGCACGCTCGTAAATCCACTGCATTGTCTTGAACACACTTTGAGTGCTGAACGGATCCGGTGATGGGTTACGGGCTTTTAAACACGTGTAGGACAGTTATATGGTTCCTCTGTATCAAGGAAATACAGATTGTAGCACTTCAGCTGTAGAAGAAGAAACAACAGTGAACAGACCTCCAAACTGCGTGAATGAAGCAAAGTATTTTAAATGGGCATAATAAAAAAATGAGGCAAACATCAAAGTTGACCAAAACTCTCTCATTCATGCTAATGTGGCGTGCAGTGCGTGAAGCTGACTAACCTCTGCAGTGAACACATTTGCACAGCCCACTTCCCGCTCCATCCATAACATCTCTCTGCACCTTTGTTTAGTCAATTAGAAAATTGTGCCGTAGTGCACTTTTCCACTAAGTACGGACTTGACTCCACGCTTGTTTCTCTTTTTTTTCTCCCAGAGGTCAACCGAGTGGGGAAAGAGGAGAGGGAGAGAGGCTGCAAACTCGTGGCCAGCCTTTTTAAGCAGTCACAAAGTGCTGGCTCGACTGTTTTTTTTAGAGACGAGAGAGAGCGAAGACGTGCTGGACAACAGCAGACAAGTCACTAAGCTTGTTACAATAACGATCGCACTGGACAAAAAAAAAGTTGTAACTACAGACTTAAAGTATAGTCGTACTTTTGTATCTCATAACATAATGAAACTTGGGAAGACAAAAGTCTGCAAGACTGGGAGAACTAAAGTATAGATTTCTACTTAACTTTACCTTTACTGTATTTAAGTCTTTAATCAGGATTTTTTTCACAGCCGAGCAGGCAACACAAGTGAAAGGTTTTTGCAACACATGAATTCAGCATCGCTGTTGTAGCCTCTCGCTCCTTTATGGGACAAAGTTTTATTTACATACACAGTATTTTAAAGAGAAAAGAATCCATTAAATTGACACAGTTGGACCTTTTTAGACTTCTCAAGATCATCTCGAGAATCGTCCAATTCATAATCTCTTCTATACAGGTCAGAAGATTTTAAAGTGCATATGACATATTTTTTACTAAAACAAAGTTAACACAATTATATTGCAGATCTTGATAAAATAAAATAAAAAAAAGATTTCTTTAGTTTGACAATTTTTGTGATATTTATAGTTTCACAGATACAGACGGCATCGCGTCATACAAGGGGACGACTGAAAAGAGTGAGAGCAATTCTTCCTTCCAGACGAGGGGGAAGGAGGTATGTTTTTCACTTTTTTTGCCGTTTTCTGGCAGAATATAAACTTATTTATCACACACAAACAAAGTCAGTCTAAATTGGGTCCATGTGAATGTTTTTTCACAGCAGATTGTTCAGAAGAAGTTAAAACAACTGCAGTTTTGCCTTTCTCTGTGACCTGCATTTGTGGTTTCTGTGTTCCACTTTATTTTTCTGGATACTTTTGTACGTCTTTGCCGTGTTTTTGTGGAGGTTTGGTGGATTTGTTTACTTTGAGAGTCTAAAATGGTCCTGAAGAAAGCAGCTTTTTAAAGGTAAACAAAATGCTAGCTTATCAGCTAAACCCATTTGAGACCTACAAATGTCTTCTTCTGAGACACTGAAGAGGCACCAAGAGCCCCCCCAGCTGCAGCACAGTGGAGGCGTCACAAGAGGAGCTACAGGAAACACAAAAGGACAAACGAGAGATGGTGAAAGACTGTTGTGAAGCAGAGGGAGGACGAGGAAGGAGGAGGTGGAGCTGACCAGTGCAGGACACCACGCTCTGAAACAGGGACATATCCAGAAGGCTGTGTAGCATTTCAGAGGATCAGAGGAGACAGAGGACAGCCAGCCAGGTTTCTTCTGAGTGCTACAGTTTCCCCGACCTCCAAGGTCATGCGGGTCAGGTTTACACACAGTCAACACAAGATTCTATTTTCCCCCTCGGCGAGGCCATGCCCCCTTCTATGACCGTCTGTATCTATCTAAGTCACTTTCTGTCATTAACTGAATTTGCTGCTTTACTGAAATAACAGGTGTTATCCATCTAAAAAAGTCATTATTGTAAAAAGTATTAAAACCTGTCATATGCAATTTAAGTCCCACCAGGTTATAGAGTGGGCGGTGACACATTCCAGTGCACAGGTGTTAAAATTGCACTGTCACCAGGCTGATAAATAAACAAAATGGGGGAAATTAGAAGTTTTTCAGTGATTAGTTCAGAAATAAAACAAGTTATTAGGCCAAACAACAAGGTCGATCTCTCTTCGAAGAGCAAAACATCCCATCAGTCTAATATCTATAAACACAATTTATAAATCAATATCATTATTAGCTTATTTTTTACCTTTGTTCGTTCAATATTAGCTTATGCATTGGGGATTTCCGTTGACCTTTTGAAGTTCTGGCCTACCGTGACAGATGACCAAGTTCAAACTAGGTCAGCATGTATTCCCAACATGGCCACCGCCGACGTAGCTGTAGCAATTAGCAGGAGAAATAATCACAGTTTGCCTCTTATGAGTCTCTTATGGACCAGCGACACAAACCTGGACTATAGCGCTCCCCGCCAGAGGAGCGGAAAAAGCTAGCCCAAGCAGAATGCCGTTATTACACAAAACACTTGTTTACTTTTAGGAGAGGGTGCAACCGAGAGGAACCGTGGGGCAGCGAGATTGTGTATTTAATAATGTTGTTAATGGCTGGCAGGATATTAGCAGGAGGCGGAGGGGCGGTCCCAAGGGTGTATGCAAATTCACGGTCCAAAATGCTAGCGTTGATGGCATTGCGTATTTTATAAGGACACCGCTGTGGCTAATGCGTCACCCATCTTAATTAATCTTTTACTGGGACGTTGTTGGTTGTTTTGTTGACTTTATTTATAATGCCTTGAAACTAAAAAGGCACATGGTGGGATGGGGGCTTCTGCAGCGCACCGCTTCAAAGATATGCAGCAATATTAGCAAATAGGATATAATATCCTGTGCCTGCGCGGCTTAGATCTTGGAACAAAGCATTTTTTTCCGACTAAAGCGTTCCTTTGAAAACGGTTATTGGTTGAAATGGATGTTGTTTTTGTGATCATGTTGCCTGGTGCTTTGTGGGTAAGAACAAACGCTTCATTTTATATATATATATATATATATCATTAGTGGTTAGGCCTATTTGATGTTCTTTTCTTCTTTTTTTTTTTTACTTCTTTTTTTTTGCAACAAATAGAAAAGGTAGTGAAATGGCACTTTTTTAAACAGTTGTTTAACAACAAAAATATTCACGCATAATTGTGCCTTATAAACATTCTTTTGGGTAAATCAGTATTATTATTATTTTGAATTTTGAAGTTAGAAATTATGCCAATATGGGTGAGAGACTGGTCAGGGTTTTGAATTGGCCAGGAATTCCCTCTGCTGGCAGTTTAGGGAATGACATGAGATCAAACTTTTAACATCTTTAAAGAAAAATAAGTAATGGGGTTCACGACTCTTTTGTGGGATCCGTTTATTTCAAAGACGGGCTCTATTTAATATAAGATTTGATTAACGCCAGACAGGTATCTAAGGTATCAATATCTAAGACCCGGTCGATAAAAGGCACACTTTTTTATTTAATTCATCTAAAATTACAAAGGCCCTGACATTTACGCTTAGCAAAACGTGTTTGTGAAACCATGCTAGCAAACCATTAGTACTGTTGTGAACACTTTGAGCGCAGAACTGTGATGGATTATGGGTTTCCATACAGATCGGAGTGCCTCAGCAGTCGAAGAACAATCATCAAAAGCTCGATTTATATATTTTTTTAAAACACTGAACTCAGATTACACTGCAAAAAGTAATATATTGACAAGTTAAAATGACTGTAATTAAGAATATTTTACCCTGACTTGCGAAGTAGAAAAATCTGCCAATGGAATGAGTAGTCTCGACTTAGCAATAATAATAATAATAATAATGCATCGGTTTTATATAGCGCTTTTCTGGACACTCAAAGACGCTTTACATTGCATTATTCATTCACTCCATACTTGGTGGTGGTAAGCTATTAGCGCAGCCACAGCTGCCCTGGGGTAGACTGACGGAAGTGAGGCCACCAGTCTGCGCCGTTGGCCCCTCCGACCACCACCAACCACTCACTCACTACATTCGCCCGAGGCTTCCTGGTGTTACCAAACGGTCTCCCATCCAAGTACTGACCAGGCCCTGCCCTGCTTAGCTTCCAAGGTCTGACGGGATTGGGCAGAGCAAACATAGCCACATACAAACTCGTTCAATTGGCAGATTATCTTACTTACCTACTCAAATCATATATTTCAAGCAAAATGTACCTATTTTTAGATTGCTTTTTGTAGTGATTTTATGACTAGCTTAAACTAGTGTCAAACAATTTCAAGAAGAGAAAGTTTTCTGCTCACAGCGTGGAAGTGTAGCGTGAAGGACAGATCTGCGGCAGAGCCCCAGAGCAAGAGCGAAAGCCCCGGGAGCTGATGCTATGTATGGAGGACAATAACAACCTTACAAAATTGTTGAACCTTACCAAAACTGGCTGAATTGTGTGGTACAGTTCCAGCAGAAAACGCAACTTCATTTTCAAGATAACAGCTTAAGTCTCTTTGGTTAATAGTCGGACCACTTTAAATGTTTAAACCTAAGATGAATAAACACAAATAAAGCATCCACCGGGAACACACTGATTAAACGAGTGATTATAAAGATACTGCGCTGTCTAAAACCAAGCGTGTGAGGTCAGAGCAACGATATTGACACAATATTTGGATTAGGAATTGAATGTTGTGATTGGAGGTATTTGTCTTGTCAGTGTGAGCTCGCACGGATCAAACTCCACTGAAGAGTTTGAGATGAGCTGTTTAAACTTTTATTCACCTTTGCGCGAATGTCATCACAGCCTCATCAGGATCGATAAATATTGATGAGCCGATCATCAATCATTAATCAAATCCTTTTAAGTGAGAAGATTAATGGAGGTTAAAAGAAGGGCAGCAGGCTGATAAATATTGAAACTTCAGTGTCGTATAAAAATGACAAAACTTCTCAGAGACATTTGGACACACTTATTTAGAAGGTGCGTTGCATGCTTCAGTGGGTATCTCAAAGCCAGGCATTATTGTATTCTGTCAGCAGCATGTTGTTGTGTTCACGCCCCAGTGCCCACAGAAGCACAACCAGACAGATGTGTGTGAGTGAAGGGAAAATATTGGTAGTCCCCCCCCCCCCCCCCATGACCTGTTCGTGATTACATGAAAAATACTTTGGACATCTTAGCCTTGTATACCGTTGTGTCACTTAAAATATTAATACAACTAAATTAAATCACCCGGGATATGTTTTTTTTTAATGAGAAAGCAAGATGATACCCTGGTTCAAGGAGTTGACTTTGCATATAGCTGAGATGAAACTGTTCACGATTACTGGTTCCATGTGTTTTCCTTTAGTCAGTCTATTCGTTTGGCCATCTTTCATCATAAACTTTTATTTTACCTGTCAAGCAACAATGTCAACCTCTAGGTGAATTGGTAACTAGAGAGTTAACCAGAGAGGGATGAATGTTGCACGCCAACTCAATTCAACCACGAAATTGCTGTAGTAAATTCGAGTTGAAAGGTGCATTATCAGAAACCCTAAATACAATTGATCCTGTAGCGTCACAGAGGTCAAAGTGATGGAAAGTAGGGATGTCCCGATCCGCTTGTTTGAGCGTCCGATCCGCTTTTTTTGACACTTCATGCTTTAATCATTTTGAACTGCTCAGTAGCCTGGAGACCAAGGCCGAAATCTTTGCATGGATTTGGCGACTAATCACAGATTGGGAGGGACGACAAGACTATGACGCACTATTCGACAGACGGACGCTTGTAGTTTGTTTACGGATCCAACATGACAGCAGCAGACCCCAGCCATCTTTCGATCAAGCTTTAGACCGTGTTTGAAATAGTTTAGCTTGAAAGTTTATTTGAAAAGAACAGCATTCTTCTACATACGTCATCCGGTACAATTGATGCGATTGGCAATGGACTACGTGCAGACGCATATGATAGACATTCGTAGTGCCCAATAAACAGCTAAGGACAATCGTAAACCACACCTCTTCTACGAGAAAATTAATGGGTGGTTCCTAGACTAAATATCACTTGTGACATTTTGGCTGGTGCTAGCCAGGCTAGGCCGATACCGATCCGATACAGTCTTTTTGAATTATTAAAATTTCATATACTACCTATAAACCTATGTTCCCCAGTACTGCTGTTCCTCCACCCTCGGATGGATAACAGCAGAACATCAGATTGTCACATTTGAAAAGGTCCTGTGTCACTTTTTGAGGGAACACCGGTATATCTAGACTCAGAAAAGTGTTCCTCAAATCCAAACCTTAACCTGAGCCTGTCCAGTGTTCCTCACATCCTTATGCGCTGACCTACTGTAGGTTTCACAGGGAACATAAACCAGGTGAACAGTGGCATTGATCATAGGTATTGGAGATAGCAACGTTGCCCATCAGGAGAAATAAATTCCCAATATTTGTTCTGTTAGACGAGAGTTCTTTTCGATCACAAACTTATTGCACTTTGTCACGAATCATAATGGCACCAAAATGAATAGGCTAACATTGAACCACGCAGGCAAACGCTCATCAACATTTTATCACAATACGGACTTGCTAAGTGCGCCTCCTCCAATCCTCCGCCGTGCCAACCTGCCGGCTCTAACTGATGAATCATGTGGTATTTATGTCTATCTACCTATTTCAACGCACGACTTTCTGCGCCTGCGGAAGAATAGAGAGAACGACGGGCTTAGGGTGAGAGGGGGAAAAAAAGGTAATCAGTTTACAGTGGCGCTTGACAGTTGAGCCTTTCTCTCGCCTATAATGGGATAGAAATAGTTCACTGTACGAACAATCTGAGCGGAGACGCACCGGCCTGGCAGGTCTACTCATTAGCCACTCCGGATTACACAGTGACACATTCAGCGACGAAAGGCACTCAAGCCTCGATGGTAAATGAAATTGTAAAAAGGAAAAGTTCACACGGCGCTAGAGTTTTTGACAAAGGGCTTCGGCACCACTAGACACGCGGCTCTTGACACGTTATTAGCGCCCACCGTGTTCGCTCTATCAGCTTCTTAGCGCCTCTCGTCTCTAGCTATGTCCCAATCCGCCCCTTTGCACATCTGGCCATTTGCGAGCCACACTTTGGAATTGCTAATCCATTCGCGCCGATGGGAATTGCACTAACGATCCTTAATTGGGGTTGTTCCACTACTTATGAGGCTAACGTAAACACGCAAAGTGCTGGTTCGGCCTTTTCTGGTTTGTGTTTTGATTCATAAACAGTACCGCAAGAGAGCTCCGTTTCGCGCAATTTGAAGTCGCTGGCAGATTGAACTCACACCTTGGAGGCGGAATAGATTGGAAAATGAACCTCCTTGGTTTATGATTGCTCACTGGCCTCGGCGAAGTCTTTGGAATTATTGAAACATATGTATTCAAGGCTTTTTCAGAAACCTTAGTCTGTTTGTTTTGTACTTAAAACAATGTAAGTGTCAAGAAAATTCCTCTAGGACATAAGATGTTACAGAATGTAGAAATGCAAAACACCAGTCGTGGTCGCAAATATTCCACTGCTGTGTGGTGAAAAGGGAAATGGTTCAAAGTGAAACTGAATATGATGATAGCACTGGCAAACATGTTAATCTGCACAGAGAGTTTAAGCACGGACAGAATTGGATGTCAAAGCTTTAAAATGCAGAGAAGCACCGTGACGTATTTTGGGGTGTGCGCGGTATTTTGAAAGTGGAAGAGGGACAAAGGCTAAATAGAAAAACATGCAAACCAAACCATGCAGATGTATTTGTGATGATTCGACACAATATAGGCCCTATAGATGTGCTCTTATACGCCACAGTGCCATATGAGGCAATTGTTTTTTGCTAAGATGTGCAGAGTTGATTATCTGTAATTATTTACAATCATTGGGGATTACTTAATAGGGATTATATGTGACCTAAAATTAAGAGTGTGGGTGTGTGTGTGTGCATAGCTTCTCGTACGGCTACACAAACATGCAATGGGGCTTTTTTGAACGTTCATAAACACTACGAAAAGGATTCTTATTGAAACAGAAGACAGACCTATGACCTTGAAAGCTGAATGGCCAGCGAAAAACAAATGACCCCAAGTCCACGGGGGAACCCAGACGTCACGAAGATGATACAATAGCACACCATCTCCGGAGTACATGGAAATATCATATATGTTAAAGTGACTACATTATGTTAAACAGACTGTTTGGAGCTTCCATTTCAACACTTTATTACCTTGAGTCTAAGCGCTACGGTTGATCTATTCCAAAAAATGTCATCACGCCTCACTCAATGGTCTGTGCGTCACTCCTGGGTGAATTTTTTATAAAGATTTGGCAACCAGAATGTGTTTCTAGATACTCCAAAAAGTAGTTGGAGTGGCATTTTTTAAGCCACAAAGTAAAATCCTAAAAGCCTTACCTTTTATTATTCTTTTACATTTCTGCAAAACATTGCCAACCAGTATTTCATTTGTCTTTTAAAACTCGGACTCCTGCAGTACCATGTGTAGCTCTAATAAGTAAATAAACAAGTAATTATTAGCAAAGAAACATTTAGGGAAGGAGGACCATTATGATAATACATTTACCAATAATACCGTCTGTAATGATACATTTACTTATTTGACCTTTATTTAACTAGGAAAGTCCCACTGAGATTAAGAATCTCCTTTTCAGTGGAGTCCTGGTCCCAGAGTCCTCCCTATTTTACATGTTTTTAGTGGTAGGGGAAAAACCAGAGTCACCGGAGGAAACCTATGCCGACACACGGGAAGAAACATGCAAACAGAAAGGACCCGTCCAGGTGGGAATCGAACCTGGGACCTTCTAGCTGTGAGGTACGGGCGCTAACCACTGCACCACAGTGCCTTCCCTTTCTTAGCTCTCCTTTCTTCACTGTTTCAGCAGATTCTGTCGGGTTTACAGACCTAGACTGTGGGAACGATGTTGTGAGACCTGAATGTCCAATGAGCTAGACATCCGCAGTCCGGATTTCTGTGTAGATTGCTTCACACAAAAAAGTACCTCAACATCTATAGACAAAATAATAACTAGGTATCGAGGCAGGGACAGATTTAGTGTCTAGTAATAACTGAAGTAATTCTTCTTCCTAGAGTATTTCTTATTTTTACTTCTAGTTTAGTAGTAGTAGCTTTGTGTTTACCATTCTGCTTTCTGTTTCTGTGATGTATACCTTCGTAATTTCAAATTTTTTCTCAGATTTAATCACTATAAAATCGTAACGCTTATCTGACACGGTTCCTCGATTCTCAAATTGTATTTTTGAGCTTTTACTTTTACCCTGCTCTTTTTTGGATACTCTACCTACCTCACAGTGAGAATTTCAATTTTGATGTTGATGACCGCAGTAAATTGAGAATGTCCCGCTTTACAAAAACAGTTCTGTTGGGTAACACGCGCACCCATAGCAGTCGCTCAGCGTGGCTGTTTAATTGGACCGCTGCCCCGTATACGTACACAGGCAAGGATCGATGTATTGACGCCACAGCACTGGCCTGTATCCGCGCTTCATTCCCGAGCTCGAGCACATTACGTGGGCCTTTACATCACAGAGGACAAGAGGGGTTTCTACTGTCCAATTTTTGCATAAGGCGAAACGTTCGAAGACCTCAACTACTGAGTACAGAAGATGATTCAAGTACCTTCATTTTGAAGTTTGCATAAGTTTTTTTACGCCTAAATTTGAACTCTTTCATTGGCTGTAGCCAGTAGCGGGCAAATAAGAAGATCCAACATTATTTGATCAGGCTTTTGGATATCTTAGCCTTGATTCTTTTGTAGTATGACTTAAATAATAAGAAACGCTAGCAAGGGGCAATAACCTGACCCTGCAGTTGCTGTGAAAAAGGCAACAGTTCAAAATGAAACTTCAAACACTGATAGTTACGCTTCGATGGTTCGTTGGGCCACATTTAGCTTTATTACAGCACACTTTCGCTTTGGCATTGCTTCAGTAATCTACTGCAATGTCAACAGATCCCGCGTTGAATTAACATTTCGCCAAGATCTTGTATTGATGAGTGTGAACACTGCGCAAAGGCTTTCCGGCATCCCACAGATTCTTTTTTGGTCAGTTGTAGTGTATGCAGGAAACAAAACCCCACAAAGGTAGTGTTTGATGAGAAGGAAGAAGAAGAAGAAGAAGAAGAAGAAGAAGAAGGAGGAGGGTTGAAGGTGACATATGCCTCCCTTTAATTAATTGTGGCATGTTTCTCATATTAATATTGGACCTCCTTTACTTACAAGGACGAAACGACAACATCGCTTTCCATTAGTCGAGCCTGGTTTCAACACGAAATCAAGTGGGGGGGGGGGGGGGGCGAATCGCGCGTCAGAAGACAAAAGACGACAGAGCGCAAGATGCTTGATGTGTAATTGGTTTGATAAAAAAAAAAAAAAAAAAGGAGGAAAAAGTTGCCGTTGGCGAAGGGGGAGAGGCGGAAAGTCTAATTAAGGATAAGAGAGCCTTTTCTGTCTGCTGCTGTTCTTTTGTGAACCTCAGCAACTTTTGCAGCACTTCGTCCCCCCCTTCGCCACTTTTATTTTTTCACTCATTTACTGCAGTGGCAAGCAGATTCCTCTCGCCTCGCTCTGTTCGATGCCTGCAGCACGGGAGATTGCTGTAGAGGCCTATATGCTTCCAGGCTATACTACGCTTTGGTTATATCACGCACTTAAAGAAACGCACGCTTTTGCATTTGGGTTTGATTTTGTGGCTCAGGTAAATACGCACGTGGCTGGAGCAGGTACAAAAGTTGAGGATTGCGATGATTGCAATGGTGGGCTAAGCATCGCGGCTTCAGAGGAGAGAGGGGAAGGAAGGATAGGAAGCATGGGAGGAATACAAAGAGGAGGGAAGAGGGGCTGAGGGAAGGGCCATCCAACGAAGACATGGGCAAATCCAAGACTTAATGTGTGTGAGCCAAGAGATGATTGTGTTGCTTTGTTAGTTGCTAATGATGGACAGCGAGAACTAGGCACATCAAACCCATATTTTGTCTTTCTTAATTTTCAAACTTCATCTTTCCATCACCATTTCACTACTCTGCAAAATCATTAAGTAGAATAGGATCTGTTGCAGCACTTTCCCTTTTAAACGCTTAGAAGAGGTGTTTAATGAACTCTCGGGACAAGAGAAAAGACGAAATAACAGCACATTAGCTGTATAACAATACAAGATCGATGATTCAGAGAGAAGGCAGTTGACTGGCATGATCTGCGACTTGGCTGTAAGACTGCCGGTTCAAGGTTCAGGTACTGACCACCTCACCTATTGCACAGCGTTTTTGAGCTTCTCCCTTAACAACAACTCTACAAAGTCGGGGCTAAGTAAGAAAGACTATTTTGACGAAAACCTGTTTGATTCGGGTGGATAACTGTGGGTATTATCTTTTCTAAACGATGTGCGACTGTTTTGTCTATCATTTTCCTGTCTACATTGATGAGTGATCGGAAGGTTTGAATCCCAGCTCCTGCAAAATGTACACTGTTTTGTGTCCACTGCTCCTACTGCTCGCCCCAGCGACATTGAGGATGGGTCAAATGCAGACACAACACATTTCTCTACAGAAATTGATAAAGTATAACTTAACTTTACTTAACTTCTGGATGAGAGACGAAACGTTCTACACTTCATCTACACAGTACAGAAGATGACTCAAGAACCTTGATTGAAGATGGACAACTCCTGTACGACTAGGAGCCTACACAGACTTCTTTGTATGATGTAGGCGCTTCCCTGCTGAGTTCTTGATGACTGGAATTGAAAATGTTTCTTTGTTTGATTTGGCTATAGTCAGATATTTACCGGATTAACTGGAAGTGCTCTTGTCTAAGTCTGTGCATGAGGCATTGAGTTTGTTTAACCACTTAACTGCCACCCTAGCGTTAGGGTTAAGGATTAGGGTTGGGGTTAACAATTGTTGTATGTATGTGCTTGTTGTATGTCCTACCTGTCTTGACATCAACCTGCCATGGGACTACGGATGAAAATGAGCCTATATGGCTAACTCCGGTACATTTACATGTTGAAAAAACACATGTTGATTAATGTGCACTGTCCCAATTCAAATAAATTAATTCAAATTCAATTATCCAAGTCTCAAAGCGTATTGACTGGAGAGCTTGCAGTCTATATGCTAGTGTGATACCTAATTTGAAAGCCAAGACCTTCTAGTTTCTAAAAATATGTGTGAGATCTTTGTGAGTGAAACACAACTTACGTTACATTTGCCGTTCTTAACCCTAATTATATCCTGATTAGGGTTAACTAACCCTAACCCCCTGATCAGGGGAGACGGCAGTTAAGGGGTTAACTATTGTTTCATTTTAGTTTTCTTGTTTCACTTTACAAGTTGCTATCTGCAGGATTTGACATATTTGTTTGTTCCAGTGTTTTTATTTCCTGTTCTAAGTTGTGTTCCAGTACTTTATCTTTTCTCGATGTATGGACAGAGACTATTTTACTCCACACAGACAGGCCACACCCGGTCCGAGAATCAAATGTCGGGACCGTCCTGTTGGGATTCGGGAGTGCTATTGGCTCAGTCATCAAAGACAATCCAACCACATTTGAAAACGACAAACTTTTATGGAGACAAATGCTCAGAAAACACAGCGGGTCTCCCTTATCTAAACCATATTGTTGATTTTGGGCTGTCTAAAACTAAAAAAATCATCAAATATTGAGCAGACGAGCAGTAGCTGGAGATATGGAGTCAGACAAGGATAAGGCGCGAGATGGAGGTTTGCGCTGGATGTCTTTGCTAGGAGACTATTAGCATTCACACCCTGACTCCCCCACCTATATCTCCCCAGTGCGGCGGCTGCTATCTTGTCTATCAGCTCCACACACACTCACACTCACTCACCGCTTCCCTGTTGTTTACTTCTTTTTAAGTTTTTTTCTTGTTTTATTGAATCGTTCTCTTGGCTGGCTTTGATAGCATTTGCATTACAGTCGTATCAGCACCGGATTTGACGATGAGCAGTTTGGAAGTATTTGGAAATTGCTGTGATTCTTTCGGATTCCCTCGGAGATGAGCTCACCCCTTTACAGTAATGAGGTTGGAAAGAGACTATAATGTGGCAGTGGAAAGAGAACGCCAAAAGGTTGTGGGAAGACGGGAAGCCGGGAAGCCAAGTTTAAATGGAGATTAAAATGTAGTTTAGTTTAGTTTATTTGTTTATTTGAGCAATACACATTGTGCTCAAAAGGAGTGGGCTGAAGCAAAAAGCTTATGAGCCCCCACCCCCAAGTGCAATAAATAAAAAAAGAACATTTCAAAACATTTCAAGCAGCTACATTCGTACAGACCAACTTACAACAAACAACAAAAATATATTAACTGTTTATATAATTAATTGGAACAACGCACAGCTACAACAACAATCTAGTTTCATATACGATGTCTAATACAAAGCAAGTCAAAAAATTTTGTTACTTAATATATTGCTTGCATATTTTTACCCGTGATTACAGAGTTACTTTTATGGTATAAAGGTACATTAATAGATATTATAATCTGAGATCTTGATACTTTCCAGTTGTCATTACCATTCTCAGTATAATTTTAATTTGGGTTTAATTATCATCATCATTATTATATAATTTATTTAATTGATTTATATGTGAAGTATGATGAAAGCCCTGCACAGTGTGGTGCATTAAAAAGCCAGAGAGTGAGCCAGTTGAAGAGGGCAGTAACTCCCCTTCAACAAACCCCCACACAGCTGCCCTAACAGCTGATTTTGTAGAATATGTTCCTATGCTGAGTGGTGCATTAAAAGACAAGGTTTAGAGCCCGTTGGGAGGGTCCCTCTCAACAGATCCATAACCTGCCAACCCTAATTCTCCGTTTGTGAATTTGAGCAATAGAATGACAACCGTTCCAAGCAGCAACACTCTTCCTTGAATATAGAGGAAAAATACACATAATTGATCCCACTGCTCCCCTTAGTGGCAACGCATTTCTTCTTGTCTGTATATTTCAAAAGTCTTTTGTTTGTATTTATATTTGAACAGGTTGATGTTTGGACATCGTTTCAAATCCATCTCCAGTTTATTCCACAATTGTACACCATTAACTGTTGGGCTAAAACTTTTCAAAGTTGTGCTATGTTTCTGAATCCTAAAGTTTAATTCATCACGTAATTCATAACGACCAGTACGTTCTTGGAACCTTCTTTGTATTTGGTTTGGTAACAATTTATACCTTGCTTTGAATAACATTTGTACAGTTTGGAACTCAACAATGTCACAAAACTTCATGATCTTTGATTTTAGAAATAATGAGTTTGTGTGGTCCAAAAACCCAACTTTATGAATTACTCGGATAGCTCTTTTTTGCAACAATATTATTGGTTTAACTGTGTTTTTATAAGTACTACCCCAAACCACAGTACAATAATATAAGTAGGGCAAAATCAGAGAACAGTATAAGGTATGTAGAGCTTTGATGTTTAAAATGTGCTTTGCTTTTGCAATTACTGAAATGCTTCTAGAAATTTTCGTAGATATATATTTAATGTGAGATTTCCAAGTAATTCTGTCATCAATAATCACCCCAAGGAATTTGATTTCATGCACTTGCTCGATAACAACACCCTCTATCTGAATCGCTTCCTGAGCATTGGAATTACAGTTGCCAAATATCATCATTTTGCTTTTACTCAGGTTTAGAGATAATTTATTTTGTTTGAACCACTTGTTGACACTTTTGAGTTCCAAGTTAACAATCCGACACAGCTGTTGCAAGTCGTCTCCTGATGCAAAAATATTTGTATCGTCAGCAAACAAGATAAATTTAAGTACTTCAGATGAGTTACAAATGTCATTAATATACATATTAAACAATTTTGGGCCCAGAATAGAACCTTGAGGTAAACCACAGACAATTTGTCGACAACTCGACTGATAATCACCGATTTTCACACATTGTTTTCTATTTTTTAAGTAACTGGTAACCCACTGTAGAGCTACCCCCCTAATCCCATAAAGTTCTAGTTTATTAATTAATATATCATAGTTTATTGTATCAAACGCTTTACTCAGGTCAATAAATAATCCGATTGCATATTTCTTGTTATCTACAGCATTAGTTATTTCTTCAGTTATATCAAAGAGCGCGTGTGAGGTTGAGTGATTGTTCCTGAAACCAAACTGATTGTCCGAGAGTAAATTACACTTTTCGATAAAGCTGTCGAGTCTAGAGTTAAAAACCTTTTCTAAGATTTTAGAGAATTGCGGTAAAAGGGAAACAGGCCTGTAGTTTGTAAAGAGATGTTTATCTCCTGCTTTGAACAGAGGAATCACTTTTGCTACTTTCATACTATCAGGAAAAGTTCCAGTTTGTAACGATAAGTTACAAATGTAAGTTAACGGCTTAGAGATACTTTCAATAACAGTTTTTAAAGTTTTCATGTCCATGTCATGGTAATCGGTCGAAGTTTTATTTTTACACCCTTTAACAATGTCCAGTATCTCCTTTTCCTCCACAGGTTTGAGGAACAGGGACATAGGATTTGCTTCTATCAGATCACAATTATAATTCTCAACGTTTGTAATTTTTGCAGCAAGGTTTGGTCCAACATCTACAAAGAATTTATTAAATGTTTCGACGACTTCTTTCATATTACTTAACGTGTTATCCTCATCTTCGAAATATTTTGGATAATTAATCGTTCTTGGTTTATTTCTAATTATACTATTTAAGATGTTCCATAAACCTTTAATATTATTCTTATTACTATCCAACAACTTATTATAATAATCCTGTTTACATTTTCTAATGATACCTGTCAATTTATTTTTATATTTCTTATATTTATCCTCAGCTTCTTTTGTTTGGTTATTTATAAAGTTTTTGTAAAGATTATTTTTTTTCTTGCAAGCATTTAGTAAACCTTTAGACATCCATGGTGTTTCTTTACACTTTCTGTTTTTACAGTATTTCTTCATTGGGCAGTTTTTGTCGTATACCTTTTGAAATACTTGCGTAAACTCATCATAAGCCATATTCGTGTCATTCTCTCTGTACACAATACTCCAGTCTTGAGCTAAAAGCTCCTTTTTAAATGCATCAATAGTTTTCTCTGTTTTTACCCTTCTAAACCAATACTTGTTTTCCTCTTCATCTTTTAAATATCCATTTTTATACATAACGAAAACTGGAAGGTGATCACTAATATCATTTATAATTAACCCGCTGACTGTGTCACTTTCTATTTCATTTGAGAAAATGTTATCAATCAAGGTGGCACTATGGGTTGTAATTCTACTAGGTTTGGTTATTAGAGGAAACAGACCTATACTGAATAAAGTATTTATAAATTCGTCCGTCTTTTTATGTATATGTGGGTATAACAAATCGATGTTTAGGTCTCCCCCCACAAACATGACTTTATGATTTAATCCTGAAAAGTGCTCCTCCATCCACTTAGAAAAAACATCTATATCAGAGCCAGGTGTTCTATAGATAGAACTCACAATAATATTTTTCTTTTTTTGCCTTGTAATTTCAACAGTAATGCATTCAAGTGTATCATCCACCACCATTGTCTTATTTTCCATTACTTTATAACTATAGTTGGAGTCTATAAACATAGCTACGCCCCCTCCATGCTTGTTCCTTCTGTTCATACTTATAAATTCATAACCATCAATAGAAAACTCAAATTCTCTATCATTATTGATCCATGTTTCTGTGATTAGAATGACACTGAATGGTGTGGAAAACTGTTTTAAGAAGCTTTTGATGTGGTCAAAGTTTGCATAGAGGCTTCGACTATTGAAGTGGATTACAGTGAATGCCTTAATGTTCTTAAGTTTACTATTGTACAGATCCTCTGTGTAATATTGACAGTCATTGGTAGCTCTAGTAAAAAAGTTATTTTCCGGGTCGATGTCGATCTCAGTGTTCTGTAGGTCGTATTGAGAGAATGTAAAATCCTGGGAGTTTGCTTCAGCAATTCTCCTTATTGAAAAATCCAAGTCGGTGCTTCCTATAGAACTGTATGTATTACTAGACATGTGAGATTATGTGCTTTTACATACCAAAGTCCATACGTTTTTCTCGGTGTTTATACTGGATGTGGTGTACTGCTGCGTGGACGTATAATGAGTTTGTCATATCGCAAGAAGGCGATCTCCCCCCTTTCTCGTGCAGCTCTCAGCTCCGGCATCAGTTCTTTACGTTTTCTTTTTATTGATTCGGTGTAGTCCTCGTTAATGAAGATTTTTGTTCCTTTAAGTCGTTTGGCGCGCTGCAAGATTTCCTCGCGATCCTTCCACCTCAGTAGTCTGGCGATGATGGGTCTCGGCCAGTCTCTCCCTCCGCCGGGTTTCCCTACGCGGTGAGCCCTCTCCACCTCCACCGCATGATTTAGCTGTAGCTTCTCCTTCAGTATTTCTTTCACCTTTTCCTCGGCGTCGGCCCAGGTCTCCCCAGGCGACTCCAACACTCCCTCAAATACCAGGTTATTTCTGCGGCTCTGCCCCTCCAGATACTCCAGTTTGTCCGTGATGATGTGTAAATTGTCACATACTTTGTAAAAGTCCGTTTGTAAGGTGTTTGTGCGCTCCGTGAGTTTCAGATTTTGCTCTTTCAAAGTGTCCACCTCACCTTGCGTGAACTGCAGGCTTGTTTTTAGTTCTTGAATGTCCTTAGTCTGTAAATCCATGCGGGTGTTTGTTGATTCCATGATGAGTTTTATAAATCCTTTGAAGTTTTCCTGCTGTTGTTGAATTAATTCTCTGAACATGACCCTCTGCTGCTCCATGAGCTCCGTGACTCGACTGAGGCTTACGTATTCCTCTTCCACCGCCGAATCTGCCAACGAATATTTTGATGTTCTTGAAAACTTTTTTCGCGTTGGTCTAGCTTTGTCCGTCCCTGAAATCGGTCCGACCGGAAACAAGCCCCCTGGTGAAGATGAGAAGAGCGCGTGGCTTAATCAAAGTTCTGCAATCTCTACTTTTCTGCTTTTCTCTCACGTCTGAAGTAGGTCGACGTTGAGGCGCATGCGCAAATGCTGGAGAAGCATATTGAAGCCTATAGGGTGTTAAGTGCAACAAATCCATGGTCAATGCACAGAAGCATTCAACTGAGTGCATTTAAGAGAGGTTTTAACCTCTGGCCCACAAGCCTCAAAAAGACGCTTGTGGGCCACCAAAAATTGGTGTAAGGGCTGCACCACTGGCCTAAAAGCATAATTAAGAAGAATTGCAAAACTCAGTTGAAGCAGTGGGAAAGGAAAAATGTTGAGCTCGAGCCAGAGAAACATTCCCACAAAACTGACAAGAAAAAGCTCAGGTCGGTTTGTTGGTTAGCAGGTAAGTCACTGTGACTGTCGGTGTCACTCAGTCGCCTGGTCACTCATTGACGTCGCTATTTATTATATTGGGTCATGCTATATATACACGGTCATACCATCTCTGTCAGTCATAACTTTGGTTCCATAGTAAATAAATAGGCTTTTTACGGGGTCAACCCTATGTTCCTCCACTTTGGTAGAATCAAATTGTGAGCGCTAAAATACGACACATGTAGTCATGTGCTCCGGGTGCAGCGGGGGCCCTCAAAGTAATACAATAGAACAGGAAAGGCTCTTACACGGTCTGTTTATGTGTCAAGCACGTAACCTTGAACGTTCTACAGCGTGGCTTTAAAGGTCCCGTTATTGTGAGTAATGGGCTTTTTTTGAGTCTGCAATAAAACTCTTAATGGTGATGCATTTTAGTATTTCATGTTTTATAACGTGCAATAACTTTGAGTAAAAGTAATTCCGCACTAATTTATGAACTCACAAAACACCTGGACTCATTCTTTTACTGGAAAAAGGAGTAAGTCTAAATAAAGCTTAAAGCAATAACTGTCAGCTATTGGGCAGGACACATTTAGCTGTGGGGGAATTTTAACACTTCAATGATCAGAACGATATGGGTAAAAGCTCGTGAAAAATGTGAATACAGCGTCCCCTTTTACACCTGCAGTGAAATAACACCGTACAGCCTGGTATCTATGGTGGACTGATAGACGAGAGCATGGATTTACTCAGCCATTCTCCTCCCCTGCCTCTGCTGTGTGCATTTGTCTGGGCCCATGCTCCGCTGAACATTTAGATCCTCCCGCATGAACAAACAGGCCACTCTCTAAATCAAGATCCCTATAAAAAAAATTTAAAAAGCGCGGCGGCGTCAAGTCTTGTTTGCTCGGGCTAATTATTCCAAAGCACTCAAAATGGATGTGAGGCTAATGGTTGATTAATGTACACCCCGAACCCTGTCAATGCTATTTCTGTCACGTTATAACAAGTGCATTGGATTACCATTGAAAAGGGCCGGCCGATCAACGCGCCCGTGAGCAAAATCAATCAGCCTGTTCAAGCTACAATGCTTTTAGTCGACTTTACACGCAAATTTAAGTACTGTTTTCTTAATGTTTTGGGGGGTTCATATACCAGGTTATATCTTGTGTTGAGTCGGGCCTTTATAGTCAAATCAAATCAAAATCAAATCAAACTTCATTTATAAAGTGCTTTACAGATTACAACATTTAAAACAATACGCCCCGCATCATACATCCATATATATACAGTATATATATATATACATACATACACATACACAACATACAATATATCATTAGGACTAAATAAATAGATGTCAGCTAAAAGCTAAGCTAAAAAGGTGGGTCTTATGGGTTGTGATGATGATTGTGAATAACAGTAATACTAACATGATAATAAAATAGGTATAGGAAACAAAATTGTACAGTATGGAGTGAATGTACAATGCTCTCATGTAAAGCGCTTTGTGACCATGTCTGTGAAAGGCGCTATATAAATAAATCATCCCATTAACACTCGTATTACCCTCAGAGGGACTACGAAAAGGATTTATTAAGAAAAAAAATTAAATATTTGCAACTCATTCATGTTAGCTTTTTTATTGTTATTCAAAGCAAGACGTTCAGACAGTAGGACGCCGAGCTTATAATTGAGTTTCTGGCCTCTTTTTATTCACAAAACAATAGTTTTTGTATACAGATCAATATTTGATCATATGTTAAGACATGTGACGCAGCCACTCACTCCTGAGACTGTGACTCAAATGTAGCAAGACACTCGGCTGTACATGCGTGGGTCAATCAGGCTCCTAATTACCAAACAAACCATGTACAATAGGCCACGATGAATGAGAGTGTGTTTGAGAGTGCGCATGGGGGACGACGGACGCAAATTAGCCCAAGGCTACAATCCGGTGTGGCTTGTTTACATGCATGAGACCCATGTATGTTCAATAACATGCACTGTCCCGACCAAATAAACCAATAAATAAAATAAGTATATTGAGCCATAACCGTGAACCGTGAGGCTTACGGATACTGGTTTAAAGACTTTAAGTCTCAGGTGTCACGATTTCAATTTTTTGAGTCACGATTATTGTGAAAAAAAATATTGCGATTTTACGATTATTCACGATTATCGACCGAATGAAAGGAAAGAACTGATATTTTTTGTTTTTAAAAAGCTTTTTAATACTTGTAAACTTGTAAAAGTTTACAAGTATTTCTAGTGTTTAAGTGTTTCTAAAAAGGAACAATGCTTTAAGATTGTTTTGCATTAAAATAAATAGGCCTATATTGAATAATACAAAACAATGTCAACTTTACTTCTTTATAATGACCATAATTATCATAATTATTTTACTATATATTATTAGGCCACAAGCTATGGCTAGGTTTCCAGTTATGCTGTTGCTTAATTATTTGTGAGATGTTTTGATGAACAGAGAATGAAACGTGTTTACAAAATGACAGGAGACTCTTTTGAACAGCTGATTTCCACATGTGTGCGGTTTCACTTTCCTTTCTGTTACGCTGAAGCAGAGCGTAGCGCGTTAGCTTTTTGTTTACATCCTGAGCCAGTTGTGGCGGGAGTGGACCATAGCGGACAGGGGAACGACAGGACCTGGGATCAGCCTGACACAGACACAGTGTCACTTTTTAAAATCCTTGTGTGGTCCTTGGGTCATTTTGACCCAAAAGCCACTGGGGCCGCAGCCAAAGGATTTTTGTAAAAAGAAGCAAAAAAAAATATGAATGTGTGGTAATTTTCAGGCTCTTTTTTGAAGTGTAAATTTTTTGATATTAGGGTACAAAATTGAAGGATCACACGAGGGTTACATCATTTGAATTCGTCTTGGAATCACAGGGAAACGTTATAAAACGGTGTTGACGTCATGATCCCTGTCTGTTCTCCTCTTCCCCCCTCCCCTCCTGTGTGTTTGTAAGATTGTGGGACTTACCATTTCACACATCTACCATCTACAATCAAGACAGTGTTGAAATACCTGGTTCATCTTCTACTCTTCGCCAGTTCGTCATATCTACAAGTAGGGGTGTAAATCGAACCACGATACGATATTTGCCGATATCTTAAAGTCTGCTGTGATTCATTCACTATATAGTGCTCTGCGATCGATATAGAACAATATCTTGATTTATAACAATTCATACACAAAATCAACAAGGTACTGCAAACTCTTTATTTAGGCAATTATAAGAGTATTGTAGTATACAAAGTGCTTATTTTAATACTGAACTTTTCCCATATTTCCCATGTAAGTAAAGTACAATGAATATTCTTTTTTTTTTGTAATACCATTAAACTTTAAAGTGCATTACTGAACTATTTCATTACAAAACAAAAATAAGTTCTTTATAATGAATGTAGTAAACATTACACCTTGACCATATGTTCTAATCCAAATGCAAAAATAAATAAACTTGCAATACCAGAGAACTATAAATAAATGTATGGTGTTATTTAACTCTTCTATAAAACAAAACTAACTTAATATATAACTCTTTATAGAGAATTTTAACATTACACCTTGTCTACTCTTTGAACTGTTCAATATGGCCAATAATACAACATGTAGTGCAAAATCAAGTAGTTTGTCACATGTTTGTTTAGTCCATTGAAAGATGTGATATTGCTTTCTTTATTAGGTTCTTCTTCAAGAAAATCAACTGATCGACATGCTCAGGTGTCAAAACACTGCGTTCTGAGTGGACAATGTCACCTGCAGTGCTAAATACACGCTCGGAGGGCACGCTTGTAGCAGGAATACAGAGATAGATTTTGGCTAGATTTGCAAGGAGGGGAAACTCCATTTCATGACTTCCCCACCATTCTAGGTGGACAGATTATCTTTGAGTGTTAATAATTCAGTCTCTTTATATCTATTTACTTCCATCTCTGCCCGCTGCTTGGATGTTTTCGTAAAGCTGCTGCTGCTCACAGTGGTGTATGTGTCCCCAAACAGGTCCTCCATTGCTTTGTTTTTTTTTGAGACGGGAACATATTCTAAAATGACATAAAAACACAAACATTGTTTTAGGGCTCAGGTTAATAATAGTTATGCAGAACACTGTAAGAAAACACACACCTGAAGCATAGAGCTCGTGATCCCATGCCTCTTCAGATGGGTGTGGTGTGTGAGTTTCCTCCATCGCAGTGCCATCATGAGCCTGTGTGTCTTCCTATGAACCGAAAAAAGATGTGCATTTTTAATAATTATCTGGTAATACATTTATCAAGCCCCTATGAGAGACCAACAGGCCCATTTGGAACCATGAAGCCGTCCTTCTGTGGACCCACCACCTGCAGTAGGAGCCATAGGGGACTGGTGCTATGTGATTTGGGCAGCTCCAACAGCTGCCCCCACGACCTGGCAACGGACAAGTGGAAGAAAATGGATAGATGGATGGATGGATACATTAAATGTATCCATCCATCCATCTATGTATTATCATGTGCTAGTATTTAATCTTACTTACTTTTTGGTCCCACAGCTGTGTAGCCTCATTTATGATATTCTTGAACGTGGCATCCCTCTCCTCTTCACACAGAAAGGGCAGGGTCTTGAATCTTGCATAAAGGGCAGCTGCAGTGTTTAATACTTCTCGGACATCTGTGTAATGATGCTGAAGCTCTTTGGCCATTGTTTGTTTCATTTCTTTGATCAGTGTCATGTCATCCTCACAGACACTGAAATGTTCAATCAACTTACTTTTAAGTGGAGCAATGACTGAGATAGTTGGTTGTGCCTCCTCACACATTATTGTAGTTGCAGTTTTCACAGGCCTCAGTAACTGTATCATTTCTTCAGCTGTGGATATGTCATTTTCATTTAGTGTTTGTAAATCATCCTTCATGGACTTTCTGATTTTTTGGTCAAGGAGTGTAGCACACACAGCAGCCTGTTGTTCCAAAAAACACTCAAGCATATCAAACGAGCTGTTCCAACGTGTGATGGCATCTTGGATGAGTTTGTGTGGTGGGAGATCAAGTAGTTTTTGTTTATCTTTTAACACCGCATTGGCCAGCGTGCTGCGGTGAAAAAAACTCACAACACGACGTACTCTACCTAAAAGACAGGCAGCACCATTGCATTTGAGTCCTTTTTTAGTTGCCAAGTTGATAGTATGTCCAAAACATTTTATGTGCGGTGACAGATGCGCCTCTCTTCCTGCTACGGTCATGTTGCTGGCATTGTCAGTTACTAGAGCTGGCTTTTTATCTGCAATGTGCCATTCTTCACATGCTTCGTTTAGGACAGAGGCTAGGTTCGCTCCTGTGTGAGAGTCATTTAAAACACGAGTCTGAAGCACGTAGTTTTTTAGCGTCCATGTTGTATCAATGTAGTGGCAAGTGACCGTAATGTAGGCTTCAGTTGAGCAAGAAGTCCACCCATCTGTAGTGATAGCTCGTTTAGAGTTTTTACTTAGCATTTGGGGGAAAGATTTGCTCACGGAGGGCGTCGTGTCCGTGTTGTTTTCGCTGCCACTGCTTGAGGGAGAGATGTCGTGTTTTTTCTTTAAATGTGCGGCGAGATTTGTGGTGTTTGCTACAGTTTCCTAACCTTTTTTTCATCTACTTTGCAGAAGACACCAGCCTCAGTTCTGACTCCGCCCGGGTACCTACCTGCTCCACCGGCCCCAACCCGATACCTACCTGCTCCACTGGCCACTTACCTCCTTTTTGTGGTCTCTCTGGTCACAATTTAAAAATATTTCATTTACTGTCCACCTCCTTATTGAAAAAAAAAAAAGAAAAAGGATCCTATGTTTTTATTTCTCATTCCAGTTTAAATGTTGTGAATATTGGCGACATGAGGCCGCAGTTTCAGACCCTGGACCCCTGTCCAACACTCGCCTTCAAGGATCAGAAATGTTTTTCTGACATATTTATTCCAACTATGTGAACAAGGACTGGTTGTCACTTTTGACAGCATCTCTTCTATGAACGGCAGTTTCTGTCTATTGCCGTACGCAGCCCTGGTTGTAAAAATAGACTTTAAGCTAATATTGTAACAGGCTCCACGGCACAGCGCCTTAAAGGAATAGGCCACCGTTTTTACATACTGACATATGTTCTTACCTTACCTTAGACTAGTTGATATGTACCTGTCTGGTCTTTGTCCGTGCGCTCTGTCACGCAAACGGAGCACAAACGCAGCCTCTTCCACATACTGTATGGTTCCAAATCAGCTCCCGTTAGAAGCTACCAAACTCTTCCACGTTTTCCCTATTTAAATACAGTTACGTGACGTGTTACACTACAAAGTATAGTAACACAGAAATGTAACATGTCGATTTTCTCAGCGGATAAAAAGGGGTACTATATTGTGAGGCGTAATAATACGAGGAGCACTACGTCCGCGCACTAACTCCTAAAGACTTCTCTCCCGCTCACTTCCGTCAATAGAAGCAGCGTGACTTGTAGTGACTTTCCAGTGGTTAAAACGGTCCAAATCATAGCTTTCTTCGTTCCTTTACGCTAACTATCAATATTGTTTGGTAGCCAAAAGAAATTCCATTACCCATAATGCAACGGGCGACCCGAGATAGGCATTCGGCTTATTGAGAAACACTCTGTGTTTAATTATTCAGTATTACAGTATAGTAATACGCATTTCGATGTTGCTTTTAATTTAAATGGTGTATTAAACTTTCTCAAACAATGCATTTAGTAAACACTATTCAACTATTGCATTTTCAGCCGTATTGCGCTTTCTTAATGATCACATATTTTACAGGGACAAAAACCATCGTCTTTACAACACAACATTAATGGTGCGTGTGTATTCTCAGTCCATTATGAGAATGAGCTGGTTGCATATTAAAGTCAATTCCGCATAATGTCCCAAATGGGAATACGGCACAGTTATGGACTCGTCTCTATTCGGTGCTGTTTCCATTTACAGGACTCCCAAGTACTCGTCACTCTCCCATTCAAGCCAACCTTGTACCCTCTCAATCCAAATCCCCTGCTCGTTTTGCCCTCATTTCTGCCGCTCATAGACTTACTTAAAGGCAGTTGTAACACAGAAAGTGATTAACTATTGAAATCTGGCCCTGGTTCAACCTCAACCAGATGTCTTTTCTTAAGCAGAATTGAATCATAAATGACTTGATGTATAGTTTTACAAGTATACTCAGTAGGGGTGTGTATCGCCTAGTCTCTGGCGATACAATACGTATCCCGATACAAGGGTCACGATACGATACGATATATCCCGATATTGAAGTATTAGACGATTATTGCGATTGTTATTTTACTACTTTGGAAACAACTATTCAGTAAACTAGTCCACCTTCATTAGATTTGTATCAAATACATTTGATCGATCTATATTATATATATATATATATATCTCATATATATATATATATATATATCTTATGATACAAATGCTTTTCCCTAATGTGCTTGTGACTGTGTTGTATGGTGATTATGTAACTTTGAACGGAAAAACAGATTTCTGGTAAACCTAGTGTGACACGTGGTTGTAACTCAGTGTCAAGGCTTTGTGTGGAATAGAAAGCCAAATGCTATTAACACTGTTAATACTAGTCTAGGTTCGATAAGGAGAACAGTAAGCACAAACACTTATGGTTCTACCAAGAGAAAATATTTCTTTAATCCAATAAAAGAAAAGAAAAAAAATGTTTCACCAGTTCTCTCCCATAACATAAAGTGTCCACCTCGTTAAAGCGGGTAGTAATCACCTTTTCAGTTTGTATTGTTCTTTTGAGTTAAGTCAGTCAGTCAAGTCAATTTTCAGTCAATGGCCATATATTTCCCCCGTACCATAACTTGAAGAATAGATCGTGGTGAAGGTTCCAGCAATCCGGATCTTGTGCCAGTCCCAGGGTACGGTTGTCCAGGTGAGGCAACGGCACCTGGATGTAGTCCTCCACTTGAATGGGTCTCTCAAAAAAAACAACCTGCATATTTATAAATCATGAAGTCACTATCACCGTCCATATGCAGGATTAAATATTGATATCTAAGTTGCAAGCTCGCATAAATCTCAAATCAACAACTGTTACGGTTTACAATAAAAGAAAATAAATGGCAGGCCTAATACCATATATCACACAGTAAACAACAGTTATTACAATATCATGACACAGTTTCAATAAAAGGTATTCAAATACAGCTTTAGAATAGTCTCCGATTGTTTTTTTAGGAGTACATAAAATACATTCACTCACCGGAGAAGATCTGCAGAAATACCTTACTGCAGATTACCTTTCTTGTGTATCAGCGTACTAGTCTTAACAAAAAAATAAATTGTAATCAACATGTGTGCTTGCTTTGGCTGAACAAAAATAGCATTCTCATTACATACAAATGAACTCACCAAAGAATATCTGCATTGAAGACAAAAGGCAGATATAAAAATAACCTTGTCTCGATTACCAGCAAGAACTGGAGTTATAACAAAAATAAAATATTTAATTAGCATGAGCTCTAGTATTAGCTTAGCAACATTAGCTTGCTCGATGTACTCAACTCACTCACCAGAATATCTGCCGGATTTCTCAATTGCAGATATTTATTCTTTATGTCTCACTTGTGTGGACTGGAGTTTTAACAAACTCAACAACTTTTCTTAGTAAAAGGACGAGCAAGAGGCAGACGTGCTCTTGTCTGCCACGTTTCTCTCTATCTTTTTTCTCACTTGCGTAAAACATGTGTTACACTATGGAGTCTGGCTCCATATAGTGGCGACTAAGTGTAACTACATCGACAAATGAAATGTTGGTGTTTTTACAGGGATACTTGTAGCAATAAATAATAAAACAAAGAAAACAAATGATAAATAGCTTGACCCAAATTATGGGGGTTACACTAGTAAATAAACCAATTACTGGGGATGCACATTTTCTAGTATTTCTATAGTTGGGAGTCCTTAGCGATCTGTAATAACTATTATGGGTTTCATCAATTAAAATATACAATAACTCAGACGGGGCATTTAAAATCTACTCCACAACGGGTGTCACTCGTAGATCAGGGAATGACAACACAGGCATCACCGTGACTATAGCGCTCATCTCTTCGAAATCTTTTTGTGTTAGCAATAGCACACAAACGAAGCAGAGGGGAAACTAAATACAGCAGGCTCTTTTTAAACCTGTGTCGTAGTACTGCAGTGGCGAGACACAGGTTTAACATAAGCATGCTGTGTTTAGTTTCCCTTAGGCTTCGTTTAATTCCGTAATAAAATGCTATGAAGATAATTCCTCTCTGAAAGCAGCGGCGACACACTCAGCAACATATGCACACAGCTGGGGGCTCTCGTAATAATCCAGGTCTCTGTCTTTGCTGTAAATGCCAAAGTGGGGCCAAATGTAGAGTTTTAAATGAGCCCCGGGGCATTTCGTAGTTCCTTCTCCTCCATGGTAAAACTCTTGCTGTGTTTCTCTAACTCTCACTAGATTCTAGTGTTACTCAAGCGGGCTGCGCTGCCATCTAGCGGGCGGGAGTAAAAGTGCAGGACCAAAGAGAGACGCTGCAAAAAATATTTCCCCAAAAATAGATGTTTAAATATCGATATGGGCGCTTTTTGTATCGACACGAGAATCGCGCGACGTAATATCGCGATATATCGGCGGATCGATATTTTTCAACACCCATTTTAACCCAAATGCAAATGGTTCTCGTAGAAAAGGCATATTAACTGCTTTTAAACGTTGTATTGCATAATACTGCAAAACTAAAGAACAGAAGAATATTTTTCCCAGGAACATCTATTACAATTTAATGCTCCTGTTTTATGACTAATTAATTTTTTTTTTACTTTTTAAAGCCTACATTTTGGACAGACAAAATACCTTATTTACAATGAAGTTGTAGTCTGTAAGTTTGCTAAGTGAGAATAGATAGAGTGAATTTTTTTAAGTAAAACAATCAAGTTCCCTCTTTAACCAGAAAACCCTTCCTGCTTTGCAAAATGAGCGGATGACCAGAATTTTCAAAAGTAAACGATCAAGCTCCTCCCCCTCTGTTCTGATTGGACCTGACAAGCTTGTTCACAGGAAAAGCTCGTCTCATCGGTCAACGCGGGAGGCCACTAGACTCTGATTAGTTGCTGTGATCCAAGAAGGAGGGACTTTACAAAAATAAAATATTATTGCTGACTTTACATCAAAATGCAAGACCAGGTGGTCGATTTTGCACATTTTATGAAACGTGTAATACATCTAGACTTCTAGTCTATTACTTTCATTGTAGAAAGTCCAGCTAAATGTATGAAGTTTGCTTGTTTGGCGAAGAAGCTTAACTCGATGGCTAAATGTAAAGCGATCCGATGGTTCTGGACATGCGCAGCAACACCCTGCAGCTCAACTCGACAAGCAGCTTCTTTTCAAAAGTACACCGGCCCTGGGCATAGGCGACCTAGGGCACCATCAGCAGGAGGAGGCGCAATAACCTTATGAGGTCCATGCCCCGCCATCTACAATATTGCCGACATTCGCTCATAACTTTGGAACAGAAAGACACTGAAGAGTCTTTTGTGTTGGAAACTCAAGATTTAAAAGTGATCCTCCTTCACCTCCAGGAGCTGTGCAACATTGTGGCAAACATTGGTAAATCAGAATTGGAGCTTCCCCCCTTCCAATAAATTGCGCATGTTTTTGGTGGGAGAGGAAAGTGCTGGGGGCAAAGCTTAATCTTGCTCTAGGCACCAGGTTGGCTAAGAACTTTCCTTTAAAAAGTTGTTCTAGGTTATTTTTTTCTAGGTAATTTTTCCATGTTCTTATTGTTACTTCTTTATTGGAAATGAGCCGTGGATATGAGAAAAGGTAAACATTCCAGAACCCTAAATGTGCTCCTACTGAAGTTCAAACAAACTTCGAAGTTCAAACGTCCTATGTCACTGTTTTAGAACAGAAATATTTCAACTTGTCTTACAACTTTTTCTTGAAATTGCCCCTTTGTGTAAAACTATGAATACCCCTAACATTATCCCATCAAGGGATAATGTCATAGGGCGGGAACTCCAGGTCCATGCTCCCATCATCTACAACATCGACGATTTTCGGACATATCTTTGGAACAGAAAGTGATAAAGACTAGCGGTCCTTTGTGTTGGAAATTTCAAGCTTTCAAATGGCCCCTCCCGGGTCCTTCTACGCCTCTGAGAGCCGCGGAACATTGCAGTGAGTAAATTTACTTGAGAAGTAGAGCTTTTTCCTCTAATATAAGAGTTGTGTGCACATGTTCTATTTATTTTTTTTATTATTGAATAGATAATCATAATATAATAAAACAATGATAATCATAATACAATAAAATGAAACTAGAGAATACTATTTGGGTCAAGAAAATTCTGAAAAGCTGTGAGCATGTGAACAAGAGAAACACACAGAAATATAGATGGAACTTAACCAAATTGGCCTTGATCCCATCAAATGTAATGATTGGAAAAGCAGGAATCCCTGTCATATGCACTTTCATGTTGAATGTGGATTTTATCGGTGTATTTGTTTTGACTACATTTATTTAAAATAGGCTACACTTGAAACTTAATCTAGCCCTATTTAGAGCCGCTCGGGCCATTGTATACTACTGAATACCCATTTGCTTACTGATCCTCCACAACAGTATAAAGATGAGTGTGTCCCTGTAAAAATCCGCAGTGTGATTGGAACCATCCTACAGGCCGCGCTTTTGGATTTGCTTCGGGCACTTTTCAAGCCCAAATCCTGCACATCTATATTAGGCTTCAGTTGCTGTAGCAATTTAGGGAACAGGACCTCACCAAGTGCCAAGTGCAATAAATACATCGCAGCGCGCTGCAGCGGAATGGCTGCAGGTAAGAAAATGACAGGACATGAGGGCGCGAGGAGCAGCGACAACAGCGGGCGGCGCTCAACATGCCACGTCAGAATGTGCCACGGGATAAAGAATGGTGCTTATGCTTAAAAGTTAAAGCCACGCTGCGGAACATTAAAGGCTATTACAAGGCTATTTTTCCAGACTTATTGAACGAGGGCTTTTTACCATGTTACAGTGTTGTTCCTTCATCAAAAACATATTGAGCAATCTTTGAATCTTCGCCTTTTACACGAAAATCCTCCCTCAAACCTACATCGCCAGGAGATACTTTCCTTGTCATCTGAGATAGATAGATAAGCCAATGGCGGGCTAAAAGCTAGATGGCCACAGCTAGGGGAACGAGAGCTTGAACAATGTAATGCCGGGAAAGGCTTGTTAAACGGTGCAGTTACGCCTCCACGCCCAGCCAATCCTGGTGCAACTTATACTCCGGAAAATACGGTCGGTCGGTAGATACATAGATAGATTACCAGATACCTGCAAAAAGCACAATACCTCTCTTTAAAACAAAGCCTCTCTTTAAAACAAAGTAGTTAGAAGGGGCCTAATTGCATTTTCCAGCAGTCGTTTTCCCTGAGATGGTAAGTTAATGTTGAGCTAACAAAACAAAGCTGTTTTATTAGCGACAGCCGTTTTCGGTTGGGCACTGGCTTCGAGAATACAAACAATGGAATTCCTCTTTGGGAAGCATTTGGAACGCCAGTTACCGTGATTGTACTGCGCGAGGAGTTGTTAAAATGCACAATAGTGGTGCCGAGAGGTGAAATCGACACAAAAGCGTGCCAGTTTGATCATTTCTGACAAAACCCATCAGTCCCTTCCACAGTGGTCTATTGTGATGCCCTAAATTGGGTGAACATGTACCCAGCTGCATCCACTGACGCCGTGTTCTTGTGCAAATGAATCTTTTGTTGTATTGAAATATACACGCCATGCTACTTCCTGATCATTAACACTCAACAAACCCACAATTGTTTGCGTTGTGAGTGGCGCTGATGCGGGATTCTCCTCCGAGTCTTCCATGTTGACATTTAGGTGAAACTTAAATTAGCTGCGATCGCAGGCCCTTTATAACGAAGGGCTCTCCTCGCAACCTCATTACTTTACTCTTACAGTTACACAAAGCAGAGGCGCGCACGGCCATTTCATGCACTTCACACCAATTAGAGATCCACCATTTGACTGTTACTTCCTCCATCCCTCTTCTAATTGGTCGCCTTGGGTCTCTGTCTGCGTCGGGGAGAAAAAAGAAAAAAAAACGATTTACTTTCATTGGTTGATGTAGCACTATTTTTGTGCGGCTTCTTTAGTTTCGCGTTGTGGTGTGTACGGCAACAAAGAACAAGTGCTCAAAGAGTCAAATCTAGCAAGCAACTGTAAAACTTCATGGGGATGTGAATGTCATTGCACATTGTTGACTGACACTTTTTTTTCTTCCCTTCTTTCTTGGCACGTTGACGTTTGCACGTCTAGCTGTGAAATCCGGGCCAGTGTGAAGAAGTTTGTTGTTTTAGACTTTGCAAACATGTCGGAGCTGGCTGTCGTAGTAGGAAATCGATGACCAGAGAGAAAGCCTCAGATTGTGTCAGAACCAGCTTTATTTAGACAGTAGCATACAGTCTTCTTTTAGTTTAACATATTACAATACAGAATAAAATGAAAGTGAGTCCATAATTCCACATGGCTATAGATGAATAAACATTAATGAAGAGATGGGGTTGGAGAAGCTGATTATGTGGATTGTGCTTTCGCTGCTGTGCGGTTTCAGCTTTTAACCATTTTTGTCGTCAAGAACATGCATGCATTCAAGTAATTTTGAGCAAAACTTGTTGAAGAAGAAATAATGGTACTTGTATTAAGCCTGTAGTACCAAGTTTCTCAAAGCGCAACACTGTAGTCATTATTCATTCACGCCATACTTATAGGCTACCAGTCTGTGCCATCGGCCCTTCCAACCACCACCAACCAACTCACTCACACACTACATTCATTCTGGGCTATTGTTCATGTTTTAGTTGTAGGGCAAACCGGAGTACCCGGAGGAAACCTACGCAGGCGCGGGAAGAACACGCAAACTTCACACAGAAAGGCCCCGTCCAGCTGGGGATCGAGCCAGAGACCTTCTGTCAAGCATGAGCGCTAACCGCTGTGCGGGGTCGGCCCATTAGTCCGACGTCTCATTATTCCAAAAACGTAAAAAAATAAAATTAGGTTCAGGCAAGAGTCCACTGACCTTAAGGTAATGGCCAATGGTTGTATATGGCTCTCTAATTCACAACACAACCGGGTTGGACTAATGGCACCTCTGCTCAATGGTAAACATTCAAAAAGTCACAGCATAGTGCAGCATTAAAGTCTATGAATCATGCAGACCGGTTCTGCGTTTGATGTGTGTTGTTTACTGTTCTGTTTTATTGCCCTAATGTTTGGTGCAGCCCTGTGAGGCAACTCCTGTTGTGATATTGGGCTATACAAAACCATTGATTGATTGATTGATTGATTGTTGACAACAGTTCCATGGATTTATTATCATGCCGTAGCCAAAATTACAGCTCATATTCAGTTTCACTGCCATTACCACTAATGCCTAAGGAAATCAGGATCATTCTTTTCTCCCACTCCTTAGCGTCTATTCCATTCGAACAGGAGGCATTCTTCCAAATTAAACGTAAATTATCATTATGCTAAGGTGCTCAGCAGAGTATTTGTAAGCCACGATTACACATACGGCCGTCTTGTTATAAAGTTTTGAGTGCACACCTAGATCTGTACTTGAGTAAATTATGCTATTCACAATTATGCCCATTCAAAAGTCTGCCATCCTTCCCCTAGTTTTTGTCTTATTGCATAAAGTTCAAAGCATTTTTCTTCTGTGCCTGGATGTCGTCAGAGCTCCCCGGGAACATGGTAATGTACTGTAATAGCCTGCCGGGGCCCTGATTCCATTTTAAAACAGCAATACATCGAGCTTCTATACTGCTCCAGAAAGCTGTCCGTTGCTCGGCGCAGACACAATAGAATAATGGATTTTAGAGTGCACACCGCTCACAGTGTTATCTCCTAAGCTTTTCCTTTGCCTCTCTTTTTTTTTTTACTTTGTTTAAACTGGCTCTCCTCTAATTACCTCATCCCGCTGTGCGCTTCTCTTTTGCCGCGGTGGATAGAAGCGCGCATAAATTTGCATGTGGTATCAGCACTTTTTTTAGGAAATATCCTTCAAAGAGCGTCAATACTTTGGACAAGAACTTCAAATGCAATCACTGTCCGATGCCTATGTGTGCTGCATATGAACTTGTTTAGCTTTCAAAACGTAATCAAACCGGCACAGCCTCATGTAATAAGGTCGACCAGTCTTTTCAAGTGCTCCTGTTTTTTTTATTGAAGTCCACACGCCTTCACCTTTTGACAGTGTCCCTATCAGACTTGCTCGCTATCATTTTCATTCATTTTGATATATTTACACATTAATCATTGCACATTATGTAATTCCACTATAAAGCACCACCCCAACTATTCGTTTGGTAGAAGTCTATCATTTTGAAACAGGGTCTTTATTTTTAATTAATGAGGCGGTCTTATGTTTTTTGCAGATATTTAGGCCCGAGCAACGGACACGAAGTGCCCGGCGAGGGACTAATTAAAATCGTAAAAAAAAAGGGAAAACGCAAGAATTCAAATAGCAAACGTGGACCGATACACAAGTAACAGGTATCAGGAATTAGTGCTCCGGGAGGTCTAATTTTGGGTGGCGTTGGCAAGAGAAAATAATAAAAGATGGCTCAGTGGCGCCCCCTCAAACAGGCAGTTTACATTGAGTCAATGAGAGCCCGGTGGCAAAAAATGTCATGGTACAAAGGTGACACTGGCCAGGGACATAGACCACGTCAGGACATGTCAAAAAATATATTATGAGCCCGGCCTAAACTCTACAGGAAGTCGGCCATCTTGGCTCAAACCTCGAACCTTCAAAATCGTACCTGTTGAACTTGTGACCCCTGATCCCCGAGTTTTCAATCAAAAGCTTCAATTTTTGGCCAAAATGTCCCAGACCCATGTGGCTTTCCAAATCCTCATTTTAATTTTGGAAATATTATTGGGCGTGGTCATGACAAGGCCGCAACTCAGAGGCCATTTTTAACCAAATTCAAAGTCTCATATCTTTCACAGAGTTTGTGGGATAGCAACGGACCCAATACGGCGCACGTGCACATTCTCGAGCTGGACCTAACCATTATGGAGGATTGAAAGTGCCACAATTAAATAAATAAATGCACCATTAAATAATTAAATAAACGTGTCATTAATTAAATAAATGTGTCATTAATTAAATAAATGTGTCATTAATTAATTAAATTACCAATGATTCTGTGTAAAAAAATATATATAATTATTTATCTATTTAATTAATTATTTCATGGTCCTGTGTTGCAGTGTTTCATGAATTAATTTTATCTGTCAAACTCGCCCATCAAAAGTTGTGGGCGGGCTAAAGCCTGGTTAACTCAAATCTAGTCTAATCCATTGCTTTGGCCTGAAGTGTTTTTTGGAAACATGGCGGCTACGCTGATGGAGGACCTTCATGAGGTTTCAAGGGAGTTGGTGCGAGATATTTTCGACCTTGCTGAGTATGTGGAAGCAGGACCTGCAGACCCCGAGCATACAGAATAAAGCGGAGGAATTTATTGAAGTTCTTGGAGTTATTTCCACACTTTCTGACCAAGGCATTGACTGTAGAGTGACCGAAATTTTAGAAGAAGTACTCTACAGGGGTGCTAGTTGGAATGTGCCGTTGCCTCAATGCCCCGGTCGCAATGTACCGCATCCATTGGTTTTACCGCCACCTACCGGGCGGATGAGTGCTCTTTACGATTATTGAGAAACAGCAGATATTAATTTAAAAAAAGTTATTTCTTGACATCCCTTGATAGAGTGATCGAGGCTTGTGTTTAGTTGTTTTTGCTTGAGTATTCAAACCTACGTAAAGGAGAATAGCGCCACCCAGCGTATCGGAGTATGTTCACTAGTCTGCGTAAATCCATTATTCTGGAATTGATTTGCCTTGACTCGATGAGCAGGATGACCAATCAGGTGTTAGGACCCACCCCTCAAACTTTGATGGGCGAGTTGGACAGATAAAATTAATTCATGAAACACTGCAACACAGGACCATGAAATAATTAATTAAATAGATAAATAATTATATATATTTTTTTACACAGAATCATTGGTAATTTAATTAATTAATGACACATTTAATTAATTAATGACACATTTATTTAATTATTTAATGGTGTATTTATTTATTTAATTGTGGCACTTTCAATCCTCCATAAACCATGTGCAAACGCAGCCACTATGGCCAAAAATGACCCACTGGCGCCCCCTTCAAGGTTTTTTCTTGAAAAATTCGAATCAAAAAATCCGGATGGTATGGAGTTGTGAAAATAATCACACAGGCCTTCCCCGTCATAGGGATCGCGTCCGCCTTAGTGTGAGCTTTCCGAAAATGTATAACATGTGGGGGTTAAGGCAACCAGTCCACTTCTACAGCCTGTTCAAAGTGGCAGTATAGCGCCACCTGCTGGTTTAAGATGTCTTTTGTGGCTTGTAAGTGGCCCGCCAAATGTGGCCCGCCCATCCTCCGTGGAAATAGCCAGAGTTCTTCTTCTGGCAGCATGTTGGCCTCTGTCAGAGTTGCCACTGTCAGAGTTTCTCATGAAAATCGTCATTTTTCCCAAAGACCCCCTTTAGTCACAAAAGCCACAGTTTTAGACTCATACGTAGATATACTACCCCTCTGTGACAGAAAGAAGCTTTAATTTGGACGTGTTTGCCTACAAATTGAGCTTTTTTGGACTTTACAGTCATAGGAAGTTCACTTAGGCTGTTTAGAGACAAGTAGTCCACATCAAGCCATCAGTGTTATGGAGGTATAGCTCAGTGATAGTGTGCTGGTCTCTGGTGCAAAAGGTTGCCAGTTCAAACATGGCTTAGACACATTTCCAATGCTTTTTCTTTTCACATGGCCGCTGCACATATAAGCAAAATCACAATCTCATAGTGCACAAGCACAGCACATCCGCTCAAACGTCTATTGGGATACATGTGCTGTCTCTCACTAGTCCCAATGTATACAGATGGTTTTACTACAGGTTTGGCAATATTTACTGAATAATATTTTAATCAAGGCAATTTCGCGTGCGTGCCCACAGATTTGAGTGGGTGATCCAGTCCTGCAGCACCTGGGGCAAGAGTGAGTCCGGGGTGTGACGAAGGATCAGGCGAAAGTGGGCCGCGTTAAGGAGCAAAACAGACCAGGTTGGGTGTAAGGCCGAGGCCAGAGCAGGTTTGGGCGAGAGGGGACGGGGGCGGTCACAAGTGGGGGCATTCGCAAGGGGGGGGGCGGTCGCATTCGCAAGGGGGGCGGTGGCAAGGGGGGGCGGTCGCAAGGGGGGGCGGTCGCAAGGGGCGAGGGCCTTTATCGCCGCGAGCGGCTTTAATTAGTAATAATCTCAAACACATCTTGATCACTATCTTACACTGTGACGGTTAGAAATGCCATATTGATACAAAACATTTGAAACCAAATATCAAGTAGTTTCTCTTCCTGGTTTTCACACAATCTCCCCATAAGCCTTCCCTACATAGCCAATCCTCTTACTCTCATTCGCTGTGCAGCTAATACTAAGAATAGCCTCTAGAACCGGGGTGCCCAAAGTGGGGCCCGCCGCCAAAACAATTCCATTGGTCCGCCAGAGAGTGACCCACTTTTGGGCTGCAAAATACCAACTCTCTCCCATTCATTCTCAATGGTAAATGTGGGTGCAGTACACTTTTTGGCCACCAGCGTCAAAATTGGGGGCGCTGTTTCACTCGTTTCACAAAGTTAAGGAAACACAGTTGTGGTGTCTTGGTGTTCATCACAGAGCGTTGTAGCTTTCACAGTTTTGTTGACATCAACATAGGCACATGTTAAAAATTGACTTATAAAAGAACTGATGTCGAACTGACACTTTCAAACTGATCTACTCTTGCACTATATTGCTACAATTGTTCTGTTCTGTTAACATTTGTTTTAATGTAGCATGTGATTTTCATAGATAAAATCAAATGCAAATGTATAGGCTACCAACAAATAAAATAAAGTAACCATTAGTATTTGCAGTTATATGTGCTTAACACCCCCTCCTGGAACTGCCACCTTAACGTGGTGGAGGGGTATGAGCGCCCGAATGATCCTGGAGCTCTGTTATTGGGGGCTTTGTGCCCCTGGTAGGGTCTCCCATGGCAAACAGGGGTCAGACAAAGAGCGGTTCAGAAGCCCCTTATGAGAGACCAACAGGCCCAGTTAGAACCATGAGGCCGTCCTTCTGTGGACCCACCACCTGCAGGAGGAGCCATAGGGGCTGGTGCAATGTGTTTTGGGCAGCTCCAATGGCTGCCCCCACGACCCGGCAACGGAAAAGTGGAAGAAGATGGATGGATGTGCTTAATGCTTCACATCGTCATGTTTGGACCGCGACCCACAGGCACTTTTTCATTTTGGCCCTCGGAGACAAAAAGTTTGGGCACCCCTAGAAGATTAAAAGATTGTTCAAAGATGCGCCAGTGCATTGAAATACAGCTCCAGGTCTGTTCTGGATGAGAGAATAACATTGATACAAAGCTTTAAAAATAAAATAAATACAAAATGTGGCAAAATAGGTATATATCATCACGGCCGTCCTTCGGTGTTGGGTTGGCCATACACCACATCAACAGATTATAATTGAATGCAAACTTCACACATCATTTCAGAAACTACTACTTTTACAACATACTTTTATGGGGCAAAAATAATGTTTCCAAAAAAAAGTCAATTTTAAAATAGATCACTTTCATTGATGGGTAAATGAACGGTGACTTTCCCAATTAAATAATGGTCAATTAAAATAAAGCATAAATATCTTGATGGTACTGAGCAGCTGTTGTGTGTTTTTTTTTAAGCCTGTTCTTCCATTCCTTTACCAAAGTAAATGTTTATCCAAGTCATTCTAATGCTATAAATAACAATGCAATGGTGCCCAAAAGAAAACGTCAATATAGTACTGCCGGGAGACTCTTCTTGGTTCTTCTAGTGATAAAATATTCATATTCAATATTCAACATTCAACATTACAATAAAACACACCAATGGAAATACCTGGCTGATATCCCTATTTGTCCACCGCAATAACAATCTAAAGTCGGAATATTTGTGCACTGCCGGGCCAAGGCTGGTATTGACTACTTGATTTGTTTTCGCTTTCTGAAGGTCAATTCTTTCACACCCATGCATAAATACTGCTCTCCAAATGTTAGTGCGGCTCACTGGTATTTTGGATTAATGGACCGCCGGAATCTGATATGGCGGCAATAAGCGTTTTGCAAAAAGGTCTGCCCTGCGTGACCTTATAGCGCCCTGTAAGACTTATTAGGAATGGGAAGGGGGGGGGGAACACCTGCGGAGTACAGACAAAAGAGTGAGTGAGAAAACCTTTGCGGTCTCGAAAGTGCATATTTAATAAATACAAGAGGCCCAAAGCTTTCATCGTGACATTGAAGCAGTTGTTCGATCTGGCACATGTCTTCCAACAGTTGGAAGATAATAGTCCTGTTGCGGGTAACGCTAATGTAAAGAGTATATATTTGTTTGTATCTTTTCAAATTAGCTCATCTGTTGTGACTGTGTGAACTCACTGAACTGAAATGTGTATCATTTGTAGTTTGATGCAACGGCTTTGAAAATCTTTATTATGAAGCAAAATACAGCAGAAATGGTGGCAGCAAATTACATTTTCAAACAAACTGAGAGAACACAGCCAACGTTTAAAAAAAATTGTTTTTTAATTTTTTTTAGCTTTATTTTGAAAACATCAAGTTTAGTCGAAGACTTTTGGCTGGATCTTAGTTGAAGTAAGGGGTACTTGGAGGAAAAATGAACAATTCAAGGGGTATCTTAGACTTAATCAGTAATATACAGCTAAAGTTACCAATTGATATCTCTAAATCTGTGTAATGTGCAGAACAAACGCGAGTTGGGACGTCCTTAACCAGGAAAGGTGCATAAGAAGCTCCGCATAAACCCATTCGTGAACAGTTATTGTTGCTGTGAGTTTTTCCCTGACCCATAATGCCTTCCTTGGTTCACATTATTAATTGCAGCGCGCCTGTCCATTAGCCTCTTAATAAGGACCGCACATGTCCGGCACCTTCTGGGCCTGATTATCAGCATTAGGGGGGGGTAAGATGAGGTGAGGTAAAGAGGTTTGGTGGTGCGGTGTGAGGAGGCCTGATCCCCATCCAGCTGTTGATGGTCTGCTTCGAGCGCCACCCCTGACCCAACATGCTCAGAGGGGTCAGTGTTCATAAGCGCTCTCTAACCAGATTGGGGGGGACTGGGGGAAGAAAGCTCCCGATGATGCAACAGGTTTAGAATGATGAAAACTCTGGACATATGGCACCCACACATGCTGATCCAGACACATGGTTTAGCATGAAAACACACTTGACATGGCGCGCCATATGAAGCATGTGGTTTAAAAGAACATCTGATGTAGGCCAACTACTTTTGCCTCGGGTCTCAACATAAAGTCCAACATTTGTATCTCCTTTTTTGGTCACAAAGAATTTGCCGCACAGTTTGCCAAAATTGTATATCTTTGCGTCGTGTAAATTGATTGAAATGTTTTTGTTTTTTTTTGGGTTGCTCACATTCAAAGAATCACGCTCCACACAAGATCGAAATCATTACAACCAAAAAAGGGTTGGGCAAAAGCTTCTTTTTGGGTATTTGCGCAGTGGTCACACTGTCCCATCAATACAAGATCTAGATTGAGACTTGCCTACAGGGAATGGGCAAGAAGAACTGAAGCTCCAACAAGGACTGGACGTTCTGCGGTCTTGGCCCATCTCTTGAGGGACCCATCGGTCCTGGGTCTCTTTAGCCTGTCCGTCCATGGGAGTGGATCTCTCTTTCTGTTGTTCTCCACGAGGTTATTTTCTTCTCTCACCGGGTTTTTGAGTTTTTCCTCGCCATGTCGGAGAGTCTACAGACAGGGGACGGTATGTTTGCCTGGATACTTCATTTGCCTGAACTTTACATTGTCTTGTTTATTGTTCTGTTTTTTAGTTTATTTGTTTATTTGAGCAGTTAAAATTCTGCTCAAAAGGAGTGGGCTGAAGCAAAAGCTTATAAGCGCCCACCCCCGACATCATTGAAATAAAAACAATTAATCAAATCACAATATAGTACAGGGAACATGTTACAAAGTACAAAGACACACAGCGTACCCCTCTGTGACCCAACACAAACAAAAGGAAACACAACTACAACAACAGTCTCATTTCATGTACAATCTCCAACACAAAGCAAGTGAAAATTTGTTTTTCCTTTTTTTTTTCTTTCCCTTTTACAGATGGGACTGCCAAACTGTTGTTTTGTTGTTGGCATAGCTAAAATTGTTAGCTATGCCAAACATAGCTAACAATTTCAATAAGGCACTAATTCTGTGTTCAAAAGGCACATTAATATACATATTATCCGTGATCTTGCAACTTCCCAGTTGTCATTTCCATCATTCCTTTTTATTTATTTCCTTTTTTTTAAATAATTATTATTATTATTTATTTATTATTATTTTTTCAAAGGATTATGTAAAATGTAAATATGTAAGCCCTGCATACTGTAGTCACTACAGTATAGTGCGTTAAAAAGCCAGGTTGTAGAGCAGGTCCATTGAAGAGGGCAGTAGCTCCCCATCAACAAACCCCCACCCAGCTGCCCTAACTGGCTGAATTTGTAGCTGATGTTCCTATGCTTAGTGGTGCGTTAAAAGTCAAGGTTTATGAGCCCGTTGGGAGGGTCCTCTCAACAGATCCATAACTCGCTTATTCCAATTCTCATTTTATAATTTAGAGCAATAGAATGACAACCGTTCAGAGCAACAACACGCCGTCTTAGTCAATATAATGCAACTGTAATTTGATCCTACTACTCCCCTTGTGGCAATGCGTCTGTTTCATTGCTTAAATGTTTTTGCATTCCTGTGAGGCAACTCTCGTTGTGGTATTGGGCAATACAAACCACTGATTGATTGATTGATTGATTTCCTACAGTATGTAGTTTGCATTAATGGATCTCTTTGTCTTCTATTTTTGGTTGTCAGATTTTGCAACATGTACAGACTATTTACTAATATTTCCATTGTTTTATGATGTGTGTACGGCGCTTTGGCCAACTGTAAAGTTTTTTAAAAGTGCATTATAAATAAAGCTGGTATGGTATCTTGGTGAAAAATTAATACAACATTGGGGGCCCGATCTTATGTTTCTAAACACAGGCTATAGACTAGACTTTTGCGCAGACAGGTGGTGCTAAACGCAATCTTCAGCGTCAGACCTGGTGCAGTAAGTGGACTGGACAGACTCCCATGGCGATGTTTCAGCAGTGTTCCTTCCCCAAGCTTCACCTCCTACAGACCGTACCAAACTGGAATATTTTCCGCTACTGTGGGTGGCTGGGGATGTGGGGGGATGTACGAGCTGGTGTTTGGATCACGTTTCTGCAGCGTGGAAAGCCCCTCGCTCAAGCGCTATGGGACCATCGATCTCCCGCAGGACATGGACAGTGTTTAACTTACAGTGGGAGAAATAGTTTATCATTTTTGTGTGCAATGTTAATGTAAAAAAGAGAACGATGGCCGCATTTGTGTGTTGGTTTGCTTCTTAACATAGCTTTCGCCGCACCTGCTCTCTGGCCACTTCTGTATTAAACATTTCATTAACGTCAGCCTCCATTTGCTCTGATAGATTAAGCCGGCCCACACACTGTCAAGAGGGACACAGCACAAGAGATAAAGACACACGATATGCTAAACTTATCAGCGCGGAGATAGCGTTGAGCTGTCCGCACATGCACAGATAAAGTAATCTAAAATACAGTGGCTACATACATACTGTACATGTCACTGGGGATTAACATATTGAGAATAAAAGCCACACTGCGTTACATTTGACACAATAAAGAGAAGGAAATACAAGAATTAATTAATTATTAATTATAGGTGATAAATACTATGATATGCTTTTGTCGTGATACATATCAGGAATTTCAAACTACTGTACATCATTTGAAAAAGAAATCACAGGTCAACTTTCCCAGAGCTTTAACAAAATATAAGTATAAAAGTCCTTATATCACAAACTTTTCTTTTCTTTTGTCAACTCAGTTTGGGTTTGGGTGCAAATAGCATGAATGACCATTATAGTAATATTTTCTATATTCTGTTTTAGCAGAGTTCTAATCCATTATGGGCTGTAAAAGCAGTGAATGAAGTCATTAAGTATTGCGATCATAGACAGTGAAAAGCTTAGACGCAGCATTGCTATGCTTCGAAAGTTCCTCATGGTTCTAACCGGGCCTGTTGGTCTCTCATAAGGGGCTTCTGGACTGCTCTTTGTCTGACCCATCACCTAGGACCTGTTTGCCATGGGAGACCCTACCAGGGGCACGAAGCCCCCGACAACAGAGCTCCCAGGATCATTCGGGCGCTCAAACCCCTCCACCACGTTAAGGTGGCGGTTCAAGGAGAGGTAATAATAATAATTATTATTATTATTATTATTAGGTGGCTTGGGCATCTGTTCCGGATGCCTCCTGGTCGCCTCCCTCGGGAGGTGCTCCAGGCATGTCCTATTGGGAGGAGGCCTCGTGGAAGGCCCAGGACACGCTGGTGGGACTGTGTCTCCGAGCTGGCCCGGTGTCGCCTCGGGGTCCCCCCAGAACAGCTGGAGGAGGTGTGCGACTGTGCGTGGATCGGGAAGTCTGGGCATCTCTGCTGAGACTGCTGCCTTCACGACCCGACCCCGGATAAAGTGGACACTCAAAGATGCTTTACATTGCCCTATTGCGCTACCAGTCTGCGCCATCGACCCCTCCGACCACCGCCACAACACTCACTCACTCACTCCATTCACACAGGCTTCCTGACGTTCCCAAACGGTCTCCCATCCAAGTACCGACCAGGCCCTTCCCTGCTTAGCTTCCGAGGTCTGACGGGATCGGGCAGAGCCAAGGCGGTATGGCCATTGAACACAGGCTCACATGACCTCTACAACCTCTACATGTTTGTTCTGTTTTGTGTGTGAATGTTTTTCTTTCTCTATTTTCATTTTCACCTTAATCCAAATATAGGCGATGGCTCCAAAAACCCAGCCAACACTATGGGGGAAGGCACCTTCACTTAGTCTATTGCTTTTCTACCAGTGGGCGGTGGGGCGCCGCCCCTCCTATCCATCTTTTAAAATAAAACTAATATTGTCTACTGTAGACAAACACGAGTAGCTTGTTGTTGGTAGCAGCTCTGAGCTCACAGACGATCAGAGGGAAAACTTCTCATTTGAGAGACCGGAGAAGCGTCGTGTTGTTGCCTGAGAGGAGGTGAAAGGATTTTTTGTCAAACTCATGGACTTTTGACAACTTTCTTAAGTAAGAAGTCATGTCTAAACAGACTTTGCTGCAGGTAGCATTACGATGCTAACTAGCTTGTCTGTTTTAGCTACTGCTTGTTTATTTAAAACTTTGGGAAAACCCTCGCTGACTTGGACAGACAGTTATGTCCCAGGATTGAGAGAAGATTCAGGAATGTGAGGAGTGTATGACTGAAGATGCTCGCCTGTACTTAGACTATTATTACCCGTTACTTTGCAAACATTTTTAAGAATTAAAAAGTAAAGTGTTTTGCTGTGACTACAGGTAGACAAACCTGAGGTTTCAGTACATTCGGTCCTCTCCCAAATCCGTTATTTTGCCCCGCGAAGATAGTATATGTCTAGTTGATCAGTTTATGCCAATTTAGCTGTTACTGTGATGTTGCAAGGATCAAGTTATGTAAAATGTAGCCCAAATGTGAGCGGGCCTTATCTGGTCCTTGGAGAGTCAATGCAAACTGCTCCTAAGGGGAGCTCCACAAGGGACATACACAATTTTTTTTTAATTATTATTATTTTTTTTTATTGTAAAGGCCAGCAGCTATGACTTATTAGTTGCCTACGTCTTGTATCTTGGGCCATTTTTCGCTACATAGACAAAGAGATCCTATTCTTCCTAACAGCAATGGCTTCATATGCACGTTTCACAACTTTCAAGGAGCAGTACCGTCATGGCCTTTTCCCCTCACAAATATCCGCTTTTGTTCCACTACTAGCAAAAACCAAAATCAGGCGTAAGGCTTTTAAATATCCCTATGATAAGATAAGAATACCTTTATATATCCCACAATCTGAAAGTACAATGTTCACAGTAAAGTACAAAAGAGAAGCATTGGAAAAAGAAGGCAACAAGTAGCAATAACGGTTATGTTTAACAAAGTGTATGTAAGAAAATAAGCAGCAATAGCATGAGGCCAGTGCACTGTAACGCATGAACACGAATATAAGGGAATCTTGGTTTCGATTATCAGTATGATTTTGTCATTTTTAGGTGATTCCTTCACGCACTCCTGAAGCCTGCAGCTGAGCACGAAGTCAGGTACTCGGCACAGCCCACCGTGACCGGAGCTCTATGAGGCAGTTAGGAGCCTTTAGCTGCGATGTTGGCTGCATGAAGGACGATCAATAGTCCCCAGTATAGATTTGGGTTGAGAGCCGTATCCCCCCAAGGAAAAAGTGAATATATTTTCTTCATTTTCTGGTCCATTCACTGGCCTCCATTAAGACTGCCACCCTTGATGAAACGTGTGCAATGTAGAGGACTTTCTTATGCAGCACTGGAGACCTGACTGACTTTTGTAATTCTCCAGTGGTGATTCAGCGCACTAAGATCCTACAATGAAGCGTGGTAAAAGGTTAGGTTATACAGTAGAATGAGAACTGTGCCATTACTTCATAGATATTTAGCGGGTTGTCTTATAACCCACTGCCGTTGTGTCCTTGGGCACAATGTTGAATTACAAATGTAAGCAGACTGTAATTACACGATAATAATTCAGGTAATTCTCAATTCACATTCTATAATCTCACAGAGCTCATATTGTCACGAGCTCTCGGTAAAAATGGGAAGAACAAGATCCCAGACACAAGCAGCTGAAAGGAGTTTCTTTCACACCATCAGCCAGGGTGAGGAGCTCAATGAGCCGGAGCTCCCTTAACATTAAGGGGAGCTAGTTGAGGTGGCTCCTCTCCTGGACGCCTCCCTGGGGAGGTGTTCTGGAAATGTCTTGTCAGGAGGAGGCCCCATGGGGACTTGATGGATTGACCTTGTCTCTCAGCTGGCCTAAGATGCCTCGGGAAGAGCTGGAGGAACTGTGCCTGAAGAAGTAAGTATGGGCATCTCTGGGCCTCCACCGGCCTCAGATAAGAGGCATTTTTATCATGCACATTTTGTATTTGGATTATTTGCATTTGGTTTATAAGCTTTAGACACATGACAGTGAACATATACCTACCATAATTACTTACTGTATCGCAATATGTATCGAAGTATCGTGACAAAAGTGTATCGTCCCAGCCCTAGTAATAACTGTAGAGACAGTGTAGTTGCACGCTAATAACACTGTTGTCGCAGTGATTACAGTGAAAAGGTTTGGTTTGGTCATGAAAACAACCACAAGAAAATCAAGGCTGCCCCATACTTATTTTGTAGAGGCTGAAACTGTTTTTTTTGTCTTAGAGGTGCAAACATCAGTGTCATTTTCTTGACATTGGAAGTGACCTCATTTGTTCTTATCCCTATAATTGACAGACCTGAAAAAAAAAATGATCACGGAATCTTCCATAAGTTTTCCTTTTCGAATCCACTCTCCCTGTGTCTAAGTTGTTCAGGTGTGCTTAAGCAGACCACTTATCTCCTGCTATACCAAGGCGCTTGTTATTACCAGTGGAGCTCCCAGGTGGCTGTGTCTGAAGTGTGTGAAAAACGGCCTGCGCAAAGCTTTCCCCGGAAAGTCCAATTTTTAAACAAAAGGAAAGACAAAACTCCGGTGGGGAAACTGTGAGCGAGGCGGTAAGGGCTGGATTTAGCTATTATTTGTCCTTGCAATCAGCGACACAGGCCCCCAGAGTGTCTGAAGAACAGCGAAAGGGAGATGAGAGGGAGTGTTTAAACTTACCACGAGGTAATAGGCTTGTTCCGTCATAATGCTACTCAAAGTAAAAGTAAAAATCAGTTGAGTAAAAGTAAACTAAACATAATGTGTACAGTGTGATCTGTATGCGGGATTATAGTGGACTGTGAACTTTGCAGGAGCGATAGTTAAACGGAGCTGGGAGGACAAAAAGTAGTAAAATGCATGTAGGATGGAGTCATTAATCTTTGAAATGCCCCTTGTTCCCTGGTTCTAAATTGTCTACTATTTATAGTCGGTCATCCGGGGTTCACTCCGTGTTGTGCTTGGTGTCGTCTCGCCTCTCATTGGTCCAGAGGAGGGTCGAGGGGTCAAGCGATCTAACTCCTATGGCGGACTGGGTGTCTCCGAAGTGTGCGTCTATGTGCTATATATATATATATATATATATATATATGTGTGTGTGTGTGTGCGTGTGTGTGTGCGCGCTATAGGAGAGGCGGAGAGAACAAAGGTGTGCGAGATGATTTAAAACGGCGTTCCGAATGTGCACACGTCTCCCGCGGCTTCATTATCCGAGATGGAGAATGGCACAGTGAGGCGGCACAATCACCTTTTAATAGGACTGTTTCAGGCTCCAAACTGGAGAGGGATGAGGAAAGAAAACACACGCAGTTTCAAAGAAGTACAAGGAGATGAAAGTTAGCAATAAGTCAACGTTATTGCCGGGAACTTCGGTGGATCCTTTACTGTGATGGGCTAGAGACAATAGACGTTGTGTTATGTCTAATGCTATTATTGGAGTGGATAAGCTAGCAGTAAAAGCTAATAAAGACAGGTGTTATTAGCCCGGCCAGCCCCAACTTTGTGCATTCCGGTCCAACACCAAGAGTTTTGACGATATAAAAAAAATACTATATTGAAACAAACATGATGGATTCATGGACTGTAAATTAAGATAGGACTGAGGGGACATGGCTTACCCCATAGCATTCAGTGAGGGCTAGCTGAAGCTCGTTCATGCTAGCATGTTCAGATAGGTTTTTTGGAGCCAGTGCTGCCTTCATGTGGTCTCGTCATAATTATGGTAAATACCACTTGTTGAGTAGAAAATTGCACATGAACTCTTCTCGTATTTTTCCACTGGGAAACTAAGAGATCATTTTGATGCCCGAGTTCCTGAGATGAGATAACCTTTGACCTTTCAACAAAACAGATAGCAGCGATAATCCGTTTTTATTTCTGATAGCAGATTGTTACAAAGCCGACACTATGCATTTTGCAATTTAGCTACTCAATTTTAATATCATCTCTTTTTCCACACTTTGTTTTTTTTTTCTAAGCAGATACAAAGCAGTAGGTCAGCAGTTTGTAGACAACTTTCTCACATGAATGTATTTGTGTATAGTGTATTTGTTTCACTTTGCTACGACACAAAAGCACTTGAACATGATGCACTCGTAATTTCCACTTCACAACTGGAAAGGATCATCTTTACCAGAGCACATGAAGGCAGCAACAGAACAGGCAAATAATGAATAAAGATAGTGAATGGAAAATTAGTGGACAGTTTTGTCTTTAAAGGAACAGGCCACCGTTTTTCCATACTAAGATATGTTCTTACCTGAGCTTGGACGAGTTGATGCGTACTTGTCTAGTCTTTGTGCGTGCGCTCACTGACGCAAAAAGACCAAAGATGTTGTTAGCACATTTGGCCTCTCCCAGCATATTCCTATGGCTCCAAACGGGGTGAAGTTAGAAGCGACCTTGCTCTTCCACAGGCACGCACAAAGACCAGACAGGTGCGTATCAACTTGTCTAAGCTCAGGTAAGAACATATCTCAGTATGGAAAAAACGGTGGCCTGTTCCTTTAAGACCCCCCTGCCCCTCCTCAGTATCAGCGCTGGTCCCCTGTGTGTCCTCCGGGGACAGCTGATGTCACAACATCCAGAATGCATGTGACGGCCATGCGACCAGGAGCCCCGCCCACCCACGCACACACACGTCAGCTCTCATGAAGTCTGCGCCGCGGCCCTGATAAATCACTGTGCCAGTTAACAATATGTCCGCCGGCTGCTGTGGTGTCCATCTTTGCTGCGTCATGCTTTACTGACCTCTGGACGCTGATTACATATGGCACCGGCCTAGTCTGTGTGAAATGAACACTTTATTTACATAGATATTATGGAGGTTTTTGAGTAAATACACTTTTGTATTTAGCCTGGCTGAAGTGAGGCAACCAGCCTAGGACAATCTACATAAAAACTTTTTGAGCTTATCAAACACAGACCTAAAGCTGCAAACGACTTCATTCACTGTTTTGAGTAATCCTAAGGTAATGCGGTTGCGCTCCGATCTGTACTTCCTAGGTTATATTTCAGCATTATAAACCCAAAACTGTCTTCCACACTTTTATCTAGATTGGTTTTGAGCGCTCAATAAGTGGTCATCAAGAAACTACCAAGCTGCTAACCACGCTGTACTAAGAAAACAGCTGAAAATGTATTTTCTCTCAGTTATTCCCGCTGCCTGACGAGGGAGCTCTATGGAAAAGCTTCCCCAAAACTGGAGCTTGTGTATTAGGGTTACCATCGTATCCTTGCAGAGACCATAGGCCATAAAAGAATGGATTGAGGGTGCGAGGCCTCCCCCATAGCAATCAGCACAGGTTAGCTGAAGCTTGTTCGCGCTAGCAGTTTGCTTTTTTGGAGCCAGCTCCCATTATAGTAAATAGTAAAAAAATATATAATTGTTGCGCAAGTTAAGACATGTGGAGGTCAGAATGACAAGCCTATGTTCTATCAGGACTTAAAGAGGGACAACAAACTTTCAATGGAAATGGATCCAGCCGCCATTTCTTCGTGGTTACAGGAAGAAATACGTAGGCCACACAATAAGTCCAGTCTTAATTCAGTCAATGGCAGAGACAATATTTCAAATTATAAAACGTAAAATATCAATGCTGCAGCACCATAGATATAATATAATAAAGATGAGCGGGTCCCCTTCAGCCCCATTCATTGTAAAGAAACAACATTTTACTTCCAAATGTTCTGTTCCAAAAGAATGGTTGTTTAAAAATATTCTCAGTAGAGTAAAGATGTACTGGCTCATTTTAATATTTTGTTTTTGTTTACATGAGGACCATCTTCACTCTGGGTTAGGGTCTGGGAGCACAGCGGTAAGAGGCGGCGTTGTTTGTAATGCCTGTCATTGATTATGGCGATGATGATGATGTGGCCCTCATTTGCACTTATGAAAATGCAACGTGACAGCATGACCGATCTGAAATCAAGCACCAACACTGCATGTACTTAGTTTTTCTCCTGCAGATCATGTGGAAAGTTTGCCCATTATTTGACCTCAAAGACTTCAAGGGAAAACTAGGGCAACTCCATAATATGCGCCGGCAGGAACGTGCTAAAATTAGCAGGCCGTAATAACCTGGGTGGAGTTTCTAGTGGACTCAAGTGTATTTGTGTCGGTACCACAGCCGCCAATCACCATTCACGGCCCCCACAGCTACAGAGCGAAGGTTTGGGCACCCTGGATCAAATGATCAAATAATGTGAATAATGAAGCAAGGGGGCGGATGGAATGATCTCCAAAAGGCATGAGGTTGCAGATGAGACATTCCCATAACTTCTCCATACAAATCAGGTTTTAATTCCATCATTTACATTTTCCAAATAATATTAACGGAAAAAAGGCCAGAGAAAAACGTTTGGGCATCCTGCAGAAGAGTCTTTCAATTCTAGTTTGAGGCTATTTTAGCCCCTTCTTCTTACAGAAATCTTCCAGAGTGGACTGTTTTGAGGTTTATCCACAAATCCTCAATGATGTTTAAGTTAGAAGACTGTGAATAAAACCCTCAGGCTGCACCTCTTAAAGTAATCCATAGAGGATTTTAAAGTTAGTTTGCGATCATTACCCATTTGCCGAAGCCATTTGCTTTTTAACTTCAGCTTTTTCACAGATGGTGCTACGTTTTCCTTCAGAATCTGTTGGAAATTAATGTATTCCATTCTTCGTTCTACCTAAGAAATGCTCCCCGTGCCACTGGCTGCAAAGGATGAGCGATCCACCCCCAGGATTAACAGTTGGACAGATGTCCTCTTCATGAACTTCTGCGGCACTTCTTCTCCACACTGACCTTGGCTTATCTCAGTCAATCTTTTTACAACATCAAAACAGAGTGTGGGCGTCTCCAGCTGGTATCCATGGAGATGTTCACTAAAAGGCACCCAAATATGAGATTTAAACAGGTTAGGCCCTCATCCAAATACATTCTTTTGATTACCCATTGTAAAAAAAAAAAGTGCCTTTAAGACAGAGGAATTAACACATATGAGGTTTTATATGACTAAAATATTGTTTTGTGTGGTAATGTTGAAATGAAAACTGATTTAAATTGGTCCCCAGATAGAACAGCGGCAGCTTGCGGCAGCTAATGGGGTTCCTAATGATAAATAAACAAATGCTGCTACAGACGAGCGACATCTCTCAAAAATAACACAAATATTTAATAGCTTTGTCGTCTTGCTGTGGTTTGAGACTTGTGTGTGACTGGCTAATACGAGATTCGCTCGAATCAACAAATCCGCAGCAAATCTCCCCACGAAATGTCTGTTCTCTTCCCAAACGATTTCAATCTGGAGCCTTTCCAGATTACCTTTTTAATGTTTGATGTTTTTCCACAGTGGATGTTAAAAGAAATATCCACATGCTCCGTTAAGCTTTTTGCGAATGCTGGCATTTTTGAGGAAACCTTGGGGGTAGAGCGCGTTTGATTTCTTTCTCATTCACAATCGCAAAAGAAAGCCCAGCGTGCAGTACTTTATTGCGCACACTCAACCCATTCAGAAAGTCTGGTTTTAGACAGACATTTTTTGAAGCTCAGTTTTTATCAAATATTTATTCTGTCTTGCCAAACATCAGTCACGAACTGTAGGACTCCTGCGACTGAAGTTTTGGTCAAAGCAAGTAGGAGAGAAGTCATAGAAAAATAAGTGTTCCTGGATCTTTTCCCTTCGGCCTGTAAACGATTTCAAAAGTATCCAAACATTTAGGAACTAGTAAATAATTCAAGGAACGCTCACAGGGCTTGGCGCAGTGTAAAACAAACAGGCCAAGGTTGCAAAATGTCATCAGGAATGTCTAATGGAAAAGGTTGCTATGCAAAGGGAAAAGCTGTACCCTATAGGTCCCATATATAGAGGTTAAATAAGCCGTTCGTTTTTTGAGTTTCTTCTGAATTGTTAGTGGAGTCGCACTGTCAGCAGCGCCTGTCACTTTACAGCAGCCACAACGCTCTGCAAACATGTGCTGTAGTCATGCAGGGTCAACAACACGGCACCGGACATAGAGCTACAGTATGTATCCATGTGTTCCAAGTCTTTGCACTGTTGTCATGATTCAAACCTCAATCGGCGCAAACAACTGAGATGAAAGCATCGGGCTGGGGTCCATTGCGGTGCGTCACATTTCGCCAGATAAAACTTACTTTGTAGATTACATCAGGCGCTAATATTCCGTATATTCCGTGGCTTGACGTTGTGAGGGGATCCAAAAATAGACCGGAGTCAGACCTCTGTGCTCTAAATGTGCACTGCAGCTTTTTGTCTTTTTACTGCAAGAACTAAAATATTGACAAATGGTCAGCGGTCCTGTGTTGTGAAACATTGCCATCTAGTGTTGGACTATGGCAATGTAGTCACATCCGCCGTGCCGTTAGAAAAGGGAAATAAACAAATAAAAAAAACATTGGCTGTTCCATCCTTGTGTAATTAATATTAAATTACCTTTGCTTCTTATTTTTACAAGATTTTTTTTAAATTAAAATAGCGAATGAAAATAAAGATTCAAAATGTAAGCCATAACTAATGAATGCCATATTATTTTTTTGATTTGTGTAGACATTTAAAAAGAAATTTGAATACAGTCTTAATGAAATTATCTGTAACCATAGCCAGGACTGGCCCTAGTCAGTTTAGTGCCCTGGGCAAGATATTGCTTTAGACCCCCAGGTCTCATATGAAAGGCTTGAAAACCCTAGTTTCCAAAAAAAAAAATAATAATAATATGCACCAGCACTTTCTGTTAGCAATGGGATACATGGCTCTTTACTGGAAGCCGAGTCTTTGGGTCCATTCATTACAAAGAGCCACCCAAAAGACGGGCTCTTAAAATTGTAATGACGTCAGCCAGATAACGCACAATATCCATTGAAAAAAGGCACACTTTTATTTATTTAAATTATCTAAAATTACAGTAGAAATGATATTTACGTTTAAAAAAATCTTGCGCCACAACTAATAAAAAGAACCTGCAACCGTCTGCCCAATAATATTTAGGGCATTTAGCTTAGACTTTAGTGCAAAAAATCTGTGTAGGCTCTCAGTCGTACAGGAGTTGTCCATCTTCAATGAAGGTTCTTGAGTCATCTTCTGTACTCTGTAGTTGAAGTCTCGAACGGTTCACCTCTCATCCAAAAGGCTTCATCAGCAAACTAAGGTTCAGCCTAGCCCGCAGCCCAGATAAAGACACTAAGGAGGAGTTGCGCTTGGCCCGACTCCTCCGCTCTAACCACACCTGCAATAAGCATTCTTGTGTCGCCTGCTCCGATGTTGGTCTGATTCTTGTGTTAATTCAGGCAAGTTTTGTGTAAACTGTAATGAAAAAACGATCCAGTTCTTCTCACAACTGAAATCTGGTTTCGAACCGTTCACATCACTTCTTTCTGTTCAGAAAGGTGGCCCTGTTGTGGATGGCAAAGGAATGTACCTTTAAAGGGTAAAGCTACATGAACAATTTGGCACCTGGTTCGCCTATGCCCAGGCCCCGACGATAGCCATTCATTGTATCCCCGCTTCTGGAAACTGGGCAAGATGTATGTTTGTAGACAGAGCTAGCAATGTTGACACATTTAAGATCCCATATTGAAGTCTTTGCAGGAGATGGTATGTATAACACTACATGATTAAAAACAAATAATACAAGTTTAAAAGGAACAGATATTGTGTTGTCAAATACAACCAAGTTAACATTTCTACCCCATTCATAAACTGCCAACCCATGAAGAACACTCAGTCAGCTAAAACATGTCATTACAAAATCTCTTTAACACAGCACAGGGGACAGGCTAAATAGGACACCATTCTGCAGACGCCTCTCTTGGAAGACAATAGCTTCTTTTAATCGCTCTCCCAGCTCCACCTCTGCTTTTCCAATTTGGATTGTGAGGCTCCTTTTTTTTTATACCAGCTCTAGCGCTGCATTCATTAGCACCAGCTCTCCACTGGTGTCAGCTCTAATAAAACCTAAGTGCGTGCATGTTCCAAGTGGTCAGAGGAGGCCCGCCTCTTGATAAGGGACAGATCCAGAAGCTGAGATCTTTAAAAGAATGCCTCTCCAAGCACTTTACCCTGCTGAGAAGAAGTTTGGGCTCTTGTCTGCAAAAACTTGATTTAAAGTCCCTGTACCCAATGTTACTCTTGTAGTGGGGTGAAATGTGCTGCATTTAGCAAACATTTATGAAAACAGACCGAAGCTCGCTGTGCATCTAAACCATACCGGTCAAGTTTTAGATTTGAAAATAAGGGTAATTTTCCGGCACCCGTTGCGAGCCATCCCACCACCCCAACCGAGCATCAAGAGGTGTAAAATACACTAATTTCCCGCCCAAAACAGGAGACTTGACAGCTATGCTAACCTCAAAAATAATTAAAATGCACTGTTCCAAATTAAGGGGGCGACGGTGGCGCAGATGGTAGAGCGGGTCGTCTCATGATCGGAAGGTCGGGGGTTCGAATCCCGCCTCCTGAAGGTGCCCATTGTCGTTGTGTCCTTGGGCAAGACACTTCACCCTCCTTGCCTCAAGTGTCTGCGTACACTGGTGTATGAATGAGAGTGTGAATGGGCCCCCTATGAGAGACCGCCAGGCCCGTTTGGAACCGTTTGGAACTATGAGGCCGTCCTCCCGTGGACCCACCACCTGCAGGAGGAGCCATAGGGGACAGGTGCTATGTGACTTGGGCAGCTCCAACAGCTGCCCCCACGACCCGGCAACGGACAAGTGGGAGAAAATGGATGGATGGATGTTCCAAATTATTATGAACAGCAGCGTTTCAATACATTTTATAATATACAGTTAATACAGTTTAATAACAGAAAATTGTCATTGTTGAATTTGCAGCTATAGGTCATCATATTTGCTGAAATCAAAATCTATTTCCATCAAAAACATCTTAATAGGTCAAGTTACATTTTAACATAGGACCCCTTGTTTGATAGCAGCTTCAAAATTATTGGCGGGTCCTACACCTTGATGTTCGGGAGACTCCAGAGGCACCAGCAGCTACAAATACAGTGCCTTGCGAAAGTACTAATACTCCTTGAACTTTTGTACATTTTGTCATGTTTCCAACCCTAAACAAAGATTTAATTTAGATTTTTTTTTACAGACAACTGTGAAGTGTCTGTTACAGAATACATGATTCTGTTATTTTTCAAAAAAGTGAAAAGTGGGGCGTGCATAAATATTCATACAGCATTTTCTAAGTGCATTAAATTGCCTTTATAACATTCCTAATGACTGCAGAATGTTCACACCTTGCTCTAACCATTAAATAGAGGCCGCCTGTGTGTAATCTACTCTCAGTATAATTCCAGCTGTTCTGTGAGGGCCTCAGAGCTATGGTCAGAGTGTATTGGTCACTAAACAACATCATGAAGGTCAAGGAGCACACCAGAGAGGTCAGGGATAAAACTGTGGAGAAGTTTAAAGCAGCGTTAAGTTATACAAAGATTTGAACATCTCACGGAGCACTGTTCAATCCATCATTCGGAAATGGAAATAGTATAGCACCACTGTGAACTTACCAAGACACGGCCGTCCACCTAAACTAACAGACCGAACAAGGAGAGCACTGGTCAGAAATGTAACCAAGTGCCCCAAGATAACTCTGGAGGAGCTGCGACGTACTGCCGCTGAGCTGGGGGAATCTGTACATGGGACAACTATAAGGCGTACTCTACACAAATCTGGCCTTCATGGACGAGTGGCAAGAAGAAAGCCCTTATTGAAAGGAGGCCATAAGAAATCCTGTTTGAAGTTTGCTAGAAGTCATATGGAGGACACAGCTACCATGTGGAAGAAGGTGCTTTGGTCAGATGAGACAAAAATTGAACTTTTTGGCCCAAATGCAAAACGTTATGTATGGAGCAAACCTAACACTGCTCATCGTCCTGAGTGCACCATCCCCAGTGTCAAATATGGTGGGGGGAGCCTCATGCTATGGGGCTGCTTTTCCTCAGCGGGGACTGGGAAGATTGTAAGAATAGTTGGAAAGATGGATGGAGCCAAATACAGAGACATTTTGGAGGAAAACCTGCTGGAGTCAGCAAGAGAATTGAGGCTGGGGCGGAGATTCACCTTCCAGCAGGACAATGACCCTAAACACAAAGCTAAAACTACAATGGAATGGTTTAAAATCAAACATATCAATGTGTTAGAATGGCCCAGTCAAAGTCCTGACCTAAATCCTATTGAAAATCTGTGGAAAGACCTAAAAACTGCTGTTCACAAACACTCTCCTTCTAATCTGACAGAGCTTCAGTTGTTTTGTAAAGAGGAATGGGCTAAAATGTCAGTCTCTAGATGTGCAAACCTTGTAGTAATATTTTCTGTTCCTTGTGTGTAAACTTTCAGTAAAAAATTAAAAATAAAATCGTTATGTTTAGGGTTGTAAACATAAAATGTGCAAAAGTTCAAGGTATATTAGTACTTTCGCAAGGCACTGTACCTGTTTGATGCTTTGTAGCAGCTGTTCTATTAATCTGATGCGTCTGTCTGGCAGAAACCGTCCTCTTTGTGCCTTTACCTGCACAAACCCGTGTGTGCTCTGAATTGGCCACAAATCTCTTTAACAGTACGATTATTATGCTTAATGTTTCATGAACTATCAAAGGTTTTCATACCAAGTCCAAGGCATACAACGCTTTTCATCAGCAGAGATCCTTTTTCTTTCCCATATTGCTTGAAAATAGTGGTCTGCTTAATAATGTGGAATGTCCTTCAGTAGTTTTTCCCTTAACTGGGTTTACCTGACAAACTAATTATCACAGTTGTCTGAGATTGATGTCAGTGATTCAAAGAGCCCTTAGACACAATACCATCCATGAGTTTAATCAAAATACAAAACTTTAGTAACTTTTATGACACAAATAGAATTTGCGTAATAATTTGAAACATGGTGTAAACCAGAACTAAGCCAGGCCTGGGATATGAGAGGCTACAGTAGCCAGCCCTAAAACTAGCAAAACTAAACCGCTGGCATTTAACGTTAAACCAGGCACTTAATGCCTCTGAATCACTCTTCCCTGTCAGAGAATTGCAAAGTTGCGCCTCTGATTAGCGCCTGACCCGCGGCACCTTTCACGTTTTTCACCTGTTGATGTTTAATATCTATTTCAGAAGTATGACAATGAGCTGCTCTTACTGCACATGTCTCAACAGCCCAATCAAACACCAAGACATGCCTCCCACACTAGACCACTTAGTGGAGACAGTGGCGACTGTACGACTGATCCAGGGGGAGATTTTCACTCCGACAGCAGAAATAAAGCCCATAGTGAATGCCGAGGCAAACAGCCACTGATTTGTATTCCTCTTCTTCATTCATGTGTTATTGTTTTCATGTTTCTATCTAAAAAATACTGTGGAGTGATTGTAATAGAATACCTTCTTTACTCCCTATATGCAAGTGTACAATCTAAAAGGTTAAGGTGTTATAATAAAATGTTATTTATTGGCTCAAATAAGAAATTAAAAACATGAAGGTATCCAGCAGGATAGAGGTAAATACAAACAGTAGATCACAGACATCAACTATAAGCACAGGCCACTTTACTGAAGGGTCCGTAGCGTCCGAACTTGTCTTTGCCCACCACAGTGACACAGATCTTATGTCCGGGATTGTACTTGGGGATAAGGGCCAACATGGGGAGGGGCCCAGCTGCATGCTCTGTCAGATTTTGCCACTCGCCAAAGACGCCACAGCCGAGTCGTTGTTCAGCGGTGAAAAACACACTGTAGACACAGAGAAGCAATGTGTGAAAATGAGCTTTGTGGAAACAAGTGCAGTCTGAAATAAGCCGGTCAGTATAATAGTTTGTAGAACCACTGCAATTATTGATAAAACAAATATTTTCTGTTTAAATACATTTGAACACATTTGTATTTCCAAAATATGATTGGCAAACTAAATTATGAGTCATGAGCCAAAACAAGGAAGGAGGTGGTTTTACAAAACACATGCACATTTTATGATTAATAGGGATGTCCCGATCAGGTTTTTTTGCCCCCGAGTCAGAGTCATTTGATTTTGAGAATTGCCCGATACAGAGTCTTGATCCGATACCCAATATATATATATATATATTTTTTTTTACTTGTTTTCATTAATGGTTTTGGATATAGAGAGTAACTCAACTTAGTCTGTTTTTCTCAAGTAAGCAAGACTATTAGTCTTTACAGTGTAATATAATTTTACATAGAGAGGATGATCTAAAATCCCATTCGTTATTAAATGCGTTTGTTGATTGGCAATCAAAACAAACCTTGGGCAATAACGTTTTTGTACAATGCAATGTACAAAACTGTCTTGCAGTACGGAAAAAAACAGCAACCACACTATTACACCGCCACATGTGGCGGTGTAATAGTGATAAAAACAGCTGTTTGTTACTTCTTACTGCTCTCTCCCCACATCCTGTCTTCCCGTCCGTTCTCACTCCTCACTTAGCCTACAGTAAACTCTGCACGGGTTATCGGGAATGTAGTTATTATTCTCTCGCGCTGGCACTTGTGTGGATTTGGGGATTTCTCAGACTAAGGAGAGACACGGACCGAGCGGATGGTGCGAGCGGTTTGATGCAGCCAGGTGGAGTGAGTGACAGAGGTGCTGGGCCGGGGGGAGAGGACAGAAAGTGGTTCACCATAGCTCGAAATCTGATCAAAAGTAATGAGAATGGACACGCGTATCTATCCGAGTCCTGATCGGGAGGTAACCACGTGATCGGGTCCGATTTCCGATTACGTGATCGGATCATCCCTAATGATTAATGCACTCAAATAATCCACTTTTACGCAGTGCAAATATGATTGATAAATTGATTTGGAGGTTTACAATCACTACTTACACTCTAAACTTGAAACTTTCATTTCGTTTTAGAACTGTAGATCAACTAATGACTTATGCTTCAGAGACCAAGTTTGGTTTAGGGGGTGAGGGACCTCTAAAAACAATCAGGATTTTTAAGGATTTCGGTGAGATTTTGTGCATTTTAAATTATGCATAATGTTTTCAACTGGTCCATTTCTATTTTCATATTTTCTGTGTTTTGGTGCATTTTAACATGTGTAGGTGTCACAAAAGTGTGAGTAAAATTACAAATACAATGAGTTCAGTGAGTATAGCATTAAGTATTACTATGTTAGAAACTGCAAATGGAACTGTTCCGATTGTTATTTTTATTCTTTAATAATCTACATTTTAGCGCTTATCCAAACATTGTCGTATTCTGTATCATGGGCAAAGAGGAGAACTGCACAGCTATATTTGAGAGAAATGGAATAGCTGTGCTGAATGGATTGATGGATTCGATATGAATTCTAATGTCACTATCAAATCTTTTTTCACATTTTTGAACTTTTCACATTTACAGTTTTAATATAGAAAGGCAATTTAGTGTAGTTTTTTTTTTAAATGTGTATTTTTGTTAAAGAATTCTGTAAATGAAGTTATGAGTATTACATTTAACTTGATCGTGTGAAAGAAAGAAGTTTGACTGTTGCTAAACGAATCTGTGCGTTGTAATTGCCATGTCCTGTGCACTGAAGTGTCGTTAACCATCTTGGTATATGAACGGTTTACACAGATAACCATAAAACTGGCTCAGTAAAGCTAGGCTTAGGCTCCAAATCCAGGCTTACGTGAGGCAACACAATTCAAGCTGCGATTACTGGGTTTCACCAAAGGCACACCGAGCTTGGCTAACTACTTAGCACTTGCTGGTACATAAGCAGACCACACTAACGATCACAGAGTTCACTGAGAAATCATGGCCAAGCGTGACCTCGCAGCATACTTCACAGGCCGCCATCTTTGTTCTGCTGTGCTATGGTTCCTTTTATTGGACAAGCTTTATAATGACACATAAAGTCGTTATTATGTCACGCAACAATGTTTGTGTATATTTATAATTTATTGCATGAATTGATTTTGTGATGTCATGTTTTCTTTTTCAAATTTTTTAGGCCAACATACATTTTGGCCAGATGATGGCGCTAATAAACTGCTTGTCTCATTTACATTGCCCATTGGTGTTGGATTCCACAAAGAAGAAACATAGCTTATGCTCAGTCTGCTCTTAGCCTGGTCCGGACCAGGCTGAGTTCTCTGACTATATTTCCATAGGAACTGCGCCAGACTCAGAGTGAGCCTGGTTTATGAAACCGAAAAGACTACAAAATAAGCCAGACTTGGACAAATAAGCCTAGTTTACAGAGTAAGCCAGCTTTATGAAATAGCCTTCTGTTGACCTATCTTGGTTTGGAAATCTCAGTTTTGGTCTAAACAAACGAAAGGAAGCAATAAAACTGCTTTATGAGTGTCATGTCCCCCAGCGGGCGGTAGAAGCAAGGCCTAATGGTTTACTTCACAACTACATAGCGACTGGTTTCTCCACAGAAGTGGGGTGAATGTTACCCTTTGATGTGTTGTAAGATTGTGCTGTGGGCAAGTGTATTCAATAAAAAGCCAAGGGGAAGTTTGAAACGTCGGGAGTGTAAAGTGGCTGGCGAAATGTCTGGGGACGAACTCTCTCCCCCTTGGCGCCAAGTAATTATTTAAAATCTCTGGTCTGACTTGTGTTTAATCGTGTTATAGTTCTGTGGCAGAAATAACCGAGCGTTTCCAGATTGCTAGTGTCAGAGCAACAGCAGTAATTTCCTGACAATTTTAGTTAGGTCACGATATGGAATTTTGGGGCCCGATAGCCGATATTTTAAGTAATTTAATTTGATATATATTTATTTTTTCTTAGCTTTCTGTTGGATAAATATTGCTATTCTCTATATTTTGCTTTGTCTTAGACGTTATAATATGCTGACTGGAAAGATGTTATTAATGTTTGTGCTTTGAGTTACAGATTCTCTGATTTGTAAAATTGAGACAGTGTTACTCCCTTTTCCTTGGTTTCTGGGAGGGCAGCAGTGTGTGACCGACTGTCTCAAGGATGAAAATAATGAGAACATTGCATGCTTTCAACATTGCTATCTTTTATGTATCCCCCCTTTTTTCCCTTAGACCAGAGTCGTACATTGTATGGTATATCTAATAGAGGTCGACCGATGTGTGTTTTTCTGAGGTCGATGCCCATTTTGGGGGGATTTTGATTGGCCGATGCCGAAACGCACCACTGATATTTTTGGCAAATATTTTTCTAAATGTCTCATCTATAATCCTGTGTATGAAGCTTCTAAACATGTCAGTGTTGAACTGTGACAGCAGGGGGTACTGTATATGAATGTTTAGTAGGTACCTCAGAGGGAGCTTGTTTAAAAGACAAAAATCTGTAGATTTCAAAACAAAAAGGTAAATCTCTGTCTCTTATGGTTCCGAAATTATACACAAAAGTCTAAAACGTAAAATATATGTAAAATAGGTGAACAAACTGGTGACCAATTTTCACAGCGAAATGTCTCTGCGTCTCTGAGGCCTAGGAAGTTGTGGGAGGGCTCATTTTAAAGCCCAATTTGAGCCTTTTCCATTGCAGGAATCGGGAAGTCTCCATCACATTAGGTTTCGGAGATATCGGCAACAGATTTGCATATATGAATTAAACAAAAAAAAGATTTTCTGAAAATATTAATTTGACTTACCAACTCGATTTTTAATTCAAAGCGATTTTTTGCCCACCCCTGAAACAAGGTTAGCACAGGCAGAAGCAAGTCAAATTGAATGTGTTCTAATGCCATTTTTAATACCCAAGTATTATATTTTAATGCCACAAAAGGCAGAAAAAAACCACGCACATTTCATTCCTAAAGACATCAATCAGAGGAAAGAGAATTGGACAAAACAGTCAACTTTCTAGCAAAAGATATGGTACATTTTAACCAAAACTGCAACGCAATATGTTTTAGACCATAATTTGGGTATTTTTGATAAACATTAAAAACTTTTGAGCAATGTGATAATTTTGAAGTGTTTTTTTTTTCTTCAATTCCCTAATATGTTGACTGGATTGAAATAACCACAGACTTTATGCTGCCAGAGCCACTGGAGCTTTGAGGATACAACAGAAATGCAAGAGACGACCACGTCTTCTCTTCTTGGTTCAGATCCTTGTCCGTCTTCATCCTACTCCTGTTCTTCTCATGGAATGTATTATTGTTTTATTTGCTGGATTGTTGTTGTGGTATTTTATGTTGCATTATCATGAAAAATAAATGAAAATTTTTTTTTTTTTATTAGCTCCTTATTGAAGGCCACCGTTTTTGTTCATAATCCTCATCAATCTTCCTTTGAACGCATTTTTTAAAACTTTCATTTTTAGTGAAGCACGTTCGATAAACGCAAGGCTAAACAGTAAATAAAATGTATAAAATAACCTGCTCCGTCTCACCGTACGTACGGTGCTGATACTGATTGCTTCAATTCAACGTTATTTAAATGTGAGATGGAAATAAAAACGACACCTATTCAACAGTTAGTTGCTGCAGTACGGTGCTGACGATACATGACGCCTCAAGTATCGATCCATCTATTGAAATGTTTTGGAGGGTTTTGTACCTGTAAGTGGCCATGGGCGGCGCTCTGGGGTCGTTTTCCGCCAAACTCCACACCACGGACAGCTGAGGGGCTGGGTTTGTGATGAGAGCCAAGTCCACCTTCAGTTTGGGAGGGTGGTTGTATTGAGCTGCCTCTGAGGGTACGCAGATGGGGACAGGGAGCTGAGGCAGGGGCGGGTGTGTTAGCTGCACCTATGGCAAGGAGAATTGAAAAGAGAAATCACAAATATAATTAATGGATTAACTCAACATAGGAAACCGTATATCTCAAACTTAAAATCACAATCATTATTATTGTTAAATCATTAAGCAAACAAATGGCTTATCCAAAAAGTGAAATGCATAGAAGTGCAAGAAAGTGATTTCTGTGTACTGTGTCTTACAGGCTCCGACTTTATCCGCTTGGTGATGCGGTCAGCTTCAGAAGAGGGGCATTCCTCTTTGACCCTCTTCACTGGCAGTGGTACAGGTACTGGTACTGTTGTGGTAGAGGTCATCTCCTCGGCTAGGTCCACTGGTTCCTTTTTGATATGCATGAGCTTGGCCAGTCCCTCAATCATCTGCATAAATAAAATAAAAATAAGTGTGTCAACCGAACACTTACTCTGTGTCTGTGAATACACTGGTTCTCAAGCAGGGTTCCCGCACACATTTTTTTTAAGACCTTTTAAGACCAGACCACCTCAATTCAAAATCAAAACAAAACCATTGTATTTGCATAAATTAATCAACTTAGAATAGAAACAAGCAACTGACAATATCAATTAACAAATGGTTATCGAATAAAAAGTATTAGCGAGGAATTGAGGCATGTTGCCTCAATTTTAGAGATTATGTGGATTATTGTAATTGAGTTTCTGTATGAATTATTCCAAATAATGGGCTACGATTTCACACTTCGTGCAGTGTTCTGTGGCATTAAACAACAGACAGAATCCAGTGCAAGCTCTCTTGAATTAACAGACTGAAGACAATGGTTTTAAAATGTGTAAATTCACATCAGACATGGAGGATTGCCTTTTTCAATAAAACTGTTGTGTACACATTTTACAGATGTGCTGGTTGAAAAAAAATGTATGAATAGATAATAATAATAATAATAATCACAATAATCATAACATAAACTGAGCCAAAAAATGCTATTCATAGGTCAGTGACAATATAGTCTTCAGATAAGGCTTTAGTCTGCAGGTGTGCAACAAAATAATATTTATAAATGCTACTAGTACTAAAAAATGACTGTTCAGATATAAATTGACTAGAAGGCGAAGTATAAGATTGTTTGACTAATAATTACTTTTACAAAACCTGCGTGCCTTCATTTCATTCATGCACATTTTAAGTCTGCTTCCTTCTTCTCAGGAGCTCAAAGTGTTTGCCGCCTACCTGCTGATACAGCGCTTTTCCACACATTACGCACCTCACACTCCCATTCATACACTAATGTACGCAGACACTGGAGGCAAAGTGAGTGAAGCGTCTTGCCCACGGACACAACAACAGCGTGCACCTGCGGGAGTCGGGACTGAACCGGTTACAGGACGACCCGCTCTACCACCTGAGCTACTGTCGCCCATGTGACATACCCCAGGCTGTCGACGGAAAGTTGTAGGAGACGGAGTCGCTCGTTCACGAATATCCTCAAGGGCCGCCTTAAAAGCTGCAATCAACACAGTCAAATCTGTAGTTTTGATGTTGCCTCAAAATTAAAAAATGAGTCACAGACAACATAAAGCTACCTGCGTTTTCTGCACGGAGGCGCGCAAACTCTTTCTTAGTATTTTCCTTAAAAAAAAAAAAAAGATAAAGTGATGACAAATGTATAAAAATAAATGTGTAGGAAAACAGACAATTGAAAATCTTACCATAAACTCTGTGACACCAGGGTCTTCTGAGCACAAAAGAGTTTGCAATTAGAAAAAGGTGTGAACACTGCAACCTACTGTATATACTAAATGTGAAGCACTTACTTTGAGATAAAGTTTGAAAATGTTTCACCTCCAAATGTGAGCTGAATGATGAATAAAAAACATGTTTTACCAACAGAAAAATGCAAGGCACGTTTCTTTGTACAGCACAATTCATATACATTGCAATTCAAAGTGCTTCACAGTTGCATACAAATGACAAGAAATCAGATCAAAATCATTCCATAAAACTAGGGCTGGGCGATATATCGATATTTAAGATATATCGATATATTTTAAAAAGAGATATGGAATTAGACCATATCGTATATATCGATATAGTCCAAATTTGCGCTGTAATACTTGCTTCAGGCAACCCGCTGAGCGGAGCTCTGGACTACTCCCAGTGCCCCGGCCCCGCCCCTCGTCGAGGGGAGAGGGGGGGCAGCCGGCACTCTTCAACAAACATGAAGAAAGCAACAATGTCTGTGAAGCGTGCGGAGGAGAGCCCCTTGGTTGGTAAAACAAAACCAGTGGCTCAATCATTTGGAGATGGTTTGGATAGAAGTGAATGCAGCGGCGAGATATGGCAGCGACGTGCCATGTGCTTTTGTTTACTTCTCAGTCTAGTTAAGGTTTGCGGTAGATCGTGGATGTACTGTGAAAATATCAGCGTTTGTAATGCTGCCACGGCGTAGGACTATGGCTTTTTCCCCGTTAGCATTGCGTTAGCCGCAACGCTAATCACTCCATTCCCTCGCTAATACCAGCTCTGATGATGACAGAGATGGTGAGCCTGTGCTGCTTGTGAGTAAAGAGTCGTTTGTGGCTCAGTTTAGGAGCTTATGTTTGGGAATGCTTTGGATAAAGATAAGAACTTATCTCAAAACCACTGACTTAAACACAGTTAAATCAAGAGCAAATATCAAGAAATTATTTGGGCAATTTATTTATTATATTTCATGATTATTAAGGACTAAAAAGTAAGTAATACTTTAATACGTCATATTTCATTGTCTCAGTTTAGGCTTTAGTTTAGTTATATGCAACATAAAGTTATTAACAGCAAATGGGGTAGAAAAATAAATAAATAAAATAAAAATTGCAATATTAAATATTAAAACACTCCTATTTGGCAGTGACTTTGACTTAACATTTCATTTCACAGCTCTCACTTTGTGGAAAAAATATCGGGATATGACTTTTGGTCCATATCGCCCAGCCCTACATAAAACATCAACATAAACATGAATTAATTACAGCAAAAAGCAAGAGTGCAGATAAAATACTTTCAGCTGTCATATGCACGGGTAAAAAGAACCGTTTTCAGGCTGGATCTGAACTTCTTAATTGTAGTAAGATTGTATTTGACTTACTCGACCACAGGGGAGTCGGCCAGCGGGGGAGTCAGCGCCTGGAGAGGTGGCGTCGAACACTGAGAAGACGTCGTTGGCATTTGAAAAGAGGACGTTGGCATCTGAGACGATGACGATGGCATCTGAAACGATGACGTTGGCATCTGAAAAGATCACATTTTATACAAACAACATGAAGCTTATTATCAAAGATTTAAAGATCGTAGGACAGGTTTCACTACAACCAAGTCAACACAATTATCTTATATGTATATATTGATAATTCATTCACCACCTTCAAATATCACAATAATATTGTGAAATGATGCCACATGTACTCCCACTACCCAAGGCAAGTTTATTCCTAATCCATCGCAATAATATTGATATTGTGATATTTTACTAAATCACACCCGCACAGTATATTCTGTCGTGTTTACTACAAAAATCGCAAGCACGTTTTTTTTCTCTTCATAAAATTGTGGCAAAACAGATTGAACTTCATTTTTTTGGTTAATTCAAATGTCATACCCTACAATGGCATTGACAAGAGTTCATATTTAACTGGACCAGTACGTGATCATTCAAAAACTGCCCTCCCGTGTCAATCCATATCCATTTGTTTGCAGTTGCACCGTGGCAACAAGGCAATTTGTGATAATGTGTGATATCATACTTTCATTCAAACGTGAGATAAGCCTATTGGTTCCATTTTGAGCGCGACCCCAATCTATCTTTATCATGCATAGGTTTCCTCCGTGTACTCCTGTGAGTGAATGCCGTTGGTCAGTGAGTCGGTCTGTGAGCCCGTGCCCCAAAGGGCAGCCCTGGCAACATACGTAGCTCACCACTGTGTGTGGAGTGCACTGAATGAGACTCTGAATGGGTGATTCCTGATGTCTTTGAGTGGCTAATGTAGGTAGAACATTCACCATAAAACTGCCACTTCAATCATATTTACCACTGGCATTTTCACTTCAAACTGTGTGACAATAGGTTGCATTCACGTTATAGAATTCTATTTCCGTTGGAGGGCAGGTGCCAATACAAATTTCAAACTCTATTTGAAAGAAATTTCCAAAAAGAAAATGTCCAAATGTTTTCTCTGATCATCATGTGATAGTGATTGGATTCACAAACTGGACATATGAATTTTATGGCTGAAAGTCCTTTCTACTGGCCAACATCAAGCACATGTTTTTGAATATTGTCTCCACTTTTGGACGCCTTTGTGAAGAAATAATTAGACATATGTTCATATGTGCTGGAAGATATGACTTTGAACTTTGTGACAGCTTTTGTTTCATGTGAATTGGCCCAGGAATTACAAAGATCTTAGCAATGATTTAAGACTTAAATCTGCATTTTGAGCGTTACTATGGTTACAGCCATGGAATTTTCAGTTGCCCTCCACCTCAATGTTAAACTATAGGCTCTTGAGAATGTTGTGATGTCACGTGAACGCTACCTATTGGAAACCCAGAAAACCAAAACAGTCTAATGCATTTTTCAGGTTTCCAGACCTCATTCAAATGTGCGAGGGCCTTTTCTGCTCTTTGTGATACCAGCATCATTCGGGTCTGAAAAAGAAAATGTTCAAAAACAGATATTTAATAAAGTTTACATCCAAGAGCACATTTTTAAGCTGTTCATTGACCTGCAGTATTTTCATTGACGCCTCAGAGCTGATCCCTTGGTCCAGTTGTTGCTGAATTGTATCTATTAAGGCGTCCAACTGGTTCTCCTTCTTTTTCATCGCACTGTGAACCTCCGCTGCCACCATTCTCTCTAGCTGTAAACACAACAAAGGGTATTTAAAAGGTAAAAAGACAGAATGCATTAGCACTGGAGCACAGTAGGAAAAGGCCATAAAAAGACTACCTCTCGTTTAGGGAACTTTATTTTATCTCCAGCGGACGCAGGGGATGCGGACCTGGTTAGAATACTCTTCATTCTGTAAATTAAAACAACAAAAATGTACAAGTATCATAAAAAAAAAAAAAAGGAGAGAGTTGATATTATATATTGACCCTTCGTGGCTGTATGGGCAGTTAGCTTGGCGCCTTTGCTTTCCGTGCCGGGTGGCCTCAGGACCACGTTTATTTCAGATTTTTTTTTAGGGTTTTTGGTAGGTTTCCTAGATGGAATGTACACATAACCCTGGACACAGATCCATCAGCAGTGAAAACCTACCAGAAACCCAAAAAGACAATTGGTCCAGGAGCATCCAAGAGGCCACCGGGATGGAGAGTAAAAGGGGCCATGTTAACCACTCATCCAGCCGCTGGGTTAAAATTAACCTTGTTTTCTTCAAATAAAATAAAGTCTCATAATGCACCTTTAAAATAAATAAATAAATAAAGACTCGAATGCCAGAAAAGCGTTCAAAACTGAATAAGTGGTCACAACAGCTGCACCCAAAACGTTGTTGAAAGGCTATTGATACCGAATACCGATACTTACCGAAAGGTAAGTGCTTTACAGATAACATTTAAAACAATACGCCCCGAATACATACATATAAATTAGAGTGCACCAAACCCCACCCATGATTTTCAAAATGTTATTGCATCAATTCTACCTTTTTTTTGGTGGTGAGGTTAATTGAAAAACACGTCTGTGAAATTTGGGCCTGATTACACTAATTTTAGGTCTCCCACATGACATATGCATATTGCGAGAATGCAAAATGTTATAATTTTAGGGGGTTAGGGGAACTAGATGTGAAATCATTCAGAATGAAAAAAAAGTATTTTCACAATGAGTTAGAGTGAAAAAGAGCATAGTTGCTTGAAAATAGTAAAATATATAATATTTTAAGTCCTTAAATCAGTTCAAATGTTAAATTTTTAGAGCATCCATCCATCATCTTCTGCTTTTCTGTTGCCAAGTCCAAGCTGCCCATATCACACTGCACCAGTCCCTTATGGCTCCTCCTGCAGGTGGTGGGTCCACAGGACGCTCCTTCATCTCTGGGTGATGTAACAGTCCTTGATGGTCTCCCATCATTAGGAGTTTCTGAACCGCTCTTGGTCTGACACGTCACCTAAGACCTGTTGTTTGCCATGGGAGACCCTACCAGGAGCATAATGCCCCAGACAACAGATATTTCAGGGACAGCTAAGAGTTTTATGCCTTCGTTTCCTGAGAGAAGGACAGGCAACCTCTCTATTTTGCTCATCCCATCCAACATGTTCATCACTTTACCATCCCAGTGAATATTGGCAAATTCTGGTGGAGACCAGTTTTCCTTTATTTGTTCCATCGATACGTAGCTTTGACAGTTTCAACTCTGTAGCGTTCTGCACTGCTGTCTACATGGTTCCTCATTGACAGCTTCTATGATTTCATGCATGACTGAGGATATGGCAGACAAAATGGGTCTCCTCACCATAGACTGAACTACCTTTGGAGCCTTTAAAATGTTATGAGGAATTAATACGGTCACACCTGTTTTGATGGTCCTTTTATGTAATTTCTTGTTTTCACGTGAAATCTTGGCTCCATATCCTCTACATCTGATCCACTAGAATCAGTTTCTGTTTCCCCAACCTCGACAGGAATCGTCTCAGATGACACAGAAGCCTGCATCTTTCTGTGCTTTCTTTTAAACTCCAATACTTTTCATTCTATGCCTTGGTTTTTGCAGACTTTGCATCAAAACCAGCCATAGACGCTTTTATCACTCATCATTGACTCTAGGAACTTCTTGTCCTCATTATTTGGAATAAGCTGAATCACATCTCTAGGCCAGAGTTTGAACGTGCAACGTTCAAGTTGTCTCTTGAAGTCATCCACTCTATCTTTCGACTTCCCAGGACCGTCCAAACATTCTACTGGTATCTTGAGAATGCCATGAGGCATGCAATTTTTCAAATTCCTTTCCATTTTGTGATCTTGCAAAGAAGGTATACCAGCTTTTGCCTTAGCTGCTTCATGTTTTGTCATGGATTGGAAATGTGCTAGAAAACAAAGGAGGGCTTGTTTACTAGTTGGGAGCCTGCTTGAATTGATAACTTCGTCTGCATCCGTAGGTGTTGTGCGAAGCAACTGATACCGTTGGCTTTTGCTTGGGAAACTGGAGGTCATCTGAATTCCATCGATGTTTTAAGTAAAGGACCAAAAAAGACAGAAATGGAACTGGACTAAAGGTCAAGGAAGTAGTAAAGGTGCAGGACAACTATGAAGGAGGTTGTAAAAGTTGTGTATAAATATGCCGTAAAGAAATACAATACACTTATCGCTCATTACACAAGAGATTCTCCAGTTTTAAGCTTATTGTTGCACTAAAATGTAAATGTTGAGCAAATTTAATTTAATTTTACATACAATATCTTGAAAGCATACAGTAACAAACTGTATAACTTTAAAACTTTGCTCCATACATAATGTTTTTCATTTGGGCCATAAAGTTAAATTTTTGTCTCATCTGACCAAAGCACCTTCTTGGTAGCTGTGTCCTCCATATGACTTCTAGCAAACTTCAAATGGTATTTCTTATGGCCTCCTTTCAATAATGGCTTTCTTCTTGCCACTCGTCCATGAAGGACAGATTTGTGTGGAGTACGACTTATAGTTGTCCCATGTACAGATTCCCCCAGCTCAGCGGCAGTCGCAGCTCCTCCAGAGTTATCTTAGGGCACTTGGTTGCATTTCTGACCAGTGCTCTCCTTGTTCTGTCTGTTAGTTTAGGTGGACGCCGTGTCTTGGTAAGTTCACAGTGGCGCTATAGTATTTCCATTTCCGAATGATGGATTGAACAGTGCTCTGTGAGATGTTCAACTCTTGGGAAATCTTTGTATAACTTAACGCTGCTTTAAACTTCTCCACAGCTTTATCCCTGACCTCTCTGGTGAGCTCCTTGGCCTCCATGATGTTGCTTAGTGACCAATACACTCTGACCATAGGCCCTCACAAAACAGCTGGAATTATACTGAGAGTAGATTATGCATAGGTGGCCTCTATTTAATAATTAGGGCAAGGTGTGAACATTCTGCAGTCATTAGGAATGTTATAAAAGCAATTTAATGCACTCAGAAAATGGTGTATGAATACTTATGCACTCCACACTTTTCGGTTTTCTATTTTTTGAAAAATAACAATCATGTATCATCTTGCAAAAGTTCACGGTGTATCAAGGTGTTCAAGGCACTGTGTGTGTGTGTATATATATATATATATATATACACACACACACACACACACACACACACACACACACACACACACACACACGCACACACACAAAAATATACAATATATATATAATTAGGACTAAATAAATAGATATCAGTTAAAAGCTAAACTAAAAAGGTGGGTCTTGAGCCTGCTCTTAATAACATAATAAAAGCATGCATTAGCGTCTCCGTGTTGGCCCGAGAGACAATGGGGCGGACTCTGACTATGTTCTTTAGATGGTAAAAACAATAGGTAGTATACTAAAGTCACGTGACTGCAAGTTTTATATTTCTTAATAAACTGCCGACTGTAGAATATCCACATCAGCAAAGTTACATCCTCCAAAAAACATATGAATTCCGTGTGGCTTTGTAAAAAGGTTTCTCTTGCAGATGACCATTCTGCGGTAAATGATAGAGATCCAGTGCGCCAAAAAAAACGCTTAAGATCCAATCTTGGTTAAAATCCGCCTCAAATGCTGTTTCCAAAAATGTCCAAGCGTAATGTTGTCCAGGAACAGCCCAAGCCCGAGCCTCAAATCAAACACAACGCTCTGTCCATGTTTCAGCTGCCGTGAAAGCAAAACTGAAACACATGGCCTACGCTGCGCTAGCCTGGTGAGACCAGAATGATTCCCCTGTATTTTTTTATCCAGCGGGGGATCAGTCTGGTCACCCCGTCCTCGTTCGCGGCTTCCGCAAAATCAATCCGTTCACGTGCAATCAGATTCGTTTATTTGCCGTGACGTGTTGTTAGCGAGCAACGTCACTCACGGGACGCGGAAGTCCCTCAATAACAATCTACGAACGATGCACGAACGAGAGAAAGCGTGTCTCCAGTCGGCGGTAAATGACCAAAAAACACATCGACAGTCGGTGAGTTTCGTTATTCATAATCCTGCGCAAAGATTAACGCAAAACCGCTAATAACACCACATCAACAGCAGACGCCCGCCCTTCGCTGATTGGTTTACTCCGCTTCCTGTTTGCTTGCGTATCTACCGCTGTGGAAAATTGATTCAAAGCAGCGGTTTTTCCAGGCTAACGCCACACTGCTAATCATTTTTCATTTTAGAACAGTTTTTATATTGTTAAATTGCATTGTGAGCCTAGTTTATTATAAAGCTGTTTTGAATTCTGCCCAATGTTGAACATTTTATTTCAAAATTTATATATTTTTTCTATAGCATTCTACGGTGTTGCGTCACAACCTAATGCTGACGAGAATTTTTTTTAGAAGCTTTTAGGTGACGTTTTGTCTAGTTTATTTGGCTTTAGATTTAGCCAATGCATGACTTAGCTAACACATGTCATGACATTAAACATTTGATTAACAATTTATTTTATGTTTAAAGCAAAGTAAATGGTAGAATTTGGAGCCTGATGTGTCCAGCAGTTACGTTAAACTTTAAAACATAAGCCACACACTGTGTCTAGATCTGCAGACGTCGAATCTAATCCTAAAACGTACTCAGTTTACAAGATTGAAGCAGTAGTTTCAACAAAATGGAATATCTGACCGCACAACAGCTTTTAGGCCGGATTTACTGAGAAAAACTAAATTTATTGAACACAATCTGTCACTCACAGGCAAAAATGCTGTTTAATTCCGCAACGAACGGTCAATGGTCCTGCACCGGGAACCGAACCGTGAGATAGTTGAACCGTTACACCCTTAGTTATTAATCTATTTTGCACAAGAGGGAGGAGAAGCGTCTGAAGATAAAATGGAAACAAACTCAACCAACCCACTCCAGTCAACAATTTAATGTCTATGACGACGGACGATCAGAGCCAGCCCAAAGCCTTTATAGAGTTCGGGAATGTGATGTCATATCGCCAAGTAGTGCTGGGCGATATGACGATATTAGACAGTCTTACGATCTCCAGAGCTGACAATCTGTCATTTTTGTGGGATCGTTTTATCACGATTCAAAGCACTTCAGCACAGTTTACTCTTTTCACGGTCAGTGAAGCATACTCAAGCCGCTAACTTTCTGCTACGCAATGACGGACGCTAATGCGAGCATTTAGCAGCGAGCCGCTCCTCTCCAGTGCGCGTTTACGACGAGACTTCCTCAATCTGGAGCTTTAAAATGTTTTAAACCCAGAATTCTGGAGTTTTATTGTGTTTTTTTTAATGTATAGAGTTAGTTCTAAGTCTATTTATTCACAAAGTTGAGTAAATTTGTATATTGATTCAATCTTTTTCTTCAGTGTGTAATTTAAATTATTTTTGTTACTATAGAAAAAAATCAAATCGAAATCGGGAGTTTATCATAAAAAAAAAGTGAAATTCTATTTTTGTCATATCGCTCACCCCTATCGATAAGAATTATGGGATTAGCAGCAATTGTAAACTAATGGACATTTTAAAAGTTAAAATACTGGAGTTATTGTTCACATTAAAACACTTGGACACCACAGTGAGTTAGATGTATTTACCAGCAGTAACTCAGCAGCGAACGGAGTTGTTCCACGTCTTTTTTCTCCACTTTTTAATACTGTTTTTAGTTCATCTTAGTCAATGGAAATGTATGCGAACAGCTGCAAAGATGGTCAATCTCCATGGTAACTGTGAGATTTCAATTGGCGCTAGCTACATGGAGCAACGCTCAACAATAATAATAATAGCATCACTGCGCGGAGAGAGCAACACGTTTCCTCAATGATTAAACAGCATAGCTCATGTCAAGTTTCTTTTGTTTTGTTTAGGAGCTTATCAAGTTTTGGAATTAGCTGCTAATCCAACATACATAGTTAAATCACATAATGCAACGTGTCCTTTATAGTTTGATCCAGCCACATACGTTATCTGATTTTCCATTCATCCATTTTCTTCCACTTGTCCGTTGCCGGGTCGTGGGAATCACATTGCACCAGCATTATCTGATGTTCATATTTTAAATGCATAATTTAGCACAGCACAGTATCTTTAACTTCGCTATAATAACCCGAGATCGTAAACAATGTAACTTTATACAGTTCGAGCTACATTATGTTTCATAATTATGTTGTTGGATAAGACATTTTCTTGTTATTATTTTTTTCTTTAGCGTTAGCATTTCGGTTCAAGCGGTGTTGTCAAAACTGTTAGCTGTTGTAATGGAGAATATTTCCGTTTTGTTTTGTTTTTGGATTGTGTTACATTAGGTACCGCCAGACTTACCTGTGAGATGATGAGGCTTTTTGCAGAACAAGTTTTGATCACGCTTCGGGTTCTCTCTGCAACAAAGCCTCTCTTTTCTCTGCAACAAAGCCTCTCTTTTTAGAAAGTGTTTACGCGGACATTTAAGGGCTTCTAGCGCCGCCTTCAGTTTTGGAGGGGCAATGCCTGAAAACCTTAGTAGTATTTAGTTCAATGAGTAAACCATAGACTGTAAAAGATCAACTCAATCTACATCATAGATATAATATACAAGGTCAACATACATAATGTGAAAATAGGACATTTGTAGTTCACACACGGAATGAGTACGATTCTTGTAGTAAAAATGAACACAGCTCACGCCTCCACGCATCGGCCGCTAGATGGTGCTCTTTCTACAGATTCAAAGCCTACCACATGTTTGTTTTTTTCAGCCATTTGTATTATGTGACTTTATGCATTGCTATGAAGTGGCCTTTTTGTGCACTTAAAGCCTATATAAAGTTACAGAATCTAAGATGGCCCATGCCAACAATAAAAGGCATATTCTAGACTAGAATTTATGTCACAGGACTATTAACCTCTTAACCCCCACCTGAACCGAGCACATTGTGTCCCCATGTGTCTTGTATTTGTTTTTGTGGTTTTTAAGCCGTTTTATTTCTATTCATTGATTTTGTAATTGCCTTGTCTTGTCATCAATTGATTTTATGTAGACTTTGTTATTTATTGTTTCAATGTATTCTCCTTCATTTGGTCATAGTACGTTATGTGGTCGAGATTGGCATGCTAATTCACAGGAAAGCTTGTGTCATCATTGGTCAAAGTTATGGCACCAGGGATTTTGATTAGTATCTTGAATCAGCAAAGGGAAGGACTTTTATCGTATATTACTGACGTTATATCAAATGGCAGGCTCAGGCGGTCAATTATAAGCATTCTATTACATGTATAAAACATTTAAACTTACTGACTATCACTTTAAGGCCTGGTGGAGCAAAATGGACAAACATTTGTTTTATTGTTTTTACAATGCAGCACTTTGAAAAGTCTGTTTGTTTTAATGTGCAATATAAGTGTATATTAAGTGTATTGGATTAGACCTTGAGACAGTAATTTAAATGACTGTTTTATTAGAAATGTAATTATGTTACCCTTGCCCTGGAACCAATACAGGTAAAACAAATATGAACAAAAAAAGCTAGTATGTTATAAGGTAAGCAACTGAAAATGCATGCACATAGAATCTTTGTCATTACTCCTATAATGAAAGGTCTAATATTTTACAAAAGCTTATACAAGTTACATAGCCCCTGATAGTTTTCAAGTATTTTGTTATTTAAAATAGTGACACAACATCTAACATGACAAACTACCCAGGGCAAAATATGTTTATTTAATTTTTTTTTTTTTTTTACTACAACATTTAGAAAGTAATAATGGCTAGACGATGTAACCAACTAATTCAATAAACTCAATTGAAACATTCTAAAATACTTGTTTTCTTGCACCATCAGTCACATGATATAAAAATACACAACAGTGGCTTCAAATAAATAGATTACAAAACGATGCTCGTCTAGAGTTATAACATCAAATTGCATGTTTCAATGTTGTCATCCCAAAAAGCCACAAAGCACCTTTGGTTTCTTTATCCAAAAATATGAAAGAAACAAATCAAATGACAAAAAAAAATAAAAAAAAAGGTTCCAATCCTGCATATGAAGCCTAATGACAACACTCCACATCTATGGGCAGAAAACAGCTTCACCAACACACAGCACATATTTACAAAAATCACACGACTTCACAAAACGTGGTCTCCATTTGACAAACTTCTTCAAACGTTTAGCTATTGCGGAAAGATAGCCCGAGGTAATGAGACAGAATCCACAGTTTTTACATTAGTAAGTAGTCATTGTACACGTCACACGTAAAAAAAAAGAAAAGTGTACTTGTACTTCACATGTTAGTGCAGTTTACCTGGGATTCAAACCTCTTAACCCCCACCCGAACTGAGCACATTGTCTCCAGTTATTATCCAGCCGTCTAGGCATTACCCAAATAAAATAAAAAACTAAGAGGAAAATGCAACAAAATGCAACAAAAAAGGTTACAAAAACTGGAGAAAATGTGCTCCGCTGAAGAGGGTTAAAGAGAATGAAATATGTTATTATAAAGCGGAAAAGGAAATTACACTTGAAATATGAGTAAGCGAGGAGATGGCTATATTGTTTGGACACTAAAGTTATAAAGTCCCCGTACTGTGCTTTTGTTTTAGCATTTTTATTATATGGGGAAGGTTTCAAAAATAAAATGCATGTAACCGTCAAGCCTTTTTTTGTGTGAAGGGATCGAGTCAAGTAAGTTAGAATACGTAACATTTTCAAAACAGAAGTGCAGAAAATCGACGCTTTAATCTGACAACCCGCCGCAGTTTGTGTATCTTTGGCACCGCCAGAAGCACGACAGACAACTCCTGAAGCTAATATTACCAAGGATTTATAAAGTAGACTAACTCCCCTGTATTGGCCCATCCGTTCTATTTGCGCTTCCTCAGTATTAGATACATGAACCCGCTGAGGACGGTCATGGGGAAGGCGGCCCAGGCCACGATGAAGGACGCGCCGAAAGATCCGTCCTGGAGGCTGGCGATGTGGAAGCTGTCCTTTTGGGCCGTGTAGACTGACACTCCGATCAGCACGCACAAACCTGGAGAGACAAAAAGAAGGGCATGGGGATGTATGAATTTCTATTTGTATTAGTTCTATTTTGGCTAGTAGCTCATGTTCTCTCTCTAACCAGTTTCGCCAATTTTGAGATGTTTCCATACCAAGATTTGAATTTTCAAGGCATTCCTGAAGGTGGTCCTTTTTTTAGAAAGTTTATTTATTTATTTTTAAAGGGACTATACAGAGTTTAAAAATGTAAAAAAGTATTTTTCTCCCCCTACATGTTCCAGCTGTGTCCTAATGCAGTCCCAATTGTCGGCCGAAAGAAACCACTTTTAACAAATGCCAGTGGTACATCATATATGACTTTAGTGGGTGTTCTGCTAAGAGATGTAAAGGAATTGACTGTGTTTTGAGCACTGTAACCGTCTTGTACTTTTTTCCACCCCCACAAGAGCACAAAACAAAATGACTAATATCAAAGTAATGTGGACAGGTCAACATTTGGGGAGCTCACACCAGCTTGTGTAAGAAGAAGGAGTCAAATATGGGTCAAATGCGTGGGACTTACCGGCCAAGAGCTGGATAATTGCAGTGAAAATAAATCTCTCGCCCTGCTTGAGCCTGAAGAGTTGGAGGATAAAGACGAAGAAGCTGATGCAGCACAGGATTGTGGCCAGGATCATGGTGGCCTGGATGGTTTGCAAAAAGGCTGTAGGGGGACAAATGAAAAAAAAAAGGGATGTTATTATAATAAATCATACAGTACTTCCCTGTAATGAGCAACACAAGCGTTTGCCATTTTTTATTATTGTTCATAAACCTTTGGAAATGTGGTTATTGGTCTTCTTGCCACTGACTTATACTGGGACAAATAAATGCTAGCAGTGTCTTACCTGCGCTAGTGGTGTGGCTGTTCTCCACCGGGAAGCACGTGCTGTTGCAGGAATACCACAGGTCGGCGTAGATCACTTCGCGTCCAGCCGGAGTAACCACCCACCACGCCTGCAAGAGTGTAAACCCAAGTCAAACACATTCACAGCAATAACAATGCCGTCGTTTCAATGCTTGTCCGCGACTTACATTGTATATGGTGGCCACGAAGAGCAGGACGGCCGCAGCGACGTGGAAGATGATGATGAGGAATAGGATGATCAGCATGACGGACTTGGGCTTTTTCTTGTTCAGCTACTTGTAAAATGACACCGAGTCTTCGAGGGCCTGTTGGGGAAGACAGAAAATGTTAAAAAAAAAAAAACGTATTAGGTCACAGGTTTCGCTGCAATAAATTATTAGGAGTCATGGATCAAATCATTTATTCGATTGCCTGTGTGGAACAAAGAATGTAACGAATAAAAAAATACTATTGTGTAGGGATGCCCAATATATCGTCAAACTGTTACGATATTAGGTTATAAATGTGGCAAAAATTTATTGCAAAGTCCCAAAGGTCAGCCTGAAACAAAAATGGTAACTTTACATAAATCATAAAGTCCAGTTTTTGTCATGATTTTCCTGCTTTATTTGCATTTTGTCTCTGATTTGTTAATAAAAAAAATGTCTTGTTTTGACACAGTTGATATGTTGAGTTATTATATAATATTGCAATTTATCCTCATATTGTGCTCACCTACTTTTGGGATATTCATGTTTTGGTCACTGACTCACAAAATACTGTTCCGTTTTGGATCAAGGTAGAGCTTATGTTGGATTTGAGCTGCGGGAAGATATTTTAGTCAGGGGCGCTGAGGGACAAAAAAAATTAAACTTTTTCTGTGCATGTTTCTAATTTATTAATATTGCCTGCAGTGTGCAAACTATCCACCAGCGGGTGCTGCAGCACCCTCAGCACCCTGAGTTCCCATGTTACAAACTGAGCAAAGGAGGTATGGCCTTAAATCCGCCATTGTTAAGAGTAACGAGCAAACACAACACGGCTAACAAAAAAAAAAAAAAATATCAAAATGTAGAGCCGTGAATAATCCCGTTAGCTGCCGGTTTACTAGATGGTTTTGTGTGGAAGATTACCTATATTGTATATACATATTTAAAGATCTTATTGTTATAGAATCTGTGCAGCTTTGACGACACAATCCCAAGCTCCATAATCCTATGATGAGCAATGGCCTGTTATTGACTAAAGATGATGATAATTTTGAGTTATTATAGCGTGTTAGAGTAAAGTCCAAAACAAATATTGTTGCTTACATGTATTATAAACTTGTAAGAGCGACACATACGCAACACTGCTTCGATCACTCATTCTCACTGTATAATTTTACACTGGCACGTCGTGTTTACAGCAACCGCTAACATCTGTCACCAATTAGCAAATCACAGTTGGAGAAATGTTTGCTCTTTAGAGACTCAACGGCAAATTACAGTAAATGCGCTAATGCTATGTCTATATGCCCAATTACTCTGTGTAGGAGGGTGTTGTTTACACACTGCTGAGATGACTTCAGCTCCCATAAAAATGACTGGAACGCAGTTTGCTTTATTGCCAACATCTGACTTGGAAATTTGCAAGTTTAGGCCAAGAACTACTTTACTCTATTCTATGCAGCAGCGATTGGAAAATAAACCATATTTAATCTGGAGTCAGCATTGCAAATTGACAAATTTTGGTTGTCATCACGGCAAATATTCCTTCAGGACAATTAGCCAGTACGGGAGCATACGTTTTATATTCAGCGCAATGTTCTTTTAAGCTATGTGTACTTGGGACTAGCACTAAGGGTTTTTGACTTTTTGTGTGACTCAAATTCGTTGAACTGTTGTCAGATAAACCAGATTAAACTTTAATTTACAGCCACGTTCCTGCTTTTCTTGCACCTAAACCCACAACAAGACGTGGCTTTAAACTTGTGATCGCTAAACATCTTTCTGCTGCTCACTTCCTGACAGATAATTTCATTTTGTTTTAAATTGTCAGCTGTGGTCATAGACTGTAGAATTAATACAGCTTCTGCTCACTCCTCCCCGTTTACCATAATAACTACGCACGAGGGGGAAATAATGCAGACTCCTCCGTCCCAGCTCTGACGGAGCATGTTCCTTAAAAACGGCATAAGGGTGGGATCTTCACTGTAGACCCAGCCCTCGCGGACCACGTAGCTCGCGTCATTAGCTCTAATGCTAACGGCCTGTCAATCAAAGTCCGGCGTTATCACAGGAGCAATATCTAGCTGTAGAAAGTTTTCAAAAGTTAGGCACCAGGACTCAGTTGTTTAGAACGTATCTAAAGTGCAATGCTTACTAATGGAAAACTATCTTGTTTTGCCACCAAAATATGGAGGTACTGCAGCAATGGCGGACAATGTCCCCTAGCGTCACGGTCTTAAAGCAGTGCAACCAGCGGCCATTGGCTGTGGTCCAAACTACCGCATGTAAGTGTGAAGGAATGTGAAGAAACAACACAGTCGCAGTAAAGTAGACAATAACAATCAGCTTGCAAAGTCATGATCGATAAAAAGGCTTTACAATTAGCACAGCGAATAATCGCTTTTGTCGCCGCCTGCTTTTACAAGATACCGAAGAACAAAACAAATTGATATAGTGCCGTGAACAACACAAAGCAAAAGGCAAGGCAAGGCAAGGCAACTTTATTTATACCGTGCATTTCGTACACAAGGCAACTCAAAAGTATGAGAATAACAAAATGCACACTTTATTTAGGTTATCCTGGGATTATGTTCAGTGCCAACATGGCGTGGGCAGAGCGTATCAGAGCAGTGTGTTGTTCTTCCTGTAGATTGAAACATCTAGTGAGAGAGAGAAAAGGGTCTTTCGTTACCCCCTCCCCCACCCCCCACCCCCCCTCCGCCAACATGAAGTCCCTATAAAAACATGCGCGTCAGCAGACAGGAAACAGGCTCCAGTTAGAGTGAGGGAACATGTGGGTCTGGAGTGGAGGTGGTTTTGGGGGAGAGGGGGCCATCAAAGTTAGCTTTAGACTTTGAATCAATGGGGATATAAACAGTCATTACATCTGCAATGAAAGACAAGGTAGACCGTGGTTTAGCAGCATAATGCTTTCATTGAGTTGAAGAAGTTACTATAGCTTTTAAGATGGCAGAGGGGGGAGGAATTGAGAGAATATAGTTGGTTCCTATGTAGCATTAGAACATGTTTGGAAAAAGCTAAACTAAAAAAATGTGTTTCTTTCCCACATAATCTTAGGATTTTCAGTCTTTCTACCAAAATTTAGCTGGACATTGGTCTCAAGATATCTAGCTTAAAACAAAACACAAATCACTGTGTCTTCTTTCAAATAATCTGGTGTTATAGTTCTCTTAAAAAGTGCAGTTTAAGTTAGTAATATGTATATAATATATATATATATATATATATAAATATATATAATTATATGTAATCATGGCGACGTGAAAACAGGAAGCGACCTCCATCTCTCCTTGCAGCTGAGTTTGTTGCTTTTTTCTGCTAACTGCATCTGTGATTTATGTGTTCCACTTTTGTACGTCTTTCCCGGGTTTTTGTGGAAGTTTGGTGGATTTGTTTACTTTGAGAGTCAAAAATGGTCCCGAAGAAAGCAGCTTTTTAAAGGTAAACAAAATGCTAGCTTATCAGCTAAACCCATTTGAGACCTACAAATGTCTTCTTCTGAGACACTGACAAGGCACCAAGAGCCCCCACAGCTGCAGCACAGTGGAGGCGTCACAAGAGGAGCTACAGGAAATAAAAAAGGACAAACGAGAGATGGTGAAAGACTGTTGTGAAGCGGAGGGAGCGGAGGGAGGAAGAGGAAGGAGGAGGTGGAGCTGACCAGTGCAGGACACCACGCTCTGAGACAGGAACAAACCCAGGATCCATTTCAGAGGAAACAGAGGGCAGCCAGCCAGGTTTCTTCCGAGTGCTACAGTTTCCCCGACCTCCAAGGTCATGCGGGTCAGGTTGACACAGTGGCAGCGCGGCTCAGCCGCAGCAGCTCAGGACTAACACCTGAACACTATTTTGTTGTACAATGACAATAAAGCACTTACTTACTTATTTACTTAATATAAATGTAAATACACCCAGTTGAACAAATGCTTCTTATTCATAACATAGATATTTCTTCAGGCTAGCAATGCTAAAGTGCTACATACATTTAGGCCATTAACCATTTATGACAGAGCAAAGAATCATGGTCAATGCAGTTCCCTCTGCATGTTTATTGCTAAATCTATATCACATAATAGGATAGGATAGGTCTTTACTGAAAATGGCCAACATTACACACTATATAAATAACAATGGGTTATCTGGCTCATCAGCATCTTCAACCTGTGCTGGCACTCCTGTGAGCGATCCATAAGCTCCTAGACATGTAGGTAAATATACACACAGCTGCTTTTCATTGTGTTACACGGCTGCTGCTTCTGCTACTACTGCCTTCAAATCCCAGAGGGGGAGCCGAGCAAGCAAAGGGTAAAGAGTAAAATCATATACACAGAGTGGTTTTACAAATACTTGATTGATGTAGTACCGCAGCTAGATTCAATGACACATTTTCTGATGTTTATTATTGCTCCTTGGAAACAGGAAGGAGATTTTTGCATAACTATTTCTCATGCAAATATATCATGCCAATGAGAAATGAGTGAGTCAGAGTTCTGTGGAAACGTTCCCATTCCTATGTCACTAACCTCCTATCAATTTCCAAATGATCAAAGGTGACTAAGAAACGATAAGAAAAACAAAAAAAATTGCCATATTATCATATGCATTGAAAAACAACTTTATAGCTCAAAATTAGGTCAGTGGGCCCACTTTAAAGTACAGTCTGTAAGTTTGCAAAGTGAGGAGAAATAGTGTGAACTTTAACCAGAAAGTCCTTCTTAGTGTGCAAAATGAGGAGAGCAGGAACAGAATTTTCAAAAGTAAATGATCAAGCTCCACCCCGTCCTCCTGATTGGACCTGACAGGCTTGTTCACAGGAAAAGCTCTCATTGGTCAACGTGGGAGGATACTTGACTCTGATTAGTTGCTGAGATTCGGGAAGGAGGGACTTTACAAAATATAATATATATATACTGTATATATATTATTACTTACTTTACATCAAAATGCAAGACCAGGTGGACGATTGTGCACATTTTATAAAATTTGTAATACATTTAGACTTCCAGACTATCACTTTAAGACAGGATACTTTGCATTATGAAAGTTCATTGTCATCTTTGCTACTTGCTAATTTTCAATATTCATATTGCAGTCAAGTGTGTGGCCCAACACTGAACTCGGATTCTAAAACAACACCCCAAAGTCCAGTTGCTCTCCGCCTGGTATAACCACAATAGTTGTATATGCATGGTCCTTGAATACATATGCTGTTTTCATCAGCTGCCTCGTGGTTCCCAGGTTTGAGCTACAAGTTCAGTGATGGTGCCATAAGTTTAACAGATGTTGTGGTCTTTGGGAAAAGCTTAGAGGACATAAGGGATTTTTTTGTTAACCACAAAACCGTGTTATGTAACATTCACAACACATGCTGTAAAACTAAAACGGTATCATCTTCAATGATCTTCTTTTACAGATCACATCAATGCTGTGGACCCCAGCATTAAATTTACTTGGGACGCCAAAGAGAAAGAACTTGCCTTTTTAGATTGTAAAGTTATCAGGGGAAAACGGACAACTTTAGACAGACGTTTACAGGAAGGCTGACCAGTATTTGATGTTTGACTCTAACCACTCCAGCACAAACTAGGGGTCATCATGACGCTCAAACATAGAGCTAAAGAGGTGTCTACCAGTGCAGAGGGAAAGACCAAAGAGGAGCAACATGTCCAGAAAGCCCTCTCAGACTGTGGCTATCCTAACTGGTCTTTCACTAAAGCACAAAGGGCAAGAAGAGCCAAAGAACAAGACAGACAGACTCCAGAGCCCAGAAGAAAGGGAGTTGTAGTGCCGTATGTAGCCGGGGTCTCAGAGAAACTTCAGAGAATCTTTAGGCAGCACAGGATTCCAGTGCACCACAAACCGGTGAACACACTGAGACCAAAATTAGTTCATCCCAAAGACAAAACTCCGAGCCACAAACAAAGCAATGTGGTTTATTCTATTCGATGCAAAGAAGAAGAATGCAAAGAACATTATATTGGAGAAACTAAACACATTTTACAGAAAATACTTTATCAACACCGAAGAGAAAGCACAAGCGGCCCTCAGTCGGCGGTGCACCTCCATCTCAAAAGCCTCCAACCACTCCTTTGAGGACGGGGAGGTCAAAATTTTAGCTAAAGAGGAACGTTGGTTTGAAAGAGGAGTAAAATAAGCTATTTTTGTCAGGAAAGAAAATCCCTCCATGAACCGGAATGGCGGCCTCAGATTTAATCTTCCGTCACTGTACTCCAATCTCCTTCGGGAGAAACCGACAGGGCACGGCCAGTCCTAAGAGACGGCACCTCAGCCAACAAAAGAACAATAGGCAGGTAATTAGCAGTGATCAGCAATGAATAGGACAGATAATGGGCAGTGATCATCTATGAATAGGACAGGACTGACCGATACTGAGGTGAGCAGATCGTTATAGACGTTCTACTTCAAAGGTGTTTACCCACAGGTGACAGTAGCTGTGATTAGAGGGGAGGAGCCGGGCCTACCCTAACTCCTCCCCGTTGGTCTACTTGCGGCCTGAGTGGGACTTTTGTCGCTGACGAAGCCTTTTGGATGAGAGGCGAAACATTCGAAGACTTCAACTACCGAGTACAGAAGATGAATCAAGTACCTTCATTGAAGATGGACAACTCCTGTACGACTGAGAACTTACACAGACATAAAACGGTATCAGAAACATTTCCAGCGTGGACTTGCAAACTGGCAAATAGATTCTTAGACTGTACTATTTCAAACATACTGTAACTACATTAAAGTGGACATATTGTGGCTTATAAACATTATATTTTGGGTATCACTGCATTATTATTGTATGTTTTATAATTTGAAATAACAGTAAGAAAGTAAGAAACTTTGCTCTTGGTTTCAAATTAAATTGTGTGGGTTTTTTATGATACAATATTTCCCTCTTTCACAGGCTGCACTCGTTCACAATCCCAGTATGGCCTGTTTTCTTGCTATGGACGCCTAATGCTACACTGAAAACGATGCAAACACTGCTAGATACCCGAGACAAAACAAACCTAATATTTGGCTACCTACAGTCACAGCAAAGCCGTAACTTATAAATAATATAAATCACTGATATAATTCCCCAAGTGGTTTAGTCCTACACACAGAGAAACACCATGAAGATAACTTTCTTCACATGCTTGCCTTTTACTTCAAGTTTGGTGCTGGTATGCCTAACATGGAGATTTCACAGACATTTCACACGTGTCACGCCTCATCTCATAATGCACAGCTGTGAACTGTCAGTCACTACAACAATAACAGCGGCTCACAACATCGCTCAAAAGGAGAGTGGCGGAAGCGCGTTTGTGCCCCCCGTTTGGAAATGAGAATGATAATATGTTTTTTTAAAAGAATGAATTTAAAACAATAACAATACATTGACTGTCCACAAAATATAGGATTCTGCACAATACACAAACTCTGAAGGATGGCTAGTAGTCGTAAATGTAAGTTGATCATGCAAAAACAAGACATCACCAATACTTACATTTTGCAACCAAAGGGTATATGCTGAAGTTAAACTTATTTTGCCAGAATACAGATTTCCCTTTGTGGAAGTTTGCCTTGGCCTTAATCATAGTTAATTTCAGTTATGTATATTACTGCCAAGTTGCATTAGACCGCGATACCTATCCAACCAAACAACAATAATCTTGAGTATAGGTGAGGTGAACTTCCCCCTGCATTTGACCCAACTTTCAAGCCACAGTGTCATGTTATCTAAAATCTAGCAATACAATGAAAATGTACTGTCACCACCTTCATACTGTTCACATATACAAAGACTTTCAGATAACTTTTTGTAACTTATAAGAATTATAATTATTCGATCAAACAAGATGAAGCACCAGACAGGACAGACGCTAATCTAACCCCATCATTCCTCTGCTCCATTCAGCCCCGCGATGGGAGGCTCAGGCTTCACAGGCCAAGTGTGTCGACCGGATCCCTTGGTGGAAAATGCTGACATTTAATTTTTGGCCATTGCAAAAGAAGAGAACTTGGTATGCATCACTTTGCATGTTTGCATCAGTATGACAGACAAGCATGTGACGTGGCATTGTCTTATTTGCCACTAGATGTCCCCAAAAACCCAAACAGTCAGCATGCCTGTATGGCATTCTGATGGCACAGTGCAATGAACACAACGTTACACACAATTCCTAAACATGGAAGGCTTGGAAATAATTGAAGCCCTTTAAATAAAGTTTGAGTCCTGAGAAGGTAAGGATTGGACACAACTTCATGACTATCTGCAGGTGAGGCTAAACAGAGTGAATATGTGGAGTCACTCAAACTAACACCAGGATCCTCCTCTAGTCTACAGTTACTTTCCAAAGTATCTCTGCATCTCAACGTATGGATGATAGGACTCTAAATTAGAAAGTTCAAGAAATGCAGGTTGTTGTATTCTAGCTAAATTATGACAACAATAGCTCTTACGTCATGCTCTCCTGCCACTACGTCCCTCCAAACATGTAACCCCGAGTCTTAGCCGGCGTCTTCATATCAGGGTGTGTTTATAACAATAGCCAAGCCAAGACTTATTTTTAGAGAAATCACAAAGAGGACACACCTTTTCCTCACAGCCCAATGCAGATAAACAAAAGACCACAGAACCAAGACATCCTGTTGTAATGGGGACGCGGGCAAAACTTCTCAAGCTGTTGTTTTAGTTGCTGAAGAAGCCTCTTTTGTCTCCTGGGATCAATGCACAAACTTGTAGACGTTTTTTTGTCTCAAGTATTGCTGTTTTTAAATTAGTTCACACAAGACAATAATCACTCACTTCAGGACATGATTGTGGAGTTCTAAACAACAGGGTTAGCAGGTTTTATGCATGATAAGATTCCTAAATTGAACTATCCGTTTGATCGTGATTAATCTTGCCATCCCTATGGTTAAAAATCATTATTTCAAACAGCTGTATTTTAAGACGCCCCCCTGACTCCCTGTGAAGCCTTTCACGTTGGACACTTTCACGTCCGTACCCACAGATTCCTTTAAAGCATATAAATGGTTTCCACGTGGCACGAAACGGCGTGTGTTTAACGGAATATTATTGTCGCCGCGTTTCTTATCACTACTCCAATTTGTGGTACTTTTAACTTTTTACTGCAGTAATTTGCTCAGATTTACAAGCTCTACTGCTTCGACATGGCATTTGGTCTGGCAGCCTGTACCACCCAGTGTTTCACCGACTAGACATCCCGGTGCTGAATTCCACTCGGGCACACTAATTGGGAGTCTTGTCAGATGCCACTGACGATAACAACAATAGAACAGTATGATTTAATTTAAATGGAAAAAAATTAACTATTTGGTTACAGTTTCCCCATGTTTTGCCAACTATGGATTACTATGGAACCCCGACATTTGTAATCCATCTGTGGACCTGTTCTGCGCGGAAACTGTGTTCATCGCGGCGCCTTGGATTCACTAGCATGCCATTAACGTAAAGTCAATGCTGGTTTTCACTGCTTTAGAAACTGTCCTTCAAACTACTGCCTGCAGAGGGCGCTCCAGGCCTGACCGGCCCAATCCCTTACTTCTTACGATCTTTTCTGTATAATTTCAACTGTCAACACTGAAAAATATGATGATCATAAATACTGAGGTTTGTAGGTCTAAACTATTTATGATGTCCACTTTAAACAATGTTTATCTTGTGTTTTGTTTGCGTAAACTACGTAAATTGACCTCTGTGGCATAATATGGGAAGTAACATAAGATAAGATAAGCCTTTATTGCTCTCACAATGGAGAAATTCACTTGTTAAATGCTCTCAACAAACACTCAGGGTGTGCAAAAAAAGACATGTGAAATAAAGGTATCTTATATACAATGAATACAAATAATACAAATAAAGTTAGAGCAGACTATAAAAAATGTCAGCAGTGCAAATTCGTTCAGTCTTGTCAGGTAAAGTGACAAGTAGCATAGTAGAGTGGATTACTTCCTAACAATTCCGAACAGTAGGCTATTCGAAAATATTTCGTCCGTATGAGTTATTCTTTAGTTGTCGTTAACGGGTGGCTGTAATAAGTGCTACGCAACATCATTCATGAGGAAATTCAAAATGAGCGGGGATCCGATGCGCTCAATTTCCCCCATTTAAAGGGAAGGCGTTTTCGCGAGCACTTTAAAAGCGAATTTCCTGCCCCTATCAGAAAGAAAACAACTCCAGCTTCCCGCTTTGCAGTGCAAACATCCATTGACTGTACTAATACACTTCACAGTTCACACGGGCAGGCACGCACGCACGCACGCACGCACGCACGCACGCACGCACGCACGCACGCACGCACGCACGCACGGGGAGGTTGACAACGTCCCTTTCATTTCCATCCGTTCAAACCTGGACTTAGCAACGTGCGTAAAAATACCCACGGGCGAGGGAACATTTGATACGCACTGTGCGCAAAAAGTCAAAACAAAAAACGGACTATTATAAGAAAAAGCCAAAGGATGCCCTCGCAAGAACGCAGAAAGTCTAGCCTAGAAAATTATAATGTAGGCTAGGTTTTCCGAAATTGTCTTCGGAAGACTGGAAAACGGTGGCACGGACAATTTGAATGCAGTATCCAAACATCATGCAAACTAGTGAATAGAATACTCACTGAATTTGGGCAGTGAAGAAAACGAAGAAAAGCGGCGCAGCAAATTTTTGTGGAAGATAAAAATGTATATTGGTAAGGGAAGTGACAAAACTCCACTCTCGCTCCTCCAGTCTTGAGGCCAAAGAAAAAAGTTCGAATTGTAAAGTTGTCCTGGATCGCGAGCGCGCAGTGAGTTTGGAGAGAGAGAGAGAGAGAGAGAGAGAGATGGGGAGGATCAGGATATGGGCGTGGTTTGGAAGCGTAAAGTCGTCCATCCCTGCGTGTTCGAAGTGTGTGTATGCGTGATACTTGAGAGGTCGGCTGACAGCAGTTTAGAGTTCTGGTTTTAGGCGGGAAGCACATCCATAAAAGTAATTGTGGTGAGGTGTTAAGAAGCTTACAAAGGAACAAGAACAAAATTACTTACTACACTTAATTACTTACTACACTTAGCAATTTACTTACTACACTTAATTACTTACTACACTTAGCAATTTACTTACTACACTTAATTACTTACTACACTTAGCAAATACAAATAAGCAGCACCAGCAAGAAGAATATCTCCCGGCTGAACAAAATCATCAAAAAGGCCAGCTCTGTGGTGGGGCTAAAGCTGGCCCCTGTGGAGGACGTGGCGGAGCAGAGGACTCTGTCCAGACTGCGACCATTATGTACAATGCCAGAGGAGGAGCACGTTCAGCAGTACTGCTCCACAGACAGACTGTGGAAGGCTTTTGTCCCTCGTGCTATTAGACTGCATAATAACTCTCTCACTTTGCCAAGAGTTTCAATTCGAATTGATGTATTGTAATTTAAATGTGTAGTGGTTTTAACTGTATTTTTAGTATTTTAGTAATTTATTTATTGTGCTGTGTGAATGTGAGCCGACAATATTGCAATTTCCTTCGGGATCAATAAAGTTTATATCTATCATCTATCTATCTCAAAAGAATGTCAGGAAATGGATGAAATAGAAGATAAAAGTGATGGCAAAGGTTTAACATATGTTCTCCTTAGGAAGCCATCTTGGATCAGTCATCTTTATTAGCATGACCCCTGACTTATTTCACTTCCTAGGCATGTAAGTTATCTTTTTAATATTATCCGCACTTTGGGATGTACAATGAATATTTCGCACATCCAGTTTTCTTGTCAAGTCCACCTGCTGCACTAAATGTTCTTTTGTGGCTGTATATTGTCAAGGGAGAAGTCAATTGCACACACACATGCCACTGGAACACACCCAAACGTTTTAGGCTATTAGGCCGTATGCTCGACCTGTATATTATAGGCCATTTGTTGAAAATCTTGCAAAAGGACACAAGTTTCAAGGTTTACTTCATTGTTCCTTAGGGAAATTCCTCTGCATTTAACCAATATCCATCCTTGATAGCCACTGGGACAACCTGTCAGGAGCAATGGGCAATCACAGAGCAGTGCCAGGTAGACATCTTGAGGTATGTTCTTTATTAAAAGTACCTAAAGTAATAGGTTGCGTTCACGTTATAGAATTCTATTTCCGTTGGAGGGCAGGTGCCAATACAACTCTATGGGAGAGAAACCGTTTTTGAAAGAAATTTCCAAAAAGAAAATGTCCAAATGTTTTCTCTGATCATCGTGTGACAGTGATTGGATTCACAAACCTGACATGTGAATTTTATGGCTGAAAGTCCTTTCTACTGGCCAACATCAAGCACATGTTTTTGAATACTGTCTCCAATTTTGGACACCTTTGTGAAGAAATAATTAGATATAATGTTCATAATATGTGCTGGAAGATATGACTTTGGACTTTGTGACAGCTTTTGTTTCATGTGAATTGGGCAATGATATTAGCAATGATTTAAGACTAGAAATCTGCATTTTGAGCGTTACTATGGTTACCGCCCATGGAATTTTCAGTTGCCCTTCATGTCAATTTTAAACTATTGGCTCTTTAGAATGTTGTGATGTCACGTGAACGCTACCTATAGCCTATGGCACATATAGATGGACTGTAGCACCTGGAGGAAACCCACCCAGTCAGACACTGGGAGAAACAAAAAAAGCTTCGTTCTGACTCTGCATGACAAAGTGGCAGCAGTATCATGGCTATTTAATGAACGTTCCCATGGGTGCGCAGTGGTCCAGCAGCTACCCTCGCCCAGACTCACACAGACTGGGGATTCTCTGGTGCGGTCATAAGGAGAGCATTAGCGTGGACAGGCATGAAGCAGTCAAGAGCCTATTGTCAGACCTGTTATGAGCCACATCATTCTCTGCATTTGCCAGGCATCTTCCACTATAATCCCGCCATGACTGCTGCGCTGCGCTTCATAGTGACTCTTTCAAATACACTTGAGTGGTATTCCATGTAAATGAAGACGGACTGTAGAGACGATTACCTCATTCCTTTCATTCATACAAACACACTCTCATTCCAGCTACAGGTCACTACCATTCAAGGGAAACGGTTGTCTACCATATGCTATTCTGTTAAGCTTGTCTTTATAAACAGTAAACTTCAGTTTCATCCCCCATGTCCTACTCAACCCAAACACACTTGAAAACAGGGCATTAAGAAACAGGTTTATCCTCTTTACAGGTGTCAGGTGTCCCCCGAGGGCACAAGACAGCGCCTATTAGCCACTTAAACACCACCACACCATTCAGGACGACTTGGATCGCTTACCGACTATTGTTGCAAAAACAAAGATGACACAAAGCTATTCACGGGAAGCCATTTGAGAGATATAGACAAAAATTAACAAACGTTTACCTGAAGGTGGAGTGGACCTTTTTTTGACCTTTCAACGAGGGGCTAACGGGGATATTTTTTGTTCATATATACCAATTTCACATCCTAGTGCGCCCTGATACAGCGCTATAGAAAGGTAATAGCACATAGACTTTATCTATTAAGTCAGGAAGTTTATTCTCTGCGTTTGACCCATCCTTTAGTGCCAATACTTCATATGCTCAATATGTACTTAGAGTAAAGAATATAATAAATCGTGATGGTGTCCCACAGGGCATAGTTCTAGCCCCTCAGCAATTTGTTCATCCCCATTCTCAGAAACCCACCGAAGCACGAGGGGAAGATCCTAACCCCACTTTACATAGAATTGAGAATTGGAACTAGGACCTTCTTGCTTCGAGGCACAAATCATTTCACTTAAACCGCAGACAGGTAGAACCCCAATCTTCACCTTCCTGTTTCAGAATTTGTTTGAGTGTGGGCAATCAACAGCTGGCAAGGAGACAGGAAGACACAAGTCTCACAAGAGACACAAGATGCTGGAGAATATTATAAAAGACAATTAAAGGAAAGCTTCGGACTAGGTGGACAGTTTGAGAGGAATACTTGCAGAGTGCATGTGTAAATTGTCTAAATCCGTAACGAGACAGTTTATCACTACAATATAAATGATAAAACAACAAGTAACGCAATTGTGTTTTGTTTATTTAGATTGAAATGTCTCTTACTATTTTGTAAAATAATGAATCCACTGAGAGCATTACAACAAATTGCATGAGGAGTGCTGCAACGACGAAACACATAAAGGCAGTCAAGCAGGCACATGCGCTTTCCTGTTTTGCATGGGCAGATTTTCATTCATTTGCCTACAAGCACCGACCGGCCGACCACTGGGGCAGCTAGTGGGAGTTCGCAAATAGTGTGTATGTGTTTAAATGTCCAGGGTGTTTCTTAGTTTCTTTACACATGCAGCTTCACCATCTGCGCACGTCAACTCGGAAATGGAAAAGCTGGCACTGATATGAATTCATGCAATCATCAATGCTTTATCAGCTATTGCCACACAGATACACCAGGAGGATATGGATGGATCAAATATTATGTTACTGCATATGCACTTTATGTCAGGCTCAATCACACACCTGTTTTGAGGTCTTTGCAGATAGATATATATATACATACACATATATATATATATATATATATTTTTTTTTTATTATTATTATTTTTTTAACCCAAGAATTCACACATTATGATGTCACATGCAACTACGCCCTGAATGGAAACACACGACAATGCATCCCCAAAATAGCTCTCGTTTCGAACACGCCACTCATCTTCCTTCCTGAAACAACTGACATTCGAGGATATGCGGCAACGGCCGGCTCCCCCATTTCTCTAAACAAAGACATTTCTAGTGTCCTCTCCGCTGTCGAATTTAGACACAGCCGTGCAGTCACTTGGCACCAAACACCAGGATGCACTGATAAGCCCTGGGTGTCGTGGGCAGGCGCGGAGTAAAGACAGCTGGCCAGGAGCCCGGCTTGAGTCTCTATCAGCCTTTCTGACCTGTTCTGCCCTTTGACCTTTTTTCATAGTCCTCTGTTACAACAATGGTTTTCAATCTATGGCGTTTACTGACTACAGTGTTTTAGGCGTGATAGGTCCAATTTGTTCCTGGTTTGGACCTGATTTAGTTCTAATTCAGAGCTGGTCTTAATACAATTTAGACACGTTTTTGGTACTGGTAATGGGCATGTACTATGGTAATGGTATAATAGGAGATGACTAAACCTAACCTTGGAAACATTAGTATTTCCCTTGTATCAATATGAAAAGGTCTGGGAAAATAATTACTCTATGTTCTTCATATAATCATGGTATTTCCATCTTATTACCATTTAAATACTGTGCAGTTAAGTAAAGTGCAACCAGCTCCGGATCATGGTGTTACTTCAATAGCTAAAGAAAGCTGTATTTATTGCAACAGATGCCGCAGCAGGGTTGTGTTTTTTTGTTTTGGACTCAAGAGCACAGGTGGGGTATGAGATGCAAGCTAAAGACTGAAGTGGTGTGTAGGATTCTTTCAGATGTCGAACTGACGAGAATAACCGCGAGAACCTTTTGAAATCCACCCCTGTATGACCTCCATCGTCCCGTTACAATTAGGATGCAAAACTGGTAACCCTAAACCCAGTTTGAGCTAACAAAGCGATGCTAAAAAGTGGATAGAAGTCCAAATTCTTCGACCCAACATGCATGGATATATGTATATAAAACCATGTACTACATTGCATATTTTATTTAAACTTTGTGTTGGACCACAGAAGTTTAGAGAAGTTCATATTATTTGTCAGTTCATTATAGTAAAAAAAAATTCGCAGCTATTTGAACGCGAGTGTTCCCTGCCGGTGTGCAAATAGCTCCAGGGAACTGGCACCAGCCAACAAGGTTTGGTTAAAATAGTCTCCGGGGGGGTGACCCCAAATGACTGAAGCAGCTGAGAATTTTTTACTACTGGGAACGAGGGAAGAAGGAAATTCAAAGGAACCGGAACGATGCCCTGTGGAACTACTACTACTACTGTTTCTTTTCTGGTTTAGACCTTGCTTACCTAGGTCATTTTTAGGTTCAGATTTTGTACTGGTTTGACTCAGATTTCTTTCCTGTCTTTTCCAGTATATTGTGTATCCGTTGTTGATGCATTTCATTGCTGTTTGTAAAGCCACTTATCCACAGTGGTTCATGGTGCTAAAAATTTGGGAAGGACAGATTAAAGTTTTTAGAGGGTCGCCTAAGAATTCTTTTGGCTAATATTTCACAACATGTATTTTCATTTGCATCTATATTTATGAGGAAAACCTGTTATTACTGATAATATTTTACATTATGTAAAAGCTTTTTATATTTACATTTTGGTTTTAGCATACAATCCTACACTTTGGGCTGCCATATAACTAAAACCAGTTTGGATATGAGCATAAAGAGATTCTCTCCTACTTCCAGAATCCCAGCACCTGCCCCAAAATTAAAAGAGGATTCAAAATGACCGTCCTTTACTGATTCAAGACTAGAAAGTAATTATAGCCAAATAGTTTATTTCGCAGCGACATGTCAAGTTCGCACACCCTTTTTTCCATAAACTGCTGACTTCCTCTTTCCTGCTGCACTTCCTTGTCTCACACGAGTCCTAACGCCAGCACAGTGCAGAGTTAATCCCATATAGAATCACCGTTATGTTTGGACTGCTGGCTCTCCTGCATTTGTGTGTACAGGCCATTGTTCCCGGCGTGATGACTGCTTGTACAACCTCGGATTAACTTTCGTGCTGAGTAACTCTGACCATTATCTGACCCACAGCGGAAGCTTGGTGACCTCATGATAGGCTGTCCTCTGCAATTGTGTCAACAAGTGTGACAGGGATTCGGTCCAAGTTCCAATCATCGGATTTAGTATTACACTTCAAGTGACATCTGAAGACTTTCAATTTTTTTTCTTTTCTGCAAGATAGATAATTAAAGCATATAGGAGAGCCATATGCCTGGAGTTTACTCTAACCCAATAGAAGGAGGTTTGATTACCACTGCTAAAACTTCTCCTTGGGCAAGACACTTCATCCACTAGGTTGCACAGTGGCTTAATGGTTAGTGGTTTCCACTGTATCTTAAAACAAGAGCTAGTGTCCTGAGTTTAATTACCAGATATGAGCTTTTCTGGGTTTGCATATTCTCCCTGTGTGTGGATAGGACGTCCTGCAGGTGATCTGGTTTCCTCCGTACCACCAACTGATAATGTAATTATAAATGCACTTAAAGTGACTTTGAGCATATTTTTCTCTATGTCATGCACTCAATTCAGAATTAAGAGTGACTTTTATCACTATTAATCGGTTTTCCAATGGTTAACCACCGCTAATTGTTCCACTACTACTACTAGGTTAGTAGCCCTGTTGTACAAGTTACTTTAAATTGTAATACATTGTATATTAGTAGTTACAGCTTTAAAATGTAATATGTTTGTATTACATATGACTGATTCAAAAATGTAATTGAGTTACACTACTTAGTTACTTTTGAGTTACTTTTGGCAACTCACGTTACACAACTGCAAATCTTAGTCCAGCATTATCCAACTTGATTTGGTGCTACATTATATTTAGGGGAGTTTGGCATTTCAATACAAACCATTTAAAAGCACTTGTAACTCGAGTTACTTAAATGATATTACCGTATTTTAATATGTTATATTCCTCAGTTACTGAAAAAGGTAATATATTTCTGTAGCTCTTTACTTTTGCAATACGTTACCCCCAACATTGGCTACAACTACTACAGTACTGCTAATAACTACTATTACTTTTACTGCAGATGTAAGCACAGAGTATAGTCAACGTTATTACTCTGCATAGGCCAGCTTTGGCTCTTCCTCAGGGTGTGTAGGAGTGGACTAAAAAGTGAAAAGAGGATGGATACGAAAACTATTTCAAGAAAGCTCTTTTTCGCCCCAATTGTACTCACCAAGTGTGAGGACCCTTCTCTATTGTTTCTCAGCATTTTCCTCAATGTCTACATTATGATACCCACATAATTGAATTTATCTGGTATTTTCTAATTAATAGATGTGGGCACATTAATTGCCACATTGTTCATTATTGTCGTAGAAGAGCTTTAGAACATATGTGCATGCTGCTGTATACGTTTGACTGTTGTGACAAAGAAAATATCAAGTTACACTCGCTCATCATGCAGGGCAAACAGTTGGGGGAAGGGAGGGCATCCATCCAAAAACACACAGGCATAAGCACACTGCATTATACACAGTGTCATGATGTTCACGTAGCCTTGAATATGAGCTTAGTGGAGTCAAATATTTGCACTCTCCAATTACAATACTCTTATTGTGGGCGTCTGAGACACGCCCTAAAACTTTCACGACTTATTTAAAAAGGCAATGAATGTGTTTCATTGCAGTGTTATCAAACATCAACATGCTTTGAGGAGGGGGGGGGGGTAAATAGGGGGAGATAGGGGGATTATTAAAAGTTTCAATATAATAAACTATAGGCATTTCTTGTCTCTGAGTTAGATGTATGTTTATGGGGTGAGAAAGTGACTCAACACTGAACTCTAGCGGCTGGAAAGTGTCAGTGTAAACACTTCAGCCAAATCGGACACTAACAGCTGGAACATTGCGAGCATTTTGGTGGAATACTTCTCTCTAAAATGTACATTTAGTACATTCAACTTGTTCAATATTAACTTTTTTTTTTTAAGATTACTATGTGAGTGGAGGGTTTTGACCATCGTGCGTGGCGGAACCTTCGCGGGGGGAGACATTATTGACGGACATAAAGTAAATATGGCCAACGTACCAGATAATGCACCTGAGCGTGAGTTTGTTTTGTTTTATTGTACAGTATATTATTGTGTTTTGTGCTTGCGTTTCGTAACTGTCCTTGTGTGTTTACTGTTTTACTGAGAATTTATCTCATCTCTTTAGCTTCTCGTGGACTGATGCTGTTTATTTCTCTATTTTATTTTTGGTTATTATCTGTGAAAACCTATTGCATCATTTAAGTGTCTAGATGGCATAATATTATTTAATGCACTGCCTCCAATTTACTTATTGTTGCCTTTTTCTAGTTTCAAATTGGCCGCGTCATGCTGACACAGCTGAGTAGCCAAAATGATCTTAACATTTTTGTGTGTCAACTATGAGCTGTATGTTTGGTGGTTTTTCCCACAGTGTTTTTAGTAATTTAAAATAGTACGTTTTACAGGTCATGAATAAATGATGTAGGTAGTATCAAGCAAAATAAACTTTAAAGGCAAGGAAAGGCAAGTTTATTTGTAGAGCACAATTCATACACAAGGCAATTCAAAGTGCTTCACAGTTGTATAAAATTACAAGAGAACAGATCAAATCAATAATTAAAACATCAACATAAAAATGTATCAATTACAGTAGTTAATATTGACTCTGGGAAATCTGGAGACCCCTCCCGGAAGTTCTCAGGGCCCGAGATGGTTCATACGGCTCTGGTTCTTGTCAGGACTCGAGCAGCAGCGTTCTGGATGTTCTGCAGCTCTAACAGCTCGTTTAGAAAGGCCAGTGAGCAGCCGTTACAGTAGTCTAACCTGCTGGAGACAAATGCATGGATGAGTCTCTCTAAGTCTGGTTTTGACACTATTCCTCTGATCTTAGCTTTTCCTGTTTTTCAGATGGTAAAAAGCTGATGATGTTATTGCTTTAATGTGGCTGTTTAAGTTCAGGTCTGAGTCCATGATTACTCCTAGATTTCTAACCTGATTTTTTGGTTTTAGAGAGAGAGGCTCAAGATGACTGATAACACTTTGTCTTTGTGTCTGTGGGCCAAAAACAATGATCTCAGTTTTGTCTTGAGTTTAGTTGGAGAAAGTTGTTTTGCATCCACAAACTGATCTGTTTGATGCAGTGACAGAGAGTATCTACAGGCCCATGTTCACCTGCCGTCAGTGACACGTAGATCAAAGTGTCATCTGCGTAGTTGTGGTACGACACATTGTTGCTGTTTATTAGCTGACCCAATGGAAGCATGTACAAGTTGAATAAGAAGGGTCCCAAGATTGACCCCTGGGGGACTCCACAGGTCATGGAAATTTTGTCTGAGACACAGTTGCCAATTTCGACAAAGTACGTCCTATCCTAAAGATAGGACTTGAACCAGTTTAGAGCAGTACCAGAGATTCCCACTCAGTTTTCTAACCTGTGACGTAAGATCCCGTGGTCCACTGTGTCGAAGGCAGCGCTCAGGTCCAGCAGAACTAAAACTGAGACCTTACCTGCGTTGGTGTTCATACGGATATCATTTGTCACCTTGATCAGAGCTGTGGCGGGGCCTTAAACCATGACTGGAAAGTATCAAACACATTGTTAGATAGGAGAAAGTAAGTGAGCTGTTGATATATTACCTTCTCTAGGACTTTTCCTAAGAATGGTAGGTTTGATATGGGCCGGTATTGTTCAGTACCTTGGGATCAAGGCTGCTCTTCTTTAGAAGAGGCTTAATGACTGCGGTTTTCAAAGCCTTTGGAAATGCTTCAGTCTCAAATGAGATGTTAACTAACTGAACAAGTTAGCACAGACTTTAGAAATCTAGTGGGTAATTCATCAAGGCAGCATGTGCATGAACTCAGACCGGAGATAACCTCTTCGATTGTTTTGTCAGTAACAGGTGTGAAATGTGTCAGCTCAAGGTGTTTATCTGGTGGCAGGGTTGGTATTTGTGTTGTTGAAATTATGGCATTTTTAATGCCTTGGATTTTGTCATAAAAAATATTGCAAACTCATTGCACTTAGATGTAGAGATTAGTTCTAAGGGCAGTGAAACTGGAGGGTTAGTTAATCTGTTCACTGTGGAAAACAGAACACGAGAATTGTTTCTGCAGTTTGCGATGATTTTAGAGAAGTACTTCTCCCTTTCTCCACGCAAAATCTGGTTGAACTCACAAAGCACTTCTTTGTATATCTCAAAATGAACCTGGAGCTTTGACTTGCGCCATTTCCGTTCGGCTTTTCGGCACTCCCTTTTCTGTGCCCTGACCGAATCTTCACTTCTCCAAGGTGCCTTTTGTCTATTTTTAACCATTTTAATCTTGACAGGAGCAATAGTATTCAAAACATTTAAGACGCTTGATGTGTAAGAGTCCAACAGATTGTCAACATAAGAACATGGAGGATTTTCAAATCTGATCATTTCCATAAACTGTGTCCTTGTTGTATCATTTATGTGTCTTCTTTGAATAACTCCAGGCACTGGTTTGGGTGTAACAGACAGGTCAAAGAAGACACAAAAATGACCAGATAAAGCAACATCAACAACATTCACATTTGATATATTAACACCTTTTGTAATAGCTAGATCTAGAGTCTGGTTTATGAATGTGAAAATCCTTCTAGATCAGTTTTGTAGTTCTTTCAAATGAGGCGTTGCACTGGCCTATAGACTGTAACCTTTTCGATTTGGGTAAAGTGCACTTGGTTAAGGGGTTAAAGTCTGGGGGGGGGGGGGTTCCCCATACCACCGAGTATGAAGTGAATGAAAATCCCCTTCTCTTTTGTGTAAAGCGCTATAAAAAAAAAAAACGATTCCCCTTCTTCCCTTCGGACTAGTTAGTTTATCTGATTAGTCATTGTAATACCAATATTTATTTCCAATCTGTTTCATTTTAGACTGCCCAGGTACTCAAAGTGAACAAGCTGGGAAGGTGTCGTCATGTGAAGGCTGTCCCAATCAGAAGCTTTGTGCATCTGGAGCAACAAAAGCCCCCGATCCAGGTAATACAACAATCCTTAATATTAGACATAGATAAATAGACACATAGATTAATGTGGAGGATGTGGGCATCTTTTTCTTTTTCTTCCAGCCATTGCGGAGATCGGGGAAAAGCTGTCCACAGTCAAGCACAAGGTCCTGGTGTTGTCGGGTAAAGGAGGAGTGGGCAAAAGCACCTTCAGCGCCCACCTGGCTCATGCCCTGGCCAGTGACAGCACGAAGGAGGTGCGAACCCGAGATCCGTACACCAATCCTACATTAACTTTAGTCAGTGTCGTTTTACTGATTATATGTGTTTTTTATTCCATCAGGTTGCTCTGTTGGATGTAGACATATGTGGTCCCTCTGTTCCGCGGATCATGGGTTTAGAAGGAGAGCAGGCAGGTGCACCTAAGAGTGAAATATAAATATACGATTCAAAGTTTTAAAAAGTGCTTAAAACTATTGTGCGCAGGTCCACCAAAGTGGTTCCGGCTGGTCCCCTGTTGTAAGTAAAACCAAAACCTTTACCGCAGACTACACGCTCTTTTGTTGTTGTTTTAATCCCATTGTCAACACTGCATTTCTCCTTTTCAGTACGTAGAAGACAACCTCTCCGTCATGTCCATTGGCTTCCTCCTCAGCAGCCCCGACGACGCAGTGATCTGGAGAGGCCCAAAGAAAAACGGTCTGATTTCTACACTGTAACAATGCTCTTCCTGCACGGCCTCGCTTTGACGATTTCTCTTTGCGCAGGGATGATAAAGCAGTTCCTGAGGGATGTGGATTGGGGCGACCTGGATTACCTCATTGTTGACACACCCCCGGGCACGTCTGACGAGCACCTGTCCATCGTGCAGTACCTGAGTGCCACCAACGTAGATGGAGCCGTTATCATCACTACACCACAGGTAACACTTGATTTACCCGACAGAACGATCTTGGCAGAATCTCATTGTTGTGGTAGATGTGAAATGTGTTTTGCAGGTTGAACTATTTGTGTGAAACTGCTTGTGTTATGAGGGCAAAATGTTTTACTAATTTAACCTCTTAACCCCCACCTTAATCAAGCACATTTTATAATGTTTGGCTTTACCCGAGTCTCAAAGCTTCTTGGTGGAGCCTCTAGGCTAGAGAAACGGTTCATTTGAAAGCAAAGGCCTAGAAAACTGATCAAACACTTTTAGAAGTGTTTTGGTCTCGTGGTTTGTTTTTGTCGTCTTTTATGGCCTCTTTTGTTGCTTTTTGACATGTTTTTGTTGCTTTGTTTTTATTATGTTATTGTCTTTCCGGCGCGTTTTTGGCTCTTTGTTGTTGCGTTTTTTGTTCCAAGAAGCTTTTAGATTTGGGTGATGCCAAACAAGCGCCCAGCGTCCGTTCATTCCCTATGCTGGCTGGCGACCGGAAGTCGCGACTATCGGTAGTCGCTTTCCGGTGGATGCTCTGGGGTCGTTTTCCTTTTTAAATGTCTCTTTGCCTCCTCATTTTGCAAACTTTAAGGTTAGAGCTTAATTTTGCTTGTGTAAAATGTTATTATTTAACTAAAACCCCTATTATTATTATTATTATTATTATTATTATTATTATTTACTTATGAATAACATGGGCACACCTTTTCCTAGTATCTGTACTCCTACTCCAGAATGGCACCTGGAGAAAACGCCCAGATTTCTAATGACTGTTTTGCTACTATAGCAACCAGTAAATTTATTTTATTCATAAAAGAAAATAAAAAAATTAACCGGAGTTGTCAAAAACATTTCCTCATTCTTTAACTAGGCAGAGTTCACAAAACTATGGACACTTCCCCATTCTTCACATATTTAGTTAACCAGAGCACGCACCACATGAAAAACACAATACCTTTCTTTGGTTACTTACATTGCACCTTTTTTCAACGTATTTTTAGGAAACTGGTGCATTTTGAATAGCACCGCATGTCTATATGAAGCTCCGAGACCCATCCTCCTGTTGTCTTCTGTGTGTCTGTAGGAGGTGTCGCTGCAGGACGTGCGGAAAGAGATCCGATTCTGTCAGAAGGTCAAGCTGCCTATTATAGGAGTGGTGGAGAATATGAGTGGCTTCGTCTGTCCTAAATGCAAGGTTAATCATGCACGCAAATGACGCCGACACACTCATACACTATAGGCTTTTGAAAGGTTACACGGGGGGGGGGGAAACAGACATTTTTACAAAAAAAAGAAACATTTGCAACAGTGGCAAATAAAGCCTTTCAGTCTTGAGGGCCAGCTTTATACACACGGGTGTGGAGACGACTGTAGAATTCCAATTTGTACAAATACTGGTTCAAAAAGCTCTAACACTGTCTTGCCTCTTCCTAAACACTGCCACAGACTCACTCTGATGCCTAAACTCTCAAAATAAAGGGCAGGATTCAGTAACAGTGGAGTAATACAGTTGTTTGTTATGTACGACTGTTTACTAACATGGAAAACAGCCATTTTCTTCCTCTTGCCATACTAGGTAAAAATGTGGCCGTACCGGCTTTGCTCTGCTCGATCCCGTCAGACCTTGGAAGCTAAGCAGGGAAGGGCCTGGTCGGTACTTGGATGGGAGACCGTTTGGGAACTCACTGGGAATGGAGTGAGTGGGTGAGTGAGGTGAGTGAGGTGAGTGAGGTGAGTGAGGTGAGTGAGGTGAGTGAGGTGAGTGAGGTGAGTGAGTTGAGTGAGTTGAGTGAGTTGAGTGAGTTGAGTGAGTTGAGTGAGTTGAGTGAGGTGAGTGGGGTGGGTGGGCCGATGGCGCAGACTGGTTGCCTCGCTTTAGTCTACCCCAGGGCAGCTGTGGCTACAATTTAGTTTACCACCACCAAGTATGGAGTGAATGAATAATGCAATGTAAAGCGTCTGTGAGTGTCCAGAAAAGCGCTGTATAAAACCGATGCATTATTATTGGTATTAAAAATTACCTCATGGTGAACAAAATGTGTCAGGGAGTTTGAAGTCTCAAGGTTCCGAAAATATACAGAAGTTTGAAATTACATTCTGAATCGGTTTATAGAAGAACGTTGGTTTGAAAGAGGAGTAAAAGAAGCTATTTTTGTCAAGAAATCCTGCCATGAACCGGAATGGGGGATTCAGATTTAATCTTCCGTCTCTTTACTCCAATCTCCTTCGGGGAAAACCGACAGGGCACACCCAGTCCAAGGAGACGGCATCTCAGCTAACAAAAGACCAATAGGCAGGTAATTGGCAGTGATCATCCATGAATAGGACAGATAATGGGCAGTGATCATCTATGAATAGGACAGATAATGGGCAGTGATCATCTATGAATAGGACAGGACTGACCGATACTGAGTTGAGCAGGTCGTTGGAGACGCTCTACTTCAAAGGTTGTTTACCCACGGGTGAGAGTAGCTGTGATTAGAGGGGAGGAGCCGGACCAACCCTAACTCCTCCCCGTTGGTCTATATATTCAGCTGCGGGATGAGCGAGCCTTTTGGATGAGAGGCGAAACGTTCAAAGACTTCAACTACTGAGTACAGAAGATGACTCCTGTACGACTGAGAACTTACACAGACATTTTGAAAAATTATGATTACAATGTAAGCCTATGGAGTCGAAGCTCCCACAATTGCAATACATTCTAGTGACTTGCCGACAGAAAGTTGGCAATAAAAGGGTTAATACATGTATACGTTTGACAAGAGGTCAACCCCAAATTAAAAAAAATAGTTCCTTTTTTTTTTTTTTTATAGCTTACAAGTGCAATTTTGTGTCAAAGCACCCACAACGCTAGTGACATCAGGCCAGACCAGAAATTTTCCAGTATGCAATTGAAATTAAAAAAATATTTAATTCTTTGTGTTTTTGGAACATGCACTATAGTAACTTTGGGTCAGAAATTGGCAATTAAAACAGTAATAAGTATTATTATTTAATGTACGCTTTTATTTAAAATCCCGGTTGCCTTGTGCCTGTGTAGAACACCTCCCAGATCTTCCCAGCGACGAGCGGAGGAGCGGAGAAAATGTGTGCCGACCTGGAATTACCGCTCCTGGGCAAAGTGCCGCTGGACCCCCGCATCGCCCGCTGCTGCGACGAGGGCAGGTCCTTCCTCAACGAAATCCCGGACTCGCCAGCCGCTCAGGCTTTCCAGCGCATTGTGCAAAGTGAGACCTGGCTTTTTATACCCACATTCCCAATGAAGTATTTACATTTGTCAAGGCTAGTATTTTGGCAACATTTGAAAGAGTATTGGAAGGGTTCTTTGTTTTCTTTTGTTCTTTCAAGAAGCCGTTATTAAAAGTAGGAAGTGGTACCATGAAATGCAGTTGTTGCAGATACTGTACTCATTCAATTTTGGTTCAGGGAAAATGAAGGGGATTTTCTGCATATTGCGCTTTCACAGAATTAGGTCAGTTTTTTTTTTTTATTCACTCGACTGTGTCAATTTGGGAAGAAGTTATGAAATCAAAGTCTCAGGCTAGGCTTTTAGAAGTTAATGGCTATTAAGTTAATGTAGTAAATGACCAACGGCACAGAGAAACAATTAGCTATTTGTACCGTTAACTGTAGTAAAATGTATTGCAAATTAGAAAAAAGCTGCAAAGTTAAGCCCTAGTGATGACAATAATCTCGGCTCTTGTGTTTCTGTCATTACAGGCATCCAAGAATACTGCTCTAACAATGAAACGGAGCAGAGTATCACATGACAGTTGTGATAACTATCGCCACAGGACCATCAAATATGTTTTCTGAATGCACTTAAAAAAAGACCAGATATTTGTGTCTGTTTTGAACAGATTGAATGAGTTGCGGGCGGGATTTGGAGCGAATGTTAATGTCCAGTTTTAATTCAAAGGTTGTACAAGTGCCAGTACTATTTCACATGTGTATAGTACTGTTGTGTTAAATCTCTATTTCCAATAAAAGATACTCAAATTCTGCTGGAGTATATACTGCATTTCGACACAAGCGCATTTTCTCCAGTTCAGTTCCAAATCTAAAAGGTTACAGCCCCAGAGTAACGCCTCATTTTTGACAACTACAAAATGTATCTGAACAGATCTTTTTCCTCGCATTGTTGCCATGTCTGTCACTTTTTAAACATTTTTTTTATCACTCTCTTTTTTGTCATGGTTTGGCCCCTCTTTTGTTGCTCTTCTGTCACTTTTCTGTCGCATTTTTATAACATTTTTTTGCTGCATTTTCATTGTTTTTCCATTGCCTATTTTTTTGTCACCTTTTCGTCACTTTTTCAACATTATTGTTGAGTTTTTATCAGTTCAGGTGGGGGTTAAAAGGTTATAGGAAGTGACTTAGTTGTTTCAGCTCAAACAAATGTTTAGGTCCATCCATTCTTCCATCCATTCATTTTCTTCCACTTGTCCGTTGCCGGGTCGTGGGGGCAACTGTTGGATCTGCCCAAATCACATAGCACCAGCCCCTATGGCTCCTCCTGCAGGTGGTGGGTCCACAGAAGGACGGCCTCATGGTTCTAACCGGGCCTGTTGGTCTCTCATAAGGGGCTTCTGAACCACTCTTTGTCTGACCCGTCACCTAGGACCTGTTTGCCATGGACGACCCTACCAGGGGCACAAAGTCCCCGACCACAGAGCTCCCAGGATCATTCGGGTGCTCAAACCCCTCCACCACGTTAAGGTGGCGGTTCCAGGAGAAGCAAATGTTTAGGTACCAAATAAAAAAACTTTCCCCAATTTTATTTTATTTTTTTACAAATTTTTTCCCATTTTTAATCACTTATATTTGAAAATGGAAGTAAAAGTCAGTGACGTATAAATCATTTTTTTTGTGTTTTTGAGGTTCTCGACATGCAGCAAGAGATGGTTCCGGGATGGCTATCGCTCCAGGTAAATAAACAGGAAAAAGCACTGCATCAGTAGTGGCTGGCTTCTACTGGTTAGTCACCAGCATTGTTGGCCAGCCATGGTATTGTTTTTCCAGGTGATTTAAAAATAATTATAATGGTACAAGGTCCAGCAGTGAATCCAGCATGAAGTTCTGACACAAAAATGTGCCCGGTTACAGGTCGAGGTCACGGCACAGTGGGGGGCACACTGGCAGATCCAGGTCCAGTGAGGGCTCGAGACGCACCAGCCAGTCCAGGTCACGGTATGGTGATGTTTTGAGGCACACCAGCAGCTCCAGGCCTGACGGGTCACGCCGTAGCAATCTGACCAGCTACGTATTATAGGCTAAGGCATGGTGAGTTGTCAGACATCAGAGCACTTTGCAATTGTTTGGTACTGATTGTTAGGTTCATTTCTAAATTCAACTTTCTGTGGTGCAGATGCAGTGACCAATGGAAAGGCGGAAGGACACCAAGGACTGTGTCCACAAACTCTTCAACAAGTATGTTAAGGATATATATTTCAACATAGATTATGATGTTTGTTGTGTGTGTATAGTGTAGTGTGGACCTGCCTGCATGCTTTCATTTGCTTTTTTTCTTGCTTAATCTTTATGTACCTCTTGGAACATCTTTTATGTAGTTCATTTTTTAATGAAAATTGCAATGTTTTATGTAATTATAGACATATAGAAGAAAGTGTTCCATCTTTTACCTTTGACATTTTTTGCACCATTGACTTGTATTATATCATTTTCTGATCCTTCTCTACTTGTTGGCATAAAACAATGTCTGAGCATGTTATTTTGTTTAATTTTCATCTATTTTGACAAGTTAGTCAAAATAGACAACATTTTAGTTTTATAGACCAGCTCTTTTGCAACCTAGGGTACAGGCTTGATGACCTGTGTGTTGTTCCTAAATATATCATTGACATTGATTTATAATTATAATTTATTTTTACTTTAGGCTGGCCAGTGGCAAAATTGAATATGAAGAGGAAGGGGAAAAGGACAAGAAGCCTTTCGAGTAGACTCATGTTTATAAAGGTAAGCCCATATAATGAAAAAGGAAAGAAAGTCAGCCTCTTTCAATCTTGATTGGACAAAACATTTACTCTCCTGTTGACAGAAAAAAATGCAATGCCAACTGTTTACCATAGCCATCTTTAACATTTCCTGTGACATTTTTCAAAATGGGGCTGGTGTATTACAGCAGATTGCTTCATATCACTTGTCTTTTCTACTTGTGCAGATGGAGTAATGAAATTGGATTCAACTGCACCGGAGGGCTCATTAAGGCTGTGTGCCTCTGAACACCTTAAACATGCACCACGAAGACCGGGAGGTGGAGATCACGCCACCGTTTCTCAGGACTGAAAAACTTCAATTGGGGACAAAGGAGAAGGTGGTGAAAGAGTGGTGTGGCGCTGCGGGAGGAAGAAGGAGGTGTAGCCGACCCGTGCCAGACACCACGCTCTGAAACGGAGACAAACCCAGGAGGCGCTGCACTGTTTTAGAGCAGGGGTGGCAAACACGCGGTTCTCGAGCCGCATGCGCCTCTTGGCCAATCGGAGTGCGGCTCTTTGCATAACTGGATATGTTTAACACAATGCGGCTCTTTGCAAAAGAATTGGTAGCCGACATATTTCCCATAAACTGTAACAGTCTTTAAGAATCTTGACCAAAAATCCAACCATAGTCCTTTCAGACCCTGTTTCCCATCTCTACACACATGAATGAGAGTCTGTCTCTCTCCTCCGAGGCGGCGTGTAAAAGGTGCCCGTGCAGCAGCCTCACTCAAAGCGGGATGTAGGTTAAACAACAGTCAGGCAGATCGTGGCACTGGGATCAGCTTCTGTGCGTTTCAAGTTTCTGATTAGCCTACTCTTTATTTGATGAAAGTTGGTCTCATATTCACAGAAAAAGATCAAAATTAGGAAATGGAAAAAAGCTGAGCTCTAATGAAGCATATGATGCGAAGCCTGACATCGTAACGCGGAAATATGCAAAGTCATTGACTTTTTTCTTTCACACGTGGAGGGGGCTCAGTGGGCAGGGCCCCTCACACTAACTTACTCTAGCATTAAAAATTGAAAAATCTAATTCTGACCCAGTCATAGCAGAACAGCACAAATTGTCAGTTTACTTAATATACATTTATTTCAATCTGCCTGGACAGCTGTGTGAATAAACATAACTTGCTCAGTGGATGACAAGGGGGTTATTGAACGCATGTAAAAAGAAAAACTCCCTATATAAAAAAGAGAACATTGGAAACTAAAACTAAATACAAAAAATATAAGAACAAACTAACAAGTATAATAAAAAATTGTAAAATCAATTATTATAGAAACATGATTGAGGTCGGGACAGTGCACGTTAATGAACATACATGGGTCTCATGCATGTAAACAAGCCACACCGGATTGTAGCCTTGGGCTAGTTTGCATCCGTCGTCCCCCATGCGCACTTTCAAACACACTATATATGAAAGGACTATGGAAAGTCTTTAATCATGCAATGTCTAAAGACTCCAAAGCTGCAAGTTACCCAGACTACACGATTAATAATGATGAGAAAATGACTGAAGGGAAGAGTGTAGTTAATGCATTCAATGATGACTATTTTGTCAATATTGGGCCTCACCTGGCATCAAAAATAGCCATAACAAACAGTGATGTCTCTCAACATAAAAACATGAATGTTCACTCCTTCTTTCTCACGGCAATGAATGAAAATGAAATACTTAAAATAGTTCAAGCTTTCAAGAATAAAAAATCAACTGATTGGAAAGACTTTGACATGAACATGATAAAAAAAAATATACATACCATATCTATGCCTTTTAACACGTATATGCAACCTATCCTTTTCAACTGGCGAATTCCCTGACCTCGATTGCCATGGTCGTTCCAATTTATAAAAGTGGGGATAACCGTCAGTTTACAAATTACAGACTGATCTCTATACTTCCTCAACTATCCAAGATTCTGGAAAAACTTGTTGCTGTCCGCCTGGACAGCTTTGTGAATAAACATAACTTGCTCAGTGACTGTCAGTATGGGTTCAGAAACAACAGGTCAACTGCACAAGCATTAATCAATCTAAGCAGGTGTGTAAGTGTATTGTGTGTTTTTGTGTCTTAGGGACCAGGTCTGCAAATTAGCTGTTAGCTATAAGGCCTATGAACATGGCATCGGTTATTTTGTAGCAATGCTTCTTGTTCTGTCCCTATCAAATAAACATATAAATAAAATAAGCGAAACGAAGAAGTCACCAACAGTATTGACAATAAGCTGTATTCATTGGGTATATTCATAGACCTCCAAAAAGCCTTTGACACTATAGATCCTTAAATACTTTTAGATAAACTAAATTACAATGGGATCAGAGGGATTGCAAACAATTGGTTGAAGTCATTGTCATGATTTTGCTTAGTTACTCATTGTTTACCTCCTGATTCATTCCCTGCTCCTTGATTTTGCCCGTTCTTGTTCATGTTTTCCTGCCTGCCCAGTTTTCCTGCTCTACACAGCTGCTCCCCACTCCCTCAAGTCGGGGGAGGTTATATAAACTCCCTCAGTTCAGTCAGTCTCTTGCTAGACTGTCAACCGATCTTGTTCCTCCATTACTTGTTTCTGAACCCCGAGTGGGTACTCCAGAGCGCTATGGTGGTGACCCTGAAGGATGTAATCCTTTTCTGACAAACTGCTCCATACTCTTTGCCCTACAACCACATACATTTTCCACCGAGAGAGCCAACATGGCTTTTGCCATTAATCATCTTACTGAAAGGGCTCGGTTGTGGGGAACTGCTGAGTGGGAGCGACAAACACCTGCTTGTGCCTCCTTCCAGGCCTTTGCGGATGAACTTCGTAACTGATGCCTATCTCCTGGGTCTGAATGACTACATCAAAGATGAGCTGGTTTCACATGACCTTCCCTCATCTCTTGATAAATTGAATCGTCGTATTGAAGCCCGGCAGCAAGAAAAAAGGCACAAATTTCCTGATCAACGTCCTGTTCCCAGACCACGTCGTCTGGTCGATGTGGTAAACCACTTTCCGGTTCCTCACGACGGTGGTCCAGAGCCTATGCAGGTGGGCCGAAACAGCCTTTCGCCTGAGGAGTGAGAACGTCGTCGTCAGGGAAATCTTTGCCTTTATTGCGCCCATTATGTTTTCAGATGTCCGGTAAAAGTGCAAGCTCATCAGTAGAAGGGGGAGTACTGATGAGTCTTTCCACCACACCATCCCCTATCAAACGACCCCACTTCCAGGCTCGTCTGTTGCTCAAAAGAGGTATTCACACCCTGGCTACTTTAATTGACGCTGGATCTGATATTTGCCTTTTGGATGAAAATCTGGCCCGGCAATTGGAGATCAAATGTGTTCCTCTTTCAGTATCTGTTCCTGCTAATGCTCTTGACGGCAGACTCCAGGGTACTATCGCACATCTGATACTGGCTAGCAGTCACCATGAGACTGTCCAGTTTCACATCCTGAAGACTCCACAACATCCTGTTATTCTGGGTTTCCCTTGGCTTCTCCGTACTGTCCCCAGATCTGCCTGAAAAGAGCTATAACAGCTCTGCCACGCAATGACACCTCTGGCCCTCCGTCTGACCTACAAGGGGTGCCGGAGGAGTATCATGACCTCCAAGAGGTGTTCAGTAAGACTAGGGCTACCTCACTTCCTCCACATCGTTCATACGATTGTATATTGATCTGCTACCAGGAACATCACCTCCTCGTGGTTGTATTTACTCACTGTCTGGACCTGAACGGGAAGCGATAGAGAAGTATGTCAATGAGTCTCTGGCTGCAGGCTTAATCAGGCCCTCCTCATCTTCCACGGGTGCCGGCTTCTTCTTTGTTGAGAAGAAAGAGAAGACGCTCAGGCCGTGCATTGACTACAGAGGGCTTAACATCACCGTCAAGAACCGCTATCCTCTTACGCTCATCTCATCAGCATTTGTACTCATACTAAACCAGTATGTTTTTGTTTACATCGACGACATCGTGATTTTCACAAAGTCCAAGGAAGAACACGTTCATCACGTCCAGTCCATCCTGCAACGCCTGCTTGCGAACTCACTCTTTGTCAAGGCAGAAAAGTGTGAGTTACATACCCCATCTGTTGCTTTCCTGGGATATGTCATTGTTCAGGGAAGCATTTCCATGGACCCCTCCAAGGTAGAAGCGGTTGCTTCCGGGCTCTGTTCCTGAGTCCCGTTAGATGTTACAGCGCTTCCTAGGGTTCGCAAACTTTTCCCGAAAGTTCTTCCGGGGTTACAGTTAGGTTGCTGCTCCACTCACAGCACTTACCTCCTCCAAAGTACCCTACACGTGGTCTTCAGAGGCGGAGGAAGCCTTTAAGTGACTAAAGAAACGTTTCACCTCTGCCCCCATTCTCAGAGTTCCAGATCCTGAAAGGCAGTTTGTGATGGAAGTCGACGCTTCCGAGGTGGGAGTGGGGGCAGTTTTGTCTCAACGAGCACTTGATGATCAGAGGCTACACCCCTGCGCCTTCTACTCTTGGCATTTAACATCAGCAGAGAGAAACTATGAAATTGGTAATCGGGAACTATTGGCAGTTAAATTGGCCTTGGAGGAGTGGAGACACTGGCTCGAAGGCAGCAAGGAGCCATTTCTGGAATATCTTCAATCTGCAAAACGCCTCAACTCTAGGCAGTTTTTCGCTAGGTTCAATTTCACTCTGTCCTATCGACCTGGTTCTCGTAACACTAAGCCGGATTCACTGTCCCGCCAGTTCTCCACCTCTGAAGACTCCACTGCAGCATCCGAGACAATCCTGTCCAACTCTCACATGGTTGCCATCCTCACATGGGAGGTGGAGGAACGTGTCGAAGCTGCTCTGGAAGACAGTCCTGGACCCAGCACGTGCCCTGACAACCTGCTCTTTGTTCCTCAGCATCTCCGGTCTGATGTTCTGCAATGGGCCCACGGTTCTAAACTGGCATGTCACCCTGGTATCCAGCGTACTAAAGAGTTCTTGCGGCAAAGGTTTTGGTGGGCCTCCCTGGATGAAGACACGAGAGATTTTGTCAATGCCTGTCCTGTGTGCAATCAGTCTAAACCTACACACCAAGCAGCTGCCGGACATCTTCATCCTCTACCTGTTACTCATCGGCCTTGGTCCCATATTTCCCTTGACTTTGTTACCGGCTTACCTGCTTCTGACGGACACACCACCTGACAGTCATTTCATTCCTCTTCCTAAACTGCCCTCAGCCAGGTAGACCGCCCAACTTATGTTGCAAAATGTTTTTCGTCTGCACGGACTACCTACTGATATTGTCTCGGATCGGGGACCCCAATTTACCTCCATTTTCTGACGGGAGATCCGTTTGCTTCTAGGAGCCACTGTCAGCTTGTCATCAGGATACCATCCTCAATCTAATGGCCAAACCGAAAGAATTAACCAACAGATGGAAACCATTTTGCGTTGTATGGCTTCAAGAAATCCGTCGTCCTGGTCCCAACAATTACTGTGGGTCGAGTACTCGCATAACACTCTGCAAAGTTCTGCCACAGGCCTTTCACCATTTCAGTGTGCTTATGGGTATCAGCCACCCTTATTTAAATCCCAGGAGAAAGAAGCATCGTGTCCATCTGTTCAGGCCTTAATCAAACGCTGCTACAGAACCTGGAAACGGGCACGGAAAGCCCTGCTCCGTTCAGCACGTCGTTACTCTGCTTCTGCTAATCGCCGCCGCTCTGAGGCTCCTGCATACCAAGTTGGCCAAATGGTTTGGCTTTCCACAAAGGAGCTCCCTCTTAGAGTGGTGTCCAAGAAACTCGCTCCTAAGTTTATTGGTCCTTTTGAAATTGAGAAGATGGTCAACCCAGTGGCGCCTCCAAGTTACCCAGGGCCTTGCGTATTAATGTCACTTTTCATGTCTCGAAGGTTAAACCCAGGGTGCGATTTGCTGGGGGGGATTTTCCCCCCTTCTTGTTTTCTTGTCTCGGATCTCGTAACCCGCGCATTAATGCCTCCAGCCTTGTCTTTAGACTAGAATTGGCCCTCATCCGGATGTCCTGGGAACGTTAATACTGCACGTTCAAAAGACGTTGGAAAAAAGACGTCATCTGGAGTAACAATCTGCACCTTCAGGGGACCAAAATTGGACGTCCAAAAAAGACGTACTTTCCAATGGAAAATGTTACAAAATTGGACGCTGGATCTCAACCGAGTAGGGGAGACCGAGTATGGTTGTAACATTTTTTGCTTCCGCAACTGTTACTGCATTTTTGAGCTAGAGTTCTCAAACATGTATACAAAGTACCCACATTTGTTAACTACAAATGGCACCAATTCAAACCTCTGCAAGAATATCACAGACCTCGTGAGTTGATGTCAAATACATGGTGCTCCTGTGTTACAACCAACCCCACTACCGGGCTAGGTTGTAACACATGCTGGGGTGAGTTGTAACAGTTAGACAAAAGAAGCAAAAACAGAGGCCACATCATGTGATATGATTCAAATATAGGTTTATTTAAATAAAAGAACAATCCAGGTCTGCTGCCTGAGTCAAATAATCATCCAACACTTCCTCCTGCACCTCAGAGAACTTCAGAATTTCAGTAATCTACGCTGGGATGATCACTGGACCTCGGTCTCTCAGCTTCTGCTGTTTTTTGCAGTATCTGCTCAGTTTTACATGGAAGATCCCATGTGTCTTTGCAACTGATCTGACTTGCCCTTCTTTATGACCTCATCAGATGCTTTTTTTTTTTATTAGCTGGCACAAATCTGTCAGTCTTTCTTTTCCACTGTCTAGGCATTCTGTAAAAGTATTAAAAGCGAATAAAAAGTGTTAACTGTATATAGGGGATGATTGTGTTACCACCATCCCCACCCCGTCAGTCATAGCTTAGCGAGCTGTATCAGTATAATGGTTTGAAATTAGCAGGGGAAATGTGCATCACATTTTGCCTAAGAAACTACAATTTAATCTAATGTAAGTCATATGGTTTTATGTGCAATAGTATAAGCACTAAACAAAATATAGTCTTGGTCAAGACTATATTTTACTTTTACTTTCTTACCTCAAAATCAAATGTTTCTCTATAGGATCTGCACAACCTTGACAATCACCATGTGGGATCAGGTAGGAAGTGGGTAAACACTGACTCCTATCTTATCCCTCAATGGTGGAATTGGTGGTGTTACAACTCTTCCCATGTTACAACCGTACCCGGAAAGGGCTCGGTTGTGGGGAACTGCTGAGTGGGAGCGACAAACACCTGCTTGTGCCTCCTTCCAGGCCTTTGCGGATGAACTTCGTAACTGATGCCTATCTCCTGGGTCTGAATGACTACATCAAAGATGAGCTGGTTTCACACGACCTTCCCTCATCTCTTGATAAATTGATAGAGCTTGCCACCAAATTGAATCGTCGTATTGAAGCCCGGCAGCAAGAAAAAAGGCACAAATTTCCTGAGCAACGTCCTGTTCCCAGACCACGTCGTCTGGTCGATGTGGTAAACCACTTTCCGGTTCCTCACGACGGTGGTCCAGAGCCTATGCAGGTGGGCCGAACCAGCCTTTCGCCTGAGGAGTGAGAACGTCGTCGTCAGGGAAATCTTTGCCTTTATTGTGCCCATTATGTTTTCAGATGTCCGGTAAAAGTGCAAGCTCATCAGTAGAAGGGGGAGTACTGATGAGTCTTTCCACCACACCATCCCCTGTCAAACGACCCCACTTCCAGGCTCGTCTGTTGCTCAAAAGAGGTATTCACACCCTGGCTACTTTAATTGACGCTGGATCTGATATTTGCCTTTTGGATGAAAATCTGGCCCGGCAATTGGAGATCAAATGTGTTCCTCTTTCAGTATCTGTTCCTGCTAATGCTCTTGACGGCAGACTCCTGGGTACTATCGCACATCTGATACTGGCTAGCAGTCACCATGAGACTGTCCAGTTTCACATCCTGAAGACTCCACAACATCCTGTTATTCTGGGTTTCCCTTGGCTTCTCCGTACTGTCCCCAGATCTGCCTGAAACGAGCTATAACAGCTCTGCCACGCAATGACACCTCTGGCCCTCCGTCTGACCTACAAGGGGTGCCGGAGGAGTATCATGACCTCCAAGAGGTGTTCAGTAAGACTAGGGCTACCTCACTTCCTCCACATCGTTCATACGATTGTATATTGATCTGCTACCAGGAACATCACCTCCTCGTGGTTGTATTTACTCACTGTCTGGACCTGAACGGGAAGCGATAGAGAAGTATGTCAATGAGTCTCTGGCTGCAGGCTTAATCAGGCCCTCCTCATCTTCCACGGGTGCCGGCTTCTTCTTTGTTGAGAAGAAAGAGAAGACGCTCAGGCCGTGCATTGACTACAGAGGGCTTAACAACATCACCGTCAAGAACCGCTATCCTCTTACGCTCATCTCATCAGCATTTGTACTCATACTAAACCAGTATGTTTTTGTTTACATCGACGACATCGTGATTTTCACAAAGTCCAAGGAAGAACACGTTCATCACGTCCAGTCCATCCTGCAACGCCTGCTTGCGAACTCACTCTTTGTCAAGGCAGAAAAGTGTGAGTTACATACCCCATCTGTTGCTTTCCTGGGATATGTCATTGTTCAGGGAAGCATTTCCATGGACCCCTCCAAGGTAGAAGCGGTTGCTTCCGGGCTCTGTTCCTGAGTCCCGTAAGATGTTACAGCGCTTCCTAGGGTTCGCAAACTTTTCCCGAAAGTTCTTCCGGGGTTACAGTTAGGTTGCTGCTCCACTCACAGCACTTACCTCCTCCAAAGTACCCTACACGTGGTCTTCAGAGGCGGAGGAAGCCTTTAAGTGACTAAAGAAACGTTTCACCTCTGCCCCCATTCTCAGAGTTCCAGATCCTGAAAGGCAGTTTGTGATGGAAGTCGACGCTTCCGAGGTGGGAGTGGGGGCAGTTTTGTCTCAACGAGCACTTGATGATCAGAGGCTACACCCCTGCGCCTTCTACTCTTGGCATTTAACATCAGCAGAGAGAAACTATGAAATTGGTAATCGGGAACTATTGGCAGTTAAATTGGCCTTGGAGGAGTGGAGACACTGGCTCGAAGGCAGCAAGGAGCCATTTCTGGAATATCTTCAATCTGCAAAACGCCTCAACTCTAGGCAGTTTTTCGCTAGGTTCAATTTCACTCTGTCCTATCGACCTGGTTCTCGTAACACTAAGCCGGATTCACTGTCCCGCCAGTTCTCCACCTCTGAAGACTCCACTGCAGCATCCGAGACAATCCTGTCCAACTCTCACATGGTTGCCATCCTCACATGGGAGGTGGAGGAACGTGTCGAGGCTGCTCTGGAAGACAGTCCTGGACCCAGCACGTGCCCTGACAACCTGCTCTTTGTTCCTCAGCATCTCCGGTCTGATGTTCTGCAATGGGCCCACGGTTCTAAACTGGCATGTCACCCTGGTATCCAGCGTACTAAAGAGTTCTTGCGGCAAAGGTTTTGGTGGGCCTCCCTGGATGAAGACACGAGAGATTTTGTCAATGCCTGTCCTGTGTGCAATCAGTCTAAACCTACACACCAAGCAGCTGCCGGACATCTTCATCCTCTACCTGTTACTCATCGGCCTTGGTCCCATATTTCCCTTGACTTTGTTACCGGCTTACCTGCTTCTGACGGACACACCACCTGACAGTCATTTCATTCCTCTTCCTAAACTGCCCTCAGCCAGGTAGATCGCCCAACTTATGTTGCAAAATGTTTTTCGTCTGCACGGACTACCTACTGATATTGTCTCGGATCGGGGACCCCAATTTACCTCCATTTTCTGACGGGAGTTCCGTTTGCTTCTAGGAGCCACTGTCAGCTTGTCATCAGGATACCATCCTCAATCTAATGGCCAAACCGAAAGAATTAACCAACAGATGGAAACCATTTTGCGTTGTATGGCTTCAAGAAATCCGTCGTCCTGGTCCCAACAATTACTGTGGGTCGAGTACTCGCATAACACTCTGCAAAGTTCTGCCACAGGCCTTTCACCATTTCAGTGTGCTTATGGGTATCAGCCACCCTTATTTAAATCCCAGGAGAAAGAAGCATCGTGTCCATCTGTTCAGGCCTTAATCAAACGCTGCTACAGAACCTGGAAACGGGCACGGAAAGCCCTGCTCCGTTCAGCACGTCGTTACTCTGCTTCTGCTAATCGCCGCCGCTCTGAGGCTCCTGCATACCAAGTTGGCCAAATGGTTTGGCTTTCCACAAAGGAGCTCCCTCTTAGAGTGGTGTCCAAGAAACTCGCTCCTAAGTTTATTGGTCCTTTTGAAATTGAGAAGATGGTCAACCCAGTGGCGCCTCCAAGTTACCCAGGGCCTTGCGTATTAATGTCACTTTTCATGTCTCGAAGGTTAAATCCAGGGTGCGATTTGCTGGGGGGGATTTTCCCCCCTTCTTGTTTTCTTGTCTCGGATCTCGTAACCCGCGCATTAATGCCTCCAGCCTTGTCTTTAGACTAGAATTGGCCCTCATCCGGATGTCCTGGGAACGTTAATACTGCACGTTCAAAAGACGTTGGAAAAAAGACGTCATCTGGAGTAACAATCTGCACCTTCAGGGGACCAAAATTGGACGTCCAAAAAAGACGTACTTTCCAATGGAAAATGTTACAAAATTGGACGCTGGATCTCAACCAAGTAGGGGAGACCGAGTATGGTTGTAACATTTTTTGCTTCCGCAACTGTTACTGCATTTTTGAGCTAGAGTTCTCAAACATGTATACAAAGTACCCACATTTGTTAACTACAAATGGCACCAATTCAAACCTCTGCAAGAATATCACAGACCTCGTGAGTTGATGTCAAATACATGGTGCTCCTGTGTTACAACCAACCCCACTACCGGGCTAGGTTGTAACACATGCTGGGGTGAGTTGTAACAGTTAGACAAAAGAAGCAAAAACAGAGGCCACATCATGTGATATGATTCAAATATAGGTTTATTTAAATAAAAGAACAATCCAGGTCTGCTGCCTGAGTCAAATAATCATCCAACACTTCCTCCTGCACCTCAGAGAACTTCAGAATTTCAGTAATCTACGCTGGGATGATCACTGGACCTCGGTCTCTCAGCTTCTGCTGTTTTTTGCAGTATCTGCTCAGTTTTACATGGAAGATCCCATGTGTCTTTGCAACTGATCTGACTTGCCCTTCTTTATGACCTCATCAGATGCTTTTTTTTTTTTATTAGCTGGCACAAATCTGTCAGTCTTTCTTTTCCACTGTCTAGGCATTCTGTAAAAGTATTAAAAGCGAATAAAAAGTGTTAACTGTATATAGGGGATGATTGTGTTACCACCATCCCCACCCCGTCAGTCATAGCTTAGCGAGCTGTATCAGTATAATGGTTTGAAATTAGCAGGGGAAATGTGCATCACATTTTGCCTAAGAAACTACAATTTAATCTAATGTAAGTCATATGGTTTTATGTGCAATAGTATAAGCACTAAACAAAATATAGTCTTGGTCAAGACTATATTTTACTTTTACTTTCTTACCTCAAAATCAAATGTTTCTCTATAGGATCTGCACAACCTTGACAATCACCATGTGGGATCAGGTAGGAAGTGGGTAAACACTGACTCCTATCTTATCCCTCAATGGTGGAATTGGTGGTGTTACAACTCTTCCCATGTTACAACCGTACCCGGTCTCCCCTATAATGAAATTCCAAGCACCACAGAATGCAAACTGCAAGGCGTCTGTCTCAACCTGTATTCGTTCTTTCTAAAACTGCTGTGTTTGGTAGTACTGTACTTTCTGTTTCAGTTTGACTGGGCCAGGATTTGGCTTTTCCGGTATTCACCATGGCTTTGAAGGTGTGGTACATGTGGTGTCTTGTCTTTATTGTATGTTTCCACACCGTGACAGAGGTGTATTCATAAAGCACTTTTCTTAATGCAATGATGGCATTACAGCAAAGAGGCTCGTTTGTGACATAGAGTTAACATGATTCTACTTAAAGGCACACTGCGTAACAATATGGACTATATTGTGGCCATCAATACAAAATATGCTCCCAATGACCAGCTCGATACAGAAAATGCTATTACTGCATTGGGTAATCAAAGAATGGATCTGGATGAGGACTTGACCTGTTTAAATCTCAAATTCTGCTGACTTTAGTCAACATCTCCATGGAGACGAGCTAGAAACGTACCCACTCCCGGTAAAGTTATATAGCCATGTCTTAGAGAGGTGAGCCGCTCACAGCAAAAGCACATGTTTGTACATTTATTAGGTATTTTTCAATTATGAAAACATCTGCCTTAAGATAAATGCTTGTGTAACCGAGCAGACCTTTAGAAGAGTTCCAAAGCCTTATATAAAACTTAATTTTTTCACAATAAATAACCCATAATATTTAAAGCTCACAGGTAAGGATGTGGATTAATAATGTGGTCAAATGAGAAGCAGAGAGCGGTCTAAAAATTGAACAAGTTTTATTTACACTGTCTTTAGAATTCAAACAAAACAGCAGTTGCCAAACAAATCTACAACAAAGAAACACACATTACATTAATTAAGTCTATTAGCGTTAAAAATAGCTCAACTGTACAAGTAGTGCACTCACTCTCACACGCAGCAGAAGATCCACGCTGCGACAATTTCAGTGGACCTCTTGAAAGGGGGGCAGCTAGTGTCAATGCAGTACAGGCTGTGGCATGAAGCAGTACCTCTTAGCCACTCCTGATTTTTATAGGAAACACCTGATGGTGAAGGGCCACAACCCGCCCCCTCTCACTATGGTGGCCCAACGGTTCATTTAATATGTCACACTTGTATTTAAGTTTTATTTATTGTGTAAAATTCTACATGGTGTGGCTTTAAGATTTTTCTTAGCAATGTACCCGTTATTCATTAGTTAGACTTTTTTTTGTTTGTTTATTGTTTCACTTCCTTATTGGGTAATGGAGGTAAACATTTCTAACCTGTAACTTGCCTTGGGGATCCAAGGTCAAGTGTTCGAGTTATGATTAGAGTTAGGGAAGCTCGCCTATCTTTACACATTGAGATTTGCATAAAATAACTCTAACCCAAAGATGGCAGATAACATCTTTGCCGTGCATCCACGTTATAATGAGTGAGTCCAAATTCTCTGGAACTATATCTTCATCTATGTCACTAACTTACTGAAACATTTTAACATTTTTCTCGGCAGTTTGTGAGTTTTGTGATTCATAATTCTGTTGGACTATTAACGCAAAACCGCTAATAACGCCACTGACTGCCCTTTGCTGATTGGTTTACTCCGCTTCCTGTTTGCTTGCGTATGTTACGCAGTAGAATTCAAGTTGATGCAGACTCTTACCAGACTCACATGCTAGTACGGCGGTGAGTCTGGATTTTTTCCAGGCTAGATTGGCATGGTGCCTTTACTTTCCATCACAGAGGCCTCTATAACGCTCCAAGATCAATTGTTTTGTTAGTTTTCTGGTCAGCAGTGAAATCTATGAAGGACAATGGCTGCCAAAACAATAAATAAATATATAAATAAATAAATGCACTTATTACAATAAATGCATGCATTTCTTTGCAAATGTTATCTTTATTTTATTTATTTATATATTTATTTATTGTTTTGGCAGCCACTGTCCTCCATAAAAACCTACCAGAAACCCAACAAACAATTGATCCTGGAGTGTCATAGAGGTGATGGAAAGTAAAGGTTCCGTGCTAACCACCCATACAGCCACTGGCTCATTAAAGCTCAAATATGCATCTAATAAAAACGTTTGTTTATCCACATAAAAAGTTCCATAATACACCTTTAAGAACTAAACATAAGTTACTCAAATGTTTCTGTGGATAACCGGAACATCTATAAATATATAACTACATTCAGTATCTGAGTTGAATATGACCCCTGTGAAACTGGCAAAAGGTGTCTGGAAACATTCCTTTTGATTGGCAGGGGACCAGAGCGTTAGAGGAAGCAGTGCAGGAACAGTAATGATAGCACCAGTAGAGTCGGATTGTTTGTGTGGTTGTTTAGTTTTTGACACATTACATGTCATACCGGTGAACAAGTAGAGCCGGTACTTTCCACTTCACCAAAACTCCCATGCTATCCACTTATAAGCAGACAGGTGCAGCTCTATGTTAGACACGCCTGTAAGCCAGACATAAACACAAATTAAACACAAAAGAAACTGATGCTGTACCCATTTGGAAAGTGGACCTAAAAGTAGATCGACACACAAGATTTTAGTTGGAAAAGCTGCAGGCTTAAACCATTTGATGACCAGTGTTGCCACAGATTACTTGAAAAAGTAATATATTACTGATTACTCCTTTAAAAAGTAACTTAGTTACTTTACTGATTACTTAATTTTACAAGTAACTAAGTTACATTACAAGTTACTTTATTAGTTACATTCCGATGCTGCCGACAACATCTCCACCGCCTCAACACACTAATGACAAACCCTTTTACCAACACTCACTTTCTTGGAAGTGTGTTTCAACAGTAACATCAACAAAGCTGAAACAGACTCAGAAAAGTAATGTATTTCCATCTCTCTCCCCGACCAGTGTTAGTGTTTCTAGGCTGAAAACTTGACATTATGTTACGTCACTCGTCGAGATGCAAAAATAAATGTCTTTTTCCAAAGAAAAATTACAAAATAGTAACTCACAGTGATTTGGAAAAGTAACTTAAATCTAATTACTTGATTGGAAATAGTAACGCGTTAGATTACTAGTTACTGAAAAAAGTTTACAGTAATCCGTTACTAAGTAATTAGTTACTGGCATCACTGTTGATGACCCTATAGCAAAGCTTCCTAGTTGACTTTGTCCTTCAGTATATGTTTTATATCAATCATAAACTACTAGTTGTTGATTGCTGCCAAACCCTGGAAGTGCAATGTTCTTTCAAACCCACCCCTGGGGAAGAATTGGGATGGCAGACGTGGGTTTGGCACTGCTTCGTTAGGAAAGTGAAAGTATAGTGCGCAGAAGGGGGAGTTTTACGCACGTTGGTGAGCGCCATACACGGAACGGAGCGGCTGTCCGTCTTAGGTGCCAACTTGATTCACTCGGGACTTTGTCACACAAAGGAAAACGCTGCCCGGTGTTGTGACGGACGTCGTGTGGGGTCGTGCAAAGCCTCAGCATCTCGAGAACTCTTGTGCAGGTAAATACTCGGGACATGCGCCATGCTGTTTGATCCTTTACGCAGCGCAATTCGGGCGGAGAGTGAAATGATTTGCATCTGCGTGCTAACATGCGTGGTGCTGAGAGAATTATTATTGATTTTGCTAAGAGGTTTATACGTGTGGTGGGTGATCTAAGCCTATTAGGGGACTGTATTTGCAGACAACATTGCGCGCGTTACGTCGTCAGTCAATTTTTAGTGAGTTAAAAATCAACCTGGGCTTCTCGTTGGCTATTCTCTGAGAACAATGCTTCGTATAAGCCTCAGTATAAATGTCAAGAGGATGTTTTGGGGTCAGGCCTACTTCTTCTTTTGACAGTTTGTTTCTTTCATTATTCTTGTATAGAACCAAAATGATCAATGCGAAAGTGTATTCACGCATAACCTCTGCTTTTGTGTAGTCATTCAACTGCTCGAGCAAAATGCAGGACGTGGATGAAGGTCTCTTTAACTGCCCGGAGCTGTGTCTTCCACGTAAGGAGACTTCACTTTTACAAAATGCCCTGGCTACTGCAGAAAACATATATGCAATGTGTTTTCTTGTTTTTCCCAGATGATTTGTTAGAATATATGGACGATGAGAACCTGGAGAGCATAGTGGGTGAGTGGTGTAAAGAATCAGTTCAACAATAATGTGCCACAATGTGCAAAAAGTTTCATAATGCACCTTTAAAGTTCAATATTAGACCATTCCTGATGATTAATTTGTGTTTGTAAATACTTTGGTAATTGTTTCAAAATCTTTGCGAATGTGCCAGCCCATTGTTGTGCACAAACCTTTATTCATAATCAGTTCATACACGTTCTGTATTACTTCTATTGCTTCATGATTAACTTGTAAATGCATTATGTATCCATTATAATCAAGTATACATTATGAGAATAAGGTTTTACTGTATTTTAAAGCACATCTTGTTTTCCAGATCCAGAAATTCTTGACTATTTGCTGACTTGTGAGTCTGACTTTGAGGGCAACAGTAAGCACTTCCATTTTTTGACTTGTTTGTTTATTTGGTTGAGACAACACATGTTGAAAAGTTACAAGTAAGTAAGTAGATTGGGTTGGGTTAGCCGCTGAGCCGCTGTGCCTCTGAGTGCCGCCATTGTGGGTCAAACAAACCAGCATGGTCTTGGAGGTATAGGGGGAACCGGAGGAAACCTGGCTGCCTCCAGTGGTCCTCTGAAACGGTGCACTGCCTCCTGGGATTCTCCCTGTTTCAGAGTGTGGTGTCCCACACTGGTCAGTGTTCCTCTTCCTCCTGTGCAGCTCCCTCTGCTCCCACTGCCTCTTCTCGCTCCTTCTCATCCCTTGTCCTCCTCCTTCTCCTCTGGCTCTGACATTCTTCACCTGAAGATCACCTGTGAGCCAGGACTCGAATAGAAAAACAGTCTTTCACCATCTCTGGGGAAGAGCGTGGCAGACCAATATAATCCGTCTTATTCTCTACTGAACGAACATTAGCCAGAAAAACTACTACACAAACTACTGCAGTACAGAAGATGACTCAAGAACCTTCATTGAAGATGGACAACTCCTGTATGACTGAGAGCCCACGGACATTAGCCAGAAAAATAGGAGGGATTGAAGCCTTGTGTGGTTTAGCTGCGAATCAGGCCCGAATACCTCCTTGTTTGTCCCCTCTTTGTTTCCTGTAGCACCTCATGACGCCTCTACTGTGCTGCAGGCATGGGGCCTTTTGGTTTAACCTCTTAACCCCCGCCTTAACCAATCACACTTTCTCCAGTTCGACTTGACCCAAATCTTAAAGCTTCTTGAAAAATACATCAAAACAGCGTCAAAAACAAGACATAAATGAGGATGAAAATGCAGCCAAAAAAAGCATAAAAAGAGGAACAAAATCGCAAAAGAAATAAGCAAAAAATGCTGACAAATGCAACAAAACTCCCGACAAAAATGTAGCATAACAGGCAACAAAAAAGGATGAAAATACAACAAAAAAGTGACAACGCGGCAACAACGCAAGGACAAATCTTAGTTGATTTTTGTAGGTCTGGCCTATAGGCTGTTAGCTCCAGTTGAGAAGCTTTTGGATTTGGGTAAATTCAAACGGGAGAAAATACGCTTTGTTAAAGAGTCTGTGGATTTGCTTTACATGGCATTAATCACTCACTCCATACTTGGTGGTAGTAAGCTACTATTGTAGCCACAGCTGCCCTGGGGTAGACTGACGGAAGCGAGACAATCTGTCTGCGCCATCTGCCCCTCCGACCACCACCAACCACTCACTCACTCACTCACTACATTCACCCCAGGCTTCCTGGTGTTACTAAACGGTCCCTTCCCTGCTTAGCTTCCGAGGTCTGACGGGATTGGCCAGAGCAAAGGCGGTGTGCAACATAAAGTAATGATGCCAAACCGTTGAGGTCATTCAGATTACATGCTCTAAAATAACAGTTGCTGTTAGTAAGTGCTAAATAAAAGAATAAAAGTGCTTTCTATTTATTGACCGTTTCCTTCCTCTTTTATGCCCGTCAGGTGAATTTCCTGCTTTAACAGAATGTTCTGACGAGGAACCCCCAGAGAACACATGCACCTGGCTCTGCCTTAGAAAACGACCAAGAGGTGAACGTCTATGTACTACCAAACTGGATTATCATTGTTGTTTATAATCCTAATCCATCTTCCTTCTCCAACACTAGACATTGGCGACACACACACGGCATCAAGACCTAAAAGGCAGAGAACAACACAAGGTAACGAGAGTCATTGTCAGATCTAACTAAACAAGAATATTTATTCAAAGGAAACAGGAAGTTTATTGTTTTCCCCTAGAAATGAAATAAAGAACAATGGTTTTGCACAATCACAAACGGGAAATGAAATTGTATAATATATGGTGTTTATTTGTCTAAAATAAATGCTGTTAAGCTATTATTTTCATATAGTGAAGCATTTATGGAAGCAGGGATTTTGGACTTAATGACATTGGCGAGGAGGAGATGGTTCGGGACAAAACTTGTATAACTTGTATAACTTGTATAACTTGTTAAACATTCTTCACAAATGTATAAGGTTGATACAAGATCAAATGAAGCCCGTAAAAGAATGGGGATAAAGGTGAATGCAACAACTTTGACTTTGATTCAACTTCTTATTTAGCAGCATGTGATCTGGGCCGGCGCCTAGGAGAGGTTTTCTCACCACCGTCTCCAGAAATCCCACCAGACCAAACCCCCAGCCCACCTTTACGCCCCCCACCATCTTGTATCAACGCCATCTGCAAGAATGGGAAATCTCTGATGGTCCAGACAATAAGCCTTCCCCCATTCATCAGACTGCACCGCCCGACCCCTGCGTTTATACTGGGTAAGCAACAGGCATCAGAAAACCCACCACAAGCTAAGTATCAGTTCCTCAAATTACAAAAAAAGAAATAAAGAAAGAAATGCTGCATGATATGCAATGCTTCATTTGGCTCACTGCGTCTCATCGCTTTACTTCCTCACTGGAAATGGACACAGCGTGTCACAAAACTGTCGCCTAGCAATCCAACTGTACATAAGGGCTTTGGTGTGAAGGCTCTCATTCTTTCAGGAAGTACTCATCGCGGTGAAGCTTAAAACTTTGCAATCAATCAAGACTATAGTAGGACTGTACCAGGACACAACAGTTATCTATGACTTAAAGAGCAACTAAACACCAAATCCACTTTATTTATTTATTTTTTGCTGATAAACGTGTAAATGGGTGTTGAGTTGAGTTAATTAGATTTTCCAGTCAATATTTTGACATTTTGTGCAAACTCCCACTTTTGTGTCTAAATCCGCACGGTTAACGCCTCCCTCAGGTTCCACGTATCTTCTTTAAACGAAACGTCACGGATCCAGAGAACGTCATCAGTTCTGCCCATGGTGCCTCTATGCTCGCCTGTCAGTTCTGTCAGATCTGGGGGGCTGTCAACAGAGCAGACACCACCCAAACACTTACAACCCCACGTCTCCCCCAAAGTCTCCGAGACCACCCCTTTGTTTTCTCTAAGTAGTTCTGAACAGGCACTGACTCAAAAGTTAACAAAATCACCAATGCATTATCTGTAAATGGACAAATGTGACTTAGTTACACTGGCCCTCATTTATCAACATTGCGTAAATCCAAGATCACATTAAAAAGAGGGGGAATAAAAGAAATAGGCCAATAATAAAATATTATTATTGTATTACTTATACAGTAGCTTAGGGTGAGAGAGTGGGTTGTCCTTTAACCGGAAGGTTGGCAGTTCAAATCCAGGCTCCTGCCGGTACAGGCTGTTGTTGTGTCTTTGGGCAAGACACTTTACCTACCTGTGCATGTATGAATGCAGTGTGTGAGTGAAGTCAAGTCAAGTGAAGGCAAGTCAAGAGAAGTCAAGGCAAGTCAAGTCAAGTGAAGGCAAATCAAGTGAAGGCAAATCAAGTGAAGTGAAGTCAAGTCAGGTGAAGGCAAATCAAGTGAAGTGAAGGCAAGTCAAATCAAGTGAAGGCAAGGCAAGTCAAGTCAAGGCAAATCAAGTCAAGGCAAGTGAAGTGAAGGCAAGTGAAGGCAAATCAAGTCAAGGCAAGTGAAGGCAAGTCAAGTGAAGTGAAGGCAAGTCAAGGCAAGTGAAGGCAAGTCAAGTGAAGTGAAGGCAAGGCAAATCAAGTCAAGGCAAGTGAAGGCAAATCAAGTGAAGTGAAGGCAAGTCAAGGCAAGTGAAGTCAAGTCAAGTCAAGTTAATGCAAGTGAAGGCAAATCAAGTCAAGGCAAGTCAAGTGAAGGCAAGTCAAGTCAAGTGAAGGCAAGTGCAGTCAAGTGAAGGCAAGTGAAGTCAAGTAAAGTGAAGTCAATTCAAGTGAAGTCAAGTCAAGTCAAAACTATTTAACAGAGTCGTTTTAACATGAGCTGCTTTTCCCTGCAGTCTGAATGATAAATATAAAATGATATCTTTATTTTTACTCGGATTCCCCCTGCTCAAAGTAGATTACTTTCAGTCCCGCTGTCACTGGGCTCTGTACGGATGTGTAATATCGCTATTTAATGCTGTAACCTTTGTGAGAACGCCTTAAAACACAGAGAAGACCCTAAGATTTCTGTTGATTAATCCAGCTCTTACCGCGTCGTGGTTCTGGAGGCTCCTGTCTGCGCTGTAGCTACAGTCCATTGTTTCAAACGTTGTCCTGTCCTTAATAAATGTCTATGAATCTTCACCTCTTCACGCACTTTAGAAAACTTTTAATGCATCCAAAGACAAGTCTCGAAAAAGTCAAGTCTGTTTGGAGCTTTGGTCAAGTACCTAAATCTCTAGTCCCGAAAATTGCAACTTGAGTCAAGTCATTTGACTCGGGTCTCCCACCTTTGGCAAAGACAGAGCAAAGGCTCAAAAGTTCCTCAAGTACATGGAATAACTTCACACTAAAATCAAATATTGGTCATGAAATCACTGGGCCTTATCACAACTGTCACCTCATTGTTCTAAATAGCACGTATCTGTTCTTGCAAAGTAATTTTTAGATTTTAAAAGGCTTGTCTTAGATTTTAAAAATAGTATTTTAATGAAGTTATTTTACTTAGCTCGGTTAGCTCTGTCCATCGAGGGCAGATAGCTAGCGCTGTCAATAAAAGAAAAGAGAGAAAAAAACTCGCGAAAAGAATGTTAAGCGTCATCAAACGGAGGATTTGCACTTTCCATGGCTTATAGTTATTAATTCAAGGCATACAAAGTTGAAATGTGATGCAATATTAATAGCTAGGCCTATATTATGTTATTACCAATAGCTACATGTTCACATTTCAAATGTCAAATCAATGTCAAACAATTGTTTATTTTTTAATCACAAAATCTCTAAAACGGTCATGCATTTTTTCTTTCTTCTCCTTAATAATAATAATAATAATAATAATAATAATAATAATTATTATTATTATTATTATTATTATTATTATTATTATTATTTAATAAGCACTTTGAGCCCCAGGCTACAACCTGGTGCACTGTCCCTACATAATAAACCAATAAACAAAAAAGTTGAAAGTTAGACAGGTATATTCTGGCCCAGAGGGGTATAGTCTAGCCTAGGCTATTTTATACCCCCGGGTATAGTTTGGACTAGGCCATAATATACCCTGGAATACCTCAAGAGTCTAATGACACTAACTCACTACTACAAAATCGTTAAAATCTGCATCAATGTCCTCAAAACGTTCTTAGTTTTACCACTTTTTAGTATATAATATCATTACATTATTCATATTTACAGAGACAATTTGTTTATTCATTGGTCCAGGTTTGCTGTAGTTGGGCTTTCTTAGCTTTGCCAACCATATTTAGTAAATAAAATGACGAGGAATTTACAGTATATAGCACAGATTCTTAACAGATGTAAAACCATGATTTATTAACCTCACCATATAATAATCAAAAATTCTCCCAACATGTTTAAGTAATTCCGTTTGGCGTCTGAGATGTAAATGCTTGGTTGTATAGACAATAAATACCTATTGCTTCAAAGAAAGAAGGCGTGTCCGTCCCCTTGTGGTGAGTTCCTTCATCACATTCATATTAACACTTTATTTCATGTTTGTGGCAGTGCCCGTAACGCCTCAACATAAACGCCACACACCCCCTCTCTCACCAGGTCAGTACGGCATTACACATCTACCCACATTCGACAACACATACTTATTGTTATGCCTTCATTGTGCAGTGAATGGGGCAGCAGTACCAGTCCAGCCCAGCTCCTCTCCATTAGGATCACTGTCGGACATCCCTCCTGTCTGTCCATCTCCTCGGCCCATTGGTAAGCGCTAGGAGACACTTGTGAAATGCATTGGTCTTTCGCAGCACTTTTCCAGATATTTAAAGCAGCTTTATAATTTCATGTTCATGCATTATTGATTGACTCTCCACAATCTGTACTATTCCTGTATATTGTTCATAGATGTTTCTAGAATATATAAGTATACATCTTCCTGTGTTTAGATAACCTTTTCAATTACACAATGCCTAAATGTCCAATTTCCCCCCAGAAATAAGTCCGAACAAAGAGCCGCATTCTCGCCTTACACCGGAATTTCCACGTAAGTCACTGATAATGACAATTTTGTGCTTGTCTTATCTTTTGTCTATTAAAAATTTACAACCTAGTAACATATTATCAACATCGCTTTGGGGCAATGGTAGATTACCAGTTTCAGTACACTGACCTGCATTCTCTTAGGTAGTAGAATATAATATTACTGCCCAACTTCTCTAGTGTCTCTTCCTTTTTCAGAGTCGGTAAAGGATTACATTCAGGAAACTAAAGTGTACATAAGCCATGCCTGTGATGACTTAGGAGATGGACTGACTGTTACCTCAAACTATGTGGATACAAAAGTGCTCCAACTCGACAATGTCCGATCAGCAAAGAGGTTAAATAAGAGTTTGGACAAAGAGCTGGATGTGATGGGAGAGACGGTCAGGAAGCAATACATGGTCGCCCTGGAGCAGGTAAGAAGTTACCCAGTAGTAACATCATGACATTAAATGACAACGGGCATATTCATTGGTTTATGCAACATCTATTTTGTTCCTTAAATTCATACGTTGCAGTATTTTACTCTTCTTAACATTGTAAGGAAGTATTTTGTTTCTCCATGCAATGCCTAAAATAGGGTGACCGGACATTCCAAGTTTTGAAGCCTCTGTCCCATTTCCCCTTGGATTTCTCCAAAACCATTGACTTGTCTCAGTTTTATACAGGCTCTGTCCTAATTGTCCCAGTTTTTCACCAAACCAACATTTATGGTATCAAGTTCTCGTCAAACACTACTAATTTTCATATTCATCCCACAGATTTTCCAGCAAAGTCACGGGGGCCGTTCCAAAAGCTACAACCTGCTGGTGGGCAAAGCCGGCACGGGGAAGTCTACCTGCATCAAGAAGCTTTGTCTCGATTGGTCCAAGGACCACATCCCTCAATTTGACTTCGTCTTCCTCTTAGACCGCAGATTACTCACTATAACGGAATCAAGTCACAGCCTCCAGACACTGTTACTCTCTCTCTCCTCCTTTGCTTCCCCTTGCTCGGACCAAGATGCCGTTTTTACCCAGATTCTCGCTTCCCCAAAACGAGTCCTTCTCATATTCGATGGTTTTGACAATCTGAGAGACTTTGACCTGCTTATTCAACATTTAGAAAAGGAAACAGCTGCTTGTTTACAAAAAGACAAAAGGGCAAATATTTTTACAATAAGACAACTATATTCCGCAATTCTACTTCGAGTTTTGCTACCTGGGTGCTGCCTTCTCCTTGCATCTAGACCCAGAGGTAGTGCAAATCTTCTCCAACGAAAAGTGGACAGGGTTTTGGAAGTTTGTGGATTTTCTCCTTCGGAAGTAGAGACTTATATGAAGTGTTCCTTCTCTGATCCCGAAGTCCGAAATTCATCCATAAATTGCTTGCAAAAGTGTAGCTATCTCAACCTTCTCTGCTGGAATCCAGGGATATGTCGGCTAGTGCGCTTGATTCTGCAAAGGCAACCCAATGTGGATACGCTACCAAAAACTTTGGCGGGGGTTTGCTATCAAGTGCTACGTATGAAATTGGAAAGCACTTGTAATAATGAAGAGGAAACGCAATCTGAACAGCCGGTTGAGGAGGAGGAAGTGCGCAATACAACTCGGACAAGAAGCAAAACGCAAGTGTGTAAAAGGCAAAGAGCGCCAAGAAAAAAGCGTAGAAAGCGCAGTGGTACAGACGGGGGGGAGAATGGAGTGTTGGCCGAACTGAGCAGCCTAGCGTGGGAAACAGTCAAGTCCAACTCTTCCATAATCTCAAATGAATGTTCAGTATCGTCCAAAACTAGGGAGGCCGGACTCAGGACGAGACTCCTCAATGCTACACTAGTGGGGAGGAGACATAGTTTATCAAATACTGAAAAGGACGGAGTCGATATGAATGCAAAACATGCAGCAGGAGACGGCGCGACAGACGCTGAGGGAGGTGTCTGTGGATGGGAAATTCTGTCATGGGCCAACCCCTTTCTTCAGAGCTACATGGCGGCGGTTCACCTGTCATTGTCAAGGTAAGATGGGACAACTCATGTGCTCGTCATAACACAACCAAAGTTCAGACATTGGATTTGATCAGGGGAGGTTGGAAGAAAAGGTTGTCCTGTTGTCACTTGAGTTGTTGGGTGATGAAAGTCTGTAAAAATCCAATGCCGCTTGAATGTTACTGTCACGAGATTGGCTGAAGGTCTGTTGATGTAAAAGCCTTAAGCCGATAATGGCAATATGTTATCAATGCGATTGCAAAGACTTGTTATGATGGGTTCTGTTCAGCAAAGAGAAATGACAAAGAATGTGTTGGGACCACATTCAACCTGCTGGATTGGGTAAAAGGGTTCATTGGGTCGACAGGACTCAAGATTAGCTTACAGCTAATTACAGCCCTTACAGCGTTTGCAAATGTCTCACAACAAAGGCGAAATGTCGTTTTTCTCAATGCTGACACACCCATTTGTTCTCTTTTCCCCCAGCACTGCGCTCATTAAGACGCTCTCCTTCCAGACTCGACGGTCTCAGAGGGAGGAGTTCGAGCTGACCCAACGCTTTGCAGTAGGTTTACTATTTCAAAACGAGTCTGAACTACTCTGGCTCCATCCCAAAGACATCTCCTACACAGTAGTCTGCAAACGGAAAGCACTCATGGACCACCTCAGATACCTTCCTCTTGGCCACCTCAGACCCTCCTACATCCTGGACTTATGCCACTTTGTTTACGAGGGCTTTTTTACCCAACGTGAATCTACTGAAGACCCAAGTTGTTCTCAGTTGGCTGCACATTTGGTGGAGAACCTTCCAGAGAAACTAACATTTAATGGGATACCGCTCAATCCAGCAGATGTTTACGCAGTTAGAAATATTCTTGAATATAAGGGAAATAAAAAGAGGAGTTTTTCATTAGACTTACAAGATTCTGGAATACAGGTTTCCGGACTGAGATCTCTAGTGGGACTCGACGCTGTAAGGACATACAGGTACTGGCTTTTTTGGTGGGGCGATTCAGAAATGTATAGCCATCCAACTTTGACCTTACGTCTCTTCCAGGGCCTGTATTGCTGACGTCATTGCCTTGTGGGCAGAGCTGGAAAAACAGAACAAGGATTGTTGCCTACGTAATGCCGTGTCCAAGTTCAAGATTGACCCTTTCAAAGCAACACAAGTCAGTCATGTGGAACATCTGGCCAAGCTGGTGGAAATACACATGAACAAGAGGCTTTCAAAAAGGTAATGCAATAAAAATAAACTGTTAGCATTTCAGATGGAGCGCCTAGATAAGTCTATGGAGGAACAGTTTTTTATAGAGGTTTTTCCTGTTCATTGTTTGTTTGGGTCTACAAACTTTGGATTCAAGTTTATTATTAAGACAGTGAACTTTGTGCCGGTCTATGTTTTATGTCGATACACACAGTAAATACTGCTGTAAGATTACGGAGTAATAAAAATTATTACTGGCATGAAAAATTCAAAAGCCCTTGAGGCCAACATCCAACCTTCATTACATCCACTACAATTGGGTTAGCCGATAGTGCCCTTTGCAGAAAACATAAAAGGTCTACTTGACAAGAGTCCTTGTGTCGGGGCTGTCTTCTTAGATTTGAAGAACGCCTTTGACTCTGTAAACCACCAGATTTTAATATCCAGGTTGACTCAGTTTAAAATCTCTGATCGAGCACTTTTATAATTTAAATCTTATCTGTTCCACAGGACGTGGTACGTGGTAGTAGATGGTGTCATATCTCCCTGTTTAGATTCTGGAGTTGGTGTCCTACAGGGGTCTGTCCATGGGCCCGTTCTGTTCTATCTTTTTATCAATAACCTACCAAATTCATGTCCAAATGTCTTCTCGCAGATGTACGCGGATGACGCAGTAATTTACACTCAAGCAAAAACCATCCAACAAGCAGCTGCTGATCTCACAGCTGTCCTATCCTATGTGCAGGACTGGCTCAAGGACTCATGCCTCATGTTGAACACCAGAAAAACTGTGCATGTACTTCTCAAAACGCCATGTCGAAATAACCAGATCAAATGTCTTTCTGAATGGAGTTGACCTGGTCTCAGAATTTAAATACCTTGATCCAACACTTTGTTTCAAAAGTCATATAAATAAAGTGGCACAGGTCGTCAAATTTAATCTTCAAAATTTCCAGCATATTCAAAATAATTTAATCCTGAGTGCTGCTAAAACATATGTTTATTCAATGATTATTTCTCATTTTGACTATTGTTGGACTACCTGGTCTCTTGCTTGCTTGAAAGTCTCTATAAGAAGGCACTAAAAACACTTTAAAAAAATCATAAAAATCGCTATCCCACCACTACTGTCATGTTCTAAGAAAAACATAGACTATTGGATATTTAAAACATGATCAATTTTAAAACGGCCTGTTTGATTTACAAGGTTCTACACTCCCTTGCTCCTCCACCACTGAAGGACTTTATCAAGCTAAAGATAATTCACAGAAGACCACGCAAGCCTCCACCAGAGGAGACTTGATAATACCCCACAGGAGCACCACCTCAGACAGACAGTCCTGTCTGTCCGAGGTGGGAACCTGTGGAATAGTCTTCCTCAAACACTGAGAGAATGCCCAACATATAGCTCGTTTAAAGCCCAGTTGAAAAAATGGCTATGGGCAAACCAAAGTTGCATACATTAGTGGGTATGTTGTATTTTATTGTACATTTCCTATTCTGTAATATGTACATTAATGTAAGTGAATATGGATGAGTGTTTGTGAAGCTGAATGAAGTCTAATGTGATTATTGCCGATAGGACTTTTGATAATAATGTACTTACTGTAGATGTAAATTTTATTCTGCAATGTTTTGTGACCCTAGCCCATGGAACTACGGATGGAAATTAGCCTTTGGCTACACTCCAGCGTGTTTAGAAGAAGAAGATTTATATAGCGCCTTTCACAGACATGGTCACAAAGCACTTTACATGAGAACGTTTTACATTCACTCCATACTCGGTGATGGTAAACTACGTTAGTAGCTTCAGTTTCCCCTGGGGAAGACTGACAGAAGCACGTCGCGACTACACACGTCTGCGCCAACGGTCCCTCTGACCACCACCATACATTGACACACATCATTCATCCTGGCCTATTGTACATGTTTTTGGTGGTAGGGGAAACCGGAGTACCCGGAGGAAACCTACGCAGACACGGGGAGAACATGCAAACTCCACACAGAAAGGCCCCGTCCCAGGTGGGAATCGAACCTGGGACCTTCTAGCTGTGAAGCGAGAGCACTAACCGCTGCGCTACCGTATACATATATGTATACCATGTTTGTTCATTAACATGCACTGTCCCAATCAAATAAAATAAATAATGATAAGAAACCAGGTTGGAATATCAGCAAAATAACAGTTTAATGGCAAAATCCTGTATAGAATTTGTTGGTGCCTTCTTTCTCAGGGATTTCATGTAAGTGCAACCTAAAAACGACCTGTGAAAGTGACAATTACTCTTTTTTTATGTTTATCTCAGCCAAGCAAATTCCATCTTGGCTGAAGGGGTACCAGCCGTTAAAGATCTACACAAGCTGGAACTTGAGTAAGTAAAAATACATTCCAACAAAACAGCTTGTTTTCCGGTGACCTCCATAGAAGCCTATATGAAACAAATTATTGAACAATGTTTCTCAAATCAAACTGTGATGTTAACCACTTTGATTTTTTTTTCATGAAGAATGGCTGAACGCATACCTAAAACACGACTATGCTTACCTCGTTTAGTCCAAATTTAGACCTTGCAAGTCTTGTTGATACCCATTTTATTCCTGAATTACTTCTCTTTTAAAAATCAATGTCTTAAAATATTTTATTTTTACTGCATATCACAACAGTCATTTTAAATTTCAACCATATTTAAATCTCCATCCTTAGGCTTGGTCCAGAGAAGGGTCCGCTTGCTCTTTCGATGCTGCTGGAGACGTTGCCGGGTCTACACAACTTGCAACACATGGAGTAAGTAATCTCTCTTTTAAAAGGTGTGTGAAAAAATATATATTTTTCTAATTTACTGCACCTTTTTTTGCAGTCTGGAGAATATTAAAATCGGTGATGATGGAGCTCAGCATTTGGCCAAGGCTTTGGTTTCACTCTCCGCCTTGGAGACCCTTAAGTGAGTCCAGTGTTACTGTATTTGTATATTTTTTTTAGTCAAATGGTGAGTAACAACTCCTATTTTATCCAGTCTGTCGCAGAATGCTATCAGAGATCATGGGGCGAAGACACTGGCTGTTGCTTTAAGGAGTCTTCCCAGACTTGATAGGTTAAGGTCAGTGTGATTTGGTCAACAGATATGGTTTCTCATAGTTTTTGTTAGCTTAATACTTTACTTTAACTGGCAACAACAACCACTCTATATAAAGTAATAATGACTAAACCTGCAGATATTTTTTAACATAAAACTAGGGACAAATGGTAACAAGATCCAAGTTTTGAATGCAAAACTATGCATATAATGTGTTCTTATTCAGTCCTAGAGCCTAATGTTTATATTCACACACTCCTTTTGTCCTCTCAGCCTCCACAGCAATGACATATCTGATGAAGGTGCTTGTAGTTTAGCTGCTGTTCTTCCTCATATGGCAGCCCTCAGTGAATTAGAGTAAGAATACTTTAAAAAGCAAATACAGATTTCATTAGATGCCCCAACTAACATACCCACTAACATATTTTGCATTATGTTGAACAGCATCAGGTATAACAAGCTCAAAGATTTTGGAGCACAAAGTTTGGGAAACAGCCTGAAGCAGTGTCGACACATGAAATTTTTGAGGTGAGAGCAGAGTTTGGATTTGTTTTCATGGCCATGTGATCATGTGATATATAAATGTTTATGATTTGTTTCGCTGTAGGATGTGGAGCCAGTGTATTCCTTATGGAGTGTTTGAAAAACTCCAGCAGCAGGATCACCGCATTACGGACACTTAGAGGAGTTTCAATACTGGATGTGGTAGCTTGCAACTTTGCTAAGTCGTAAGCAAGAAATTAATACACATTTGCACTTTTAAATGTTTGTATTTGCACTGATTGTCAAATGAAATTGTTTTAAATAAAATGATTTTGTATTGGACAATCTCAGGCGTACATTTCCTGCACATGATCATCAAGTCTTAAATAAACTTCCTTTAACCAGTTTCTGTTCTCTTTTAGCACTAAATTTCACTTGTCCTAAATTTGTTTTGATCGAGACTTGACTCCCGTGATCTAGGTTCTTGCAGGTGAATTTGCCTAAAATTATAAATCAACAAAAAAACACCACCTTAGTCAAGTTTATAATTGTAACTTTATAATCAGAATCAGAATAGGTTTATTGCCAAGGTTTGTGAACAAGGTTTACAAACTAGGAATTTGTCTTGGTGCAAACGTGCGACATCGAACATATAACATAGAATTAAGATAAAAAATAAGCTAAGAACGTTAAACTATAAGGCTATAAGGGCATGCATAAAAAATATTAAATAAATAAGATAAAATAAAGTGACATATGGTAAGACAACAATTTGACAATGAACAACAACGGGATTGTATATACAGATGTGTAGGCATATAAAGTGATATTAAGTGTTATAAAGTGATAGCAGCGGGTCTAAGTGTGGACAGCACACTGCAAGTGCAGATACATCCATGACTCTGTAACTGAGCTACAGAGACTTGTATTTGTTCATGAGTCTGATGGCGGAGGGGAAAAAACTGTTCAAGTGGCGGGAGGTATGGGTCTGGATAGACCGTAGCCTCCTGCCTGAGGGGAGAGGGGTGAATAGTCCGTGTCCAGGGTGAGAAGGGTCAGCTGTGATCCGACCCACACGCCTCCGGGTCCTGGAGGTGAACAGGTCCTGGAGAGATGGGAGCTCACAGCCAATCACCTTCTCTGCAGCACGCACAATGCGCTGCAGTCGGTGCTTGTCCCGTTCTGTAGCGCCGGGGAACCACACGGTGATGGAGGAGGTGAGGATGGACTCGATGATGGCCGTGTAGAACTGCACCAGCATCTTGGTTGGCAGCTTTAGTTTCCTCAGCTGCCGCAGGAAGAACATCCTCTGCTGGGCCTTCTTGATGAGGGAGCTGATGGTTGGCTCCCATCTGAGGTCCTGGGTGATGGTGGTGCCAAGGAAACGGAAGGAGTCTGTTTCCTACTAATACCTACTAATAATTGGTATTAGTAGGCGCATTGAGTTGCCTTGTGTACGAAATGCGCGGTATAAATAAAGTTGCCCTGCCTTGCCTAGTTCATAAAATAACTTCAGTCTCATCTATGTTGCATGAATGCCCTCTAGGTGATGTTTGTTCCAGCAAATAGTCAACTTTTTTAAAGTTTTGTTTACATTTTCTTATATAGTTTTGACACCCATTGTCTTTCACACACTTCATAAGATCCTTATCAGTTAATTTAAAAAGAAAAAGAGAGACTTGTGTAAAGTTGGCAATAGTTTATTCAATAAATGTGGGTACAATCCAATATGCCACAAAGCAGCATGTGCATTAGCTTAACAGTAGCAGATGAGTGAAAGGAAGTGTGCAATTGAAGATAGCTGCTCATAGATCCATTCCCATGTTTGAGAGAAGCTAGCTTTGTACTGGCATTTACACCCTGGGCTGGCTGTACTCTTCAAGTACATGGGCTTAAATATAATTAAACTTGGATGATTGTGTCAAGACAAATGTATTGCCTGAATTAAACTTGATTACACTTTATTTTATACTACCTTGAAAAATTGTACCTAACTAAATTTAATGTAATGTAATCTGCTTTGTAACAATTTGTAATAACATACATAAAGACATAAGACCCTTAGGGTTAGGGTGAGAGTCTTATCTCTTAAACACATATTATTCCATTGTGTATGTAACCCATAGGTAAAAGTTTTTCCACATTGTAGTAAATGTGGAAGGTACAATGTAGCAAGGGTAATGTAAAATGAAGTATTACCTGACATTTGAAACAATGTATTGCAAACCTTTGTTAATACATCTTTTCAATACATTTTTCTTTTACTACATTCATTGAGTATTAGCGTAGTGTTGATTTGAGGACACTCAAAGAGAACCTTGTTGATTTCTCTCAAACATGTGCGTATTGCCAACTGAGTAAAATAATAAATTACTCGGGAAACGTGCAACATTGTCATCTTTCGATGACTGCTTTCTTAAAGGTCAGGACAGTCCAAATATGTTTCTGTCCAGTAACTTTATTATAGGTGTTTTAATTAACATTTAAACACCCTAAATAAAATGACAAAGAACAGAATTGCTATAAAAGTATATATTTGACAGTTTCATGGCAAACAGCCATCCTGTTAATTCACAAATAACACTTTGTATTGGCAAAATAATGTGTTAGCTATGTGACCAAAGGATTCTGTCGATGTCCTTGAATAGTTTCATGATTAGTGTTTCTTCTGTGAGAAAATATTATAGCATCAACATATTCCTTGCAAGAAGCATGGCAGTTTGCACTTTTGCATTGGTGATAGAAATTAAATACTGTATTTTTCATAACAGCGGAGTCAAAAAATATTTTGCACAACACTCACACACTGCAGATATGGCAATCATGATTTTGCCTTTCCAAGTTCCAACACAGTGTCTTTGAAGTTAGTCTTTGTAGTGATGTGTAATGCCAGGCCTGAGAATGTAACTATTCAAGTGAGTACTTGTACCAGACAAATGGCTTAGCAATTTCTCCATGTTCTTCCTGAGGGACAGCTGCGCACTGGCTGGCAGCACGTCCTCTCTGGTTACCTTTTAATGAGCTGAGACAACCTGTTTCAGAAGAGAAATAATGTCAATGAATGTCATTTTTGCTACGCAATACATTTTTGAATTACAGTTTTCACTTACTCCTTCAAATCTGTCGAAGTGTGGTACACATACCAGCTGTGCCCACCGACCCAGTCTTCTTGCTGCCCCATCTTGTATCAGCATATATATTTTAAAAGCCACGTTACTCCAAGTATCCCTCAAACACATCCAGCTCTGTGTCCGTATCATATGGCATAGATGCCGGGTCGGAAAGGACTCCGAGGTCCACCAGTGCCTGGTCCATGTCCTCGGGCAAAAACACTATCCCGACATTCAGGACAATGTACTCCATCAGGAAGGCATAGTAGAGGATCAGGACGTTCACAAAGAACAGGCCCAGATAAAACATATATGGGAGGTCGTCCAAGTGCGATTCCACCGAATCCAGCTGAGCATAAATTGGGTGTGTCATAGAAATCCAGACGACTGGGTCTAGCGTAAACAGACTAGAGAATAGCTTGTGGTGACCGAAAAGAGTCCATATCGGCTCGGCCTCGGGTTGACCTGCAAGAGTCAAAGGCAGTGAGTGTAAGGTGGAGCGTATACTCTTCACTTTGGCTTTAAATATAAGTCAAATTCAAAATATCGCCGCTAGAGCTTATAATAACCCCCAAACAGTATCAAAATGTCATCTTAGAAGACTGCGCATCTGTTTGCCCGTGTCTTACGCTAGGATAATTCACACCATGCCAGCTAGATTCAATGCTAAAAACAGTAGCTTTCAGCACGGGCAGAAATGGACACGAAAGTCAAAAGTTAAATATGTGCATGCATCCTCTTACCGGAAATTAAAACCTATGGTAAACATAATTAGCATCGAGGACTGTGTCACAAAACTGATTTCAGTGTTTAGGAGCTGTCCGTGGCAAAAACAGCGCTGACAAAAACACGAAATTTGACACTTTGCTGACTACAATAGTTTCTGTTTATGCATTGGTTCAGTCACGCGTCAATCAAACAACATACTCGTCGCATGTTAAATGCGTCATTACAATTACCGGAAGTAAGCTTGTAGTTTTTAAAGCATCGTTTACACCTGTTAACACGAGGGGGGGAAACACCAAATCCCAGTAGCCCAACTGCACGGACAGTTACGCAATGACCCAGAAGCGCTGCAGTCACCGCCTCTCTCCCCTTCTTGTTTGCTAAAATGGCTATCTGCGGACTAAGCAAACTGTGTGCAATGGACTAAACCCGAGATCAAGATTGGTAAAATAACACGCTTGGAGCAGCGGGTCCCACCTTACGCCTATCATGTTCGGTCGGTCCAGGAGCTGGGTTGGGCAGGGGAAGGTTAAAAACATCCACTCCTTGGACCAGTTGAAGTGAGTAGCTACCGCATAAGCTAGCGGTAGCATCTTGAGACATTATAAACCGCATTTACAAATAACGTGTTTGAAAGAGATCTGTGTTTTCACGTTTTTGTTTATGTTGTTTTGTGGCCGATCATGCGTGTTTACACCAGCGAGCTAAGGTTAAATGTCCATCATGTAAAGAGCACTGACACACGCCTCCTGATCAAAGCTCGCCTGTTGAACTGTGATAGTGGATGGGAATAGATAATGTGCAATCAATTAAAGTAGCGAAGTAAGACCTTTTATTGCAGTATGTTTCTCACAGTTCGTGGTGGAACTGAATCATTTGACGAATTGACTTATAGAACGACCATTTTTAAGCAAAATATCATATACTTTGATAAATTTTTATAGGACATCATTTCAAGATGTATAAAAAAATCGTGTATTCTGAAATGTATAAGAACTATAAATAACAAAAATAAATTTTAAACCACAATTTAAACGTTTATTTTTCATCCTTGAAATTTTCATCCTTGAAAACAGTCACTAATGACTGTATACTCCGGGGGTCCACATCTTGGGGTTCATGTCCTGAAGCAGTTCCTTGATTGGAAAGCGTTAATTAACCTTCTAACCCCCACTTTAAATCAGCACATTTTCTACAGTTATAATCCAGGTTTCCGGGCATTCCCAAAACTAAAAGCTTCTTGAAAAAAGTGTCAAAATAGCAACGAAAATGAGAAGCAAATGAAGATGGAAAAGCAGCAAATAATGTGACAAAAATATGACCAAAAAGTGACAACAATGCATGGAAACGCCATGAAGATTGTGTTACACTTGCCTAAAGGCTGTAAGAAGTTTTAGATTTGGGTAAATCCGAACTGGAGAAAATGTGCTTTGTTCGAGTGGGAGTTTAGAGTTTAATCGAAAAATGAAAGACTGAATTTCAAATTTAAATATACTTGGATGAGTTTTGTTTAGCTTTTGATACAATTCCCTTTAAAACTATCCAGGTTGTTTTGTACGAGTAACTCAGTTTTTAAGTATAGCAGAGGTGACCAAATTGAGAGATACCCATGGGATTCTATGACTGTCCGCAAAGTAATATTTTTTACGTCTCACTCATTTCTTTTTTTTTTAGATATTTGTACCATGTCCTGACCAAAAACACCACAGTGACGGACCACAACAGAAACCTGCTGGTGGAGACGATCCGTTCCATTACGGAGAATCTCATCTGGGGAGACCAGAATGACAGCTCTGTGTTTGAGTAGGTCCCAGCCTGTGTCAAACACCGTTTCATTGTGCTCTCTGTCTGTCTGGCTGTGTGTGAGAACTACTCCTTTTAAGTGTCACGTGTGATCAAGTTTATTTGGCAAAATGTCAATATCAATGCTATTACACTTGAATTTGAATGTAGTTAAATTGAGTGTGGTGTGACCAGTGCTGTTTGTTGTCTGTCCCAAGCTTCTTCCTGGAGAAGAACATGCTTGCTTTCTTCCTAAACATTCTTCGGCAAAAGTCCGGCCGTTACGTGTGTGTGCAGCTCCTTCAGACTCTCAACATTCTGTTTGAGAACATAAGCCATGAGACGTCGTTGTGTAAGTACTATTGGCACTATAATTCATTACGGCATATGTTTCATTTCTATTGGTTTCTGTGCTGAAAGCGATACCAAATAATTATCAGATTAAACAATGACTCATTTTTCTTTTAGATTACCTCTTGTCAAACAATCACGTGAACTCCATCATCGTCCACAAGTTTGACTTTTCGGATGAGGAGATTATGGCCTACTATATTTCCTTTCTCAAGACGCTTTCCCTCAAACTGAACAACCACACGGTGCACTTCTTCTACAACGAGGTACGGCTGCAGAGTAATTTGTTGAAGTATAAAATAGTGCTTCTAGATTGGGCAACGCAGTTCATCTAGTCCTCATTGTTCTCTGTGTCGCCTCCACAGCACACAAATGACTTTGCCCTGTACACGGAGGCCATCAAGTTTTTCAACCACCCCGAAAGCATGGTGCGCATCGCTGTCCGGACCATCACGCTTAATGTTTACAAAGGTGAGTGAGCAACTCGCACCAGTTCCACCGGGACCGGGGAAGCTTTCTGTCTATTAACCCTCTTTCTGCTGCTGTTACTGTAGTGCCTGAGCATGACATCAGGGCTAAATAACAGCTTGTGCTTTACTGGTTTCTACTCCTTTGGTATAACTCTGGTTGCTTAACTCTTTAGCCTTGTTTCAACAGTAAAGGGAATCCTGTTATGTATTTGTCAAATTCTTTAGATATGAATGTAGCTGCGGAAAGGTACATTTTAATGTTAGTGAATTTGGTTTTCCTCTACAGCTCATGCATGTCTTTTGTGCATAACATTGATTCAACTTACAGTCACTGTTTCTTCACACCCTTTTCTGCATGCAGCATTTATCCTACGCTGTTGTTAGAGTTAAGACGCCGGTGTCTTAAAGCTGCATTATGCAACTTTTTATGCTGGAAAAAAAAAGTTCATATTTGTGAGTATTTTACCTTGGCCCAGTGGCTGTATGAATGATCAGCATGGCACCTTTACTTTCCATCACAGTGATGATGCTCCAGGACCAGTTGTTTGGAAGGTTTTCACTGCTGATGGACCCTCCCACCAGAAAACCGACAAAACAATTGGGACCACTGTGATGTACAGTAAAGGTGCCATGCTGACCACTCATACAGCCGCTGGGTCACTACAAGGTCAAATACTCATATCAACTTTTTTTTTCCTGCATAAAAAGTTGCATAATGCAGCTTTAACTCTGGCTCTGAACAGTCTTACACCTCCTGACATAAAGTCCCTATTCACTCTGCAAACCCAATTTTATTTGACTTAGTATCATGTAAACATGATTTTTTCTAATAATACATTTTTTTTCAGGTATTCGGTAAGAAAAACCCTAATTTTTAGTTAGCTTTACTGTCAGTTCTTCCTAATGTAAAGCACATACAAAGAATAGAAATTGTGTTACTTGCTTTGTCTATAGTTATCGTTATATGCAATTCAATATCAATAATGTCTCTTTACAGTCACATAGTTTACATTTTCAGAAAAGTTGATTATGACTCAACTACAACGCCGTAAGCATTTAAAAAGAAATGCCACAAACTATTCGCTCCAATTGTGTAGGACTCGGCATTGACGCATTTTATTGAGTGGAGCTTCCTGCTGAATTCCTTGAGAAAATCGCTGCAAACAATGACGGGCTGGATGACTATACTGTATTACAGGATGTGACTGTGTGTCATGGTCTGTAGCGTGTGCGATGCCTGTGAGATGTTACTGTCCCACAGCACATTAACCCTGTGTCTGTTTCCCTCACTCCTGTCTCCTCTGCGTGCCCCATCTGCCCCAACTGCAGTCTCATGTAAGTTGGTTGATCCATTCATTCAGTCCTTTTGGTCGAGGCTCCGGGTATGCCGAACATGGTGCATGCCATTACACGTTTTCATTTTGGAACTCACACAGTTGTATGTATCCAGCCCTGCTTTTTTTCTTCTTTCTGTGTTTACATAATCACGATGTGTTTTTTTTGTTGCTTTGTTTTGTTTTTTGGATTTGACTGTGCATGGCTGTTTTTATGTTTTGGTGATATGGGTTTTGTGATTGAACTGCTTCGAAAGAGCTCTCGTATCTTCCTTTTCACACACCCAGCTGAAAAAATATGATTTCCGGATCTCAATTGCTGTATTATTTTCTTTCTTATTTTTGTTTCGTTTGGTTCACTTGGCTGTTCGTTCATGTTTTTTGTTGACCTTGTAAATGAGACATTGTGAAATGACATCCCGCCTCTGTTATCATTTAAGGTTTTGTATAGTGCTTAAGTTCCATGGTTTAATGTAATAATTTGTGTATTAGTTCCTGCTTAAGGCGAGACACTGCAGGTGAATAGGGAAACATTTTTAAATTTAGAGATATTAATTTAAAACTTTGGCTTTAGATTACTGGCATAAATGCATTTGAGGTTTTCATGTACAAAAATTCCCATATTTTCAGTGAGGAAATCTGAACAATGGATTATGTCAGTTTATGTATGGTTTTATGAGACCTTTCAAAGAGGGTTTTAGATATCTTGTTTAGTTTTAAAATAAGCTGTTAATGAAAAAAACTGTTAACAATTGAAATTTTGCCCCTTTTTTTAAAAATTCCGAACTAAATAAATCAGACTAGGAGTTGGATATTTAAGTCCTTCTTAAAAATATTGTTCAGTCCAATGCTGTAAAATTTGCAGTCTTGTAGTCGGAGCTACTTGCATGGACTTATTGTCACGCAAATGTGAGGAAAAATGCATTTTGAGAAAACAGCCCATGAAATTTCAATTTCTAATATGAATCAATCGCGAAACATTGAATCAGTGCAATATTTAAACGTTAAACCTTCAAAATGTTATTTTGAAGATGCAGTATTTTTCTGTTTCCAGGTGAAAAAGAGTCTTGCTTGCAGTGTCTCCCCTTATCTATTATGCATGAAGTTCCTACAATAATACATTAGTTACACCTTTACAGTATTGAAAACAAGTCGTTTTATAAATGTGTTAAGCTGAACATAACATACAATAGGATTCAAAATAATAAAGCAATAAGTGTTTTATGCAGCAGTTCACTCGCATCTAACGTCTTACTTTCTGCAGTGGACAACCAGCACATGCTCCACTACATCCGGGATAAGACGGCTGTTCCCTACTTCAGCAACCTGGTCTGGTTTATCGGGAGCCATGTGATTGAGCTGGACAAATGCGTACAGACGGATGAAGAGTGAGTTCCACCTTTAGTAGATTTCACTATGTCCTCTAGAGGGCAGTGTTGCATCTCGTGTGTGTGTGAAACTACTGTCCCTCTGCTCTATGAGGTGCCCATAGTTTATATAGGCCTCTACCCTCCATCTGAGATCATTACACCGCGTTACTCTGCATCCGCCCACAGGCATAAAAACCGCGGGAAACTGAGTGACCTGGTGGCCGAGCACTTGGACCATCTGCACTACCTGAACGACATCCTCATCATCAACTGCGAGTTCCTCAACGACGTCCTTACCGACCACCTGCTCAACCGCCTCTTCCTGCCCCTCTACGTCTACTCACTGATCAACCCTGAAATAGTACGGCCCTGCCCCGACTCTTACTTTGTTACTGAAGTTTAATCATCTCAACGGCGCAAATTGCAATTGTGTATCCCTAATGTGTAATTAACTTTTCGTCTTTGTAGTCTGAAGAGCGAAAAATCAACCCTCAAGTGTCTCTCTACCTGCTGTCCCAAGTGAGCACATTTTATTGTATTATTAGCATTAGTGAAATAGTGTGATTTGTAACGTTGTCATTTGTGTATTTCAGGTGTTTTTGATCATCCACTACAAGCCGCTCGTCAATTCTTTAGCCGACGTGATCCTCAACGGGGATCTGTCTGTCTTCACCCAAACGACAGACATCCAGAGTGCACACAAGTTTATGGTAAGATGCCCCAACACATTGGAATGATGGGACCCAAAAACATCTTATAATGCAAAAGTTTTATATTTAAAAAAATAATCATGCCAAGATCATTGTTTGTAGTAGTGTTGTATTGGGCTGAGTGCATAGATTTAACATTATAAAGATGAGCGGGTCTCATTCAGCCACATTCATTGTAAAGGTTCCCGAGTCGTGTCTGACCCGTAATGGCCGCTGTGTCTCCTCCTAGGCAGCCTGTTCCTTAAAAGGGCAAAAAAGGGGGAAGCCCTTATTTCAAAATAAGGTGAAATATTTCACCTACCCCAGCGTGGTCACATGGGTCATAGCGATTTTTAGAAAACAGTAAAACTTTTTGCCGCCAGAATTTTAAGCCGTTCTTGGAACGTTTTAAGTCCCTTTAGAATCAATACTCCCAAGTGTCTCTTGGAGTCGCCCCTGGCCACCAAGGGGTGGTATTACAGCAATGTCAGCTCCCCGCCATAAGGACCATACAGAAGCGCGTTCCTCGCCCATTGGCTGAGTGATATTGACTAAAATTAATATCGCAATATTTTTTGCAAACTATCAGAAATATGCAACAATGTGCTTCCAACAACTTAATTTACCTCTATTTTTAGGCTAGACTATACCCCTCTGGACCAGAATATACCTGTCTAACTTTTCACAATCTGAACAGATGTTATTGTTGTTTGGTTTATTTGGTGGGACCAGTGCATGTTAATGAACAAGCCACACCGGATTGTATCCTGGGGCTCAAAGTGGTTATTTAAAAAGAAAAAAATAAATCAATCAAAAAATAATTAAAAAACGTTAGTTATTATTATTAAGTACTAACTAAGAAAAATGCATGACAGTTTTCATAGATTTTGTGATTAAAGAAAAAAAGTTTGACATTGATTTGACATTTGAAATGTGAACATGTAGCTATTGGTAAATAACATAATATAGTCGCAATTTTCGGGACTGGAGACTTGGGTACTTGACCAAAGCTCCAGACAGACTTGACTTTTTGGAGACTTGTCTTGCTGTTTGTGACTTGAGACTTAACTTGGACTTGAGGCCAATGACTTGCTGTGACTTTATAGTTATTATTTATTTGACTGTAACTGTTGAAAGACCGGATTCAATGCATAGAAGAAGCCGTTGCATCTATGTTTACATTATGGTAATTGCCACAAACTGCCAGAAACTAACAAAAATAAAGATATTATTATATATTTATCATTCAGACTGCAGGGAAAAGCAGCTCATGTTAAAAACACTGTTGAATTTTTTTTTAAGTAGGCCACCCTGGGCCCCCTTCCTTAAAATGCTGTCCCAGTAATTTTTTACATAGACTGGAGCATACAAAATTCAATATATATTGAATTTTGTGGCGATTCAATATTAATTAGACTTTAAATCCAAATCCAATAGATTTTAGAGGTTTTGAATTTAGCCTTAATTTTCCAAATTGCTATATCTTGAGACAGCACTTGTTGTTTTCAAGTAGATTAAACACATTTTGATAAGAAGAAATGCTGGCGTTTGCGAGGTGACTTGCCGGCTAAAGAAAGACTTTACTTGCACACATGCGCAGGTAGGTAAAGTGTCTTGCCCAAGGACAGCCTGTACCTGCAGGAGCATGGATTTGAACTGCCAACCTTCCGGTTAAAGGACAACCCACTCTATCCCACAATGGGCTAGGCCATTTTATACCCGGGGTATAAAATGGCCTAGGCCCCTTTAACCCCGGGTGTAGTCCAGATGGGGGCTATACTCTGGCCTGTTACACCGGTATAAAACAGCGCCATATTCTGGCAAATCAACAGGCAAAGCACTAAAGCTGGTCATCCAAAAATGTTAGTACTTGCTTTGTGGCTGTAATAGCATGAATAAATGAATAGTTTTTTATTATTGTGCCTTGCATACTCTGTATGCCCAGCCCTAATGTTTTTTTTAGACACCAATAACGCCATCATAAGGACCAAACCTGACAGTAGGCACAATATACGATACATAAACTTATTTGAACAAACAAAGTCTGCCACCTCATTCAGGCTTTACAAACCAAAGTAGCTAATTTAAACACATTAGAATTAAACAACCATTTCATCTTGTCGTCATCACTGATCCAAAACATTTCAGACTTCTGAACAAACAATTCACCAAACGATAGCATGTGGTTTTGGTGGTTTTGGAGTGAAGTTCAAACTTTGGAGGGTTGGAATTAAATCGTTTTTGTGGTAAATGGAACTTAAAATAATTCAATTGATGCTTTACAAGTCAAAAGGCCATATGGTTTGTTTTTTAGGGAGAAAAACAAAAATGTAATGCCTGCCCCTAAGTCAAACATACACACATCAAAGTAAACAAGACAGACTGTGATTCTCGATCAGCCTCTTTCTATTTCCCCAAACTCTCCCTCTCTCTCCCCATCGCTCCCCCTCACTTTTCATTTGAGACTTTTCCCTCCCCCTCATAAAACCTTCTCTCTTGTCACTGTATTCTTTGATCTCAAGGCCCTCTTCTATGAGGGGTGACCGTCGTTGAGCCACATGGTGTCAGGCGTTTCTCAGAACTCGTGTGCTTCCCTGTGTGCTCTCTGTGCGTTTGCGCGTGATTTGTGGCTTTTGTAAGAAGCGGCCCACCTCTTCACTGAACATGACATGGAGGAGTAGTGCACGCATAATATCGGTCAACCACAACAAGAGGACGTGACAGACCACTCTTTCACCATAGTACAAGTTTTACATTTCAGCATTTCCCACAGATTTTTGCTGAGACTATGGGGGGGCGCCTCTTTGAACTGTTTTTGTTTTCGGATAATTAATGTGGCAAAAAGTTTGATTTTTTTGTATAATTTGGAAACAATTGAGAGCCCCCCACAAACATTTTGACCTATTTTACCTGTTCAGTCTCCAACTTGCTGGTAGACTATTGGGGAGAAAACTAGCTGTTGGGGGACTCCATAGTAAGTCTGCCGTTTTATTGAGCTGAGGACTTTTAAAAGTTAGGAAGTGGGTACGGAAAAAGACGTGGTCAGTGGCGCATCCAGCAATTTTTCAGTGGGGTAGCCAAACAGGGTACTACTACCTAAGGTGGGGTGGCCACTTGAGGACCGCAGAGGGGGGTGTTAAGTGCCTCATATGCCCATTCTTTACTAATAACAATTAGTTTTAACTTTTCAGCCATCCTGGGTGGTGTGGCACATGGGGTGGCCAGTTAAATTCCAAAGCCGCCTTTAGCTTCACCCCTACTGGTGCAGAATAGTCGTAGTGTCTGCTGGATCTTGAGACAGGATTATATAAAGTTACTCAACAGTCTGGGCTTAATTCAATGTTATAAATTAGAGGCCGGGTCTCTTAACAGTGGCCGGGCTCGCTGCTGGCGGAGACCATTAATCTCTAATTTAGGCCGGGGCTGTTATTAGAAACTGGGGTTGGGTGATAATTTAACTCTACAGGAATTTGTCTCATATTAGTGTAAATGATAACTCGTGTGCAGGAAGTAAACAAATGGGAACCCAGGCCGAGAGAGGGAACGCTGCGGAGTGGAGCTGATCTAAGCGTAACTTTGAGACAGATTTAGCCACTTTTCAAACCTTCTGTGACTATTTTTGGAAACGGGGCGAACAACAAATGTTTTAATAAAGTCGCCATCACGTCCTCAAAGCGCATCCAGCGGCTCCGTGTGCAGGTAAGTCCCACGCCTCAAAATAACTCCTCCGATCGGCGCAAGCGTCTCGTCTTCTCTCGGGTCTGTTTTATGATCGATCACAAACACAAACGCTCCGTCTAAACTCGCCTTTACACGAGATAGCAGCCAATAATCCCAAATCCGCGATAAAATCGAAAGTAGAGAAATCTGAACTGACATTAAAGTTAATGTTCCGCTAACAGCAGCGAAACACTTCCTGTTCCTACAAAATAAAGGCGTCAGTGTTCCAGCCGCTGGGAGAGTGTTTGAAATGTTAATTTATAAATGTACCTAATATTTTAGGTTCAAATGGACACAAATCTCATTTTTATTTTCTTGGTAGTCCGTTTTGCTCCGATAGAAATAAAGGCCTGTCTCTAATTTTGGCCTGGTTCCAATAAGGGCCTGGTCCTCCAATGCTCTTGAGTAAATAAAGGCCCCGGCCTATATTAGAGGATTTACGGTGTGTGTGTGTGTGTATATGTATATATATATATATATATACGGGACGTATGTGGAGTACGGCCTGTTTCGGTACAGGTGGTTGATGGCACTTCCTGTCTATGCTTGATGTGGCAGGAAATGAGGTCACATGACAGTACCCTGACAGAGAAGGCTCACCTAACCCAGATCTTTTCCTGGAAGAGGTCTTTTCTTTCTTTTTTATCGCAGTTTCTCTTTGCTGTCAGGGCACCACTGCACCAGTTTGATACAGTACCTACTGTAAAGCATTTGCATATGAGAAATGCAAACTTTTTCATCTTTTTGTTTTGTTTCAGTGCACGCAGATGTGTGTTGACCTCTATTAGTTTCTCATCATTGGCAATGAGTGTGAGCGGTTTACCAGAACATCGTCAGGTGCAGCGTGCACGCTCGTGCAGCTGTGTGGTTTATTTCTGACAGCCTCAAGTATTCTTTCACCTAAAGCCTTTTTACGCATAACACAGATCAAGTCTACGCGCATGCATGTCTCCATTTATTGAGTGTCGGGTCTCTGTACAATTAAAGAAAAGCAAATACCGAGTGAATCAAAATGATTTAGGCAGCACAAAACCTTTCACACACTTAAAGGAATAGGCCACCATTTTTACATACTGACATATGTTCTTACCTTGGGTTAGACGAGTTGTTACATGTCTGGTCTATGTGCGTGCGCTCAGTCACACAGATGTTGTTAGCATTTAGCCTCTCCCAGCATAGTTGTAGTGCCAAACCAAGCTCAGTCATGCGAACACTGTAGTTTAGCCCTTTACAAACATGTTCTGAAATACATGTCATCCATTTTTTTCACTTTGTTTAGTCTTCTCCCATATTCATCTTCATGGACATGTATAAAAAGTTAACAGGCGACAGAGTCCTGCATTTCCTGGCCTGCCAAAATACATGCTTTTTCATAGATATTTCAAAGACGTATAGTCTGGGAGCAAGCATGATCTGAACAATTTCCCTGTGAATTGACAGACGGCGCCATCAACCAATTAGAGCAACGCTAGATACGTATCAGTAACAAGCGGCAGAAAGCCTTTCCAAAGCGTTTTTTTACGAGGAACGCTTCGAACACTGTTTCTTGCTCCAGTTTTATGGATTTAATATTTGCCAAATGATTTAAAACAGACGAAAGAGCAGAACAATCGGGTATCGGCCGCCATCTTTAATGTTTTGGAGGAGTGCGTGGTCGTGACAGGTGGCGGCTTCCGTGTCTTGGTGCGTGATTGGACCGTTGTGGGTAAATCGTGAAATGATTGGCAAAGTCCTGCACGGGTAAATTTTTGGAGGACAAGTGTCAGAGAAATGTACGCTCGTAAAACTATTACCAAAGTAGATTCAACTGCGCAAGCCGGGTGGTTAGGTCTGTAGACATCATAATGATATAGATTGAATATTGTGCGGGTAGCAGCTACCGGCCGACCCGTCCGTGTGTAATCACTACCCACCCGCAAAACCTGCGGGTAAAATTCCAGGACGTAAAATCCGCCCCTTTCAGCAACTTGTGTGGGTACTCGACCCGGTGCAGGACTCTGCTCTACGTGACAGTTAAAGGAGTTGTTCCATGGTTCTTCTGTTCACATTTTGACATTGTTTTGATTTATACATCTCTCCAGATTCCGTAACTTTATTCTGTTTTTTTTTTTTTTATGTTTCTCCCCAGGCCAACGCAGGTGGAATGCGGCGTTTCGCCAAGCCCCCAGAGTCCCTGGAGCGCTCCCTGGAAATGTCCCGTCACCGCGGGCGCAAGCGGACCCAGAAGAGGCCCAACTACAAGAACCTGGGCGAGGACGAGGATGAGGATCGCGCGGGGATAGGAGGGGGTGAGGCGGAGGACGGCTGGGACGAGGGCCGAGCGGAGAGAGAGAAGGGCAAAGGTACAGAGGGAGTGGCAGGTGGGAGCTCTAAGGGCAGCAGAGCCAGTGGGGAGACAGCCGAAGGTGAGTGTGTGTGCCTCACAGGACACCGTAGTGGACTCTGTGTGTCGTTTTATATTCTCATCGATCCAACCCCACCATCCTGAGTGTGCATTGACGGCAGCCCTTTTCTTCTAAATATTTTTTTACCTGTAATTTTGGTGCAAATGTGCCTAAAAAAGATTGGATTTTTTTTTAAATCCACTAATTGGACTAAATGTCACTAAATCATACCACTATTTACTTATTGTTTTTATAATATATTAACACCATTTTAAATGATGAAGCAAAAGACCCTAGCCTGCCTGTAAAGGGGGGGTATTATGCTAAGATCTTTTAGCGCTTATAGGTTGTAGTGTTCCTGTATTGTATTTTGAAACATTGACCTGAACAGAGCACATTTTCCTAAAATTTCTTGCAAAAAAACTCTCCAAAAAAGTGACAAACATGACAAAAAAGCAATAAAAGGCAAGGCAACTGTATTTATACTGTGCATTTTGTACACAAGGCAACTCAATGCCCCTTGCCAACAAAAAGTGACAATGTGACTAAACTGGGCCCCTCCCGCGGTCTTGCGTACACACAAAGCGCTGGCTATCACTTTACAGCACAGCTCCCTCCTCTACCGCAGAGCAACAAAAGGCAAGAATATTCATCGGAGCTTCGCTACTACAAAACAACACGCGGCAGCTTCTTCTGAAACTACCGGCAATGTCCGACAGTAACTTGTATTTGTTTTGATGAGGAGCGGTGAGAGGGAGGTATTTGAATAGGGCTGGATGACGTTAATCAATATGGTATCGACAAAAACGTTTAGGCACTACTGGTATCGGGGGGGGGGGGGGGGGGGGGAACTGTATTGGAAAAAAGATTTTTGTTTAGAAGTTTTAATGTGTCCAGGGAAATCACACAAATGTAAATGAAATAGTCTTTAATGGAATGAATTAACATTATCGTTCTGTTTTTATGGTTTTAAATGACACATTTGAGTACAGATATTGAAAAAAGTATCGTTCAGATGTCTGTATCGAAAACAAAGTGCTGTTAATGTGCTGGCATCGGGGGGTAAAAAATTGGAAGGCAAGTTGGTGAACACGATGCTTGAAATCATATAATTCCAGAAGAAGCCTAATACCCCCCACTTTATAACCTTTGACCTTTAACCTTTTTATCTGGTCACAGGGTGTCAGTACCATTCCACCTGTGCTCCTCACCTCTCCGTGTGTCTCACTCTGGCTCCGTGTGCATGTGTGTTTGCTGAAATCACCAATTATGAAACGGTTCCTTCTGGGATTCATTTTTTCAACCATCCAAAAAAATAATAATTGATATTTCACAAAAAGGGTCGGAAAGGAATCTTTTCATAAAACATCTCCATTGGTGACGAGCCCTATCAGCTCCATGTGTGCAGTGTGTGTCTGTCAGCTGTATTTGTTTAATTTTGTGGTAAAGCAACAAAACCGCTGCTTTGTCATGTGCAGAGATCGAGATGGTGGTCATGGATAAATCGAAAATGTCGGAGCTCACTGAACAGAACATTACTGATGAGGAGAAGACGGCCGCAGCCACGTGCATGTACACACACAGGTAAGAAGGTCCCTGTAGGCACCTTTTTAAAAATGATACAAGCCTTTGACAAATCGTGATTTTTGTGTCATTCGAAGGCCATTTTTAGACATGGTTTACACTGCCCTTGAATGCACCAGTGACGACTACCAGGCCTTGTTTGTCCTCTGCCTGCTCTTTGCTATCTCACACAGCAAAGGTTAGTAGATCGCTCCATGCCTCGCTTAAAGCCACACAGTGGAACATTCCAGGTTACATGTTACAGGAGCAACTTTAGTGTCGTAATACTCTAATGCTCAGATTGCTATCTGTTCGTGGGTTATCGAAATAAAGCATGAAAGTGGTATTTAAAGGTGCACTATGCAACTTTTTATGTATTCGACCTTTCAGTGACCCAGCTAATGCTTGGGTGGTTAGCATAGCGCCTTCACTTACCATCCCAGTGGCCTGTAGGACGCACCAGGATCAACAGTTTTTTAGGTTTTCGCTACTGATGTCCATACAACCACTGGGTCACTGAAAGGTCAAATACGCACTAATATAAACACGGTGCACCTTTAAAGAGGGGATATTGTGTTTTTGCTGGTATTTGGTAATTATCTCAAATACATCTATATCACGAGAGACGAGGAAAGCATTTCCTGTGTATATATAGGAACTACAGGAGGAGCTTTTCAGGAGCTGTCGCCATGCTGCTAATAATGGCCACCCGTGAAGATTCCAGGATTACTCAAAGAGGCACTAGAGGCCAGAAACACATTTCTAGATGTTTTTATTTTAAAAGCTCTAAAAAGTAAAGTTTGCATAAAACTCCCCCTTTTTAAACCTGACTAATGGCTACCTGTAGTTCGATTGACCACTTTGCTGGGAGCCACAGGTCAAATCTGAGGATAGGCAAGCCCGCAGTAAAGATATTTATTTTTTGTGTGTGTGTTTTTTGCCAATAAAATACAGTGTGGCTTAAGTTTATCTTTGCCTGTTCTTAAGGCCCTCACTTACAAAAACAATATTTAACTGCTTGTGAAGGCATAAACCGAGATGTGCTTGAGCGGTTGCAGCTGCCGGCGCCGGAGCAGCAGATGAGCTTCTACAGCGTGGTGCTGGTGGAGAGACTCATCCGGATCATGAGCCACTCGGCTCAGCCTGGTAACGGCCACAAGTGTTTTTCAACAGTATCCCTTCTATTGGAACCTCTACTAAACACCAGTGTGCTGTGCCCTGTGTTTCTAGATGGCAGAGTGCGCCTTGCAACACTGGAGCTTAGCTGCCTTTTATTAAAGCAGTCTGTGCTTTCTGGCAACAACTGTATAATAAAAGATGTTCATCTTGCGTGCCTCGAGGTACTGCACACACAGCCGACTACTTTCTGTTCTTGTTTTTAACTTGAATTTGATCCTTGTTTGGTGGATTTCCATAGTAATGGACAATCTACAACATGATTTAGTATTCTATCATGTTGTTGGTTCTTGCCTAATCTAATTTTGGCTTTTCCTTAATTGAATGTAAATGGATTTTAAACAGGGTTTCAGTGTTTGATCTGTTGCTAAACATTTGCAGGGCGCTAGAGAGGAGAGTCTGCACTTACTGCGTACTTTTTACAAGGTGAGTGTATTAAAAAACACCATTTGTATGCCTTTGCCTGAATTGTGTTTGATGTCTTTGTCTCAGGGTGAGGAAATCTTTCTGGACATGTTTGAAGACGAGTACAGGAGCATGACGGTCAGTTGGCCTTACTTTTACATCCTGCCAGTTTCAATCGCTGGATAATGATCTGTTCCTGCTGCAGAGTAAACCCCTAAATGTGGAGTATCTCATGATGGACGCCTCAATCCTGCTGCCCCCGACCGGCACCCCTCTGACCGGCATCGACTTTGTGAAGAGGCTGCCCTGCGGTGATGTGGAGAAAACGAGACGAGTAAGCGCCGTAGTGTGACCAGGAATAAGCACAGTCACATACTGAACATATATCCTGTTTTTCTTTACACAGGCAATTCGAGTGTTCTTCATGCTGAGGTCATTGTCACTTCAGCTTCAAGGCGAACCAGAGACACAGCTCCCTCTGACCAGACCGGAGGACCTTATAAAGACTGATGATGTCCTAGATCTCAGTAAGAAACCGGCAGTGACTCAAGTCATTCTCATCTTCCTCCTGATTAACATGGAACTGGTAGTTTCCTCCCTGTAGTCGTGTACTCAGAACTCATTATATCATTGTGTTCTCTGAAAAGCACACATTTGTTTGAGATAGCATTTTCATGGAACAGATGCAGACAAGTTATTTATTTGCATGCGTCTGATTTAGAATGGACATCTGTTTTTGATTTTAATATAGTCTTGAATATTATTTCATGCAAGTTGTCTTATAACCTGCTGCTGTGTTTTAGACAACAGTGACCTTATTGCCTGCATGGTTGTCAGTAAAGATGGCATCCAGGCCCAGAGGTTCCTGGCTGTGGACATCTATCAAATGAGTCTGGTAGAACCGGACACCAAGCGACTCGGGTGGGGTCTGGTCAAATTCGCAGGCCTTCTGCAAGTGAGCAAATAATCTTTGTTTCCATTCTGCTATCACAGCTTTGTTTTTGTTCTATGCTACTGTGACTGATATTATTGTTACAAGAATCTTTTTTCCCTCTGTAACTGACTTTAACAGGACATGCAAGTGTCTGGTGTGGAGGATGACAGCAGAGCTCTAAACATAGTGATCCATAAACCGAGCTCTAACCCACACGCAAAGCCCTTGCCAATTCTGCAGGCCAACTTTATATTTGCTGACCACATCCGCTGCATAATAGCCAAACAGAGACTGGCCAAAGGGCGCATCCAGGCTCGGCGCATGAAGATGCAAAGGATCGCAGGTGAGAACAGAAACCTTTGTTGTTGTTTCTGCAGTAGTCGTAGTGTCTGACTCATAATGTGGGTGTATGCAGCTCTCCTAGATCTCCCTGTGCAGCCCAGTGCCACAGAAGTGTTGGGTTTTGGCCAAACCGTGAATGCATCATCAAGTGGCCTCCCGTTCCGCTTCTATGAGCAATCAAGACGAAGCCCCAACGACCCCACGGCTAGCAGATCCATGTTCGCCTCTGTGGACAAAGTACCAGGTGACTTTAGTGTTGCAGCAGCATCTTCATATACGCCTTTCACAATCAAACACAATTTGTGGAATTAAGATTTAAATTCAGCATTGATAAGACATGACTATACACAAACAGTTACACATACACTGGAAAGTAAAATGACACAGCCTGTTGAGGCTTTTTGACATTTTGTATTCTCTGGAAACGGTCTGACCTTTTTCAATGTTTGAGGAGGAAGTATGATCTAATCTTTAAGTGTTAACTCGATAAGGAACTTCTGTAGAAACTCAAATACTAATAAGGATGTAATTGACCACAGCAGATGTTAGCTGTGATGCTGATGCTGCATTCTCTTATTCAGGATTCGCAGTGGCACACTGCATGTCCCAGCACAGCCCGTCCCCCCTCTCCTCCCCCTCAACCCCCTCCAGCGGCAGTGGAAGCACAGGCCGCTGTGATTCTGTCACTGCCAGCACTGTGTCTGCTCAGAGCCCAGCAGGTAATCCCACATGGAGCAGTTAAGCTAGTGCTGTATGAACAGTGCCATGTTGTTCTTGAGTGATTGACAGGCTGTATGAGGCGTAGCGTGAATTCCTTTGCTGAAGCTTTAGATTCTCCTGCTGTAAAGACAATACTGATACTTCTGTTGTTTATCATATTTTATACTGTGATGCAGATTACGGCCGGGCAAAATGGTAAAAAATCATGATTTTGACGTTTGATCATCAAAATCAATACAAATCTGGTGATAACGAATTGTTCATGGATCAGAAGCACAAATGAATGCAGAATCCAGAACCTTTTAACATTAAAAGTTTTCATTTTTGTAAAATCCAAACACTGAGGTTTTACACCGAGCACATATTTACACAATGACACTCGTGTGTGCGTGTGTGTTTTGCAGATGACCGCGTGCTACAGGAGCACACTCCCCCAGCCGGTCCGGCCGCAGAGGAGGGAGCGGCGCCTACCACCGCTCACTGTCCCATACTGGCCCCCAGCCTGACCCCGGCCGCCCAGCCCACCATCTCCCTCCTCACAGACAGCAGCACCGACAGCCTGAGTGTAGAGTCGCTCACACTACTGCCCCCCGCTGACCCGCCGCACCTGCACCCCTGCACCAGCCACCCCCCGAAACCAGGCCAGGACACCATCACGGAGGAGGAGGGAGAGGGGGAGGAGGAGACGGTCAAAGGGGACATCCCAACCATGGAGATGACGACTGAAGAAGCGGCGGAAGACGAATGTGACGGACCAGACTCCCCTGAACTGGATTAAATAAAAGCGACGTGTCGAGTCTACAGTCATGTGGTGTGACCGTTGTGGCAGACTGACCGCTGAAGAGGTAACACAAAGAAAGAGGAAGACCTGCTCGAGCACATTTGGGTTTTTATGTACTCCAATGTGTACACAACCAGCAACGTTTCAACTCATTGTGCTTTAAGAGTCCGCCTTACAAGCTCATTCTCTCCTCTAATGCACTCGATTATTTTGTATGTCCTTTGTCAGAACCCATATCACACCTAACCTTAGTTAAACATGGCCAGTTCCCGAATGATTCAAATCAAGCAAATATGGGTAATTGTAGTTGGCATTTTAGCAACAAAAAATATGTGTAAACTACGACTGAAAAGTATTGTATAATATAAAAAAGTGCAATATTGTAACTAAAAACTGTGTTTTATTATAGATAATTCAGAAAAAGATGCATATTTAAGTGAACACTCTAGTTTCCGCCAGAGGGAATCGTCAACAATGCACTCCTCTAAGGTCACGGTTGCGGCTTTTCTAACGGTCCCTGACACACATGGACAATAGCCCGTGAAAGTACAGTCAGTCAGTGCTGTTCCGTGCTCACTTTCTGAACAATAGTGAGGTTCCTGGAAGCATTCGTATACAGATTGTACCAAAAAAACAAGAAGTCAAGCCCTTCTGGAAATGCAGTTTCTCTGAACTGTGACTGCGCTGTTTTTTTTGGAGAACGGCGCACATGTTGGCGGGTTCTTTCACTCTCTATAATGAAGCTTTACTTCTGCATCGGCTTATTCTAGTGCTCCCCCTGACATGACGGGTGAATGTAATACAAGTTAACTCTCCAAATGCTGGGCGCTCTATCCGTTTGATATCATCGTTTACGAAACAAAGCACAGAATGACACTCTTTTTGTTGTTTCTTCAGTGACCGTTACCTTCACAGCTATTGCTCTCCAAACCCTTCCTGTGCCATTATATTGTACAGCGCAAGTCTTAACGATGATCAGTGGGTCGTTTGTTACACTGTACAGTCATTCACTTTATAAATAAGAATTTCAGAGCAATACTCTCTTTATGGAGTTTTTTTTCTCTCGGTATTTCCATACGGCTTCTGTAAATAGCGGCTGAATGGTCGTAGTGATCACTGGTGCGTTAGCTCTGGCCAAACCATGGCAAGCGTGCAGCGATAGTCCTTGACTGTAGAACGTGTGTGTGTGTTTGTATGCTCTGTAAATGCTTTTGACTGTAATTATGGAAGAAAAATTAATTCTGCAATAAATTATTCTATTACGAGCTTGAACGGTGTATTCATTCGGACTGGTTTAATGGTGTCGAGTCGCAAACTGTAGCAAACACTCTTTACCTCTTCACCCCCCACCGGAACCGTTTGGCTTCTTGTGAAAATAGCGACACAAAGGGGACGAAAACTAGGATGAAAATGCAACAAAAAAAGCATCATAAAAATGTGATGGAAAAAAAACACACAAAAGAAGTGACAACGTTGTTAGAAAAACAGACAGACAAAAAAACACATTAAAAAAACGTAAAGGGAAAAGGAACAACAAAGGGACAAAACAAGAGGATAAATAATGTGACAAACGTGACAAAAGGCAGAAGGGGGAAAAAAACCGCAACAAAAAAGTGATTTAAAAAAAAGCATGAAAAATGCAAAGAGCAGCGACAAAAATAACGTCCAAAATGCGACAACAATGAGATTTTGTGGGTCTTAGCGTTCAAATGAGGCCAATAGGCTATAAGCTCCAGTCAAGAAGCTTTTAGATTTGGGCAAAGCCAAACTGAAGAAAATGCACTCGGTTACGGTGGGGACTAAGAGGTTTAAGGTCTTACACTTGTCTTTTTGAGGATATTAATATTTTTACCCCATAAGAATATGCTGTAAAAGTAGTATTTAGGATTTGTTGATGTTTGAAGGACGACCGTGACGGTAAAGTATTTCGTCTGATTTTGACTAAAAAGGTTTTTCGTCAATAATAACAAACCATTAAGCATTTGTAAACGCTTCACTATTTATAAAACTGTAATAATTTACACATTTTTCTTCTAAATGTTTATGCTCACCATTATCACCATTTCGTGCTTATGAACAGTTGACAAACGATGAAGAATGCTTTGTTAATGTTTATTAACAGTGATTTAGGTATTTACTAATGCTTTACAAATGGTAAGGAGCTACCGTGGTGTTGCTAATTAAAATAATTAGATAGGATAATAATGTCCTGTGCAAACAAATACCACTCCAGTGTTGTGTTCAAAGCCTGTACTTTGAGCCTCTAAAAGCAAGTTGACCAGTGCATACGTGTTAATGTTTCTTGACAGGTTAAGAGGTTTAATCGCAAATCTAATCGCAAGGTTCACAAATGGTTCTCTTCCCCAAACTGTTCAGCCCTTTTACTTCTTGATAGTTTTTCCTCTATCTCGGTCTCGTGGTGTGACTTTGTATAAGGGCTTATCACGTTGACACTTTCCATTTTCACAGCGGCTTGTATAGGGGCCCTCACTCAGTCTTCTTGCGGTGTTGAAGGTGTTGCTTTTTTGTGGTTGCTCTGTTCAGGGAAGTCTCAGTGCATGTGCGTAAACATGACTTGGTTCCTGGTAGTGCTGCTATAGCTGACATATTACTATCAAGAACCGTCAATACGACCAATGTTCAGAGTTCGGCAAAACAAAACATTCAAAAAATGTAGCACCTGTGCGTCTCAAAATTAGAAGGTCAGCAAAGTCAGAACCTACGTCATTTCTATGTATTGAATCATTTGACATAAAATGAGGATGTCACATTAGGCACCAAAAGTTTATATCTACAGTAGTGTTTAAAAGAATAGCAGTCCAACATGACTAGCCAGATTATTCAGTTTTTGGTATAAATCATAGAACTACATGGACAACAATTTACCAGTAGGTGCCGTAGATTCTTAGAAACACAGACAGACCTAGCGTTCATGATATGCATGATCTCACTTCTGTGTAATTGAATATTTAAAGGGGTGTGTTCAAAATAATAGCAGTGGGGAGTTCAATTGGTGAGGTCAATCATTCTGTGGAAAAACAGGTTTGAATCAGGTGGCCCTTATTTTAGGAAGTCAGCACATGTTATACATGCATTTCACTTTGAAATCCTGAAGAAAAATGAGTCGTTCAAGACGTTGTTCAGAAGTACTGTGTTCTTTTGTTAAAAGGTTGATTGGAGAGTAGGGCTGGGCGATATGGCCTAAAACCTATATCATGATATGAAAAAATAAATATCACGATAACGATATATTTGACGATATAATTAACAATGGACAAATTACTTAAAAACATTTTTTTTCACGGCATAATTGTCTTCCAAATATGATCTACTCAAGCAGTTTACATCCTTCATTTCATTTTACTTTTTCAGCACGTGTGTCCGGGTTCTACAGTCACCGTTTATGCTGCTCTGATGGAGCAGAGCGTAACATAAATTATATTGTGTCCACAACGATATAAAAAATTACAACGATATCAAAACATTATATCACGATAACGATATGCGATACGATATGGCCCAGCCCTATTGGAGAGGGTAAAACTACTAAAATGATCTCCAACCTGTTAAAATGGAAAGCAAAAACACAGACGCAGAAGAAAAATGGAAGACTACCATTCGAGTGGATCGGACAATAGCCAGAACTCCAAAGGCTCAGCTCCAGGATGATCAAAGACAGTCTGAAGTTACCTGTGAGGACTGTGACAGTTAGAAGACGCCTGTGTGAAGCTAATCTACTTACAAGAAGCCCCCGCAAAGTCCCACTGTTACAAAAAAGACATGTGCTGATGAGGATACAATTTTCAAAAGAACACATCATCTGGCCCAAAGAGAAATGGAGAAACATTTTGTGGACTGATGAAAGTAAGATTGCTCTTTTTGGGTCCAAGGGCTGCAGACAGTTTGTCAGACGACCCCCAAACTCTGAATTCAAGCCATAGTCCACTCTGACAGTGAAGCATAGTGGGGCAAGCATCATGATATGGGCATGTTTCTCTAGCTATGGTGTGGGGCCTATTTATCGCATACCAAGGATCATGGGTTAGTTTGGATAGATCAAAATACTCTTAAGAGGTCATGTTGCCATAATGCTGAAGAGAATATGCCCTTCAAATGGGTGTTTCAACAAGACAATGACCCCAAACACACCAGTAAGCTAAATCTTTGTTCCAGACCAAGAAAATTAATTTTATGGAGTGGCCTGCCCAATTCCCGGACCTTAATCCCATAAAAACTTGTGGGGTGACATCAAAAATGCAGTTTGATACAAAACCAAGGAATTGTTGAATGTTGTCAAAGCATCTTGGGCTGGAAGACCTGTCGACAGGTGCCAGAAGTTGGTTGATTCTATGCAACACTGATGAAGTGTGAAGCAGTTCTAATAAACTGTGGTCATACAACTAAATATTAGTTTATTGATTCACAGGAAAACTAAATACTATGGGGAATTTCTTTTTTATGTAGTACATATTGAGCTTGTATAACACAGTTATTGTTTTGAACAGCCCAATGTTCATTTTTTAAAATGTTCTACAAAGTACTTGAAGAAATTATACATTTCTCGTCATGTTTTGATTTAGAAAACCATGGGCAATGCTTCCAATGCATCGAAATAAAATCTATTATGAAGATGTTGCTTAACTAACCACCTTTTTCTGATTCATTTACCAAAACCTTCAAGCCTGGTCTTGCTCTGGTTATGGTTTGATATGAGGAAGAGATACGCCAAAGAAAACCGATGTTGCCAAATAGAACAGGTTAACCCTTGCCTCGTATTGTTCATCCTTAGTAAATCATTTCAAATGGATAAAAAGACTTGTGTTCTTCGTCAAGACACCTTACCCATCGAGTTAAGGATGTATTCATACCTCTATAGTTATCCCTATGTTATTGACATCTTTTACCGCAAATGTCTTTCATTCTTCAACTTAACTTATTTAGAGGCTGCTCCTCCATTGTTGGACATTGAATTGACTTTCATCTATCACAGCAGTGGTTCCTAAGGTGAGGTCCGAGGCACCCTGGGGGGCCTCAGGGGCACTACACGGGAGCCCCTTGTGTACAAAAAACAAAAGTACAATGAAAAAAGTTCAATTTGAAAGTAAAACATTTGTTTATTTGGACAAATGCACCTGTTTAAACCAGTATTTAGCCGACTGGAATTGCTAGATGTTACTGTTCATGTAATTTTAGCTGTGAAATAATAATTTACTCCATTCAAAGGGATTTCTATGATGTCCCGGACTTTGGGAATGGCTGTATTACAGGATAGGCACTGTAGAATTTAAACCCAGACCGCTACTTAATAAATGTAAAACTTGTCTGAAAACTGAACTGTCTGTAGCAGTGTTTCCCAACCACGGGTACTTGGAATTATTTTGGATTAAAAAAGAAACTGAAACTGAGTAGAATTGCAATGTTAGTTTCAGGGGGAAGTTATTTTTTATATAAAGGTTTTTCCAGGTTTGACTTTGAGAGTATTTTAGCTTCATTTTTAACACAACACACTATTACAGACTGAATAATGTTTACTGAATAATCTTAGTTTACTCTGAGTTTAAATGAATGACTCAAGGGATACGCGAGACAAAAAAGGTTGGAAACCGCTGGTCTATACATACTACACTTTCCGGCTCACTCAACACCTAAATACAAAGCTATTATGAGTAATGCCTATAGTGCAAAACGGGTTCACAGTTGCCCCACCCGCCACAAAATATTTCTAAATGATGACAAAAGAATGAACTAACCTCACGACTTTGACCTTAACCATACTAGTTCACCTAAAACATTTTTTTTTTACTGGCCACACTTCCCCAGAGGAAATGTTGATGTGATGTGTGCTTCTCATTTTACAACTTACTCGTCACACCCGCCCTTTGTGTGTCACCTCTGTCCTCGTTTCTGGTAAAAGGGCCATTGACTGCCTCAGTAACTCCGCCCACCCGTGTCAGCCGGCTCTATAAATGAATCATTTGGCGTGATGTGGTGAAGATACTGTACGTTACATTGTCGCGCGCCTCCCTGTCTGTGTTTGTAACAACGTCACGGTCTCGCCCTCCACTCAGGCTCAGTGATGGGACAACAAAGGTTTCATGCGAGAAATACAATAAATTTTATTATTAATAGTAAATAAAAAAAGTACAGATTCACAAGGCTGTTGAATTCTGGGTGGTACAGTACAAAGGATACTTGTTTCTTCTTCCATCTTTGACCACTGAAATCGCCACGCGTGCTTCGTGCTGGCAGTTATGGTGTCGGAGCAAGTGCAAGTACATTCACAAGCAATGTAAACTTTCACATTAGAGTATTACAACATGTGCTACAAAAACGCGTGCCGCCCGCTTTTTTAACCGCACTCTCCACCAGTCGCGGATTTTTCTAAGAGTCCCGAGTGAACTGAGGAGGGCGCCTAGTGGACACACGTAGATTGGATGGGCTACAGTCCCGTGTGGAGCACTTGGGCCCACGACTGTGAGTACCTTCGTTCTATTGTCCCTGTAGTTTGGTAGTAATGCAGCTGCCCAGTGAGTATTGTTCTTCCGAAGGCCGGGACTTGCCTCTCCAAAAGTCCCATTCGCCGAACTGTCCCATGCAGCCCTGTCATGTTCTTGAAATATCTCGCGGCATCCATGTGCCCCAATAGGAGAGCGGTTTGTGTGAGGTAATGCGCTCGTAGTGGGTGAACACACTTGTGCAATGCAGAGGAAAGTCATAATTTGTACGGGAACTCCAGTAGGAAGTCTTTCACCACATTGTTGATGGGCAGTTTTGAAATGTGACCGACCTCGCCGCTCAGCTCCAAGACGCGTTTTCGGCATAATTCCTGCAGCGTCGGCTCCCATTTCCTGTACGGGACGCTTAAACTCTTCTTGGGAGAGCTGATGTAATGTTCCAAAAGGGCAAACAGCGAGGGGAAGGAGCGCTCGTTTCCAGCCAGCGAAAACCTCCTTTTCTTGTATTCGATGCGCACGCTGACGGGGCCGCTCTTGGAGTGGTAGGACAGGGTGAAGAAGACGTCCTTCTGGCGGCTGTCGCGGATGAGGAAGCTGCCCAGGTGAGAGCCCTTGAGCATGGCGTGAGCCTCCTGCACGCCCAGAGGACCCCAGTAGAAGCCGCTGCGCTCCAGCTTGGTGGCCGTGTCCGTGATGATGTCGCAGTCCTCTTTGCAGGAGAACACGGGGAAGTGAGTGAGGTACACGCAGGGCACAGACCTCTGGACGGGGGCCGGAGACGGGCACCTCTGAAGATCCTCCCAGCTGATGGGGCTCACAGACCGCGATGCAGAGGAGGTCGAGGACTGGGACGACGCAGAGGAGGAGGCAGATGAGAGTGCAGAGCTCGGGTGTGTCCTGTCATGACCTTCCAGGGTGCTGTTGGCTACCATCCTACACATCCCACAGCGGACAAGGGCACTAGACCCTCTCCCATCGCTACCCGCCGGACTGACATCCTGTAAACGCAACACAAAGAACTTAATAACAAGCCAGAGTCACATGTGCAAGGAGCTTCTTGAAAAAAAGTGTCAAAATAGCAATAATAATGAGACAAAAAGGCCATAAAAGGAAAAGGGATGGAAAAAGTCACAAAAAGAGTTGAACATGTGGCAAAAATTGTGATGAAAATAAGGGTATCTTATATACAATGAATGCAAATAATAAGAAAGAAGTTGGAGCAGACTATAAAAAAAAAAAAGGTTATGGCGGGGGTTAAGAGGTTAAGACTGCGCATAAACCAATTGGGTTGTACAGTCCAGATCAAATGGGCTGGTATCCCATTTGAGCGTTAGAGTAACATTCACATTTTTACCCAATATGTTCTCAGTCAGATTTGACCATGGTGTGTTTGGCTAGAGGTCAAATTACTTTCTGTGCCATTTGGGTCAGATGTTTCTCTCAGGGACTTCTATGAACTGGCATCAGATCACACACCCGCAGTTACTCTTGATTCTTGCGAACTGCCACGATTTCAGTGACGCGAAACCTTCAAACTAAATCAGCGCAGGTCATGTTGAACACGCTTCGGTTCAATGATTTCGGGTTAAATCCTCATTACAGTGTAAACCCGTGACTGTAAATCTTACCGTTTTTCTCTCTCTCAGCTCCAGCAGGGTTTAAAGATCCATTTGCCCTTTTGGGTTGTTGCGCTCAGGCGTGACGCTGGTTATAAGCGACGCAACAACTATTCACGACGCTTCTGTGCGTTTTTCTCCTTTTCTCGTCAACGGTCTGTGAGCGTTTTCCTCACTGACGCCTTTTATACCCTCAGTGACGCCCCGCCCTCTCCCTGAGAAAACGAAAGTGAAACTATGCGTAGCATTCGTTTCGCGTGCCGTCTTTTAAAAGAAGGTGGGTTCAAACCGCTAAACCACATGACGATTTAGGAGAAAACGTCTATATGACAGTAATGGCTACAACTGCGGGAGAGCACACTCTTATTCAGTCTGGAGTTGACATACAGGGCTGGAATGGGCTCCAATAGTAGTCCCCAAGTAGACACTCAGCACCCTTTTCCAACCTGATAAAATACCTTTGTTCTTTTTTTTTAACGTCATCTAGAAACTATGATGTAATGTCTAGAGTCAGTGGACTGCCTCGAAATGGACAGCTGTTTTGAGACATACAGCTTCCTCATTATTAGAAGTTGTCTTTTAATATAAATGGGTGCGAATGTCACTGGGCAAATAGAGCTAACTATAGGCCTTATGATTTAATATGTATTACATTTTTTATTTAATTGCTCAATTCGATTGCAATAAAAAAAAATATTGCAAGACTGTTGAGGGCATTTGTCAGTCATGGAAAAAAGAAATACAAAATCTTAACATTTTCTACAGTTTATTCGTTTAATGTCATTCATTCATCTCAAACTGTGGTCAGGACTTTATTCTTTTAAACTAGAGATCGTTTAGTTCAGGCATTTAAGTTTGGCGTTTATCGGGTTAGGTTTGCACCCAGTTTAGACATAATTTAGTCCAATTTAGGTTTCGTCCCGGCGTGGTCCTGATCCGATCTTGATCCTGTCCCGGTAGTACCTGAATCCAACTATTATAGTATTGCTGCCAACATAATGAAGATTACATACATTGCAGTGAAGTCATATCACATGACCTTTGCTCTTTGTTTGTCTGTTTCTTAGTTTCTTTTTAGTTAAAAGTGATTGCAGCCGGGATTATAATTGCAGCCAGTATAATTTTCACTCAAACTGAAAGAGCGAGCCACACAAAATGAAAGTTAAGGAATAGGGCCACCCGTTCATGCCGAACTCTGTTGTGGTGCGTGCTTACAGGCCAGAAGGGATCATTTATCTTGTCACTTGACACGGGAAATTTGAGGGCACTACTTTGTTTAGAGGCGTATTTTTAACCCCCTCGCTCGCAGCACTATGAAGCGATAATGCTTTTTGCAGGAGCTCAGAACTTCACATTGACAACAAGAAAGTGAAAAATAACTTTAACTTTACAATTCCTGAGTAAAGTAGTCAAGAAAACATGCTATACCTGCGAATCTGAAATGATAACAGATCACCCATAGATAAGTCTGATGGCCGTATTTTAACAACATAAAAATGGTGATTACAATAGCACTTGAACTAGCTGCAGAATTGAGGCTTATAGATGCACTGACGAACTTGATTTCAGAGTTAGATGGGTCGTCATAATAAGGTATAAATAGCCTTTCAAGTTACATTTTACCTGTGAGAGTGTCTGCATAGGAATAGGCGAAGGCTTATTTGGCCTTATTTTCAGTTCATTATTGACAGGTTACAAAACTATTGTCGTTTTTCCATCAATTGACTCCAAAATGCGTTTTATATATATATATATATATTTTTTTTTTTGCACATTGCGGTGAACATTTCATTGCATTTTTGACTTGGTGTAAAATGCAGATCATCAAGGTTTATCACACTTAAGCAGATGTGCACGTAACCTACTTTTGTGTTTCGCACAGTCAAAAGAGAACGGATCACACCACAGACCCATTACAAAAGGTGAGCAGAGATAGGTTATGTTTTCTGCTCTCCCGTTGGCCCGGCCTTGTCCTTTTAGATGGGCTAGTTTGAGCACATGCAGTCTTTTGTTATCTGCAAGGTCTGCAAGTAGCCGGGCAGTGCAATGCAAATGTCATGTCAATCTCATATCAGTTTTATGCATATTTGATTTTACGTGCATTTGTGATAGCCTTGCACATCAACGTCCTTCTGTTCTCTCACGAAGGCTGCTCCATAAGTTTCATTTCTGTGTAAGTGGGCCTTGGCTAAGACAGGCTGCCTGTGTGCTCAGTGGGAACGTCGTGTGCCAAAAAGAGTACAACACATAATGTAAAGCATATGACCAAAAAAAACCACACTGATGAGTATGCGTGACAGAAATGGGAACACATGTCAACAATGGGGTGCATTGTATTGGAAAATGTGACTCTCACTTGCTGTATCAGGTTTCATTGCAGGTATAAAAGTAAATTAGTGAATCCTAAACCCAGATAAGGAGACATCTCATCCAACTGTTTATGACAAAGACGCGGGATGCATTTGTTTATTTGGCGCAGCGCCGCAACTAATCAATACATTTTCTCTCATCGATAAGATGTTTGCCATTTTTAGGTTTTCCCATGTTTCCTTCAGCAACCACCAACTATTGGCAAACGTGCGAGCAATGTGGTGCATTAGAAAGGGCCATTGAGGACACTTTTTGTGACCGTATTGAGGGGTTTCAGGACATTCGGCAACCGGTTCTATACAAAACACACCTCACTGTAGCTGGACTGGCTTCCTATTTGCTCATATGACTGTGATTGTCAAGATTTTTTGGGGGGGATTATAATGGCAGTCACAACATACCATTAAAGTGATAGTCTGTAAGTTTAAATGTTTTACAAACGTAAGTAGTTTGAAATTTGAGGTAACATAAGTCGTGATAATAAAAATTCTTTGCTGATTTCAGACACTAATCAGAAACCCTGGGATACCACTTTGACCAATGAGACGAGCTTTTCCTGTGTACCGTCTGGTTCCAATCAGGAGGGGAGGGGGAAGGAGCTTGATCGCTCACTTTTGAAAATTCTGTTCCTGCTCTCCTCATTTTGCAAATTAGGACGGGCTTTCTGGTCCAAAAGGGGAGGAATTTGATTCAAATCTCAGTCTCTCTCTCCTCACTTACCGACTAAACTTACAGACTATCACTTTAAGCACGTCTCTCGACAACAATACAGTATTGTATTTATATGATTGAACTAATTCTGTGTGCGTGCTTTTGTTTTCTCTTTTGCCTCTCTGCTCCGCGTTGGAGTTTGGTATTTGTGTTTACAAATCGTGAAAGCGTGCGGCAGTGGCGTTTAAATTGCTGTAGCCTCAACTCGTTTCTAGCTCTCACAACCCCCTCGCGCACACCGATATTGTTCATGTGACTTAATTATATCGGGTGAATCAAGGCGGGCCCCATGTATAATTTGTTTGTCCTTCAACCCTTACTCCTGTGTTAGTGATAGTTTACCTCTTAACCCCCGCCTTAACCGAGCGTATTTTCTCCAGTTCGGCTTTACCCAAATCTAAAAGGTCACAGCCTATTAGCCCAGTGCAACGCCTCATATGAAAGCGAAGACCTACAAAACTCATTTAAACAGATCCTTTTCCTTCTTGTCGACACTTCTTTTACTTTTCTTTTTTGTCACTTTACTGTGATTCTTTGGTGGCTTTTTGGTCACATTTTCTGTCACTTTTTTCCCCCGCGTTCTCGTGAGTTTATATTCAGTTCATATTTTGTGAGTTGGACTACAGCTGTCCTTATGTACGTTAATTGCTAATGGGGTTTCCCGGTCCAGCAAAACGGGATCATCCATATAAATGTTTTACTATAACTGCACGCTTGCACAAGTGTTATTGTTGTAGTGATAACCATCACACTGTTGCCAAAGGAGACATGAAATTACCTCATTCCTTTTTGCTCTTCCAATTCTGTATGAGGAAGTTATTGTTGCCTCGCTTGCCATCAAAGCCGTGGCGTTTGACGGATTCTTCCTTCGACCTAAACATACACAATAGGCCACTCCATTCCCGCTAGTTGACTGTCCAACTGTTGACAACAGAGGAGATCAGGTTTTTCAAGGAACAATGTGCATCTCAACTAACCTTATTCTATCCTTTCACTTTTGCTTAGTTTTGACAATGAACATGCATGTTTCAAAGATAAGTTGTAAATATATAGTATAATTAACTCACTTTTCCTCAGACATATTAACAAGTATCGTCAAAAAAGTTCAGCACACTGCACGATGACCCGCTTCACAGCAAGTCATTCGCATTATTTGGAAACACGCTAACTAATTCTAATGATTTATGACCAATTCCACGCGTTACGCTTAGCCCAGACATGACTATGGCCAGATCCAGTAAATCCTGCAATTTATCATAATCCAAAGGAGCAAATGAGAAAGTGGAAGTACAGTTAAGAGTGAAAATAATACTAACAACAGTTTTATTGTTTTACAAGAAGTACGGCCCCGTATACTAAAGTGATAAGAAAGTACCTCGACTGACCCGTGTTGTAATGCTGAAGGTAAAAAAAAACTCTATACACATGGCTTTTGGAGTGATCCTTTGTTGAAATCCCGGGTGACTTATCGTTTTTCATGGGCTCTTCAAACACAGGGCCTGGCCTATGTGCACGAAGGTTGAACAAAAATCAAGTAGAACCGCTTAAAGCTTTCGTTGACAAGAAAAGTGGAGAGGACAAGTTGGGCTTGTATGCCGACAAGCATACAGGCTCATTCTGGTTTGCTTGTTTAAATATTACACAGCGTGGCAATACCTAACCTAATATATTTTACGTTAATATGACTAATCCGCACAGTAAAGACCGGTAAAGTAACCAGGAAACATGGTAATTATTTTCTTAGTAATGAAACAGAGCTGCAAAATACAAAGTTAAAGTATGTGTGCCCATTTTTTTGGAAAACACAAATAAGTGAGCTAGTTAATGATATACGGTTAGCTGTGGCTTTTTTTTGTTTGCATTTGTAACGATTCTTAGCCGGGTTATTACAAGTATGCCACACCAACCATTTGGACAAAATAGAGCAATCTATTATCTTCAACAAATACATTGATTTTTATTAAACATGTGCAAGTCGCTATAATAGGGTTGGGCCATATCGTATCGCATATCGTTATCGTGATATAATGTGTTGATATCGTTGTAATTTTTGATATCGTTGTGGACACAATATAATTTATGTTACGCTCTGCTCCATCAGAGCAGCATAAACGGTGACTGTAGAACACGGGGACACGTGCTGAAAAAGTAAAATGAAATGAAGGATGTAAACTGCTTGAGTAGATCATATTTGGAAGACAATTATGCCGTAATAAAAATAAAAAAAAGAATATCTGAATGAATCTTCCCAATAGGCGTAAGGCTGGGATTTTGAAGTAATTTGTCCATTGTCAATTATATCGTCAAATATATCGTTATCGTGATATTTATTTTCTCATATCATGATATAGATTTTAGGCCATATCGCCCAGCCCTACGCTATAACCATATACAGTTCTGTTAAGCCAGTTGGCTCTCACCCAAGTCTAGATAAGACAGTCTTATCTGTTATGTGTTTACTATAATTCAGCTTTCACATGAAAAGATAAAGACATGCTGCACTACTTATAGCGTACGCTTTATTTTCTACTAACTATTCACTTCTTTTCACTCATTTCCATCTTTGCTGTGGATTCTTTATAAGATTTGTATTATTGAGCTACTGTGGCGACGCAAAACCTAATTTAAGTTTTAATATATAACATGAACATACAATGTTGTTTAAAAAAAACTAATGTGGCATTTTGCCAAATCTAAATTTGGAAGGTCATGGCCAAACTGAACTTTAACATATTCTTAAAGTTACCATGTGTTTTTGTATTGTGTAAATCTCAGTCAGATGGAAGATATTGTACAAGTGATTTTGCAACACATTGAGGCTAACTGCGAAATGAATATTGCATCAACTTGATGTGTTTTGCGGTCCTTTTTAACACACCGTAAAATAGATAAAATAAAGACTCTCTTTTTTCTTATGACAACACAAAACTTAAATCACCTATGGATTACTCACAGGAACAACAGCATTGATAGAACAAAAAACAAGTACTGTGTCTTAAAGTTACGTCTAAGTGAATAATACTTGAGTAAATGCAACTCACTGCAGCTCACCTCTGATAAATCACATCAATCTTGCAAATACCTCACTGCTGTTTGCAGGTATCAACTGGACTCAACTGAAATGTTTTATTTATTTATTTTTTGCAGTGTCTTGCATTTCATCCACTAAGAAAACGGTCTGTCTGGGTGTCTGTAAAAAATGCATTCCTAGATAAGTGATTATAATATAATTTCCAGGTAACTCCCCACAGCATTATGAGCTTGTGCATGTGGAGGACTGGCTGCCTTCCAGATTCTACAGTTTGGTGACATAGCGTGCTTCAAAGCCATTGCAATCCTCCCAACCGTTCACGCACTGTCTGTTCGGAGTATCTTTTAACAATGCCCCTTTTTATGTCAATTATAAGGATAAAATAACACAAGGTCAGAGTATCTTTCTTTTTTACTTTCCTTTTGAACACTTGTACGTCGCCCCCTGCTGGCAACATTTAGGAATGACGCGTTCACAGATAGTGAGACAATACAGCTATTGCCCCATGATGCTAATAAATACTTGCATTTAACAAATCGGCAAAATAAAAAATGAATTTATACATTGTTGTCATTATTCAGAATAGGGCGAAAATAAAAAATAGCGAAAGGGGGAAAAAAAGGACGATGTAGCGTGTGTTAAGGCAAACACGTGGAGGTAAGAAGAACAAGCCTGTGTTCCAGAGGAGCAACAAACTTTCAATGAAAAGTCCATCAATAAACTTCCGGAGCCTGTAACCCATTTCTTATTTGGCTTCAGCAGCCAGTAAGCTAAAAGCGACGGGACGTCCATATTTTTCACAGTCTATGGTTATAACAGTAAGATGTGTGTTCATGTAAGACCAAATACTCAATTCATTACCAAACAATCGTTTCCAGCACTTTTTTCTGTAAAGATATACCCACAATAGCATAAACGTTTACAAATGTAAAATGTACGGTAAAAGATTCATGCTAATCTGCGTAACGGCCTGATATTAATGGTATCACGTCTGCATTATCATGGCATATAATGGACTTTTTCTTTAGTACGGACAACATCTGATTTGACAGCAATTAGCAACTGTCACGTGGCTGAGCGATTGTAAGCGTCAAGCAAACAAAATGGCTAATGCTAATTACTCTCTTACATGTGGTCAAGCTAACTAACATATTTGGTGGCTAATGCTACTTCCTCTAAAGAGATGGCAGCCATCCAAGTTTGCACATTGTTCAACTATTTCAAAGTATACGATGGGATGTGATGACTTTATAAACAAAGATGGACTTTAAGGTGACACATAGACGACTCACTGTTTGCACTCCAACACTGTGGATAGTCTGCATCCGAACAGATCAGAGCAACTGCAGAGAGTCGAGTGGACGGTTCCTGATACACAAGCTTTTACTGTAAAAGGAGTAAGTGAGTCAAGTTAAAACTGAAACCACCAGAGCTTTCCAAGTGAACCTAAACTTCCTTATTATTCATTTGGATATTGGCTGTTCCCAATGAGTTATCGTTTCCTGCTTGTCCTCCTCCTCTATCTGGAAGCGGCATCAGCTTGTGTCCATACAGATTTACTGCATTGCTTTAACCACAGGTGGCCGAACATTGGGTTTAAATACATTAGGTCATTTTCCAAATCCTCTAACTTGTTAACCACTCGCAGTGTCAAGCTGATCATCCTAAGAGTTTTTGGCATGTTTGGTTGGCTTGAGTTTTACAACAGTTGAACTGCTCTTGTGATGGAGCAACATAAAACCTGGAATGATCCGCAGAGTGGCTTTAAAAGATTGGAATTGTATTGTAAGGGGCCATTTTAAATCTGTTCCTTTTCTCAAATTAAGTTAAAATGTAATTTCAATGGAGAGTTAACTTAACTATGCCTGAAGTGGATCCACCCACTTGAGCCATCATTAAAAATCCAACATTAAAAACCCTTAATCTTTTGTCATTCCTGCTTTTTTCAAGAAAACCTTTGGATAAAGGTGAACACACCTCTTTCAAAAGCAAAACAACATAATCAAAAATAAATCATCATAAAATGCGTCAGCCAAGTTAACACAGCTGCAAAATACAAACAGTCTTTTTTTTAAACATGTAAACATGCAGATCAAGTACCTTGTGTGTAACTAGAGCCGTGCGTGTGCTTAGGTTCCCAGACGTTCACGAGAAGCCGCGAGTTTCTAAGAACGTGAAAGCGAAACTGTCGCGGGATTTCTGCCTGGCAACAGCCAAGGCGCACTGCTATTGGCTGATTTAATTAATTGTTTTCAACGTACCCCTGTATGTATGATGTATGATCTTTTTCCACAGCTAAGTATGTCATGCTAGCTTTCACCATAGGGGCAAAACCAATTTCTTAACCTCTTACCCCCTGCCTGAACCGAGCGCATTTTCTCCAGGTTGACGTTATCCAAATCTAAATAGCGTCAAAAACTGGGCAAATAGTGACAAACGTGACGTAAACGTGACCAAAAAAACCGACAAAAACATGACAAAAACGCAACAAAAAAGGGACAGAAACGTGACAAAAAAACGTGATATAAAACGTGATGAAAACGTGATATCAAACGTGATGAAAACGTGGCAAAGGCGGAAAAAAAAGAGACTAAAACACTGCAACAATATGACAAAAAAGTTATGATCACTTTTGTAAGTCTTAGCTTTCCAGTGAGGCATTACATTGCTCTCCAGTCGAGCCGATTTTTTATTTGATTTGGGTCAGGCCAAACTGAAAAAAAATAATTGAGTAAGCTATAGAAACTTTAAAATGTCAGGAAACTTACGTGGTTTGGAATCAGATGGCATTTTTAGACCAGTTCCATGCAAACCTACTTCTTAAAGGTCATGTTTTCTTATTTAGTCTTTTGTCTATGTTTAAAATCCTGTAACTTCAGACTAAGAATCAGCTTTGTAATTACTATAACAAGGTAAGAGCTCTCCAAAAGGCTGAACTAATTAAAACGCTGAACTAAATAAAACTTAATATGGACATTTATGTACAAATAAGACCAAAACAAAATAATCTACATCTTATTTTCCCCCCCAAAACAGGTGAATTCAGCAAAACATGGACACAGGACAGTTATCTATCTTTTTGTTTTGATGTATTTCATGTCTTCCGTGGCACCATGTTGTGTGTTCTTCTGACTCCCATCTCCCACACCCTTCCATAAGCCCAATGCCCATCTCGGGTGCGCATGCGTGAGTCAATCAGGCTCCTAATTTCGGCCCAAACAAACCACACCGCCATTGAAATGTGTGAGCGAGTTCAGGTAGCGGAGCGTGAACACAGAAGTATATTGAGCCATAACCGTGAACTATAAGGCTTACGGGCATTGGTTTACAGACTCAAGTGACATTTCTTGCAAATATTTAACGGTAAATTTCTGTCTGTCAAATTAGCAACCGATTAGCTATGTTGTACACCATCAGATCACTCGTAAAAAATGTGGATCTCTCTGGTTACAATTAAGAAAAAGATTTTGTTTACTGTCCACCTCCTTATTGACAAAAAAAGGACGGATTCTATGTTTTTATTTCTCATTTCAGTTAATGTTGTGAATATCGGCGACAAGAGGCCACAGTTTCAGACCCTGGACTTTTTCCAACACTCGCCTTCAAGGGTCAGAAATGTTTTTCTGACATAGTTATTCCAACTATGTGAACAAGGACTGGTCGTCACTTTTGACAGCATCTCTTCGTATGAATGGCAGTTTCGTACGCAGCCCTGGTTGTAAAAATAGACTTTAAGCTAATATTGTAACAGGCTCCATGGCGACGACAAAAAAAAAGCTTTCTTCGTTGCTTTACGCTAACTATCATTATTGTTTGGTTTCCAAAAGACATTCTATTACCCATAATGCAACGGGCAAGCCTACAGACAGTGGGGTTATGTGTGAACGATGTTTAGGAATGATATGCGGTTCTGTGCGTATCCTCCTTAACGCATAATTCTTATCTGTTCCACTAAACACAGTCATTATAACCAGCACACAGCCTCCCACTCCCCACACACACTCTTGTATCCCCCACGCAGAGAGAGCGTGTGTGCGCCCACTCACCGCAGCGTTGTGGCTGGCCCCTATTTCACTCACTTTCATGACGTTACCTCCTGTCAAGCGCTTACCACTTGGTAGCAGAACTTTGCACCCCTTATTAGGTGTCAGACTGCCATTTTTCTTTCTTCTCTGTACTTTAAAACAGGCTACAGTTCCTAACTCAGTCATTTGGTGCACAGTGAGAAAATGTGTCTTGATGCATGTTGTTTCCAAGACAATCACATCCAAACATCACTTCATCAATCTCCTGTAGAAATTAAAGTTGCATTATGTAACTTTTTGTGCAGAAAACAAAGTTGCGTATTTGACCCACAAACAAGCGGTTGGACGGGTGGTCAGCATGGTGCCTTTACTTTCCATCACAGTGACCTCTTGGACTCTCCACGATCAATAGCTTTTAGGGTTTTTGGTAGGTTTTATGGTACGTATGCGTATCCATGGTGATGTTTCGTTGGCAGAGAAAACTTTTTTTTTTTTTTATATCCTAGAGCAGGACACAGTCCATGTAAAGTAAAGACAGCGTGCATACACCCGCTGGGTCACTGAAAGATCAAATACGCAGAAATATCAACTTTTTTCCCACGTAAAAAGTTACATAAGGTATCTTTAAAGTACACAAAAAAGACTAAAATACAGGCAAGTAGTTCATGAGTACATAGTTTTATTAATGAAAAACATCTAAAATACTGTGAGCAGGCTCGGCTCTCCTCAGAACTGACTCAACTTTGCTCAAAGCGTGAGATGACCATCCATCCATCCATTTTCTTCCACTTTTCCACTTGTCTGTTGCCGGGTCATAGGGGCAGCTGTTGGAGCTGCCCAAATCACATTGCACCAGCCCCCATGGCTCCTCCTGCAGGTGGTGGGTCCACGGAAGGACGGCCTCATGGTTCCAAACGGGGGCCTGTTGGTCTCTCATATAGGGCTTCACCCATTCACTCTCTCATTCACACACCAGTGTACGCAGACACTGGAGGCAAGGAGGGTGAAGTGTCTTGCCCAAGGACACAACGACAATGTGCACCTTCAGGAGGCGGGATTCGAACCCCCGACCTTCCGATCATGAGACGACCCGCTCTACCATCTGCGAAGATGACCATCATGTCCAAATGTGGCTTTACTTCGACAACGTGTAGCCAAACATGACATTTAACTATTGATCTCTTTACAAGTACAGTATCTTTTAAAAATGATAACCCACTTATGGTTGTTTATGTTTTGAGTTTTAGGACAGTTGCAACACCTGACCTGGAATATTCTGCAATGTGGCTTTAAGTACAGTTTTTAGGGAGCTAAAGGTCGGAGACACAATGTTGTGGATTTGTTCATTCAATTGACTCTTACATATATCGTCGTTGTTGGTAAGAAATAGCATTGCACTTCTATGCTATAAGTCTGGGTGAGGCGGTTACAGCAGCCAGACCTTGGATTAAGATTAATATTTCACTACACCACAAATGTATTTTATTAGAATTTATTTGGACTCTTATTGGAATTTGAATTGATTGAAAACAGTAGCAGCTGTTCATTAAAGTTAATACTTTTGAGCTGAAAATGTGCTAATGGTTTTCTCTATGAGACCTTTTGATGATAAAAAGGAAGCAGCTAAATGCCAAATAAATTCAAATTTTCCAACTATTCCTGACATCACTTCCAGTTTCAATCTGAGTTAAACAAAATGTTGATATGAAAGTCTGGATCATTTGCTATAAACACTGTAGCTGTCAAGAACAGTGACGCTTTGGTGGTTGTAGAAAACAACACAAAACATACGCCAACATACATCTCTATTTGGGTAAAACCGTAACTTCGTAAAACCAGCAAAACAGGGAAGCGCAACTCGTCACTAATTATCATGAATTTCTGAGGAAGATGATTTCACGTTTACAGAAACTGACCAGATGTGTATCATAGGGTGTGATTTCTCTTTTATTTGAACAAAGCTTTTGTTTGGGTCACTGGCCGAGAACAGTAATGGTGACTGGACAGGACATTGGAAATCACCGGTAGTGTACTGACACAAAGTGAAAGTGCACAGATAGCAATAGGTCAAACAGTGTTATGACCAAAAAACAACAAGTTGTGCTGGAATTTCTACATTGACAGATTACTTCCTTTTGAAGCAATGAACTGGAGACAAACGGTTAATTGTGTAACATCTGTTTAATAAAATGCAAACGTTTGCGACAGAGTTTTATGTAGTATATATAAAAAACAGATTATTGTTTTAAAGTATAAGTACAACTTTCTAAATAATCACTAGGATTTACAAACTAACCCATAATTAATCCAAAATAAATGTTCTTTCTAAAAAAAAGAACAGTCTCCAAGCCATATTTTTTTGCGGGAAAAAGTCTCTCAACAAAGTAAGGAAAATACATTGGCATAAAAATAACTCATTGTTGCTTTTTTGTTATTAAAAATAAGTTTACTGGGGGCAAAAAATACTATTTCCATTAAATTTATCTAACTAAGAAAGTCCAACCGATGTTTGAGAGTCTCTTTAGCAGGGGAGCTTTAGAGGAAACCCTAGTGTACATGCTTTTAGTGGTAGGTGAAACTGAAGCGCCCAGAGGAAACCTGCAGACACAGAGAGAACATACAGTATATAAACTTTTCTTTTATCTATTTATTTATTTATTTTATTTATTCATCCATGCTCATATTTTTCTTTACAGGGTCATACATTAATACGAACAGTACATGGTGAAAAGGAGCATGAGGAAGACATTGTCTTATTGTCCATGCCCCTTTGTAATAATTATAGGGAAATCGATGACCATTCAACTTCACATCAAAAAGCTCTGGATCAAACTCACACTTGAGAAGTTTACTTTATTTTATTTTTTATAACTTTAAATAAAAGACAGCAATTACACAAATCAGTGATTACATTACTATCTTGCTATGGATGCTTCTTGTATAGCAGTGGTTCTCATCTGATGAGCCGGGACCATTTTGAGTGGGTCCCAGGACATTGCCAAAAGCCTATTCTAGATCATTATTTTGATTTTGATTGTAATTTATGATCAATGCTGAAATCGACGGAACTCCGCAAAGAAATACTGCATTTCGCGATGAAATACACAAACAATGGCCTAACTGTAAAATGTTTGAAGTAAGGGTGTCCATGGTTAACCGGTTAACCGTTAAAAATTGCGTAACCGAGTAAAAGCATTTTGCAGTGCCATTGAAAATACTTGTAATACATTTTTGCACCACCAGAGACCGCCAGAGCGCTCCCAAACATTTGTTCACGAGAAGCCCTCATCCCGCATGGCTAGCTAGTTTAACTTTTCAATATGAAGTGGGCCATAAACAGCACAGCGTGGGAGCGCTTTTATAACCGAGAATGACGGATCAAAATGCAAGTATTGCATTGCAGTGCTTGGATATACTTCAACTTTGTTGTTGTACCATCTCAACAGCCAACATCTGGGCATCACTTAGGAGGTAGCTAGGTAAGCTAAAGGCACACAACTCGCCTTTCTCGTTATTGTTAAAACGTGGTGGAGAGATAAGTGTTGTTGTTGTTGTTATACGCATGAATGACTGTTTCTTTGCACAATGTTTCAAAAAAAGCGTGCTAAATGACTGCAGGTAAAATAAATAAAAATAGTGTAGGGCCAAGTGAAAACAGTGACCTACTTTGACCGCTCTGTCATTAATTTTATTTCTATTGCTGGGTTGCAGGTTCTAGAATGTGATGATGTCACCGGACCCAGTGGGAGCAGGAACTAGTTTTTCCTATTAACAACATTACACAACATTACACTTTCACAAGTCGTAGCTCAAAAGAATGAGTATGAATTACAAAAATAATCATTAATATCAGTCACTGTGTTAGGGTCTGTTCGGTTTCCCCTCCCCCTTTTTTCTCTGTAGTGCTGATGGTTGACGGGGGCGTGGCTGGGACCTGCAGCAATGAGGCACACCTGGTCCTGTTCAGTCCTCTCCACGCTGCCAGATAATTCCGTCATGTTCGGTACAGCCAGTGCTGGTTTGTTTGTTCTCTAAAGAGATGTTTTGATACCTCCTTCCTCCTGTGCTCAGGATATCCTTGGTGCCTCACTGTGTCCTGGTTCCGTCTGCTCCTGTCTGCTCCCAGCCAGCCTCCAGGACCTCGGACTATTCATTTTTGTGAAAATGAATTCTTAAAGCTTTCCAACTTGAAACTCTAACACACTGGGTCCATGATCTCTCTGTACAAAACCAAAAAAGTCCTCAAAAACAAAATAATTTTTCCTCCATATAATAGTATTGGCCTTTGGAATGCTCACGTGCAACCCAGCAATAAATTAATTTAGTTTAAAATGTGTTCCAGCCATTTAATAAAGGTGTTAATAATGAAAAATCCCTTTCGCGTCTGTCAGTATAACATAACGGAGGGGGCGGCGTGTGCGGGGGGGTTGGTTAGTGCGCACACTAATGGTTAACCGAGTATTAACCGCCAAGGGCCTCGGTTAACGGTTAATGAAAAACTTGAAAACGTGCAGCCCTAGTTTGAAGTAAAAGTTGACGTGAATATTGTTTTTGTGTGCCAATTCAACAAGAAGAAAATAGGTCTGAGGGCTGCACTTTGGTCACCCCTCGACTAAAGCAAACATAGGTACTCAACTAAAAATGATATTAAAAAGTAGAACAAAGAACAACTCCATAAGCTGTCAGGAGAGGAAGGAATAAGTGAGTACACCGCCTGAATCTCACTGAATTGCAGCGGTTTTGTAAAGAGGAATGGTCCAAGATTCGTCCTAATCGTTGTGAGCGTCTACAGAAAAGCAGTTATTGCTGTAGAAGAAGGGTCAGCCAGCTTTTTAATACATGGGGTGTACTTACTTATTCCACACTGTTGTGAACGTCTCCGGTCTTTCTGCAAAATATCTTGATAAACTTATGAATACATTTTTCCATTTATGATAGCAGGTTGTCCAGGCCCTGAGGTAACAAAACAGCCTCACACCATGATGCTCCCTGCACCATACTTCACAACAGCGTGGAATAAGTAAGTGAACCCCTGTATTAAATAGCTGGCTGACCCTTCTTTTGTAGCAATAACTGCTTTTCTGTGGTTGCAGATTAGATGCTCACACCGATCAGGATGAATCTTGGACCATTCCTCTTTACAAAACTGTTGGAGTTCAGTGAGATTTAGGGGGTGTACTCACTTATTCCTCCCTCTCTTGTGAATGTTTACATGTTATGGACAATAAAAAACGGTAAATGTTTACTCATTTTCATGATTTTGATGAAGATCAGACCACATTTTATGACCAATTTAGGCTGAAATGTGAGAAATTCCAAATGGTGTACTTACTTTTCCCCACCCACTGTCTGATATAAAAAACACCCCTTTCAAGGTCCTCATTCATAATGTGGTCACTCATGATTAATATGTAGTAGCCTACAGTCATTTTACCAAGGAATGTGTGTAAGCAGTCATATAGTCAGAGAATTTCACCGAGTTGGCACCTCCTCCGTTGCCCTTTGAGGGTAACTTTGTGTGCTATTTATAGAGTAAGCGTTTGGTTGAATTTGTAAAGGGAGCGGTGATTCTTTGGAAGTGGCATGTCATCTTTTCACACTGTTAATACAATTCCAAGTAACAGTAACACAATACACATTCTACAAAAGGGATATGCGTTATTCAGAATATCTGTGGCATAATGGTGGCTTTCAGTGTGTTGTTTATGTGTTTGAGTGGACACTCTGGACACTCAAAGATGCTTTACATTGCATTATTCATTCACTCCATACTTGGTGGTGGTAAACTACTATTATAGCTACAGCTGTCCTGGGGTAGACGGAAGCGAGGCTACCAGTCTGTGCCATCGGCCCCTCTGACCACCACCAACCACTCACTCACTCACTCCCTACATTCACCCAGGCTTCCTGGTGTTCCCAAACGGTCTCCCATCCAAGTACCGACCATGCCCTTACCTGCTTAGCTTCTGAGATCTGACGGGATCGGGCAGAGCAAAGGCGGTTTGGCAGAGATGGATTCATGGCTGCTCCAAATTGGTCCCCAACTGCAACCCAGAAGTTATCCCAGAGCGACTGTCATGGTTGCGGGGCAGGAATGACCCAAAATGCACACAGCCCAGGAATCGGAGCAGAACTGAAGTTTAATGGAAAATAGGTCCAAGTACCAGAAAAACAACAACAAACAAAAAAACTTACAGGCACGCACAGAAACCATGGACACCAAAACCGGCAACGACATACAATGATCCCACGAGGACAGGGGAGAACACAGGGGTATAAATACACAAGGAAACGGGGCACAGGTGACACACATCATAACAGCAACAGTCATATGCAGAGGACAAATTTCACAATGTGTACATTGTGACACATCAAGATGCATGAAATAAATTGTAATTATTTTCTTAAATAATTTTGTTAGACCTCTGAAAATTGCACCAGGGAGGTTCGGGCCAGAGCCGCTGCTAGCCATTTTAGTGCTATAAAATGTTGGTGCCCCCCAATTACCTGCAGAAAGAAATGAATAATTAAGTTAGATTAAATTATGTAAACATTGCCCCCCAGAGGTTAATGTTCTCCGCTCCGCCCCTGCAGCCCAGCTGTCCTCTCTCTCTTACTTCTGTCCTGAAGTAATAATATATAACATTTGTATAAGTCGGTTGTGCCTCGGACCTCCTCCCCCCTCTCAAAACAAGTGTTTTGCACGTGAATTCTTGAAGAGCACCTGACTTGAGTACATTCCGAACCCACAGTAGCACTCACTCGCCCTCTTATCTTTACTCTCTTCTTTCACACGTGGCTCGCCACTTTGACTGGCTCCAGACACTACAGGCTGCTAACTTTCAGTCGGGGCATCTGAACCAATTTTTTTTAAATCAATATATGAATAAAACAGCGGCACAAATAATGTACACTGCCATTAAATCTCAATGACCTAAATAAGGTGCCCTCGGAGCCCTTGATGCCTGATGCACAGTGTGTTATATGCATATAGCAAGAAGCAGACTGGTTGGGGCAGGTTGTCACATTCACAACGGGGATGTGACAACATTGGGGATGTGTGACACTATGCTAATGTTATTTGCAAATGTTATTTGCACACATCAATATGTAAATAAAACTTGTATATTGGTAAGGTGATATTTTCTTGTGTTTGAAGTTCAATCTTCGTTGTTTGTTCGTAAAATTAAATCACTGGTAAACTCTTAGCAGAAAAATAATGCAATCAACTATGGATATGATGTGGGAAAGCCACAACCAAACTTAACGTGAGAGCAAAATTCAATTAAATAATTTCTACAGCAAGAAAAACATAATAGCATCCATAGTTAAATAAGCTCATCATCAGTTATCAGGGGCAGCCTTCTTTGAAACCACTTAACTCCACCGGCTCAAATATGACACTATATCCCCCTCTAGTGTTGATATTGAGGTGGGTGTAAATGAAAGTTAAAGAACTATAGTACTACCATTGAACACTAGAGGGAGCCGCTGTTACATAAGCCAGTCACTATCAGTCAAGCAGTAGAGAAGCTATGTGGGCCTTGTTAAAAAAAAAAACAAAGAAACTAAAGAATCAGAATCAGCTGAAATGATGATAAAACAAAGTTAAATAGTTGCCATTCTTTCCCGTGAGAAAGCGCTATTCCTTTACTGAACATACCCCACACCTGCCTCACTATCACTGTGTTGTCCCGTGTGTTGTCTGTGGGAGCATTCTCCACAGCATCAACAGCACGTCCCATGCACGGCCCTGGCATGGCAGGATAGTAGCAGTTAGCAGTTTCCTCTCTAACAGGTAAAAAAATAACAGTATCTGGCACGGCTCCATGCGCTTCAGAGGACGGCTGCTGTTTACACTGTCCCGTGAGTCCGGCCGTGGGAGGCGCAAAAACAGAACAAAAACGTCTGGAGGGAAGCTATTACCTCGCTGTGTTCATGTGCTGTTTTTAAAGTGGCAACAAAGGCAGAAAATGTGTAGACTAGCTAATTAATGCTTCCTTGTTGTCATTATTACACTACAGAGCTACGCATTATCCAGCTTCATATCCACAGAACGCAAGACGCTTTCTAAAGTAGGAACAATTGACCTGTATTATCCTGGTTCGGCTCAGACATCTCCACTGATTTCTGTCACAAACTTAAGTTTGGATTTAGGAAAGTAGTTGTGCTATCTCTAGAGCAAAACCTGTGCTCCCCAGTCCACAAAGATGTGATGAAAAACCACACAAATATCCCCAAGAGGGAAAAAAAGAAACATTTTTGGACGAGAGAAGCCATGGCAACTAAAGTGTATGTGGGTGCCTAGAAAATATCCTTAGGACTGAACATGTTGCAAAATGTAGTTACACAAAACGGGAGCAGAGGGCGCAATGCTGAAGTAATTCAAATTGGAAGTAATAATGACAGCAACTATAGAAATACAAGGAGAAGTAACGTTCAATGGTAACGTATGTGGACAGTAAACTCTTCAGCGTTCATTAACCTGCTCTGCTCAATGTATTTTTCCTATTGCCGTTAGCATTAGCCACCAAACATCGTAAATAATGAAAGATCCATGATGTTTTCAGCCGTTGTCAATCCATCAACCGCATTTGGGTGAGGTCAAAGCCTAGTTAGATAATACTGATGAGCGTACAGATGTTTTTACTTTAGATAAGAATTAGGGTATAAAAACAGGGGGGAAACATAGCAAACAATTAAGCATGTTAATCTACACAGAAAAGAGAGATTGACAACAAGCAGGATCAGAACAAACATGGTGACGATGTCCAGAGACTATAAATCTCAGAGGAATGTTGTGGATTCCTCTGTATGGCGTATGGGAGTGTTGGCTGGCGTTTTGAGTGCAGAAGACGGAAATGGGTTAACAATGCAGGATTACTGACTCATAGGCGAATGAGACAAAACACCAGGTATGATTTTGATGAGGATACAACGCTATAGTTTTGTCCACTTGGGCTCCTTTAATGTGCAATAACAAGTTCCCCCAGGCAAACCCCGAAGAAGAAAGAGAACAGCCAAAAGATCTGCTCAAATTTCACTTTTATCAGAAATATAACATGCAGAATATTGACTTTGAAAGCTAAACCAAACTAACCAAAATGAACTCACGACTATCTTGTAATAACAGTAATTAACATAAATATACAGCTAAAAGAAAAGTGCTGTTACCAAATATTTTGTGTATTTATAAGCACATTTTAACTAGGACCTTTTACGGAGTCTGTGTGAACCTTTTATCTCCGAGTGCCGCTGGGTTGAAAGCAGATTTTGAGCCAGGATTCTAGTCAGGAGTCTACTGGCGGATTAACTTTCTGTCTTCGCGCGCTTTAGGTCAGGGATACCATGTACCCAGAGAACAGTGAAGGCGAGCTTTGATTTGAAGATAGCAGCTTGGAAAACAACATGACATGGTGAGTGAAGAGAAGTGGATTAAACTGAATTAAGTAAGTCACTACTCCAGATTGACAAGGAACAACACTATTACATGGTTTAAACCACCCAAAAAGTCGATTGTGCATGTTTCCTTTAGCTACGTGTACTTTCTTGTTAGATTTCCTCCTTACATTTGCACAGCTTTGAGCGGTGTGTGTATATATATACTGGCCTACTGACATTTTCCTTGACCTCGCTTGCACACCAATCATACTCGATCAATAAACAGTGCACATTCAGAAGGCTATTTTCTCCTGGCATTAAATCGAACAGACTTTGCTTCAGTAATCAGTTGTTCTCGCACTTATTTACATTGATGACCATTTTCGGAGCCATTCTTGGAAGCCAAAGCGATCAGTGCCGTTTATTTTGCAGACGGATCGAAATGGGAGTCAGATCATTGGTGACATTTTGTTTCATGGCTCACGCGCGTGGGTTTTGACACGGATTCACCTGAGGCTATAAGGCTCAGACGCCGTGGATCAGAGAAATGGCGTTTGAGGAATGGAATAAAGATGACATCGAATGAGGGGAATCTTTTGGAAATCTATTGAGGCGGCAGGATGCAGCACAGGGGAACGGAACGTTACCAAGGCTGTGAACGTACACCACTTTATTAAGCGCTCTTTGTACCTAATAAAGCGGCCTCTGGTGTCGTCTCTTTTTCATGTGTGTGTGCCATTCAGTCGAGATTTTCTCTTTGGGGATGAAAGGTGTCTTGTGCATGCATTCACATCAGAGTGAGCTTTTTGGGATTTTTTTAAATTTCTTTTCCCTCCAAGTGATCATCTTTCCAACTTAAAAAAATAAATAAAACACTGCACCACATCAGTACACCTGACCCGGCTCATCTTGAGAAGGGTCTGCCTTTTTGTGCATAATATTTATTTCACTGTAGGCCTATGTGGGCCTGACACTATAACAGAAGTTGAAGTTGGATACATTGATCCACAAAAATAGTGCGATAAATGATAGTACTGACCTTTTATTGCCATAGAAACTCACTCTAAAGCTTAAAAATGACAGTAAAGCTTTGTTTGAAAAGTATCCAACTATTACCATGAAATATAATGAAATACAACCTACTTAGGATAAAACATAAAATATCACATTAGAAGAAATGTGACAAAAAGTGCACATAAATGGACAGACAATAAATATTGAGCCCTGTTTATCTGTCATTTATTGACCTATAGGTCAATATAGTAATTATCGTGACAGCCCTAGGTCTATGCTGTTCCATTTTACCAGTAAATAATCAAACACTGTTTCTCGCTTGTCTAGCCATCATTTTAATCAAAATCCATGGTCAGTAAAGCATGTTTAAATGTATGCCTGTTGACAGAAAAGCAGTTCTTTGGGGCAAAAGTACTGGAATAGACCGGTATACAATCCCAAATAATGCAATGACTTGTTTATATGGCACTACTGCGACGCAACAGTTTATGCAAAAGGATCGAAATGCAACACCGAAGGATTTCATGAAAAATAAGCAGTGACGGAAAATATTGGTAAAGTAACATCTTTACCAATAGTGCGTGACACAGAAAGAGAAAAAAAAAGAGTACAATTTCCTGTGAAGTTGAGATTGGAGGAAGTTAAGAAAGTGTCAGAAGAGGCCTCGAAAGGTTGAAGCACTTTGCAAAGCTTGCGTTCCCATCCATCAATCTTCCTTTGCCTCTCGGCCCATCACCACTGAAGCTATTCATGCAAATACTTCCCTTCCCTCTTTCTGCGTACTGCAACCTTCTTCGCCATGTCCACCCCAGCAGCAGAAACATCCACCAGCCTTTCCATCTCGTCCTCTTCACCACTTCCACCTCCACCACGCGATATAGGTGGAGTTCGCCCCGTACAGCGAGTCGGCACGATCGTTTTAAAACACTGTTAAAAGGATGCAGATTCTCTCTTCTTCTGCCACGAGGAAGCTCCCTCTTCTACTGTGACACAATTACAGAAAATTACTTGAGGTTCCTCTTACAATTTTTATTGTACTACTATATTTACTTTAACAATAGCAGCTTGGGTTCCACATGTTCAGAACAAACAGAAATTTCATAGGAGATTTTTTGGAAATGGGATCGAGACGTTCGTGCCACTGGTTTACATATCCATCCATCCATCCATCCATTTTCTCCCACTTGTCCGTTGCCGGGTCGTGGGGGCTATTGGAGCTGCCCAAGTCACATAGCACCAGTCCCCTATGGCTCCTTCTGCAGGTGGTGGGTCCACGGAAGGACGGCCTCATGGTTCCAAACGGGCCTGGTGGTCTCTCATAGGGGGCCCATTCACTCTCTCATTCATACGCCAGTGTACGCAGACACTGGAGGCAAGGAGGGTGAAGTGTCTTGCCCAAGGACACAACGACAATGTGCACCTTCAGGAGGCGGGATTCGAACCCCTGACCTTCCGATCATGAGACGACCCGGTCTACCATCTGCGCCACCGTCGCCCCCTGGTTTACATATGTCTATGTAAAATGTAAATAGTCTCCTCTGGGTGCTCCAGTTTCCCCATTAACCTAAAAAAAAAAAAAAAAAAAAAGCAGAATTGGCTAATTCTCCAACTAGGTCTATCCAAGACTACTCACAGCTTCATTGTCCCTTGGGCATTGATCGAAAGATGTCTCAAATCGAGACGTACTTTATTTCCCGATTTACATATGGGGAACAAACATCTTTAAATCCCACAAATACAAACTTTCTCTCACCCAGTTTTTTCCTGGCACCTCTTTTGCCTCGATACGCACTTGCCCTACTTGGTGAACCCATGGGAGCAGTTACATCAGATCCTGCGTATTGATAAAATTGGAAGCGATTATGGGCTTATGTGTGAACGATGACTCACATCATGCCTCCGTGCATCCGCATTTCCCCCCATTCGGGTTTCAACATGGTTTTCTAACGTCACGAGGTTCCTAGACGTCTGTTCTCATGCAAAAATTAAAATAACAGTCTGAGATTAAAAGGTCTTCTCATGCCCTTATGATTCCGACCCTTTTTTTTGGACGCCTTGATATTTCACGATATACAGCTAAAAATAGTGTTTCTAACAAAGGCGTTGATTGAGCAGGAAAGGCCTGAATTACGCTTTCTGCCGGCAACGATGGGAGTGGACAAAGGATGATTAAACAAACCCAAAAGGATGAGCGCATTTTAGGAATGGCAATAATAATTTGGAGGAACACTTTTGGGTGTAGAGGCGACACTGTGGCTGAGTAATCAATGCTCTTGCCTCGAAGCCAGAAGGTTCCAGGTTCGATTTCGCCGAGACTTTGAGGAGTTTCACACGTTCTCCTCATGAAAGGCTCATGCAAAATGAAACCAAGTGTAGCATTAGTGCTAAAAACCTGGTCGGGAGAGCGGCCCATAGCTGCGCTGCTCTGTTATGTGTCCAGCCTCCAAATAAATCAATCCCATGTAGGTCATTTACAGCGGCAGAGCGGCACATTATGAAAGCCAGAGCATGTCTGTCTGTCGATGTCCCGCCATGATCCGCTGTGACCTTAAAACAGGTGGGAATCGATATCCGCAGAGTAAAAACGCTCTGTCGTCATTCAAAAACTGCTTTGTTTGTTACTTTGGCAAACAGTTTCTGGAGATGAAAAGAGTTTGTGTTTTGTTTATCCGTGTTGTAAGGCTGCCCCCCCATAGGCTAGGTTGGCTGATCCTGTCTAATAGTCTGATAATGAACAAGTATGCAAAGTGCATGTATATGGTGGAACTCCTGGATTTGTTCATTTCAGCTCTCAAATTGCCCCCCCCCCCCACTCCATCTCTTGGTCAGTGCTGGCAGCAATTGTTTTTTAGCAGCAATTTACTTTTACCTTTCCCATACAGCACTAAATATGGACTGTATACAGAATGGAGTCCACACATATTTCAAAGAGACAGATATTGAATAAAGTACAATATAGGACCTTAAGCATTTGATACATTACAACTGGGGTGTCAGTGCATTCAAATATTTAACTGGGTGTATTTGACCTCTTAACCCCCACCTAATACAGTTTGGCATTAGCCAAATCTATAAAGCTTCTCGAAAAAAAGCATCAACACGGCAACAATAAAGTGACAAAAAAGCAACAAAAGAGCAACAAAAAAGCAATGTAAAAGTGACAATAACGAAACAAGAACGCAAACATGGCATAAAAGCAATGAAAATCACAATAAAAAAGTGACAGAATTGTGATGGTAAGAAAAAGATCAGTTTAGATAAATTTTGTAGATTTCAAATGAGACGTTACACTGGCCTAAGCTCCAGTCAAGGAGCCTTTAGATTTGGGTAAAGCTGAACTGGAGAAAATGCGCTCGGTTAATGCGGTAAACGGTTAAGAGAGGTTTAAACTGTACCCCACACCTTTCTTTAAGCATTGGAACCATAATGCTGTCTCACATAAAAAAAATAATAATAATAATTCTGAGGTTTTAATTGTGTGGAAGATTGCAGTAAAAAAGTACCATGTCTGGTGATGTGTGCCAATAAAGGGACACCAACAATTATGAGGGCCACATTTGGCCCCCGGGCTGCACTTCAGTTTGGACATGCCTGCATTTCAGTGATACAGTGATTCCAGTGGCTCAGAAAGAGTGGGTCGTTCAATAATTGATGGTTCCAATCTTGGCCCCTACACGTGCACACTGTCGTTGTGTCTTTGGGCAAGACACCCCTGCCTGACTGGCTGGACAGGAAGACAAGAAAAAGGGATCAAATATATATTTTGCTGAAAATTCAATATCCCACAGGGAAACCACAAAGATTATTGAGTATCAATTCAAATGGGGGCCATAGACCCAGCGTAGTCTTTGTGCGATTCCCAAACCCAGATTAATGGAGATTAAATAAGAATTAGGCACAAATATGACACAATTATATAAAAAAAAATCAATGCATGGTCGAGGGAAACAAAAAATACAGTCTGTTGACATTCCAGACGTCCGAGCACAAAATGTGTACAAATGTCCTGTAACATACTTCTAGTGGGCTATACTACCAGGGGTGCACTAAAGTGATTAAGATGGGTAAAACCTTTTACAACCCCTAGAATATAATTTATGGTTGTAGAAAACTCCCAAATTGCAGCTTTAATTTTTGGTTTACAGTAGGCTGTTCTTCTGAAGTAGCTGCCAGAGTAGCGGTTCTAGTGACCCCTCCCTCCTCTTCCTCTCTCTCTGTAGTCACTCTGAGCGCGCACAGGAGAAGGAGGAAGCGCGGTGAAAGCAGCGGTGCGACGGGCACAGTCAGCCAGCGAATAACACTGTTACAACCCGTCTAAACCCCGCCAGAGCTACACGCTGTTTCATAAGTCACCTCCTCCTTGGAAAAGAAGAAAACGCATACTCTACCTCCGGGAGCCACGAGCGACTTCACACCGAGGAGCGTGCGCAAAGTTCTGCTGCCTGGCCGAGTCCCAACCTCCGTCTCCACCGCAGCCGCTGCACAGGTAGTTGTCCACACCGTCCCGCTCCGACCATGGCAGACTCCGCGGCGGCTAACAGCGATGGCGAGGACGGACCGCAGCAGCCAGCGAGGGGCTTCGCGCGCCAGGGAGCCCTGCGCCAGAAGAACGTTCACGAGGTGAAGGACCACAAGTTCATCGCGCGGTTCTTCAAGCAGCCCACCTTCTGCAGCCACTGCACGGACTTCATCTGGTGAGAGCGAGGCGGGGAGGGGGCTTGGGTTAACTGCTTTTGGCATGTGGCAACAACTGGTCAGGTGATGGCTTAAACAGGACGTGCATTAGGGCTGCGCGATTAAGCAACAATTGCGATTAGATTTGTGATTTATGTTTTGGAATAAGCGAGTAGAGAAGTTTAGAACGGCTAATTGTCGCAAATCAAAGAGCAAAGACGGTTGACTACTCGGAAAACAAAATAATTGGTCCAATGGTCTCCAACGTGTTCTGAATTGCATGTGATTCTCGTATTGGTTTAGCAGTTCCCATTTCAGTCTTCTCTGTTGTGACAATGCTTCTGAACCACTGTTAAAGGAACACTACGAATTCAATCTTGATTTGAAAACAAATCGCAATTGTGATGAGGTTTTGGCCCCCAAAATTGCACTTGTACACTTGAGAGAAGACTGTAATATGAACTGCTACACGAGTACCAAAATCACATGCATTTCACTACATGTTTGTAAAAGTCCAAACTAAAGATTACTTTTGTCTTCAGTGCACCCAATGGCTGCCTCTACAATTTGCTGGTCGAGACAAATAAAAAATTGCATTTCAATTTCAACCGTGCCGCCCTAATGTGCATGCACATAAAACGGGCGGATTAGGATCATGAGCTCGTCATCATCAACACCTTTGCCAAATGCCGACCAGTTTTGCTCGCACTTTTACAGTCAAATCCCTTGGGTCATTTGAATTTTCATTTTCCTATTGCCACGTTATCTCTCACCATGATCGGCAAAACAATACATCAAGGGAGTAATGTAAAAAGAGACATTTTAAAGCACCGTCAAGCACCGTCAAGCCCCGATCTGACCCATTGCACTTGTTGAAGCGGGTTGTCAAGGGTTAGGAATGAGGGCTGAGCAGAGCTGGCCTATCAACGCACAGCATAAAGTGAACGTACAAAATCCAATCATCCTTTTTATTCCACTTTGAAATCCCCCCGCCACCTCCCCCTGACATACTGTATATTCCCTTCATTCTCTCCCTCCCATCACCTGCTGGGCCCTCGACAGCGATACAGCCTGCCTCTCCCCGCTTATGTGAGATGAGTTTCCGGCTCTGCGGCTTGGCCTAATTTGATCCCTTTATTATTATCATCCGCCTTGCACTACAGTATTCCCCAAATGGCCTTTATTTAAGTCCTGCATTGGGCTTTTTAATTTGTGAATTGCTAAACGGTTTGACCCCGAAAGAGCGCGGCCCGTGCACGTGTATAACGCCGTGTAATCCTAATGGGCCGCACTAAAAATGACCCTAAATAATGAACACGGCGCACTCTGCGTAATGGCCTGACCCGTTTAGTCTGTCAATCTATGGGCATATTATGAAAAGCGAGGCGGCGCTCGGTCATTTTGCACTCAAAGGCATTGCAACATTTAGGTAATTACCGTTTTTTTTTTCCCCCCCCCATGAGAATCCAACCACACGTCTGCGGAGAGAGACATGCACGGTTATTAGTCCGGACGACTACTTTTGAAAACCTCTTCCGCGACGTATTATTATTATTGTGACTTGTGTGGCCGATGTCTTGACGCGAGACCCGAACTGGCTACCCACGAGTTTATGGGTGTGAAGTAGATGTAGCTGTGGGATTTGGCCTATTGTGCATGTTTTGGGTGGATATGAAAACCAGTACCTTTCCCTGAAATGGAGCGGAAACAAAGGGTTCTCAAGAAGTCATCTCTTACGGGTGGTTTTTAATGGAATCCCTTTTGCCTTTCGTGGCGTGCCACATATTGTTCCTGGACTGTTATGTCCGTTCAGTAGGGAGGGGTTAGAACTACAGAAGAACTGACAATAGAAAGTCTTAATTTACAAAACAACCCAGTATGGATGACAACTTGAAAAGGCAAGGCAACTTTTTTTTTTACCACGCATTTCGTACACAAGGCAACTCGACGCGCCTTACGAAATTGCAATCCGGTTAAAGTTGAGGCAAAGCACGTGCACAAAAACATCAAGACATGGGGAACACACAGTACACGAGGTCACATGTTGGAATTTTGTCTTTTTATTTGGGTAGGGGAGGGACTGGGGGCGGGGGCAGGGGGCGGGGGAGTTGAGAAAAGGCCATGAACCCGTGTGCAGGAGGTTTCTGGTGTGGTTAGGGAAGGGGATTTGTGCGCAGTTATTTGCATGAACATTTTTTTTTTCAACAAATGACGACTCCCGTGCAACTAAGCGCTTCAGGATTCAAACCGGAGGATTTTTTGTCGTTTGTTTATTTGTCTTTTTGGATAGCGCAAGTTCATGAACACACGCTGGGCTCATGCATGTAAACACGCCTCGTCGGGTTGTTGCTACGAACTCATTTGCCAATCCTGGCACGAGGCAGGTGTGCTAACCACTCAGCCATTGTGCCGTGCCGGAATAATGAATGCACATCCCAAATGAACATTCAAATTCAACGCTGTGCTCTAACTGCATGTTCATATCGTAACTCCCGTTGTTTCCCCAGACCCTTTTATTGACCTGCGTGTGCCATATTGTTTTCCGATCCAAACTCTGCTCTGCCCACACACTCCTCGGCAGGTGTGCCCGACTGCGTGTGATTTTGAATGTGTTTCTTTTAGACAGAAAGCCTCGGCGCGGCGGGTCCAAAGTGCCATGCGGAGTTTGACATTTTGCTTTTCATGCTAATCTCCTGAGGCAAAAAGAGAGCCTTTTTTTTTTTTCATACTCCCGTGCATTCTTGTGGTCCTGTGTTAGTGTGGGTCCCCACCTGAGCGCACCTAACCTGTTTCCTATATGCTTTCTCCGCAGGGGATTCGGCAAGCAGGGATTCCAGTGTCAAGGTAGGCGGATAAAAGGCGCTCATTTCCATTGGTACAGTATGCAGTGTTCCTCAATTCACCAGCTCACGGTGTCTTTCAGCCGTTTTTTTCCTTCTTATTTTGGTGGCTTACGTCGGGCGATTACACAACCAATCTCTTTGTCCCATTGTTTTATTCCCACATTATAAATTATCAATTGTTTATCTACGCATTGTTGCTCGGTTCAGGAACATAGCGGCTTAAATTTAGCTGACTTGATTGACACATTCTGCTGTAAATTGTTCAAAGTGTCAGAATGTTGACAAAGGGACAACTCTTATACAAACAAAGACATTTCCAGTGCGCTTAACGGTACGTTGGCACAAATGTTGGCCAAAATGAAAAACGTGTAATGACACAGGACTAATCGCAATCGAATCGAAATTGCCATTCAGAAACGTGTGCCCCCTCACTGATTCACGTCAGCAGTCTGTGTGTCCGTGTAACAAAATCATGACAAAAATCATCTGATTTTATGTCTGCTTGTATTTGCATGCAACAAATGGATTACAAAACTATGGAGCTATAGTGTTCACTTCCCCACACGATATCGCTAGATGTCCCCGGGTCACAACAATAACTGTCTATAGGCGCTTCTGCAAAATATGTGTCACAGAAGCCGCAGTTCGACGACAGGAGGGCAACAATGCGACGTTAATTTGAATGGAGTGTTTGTTGACGGTCCTTCTGTGGACCCACCACCTGCAGGAGGAGCCATAGGGGCTGGTGCTATGTGATTTGGGCAGCTCCAACAGCTGCCTCCACGACCCGGCAACGGACAAGTGAAAGAAGATGGATGGATATCCTGATGTTTGTTGACATTTGTGACAATTTCAAGACATATATTGCCCCCTCCCGTGAGAAAGTTGAGGAAGAATTATATTTATTCAGGGCCCCAAACTTCACACATTCTACTCTCTTCTATATGAGCATTGATAGGTTGCATTCACACCATACATTTATGTTATGGAGTTGTAGAATAAATACGATTTAATAATGCTACCACTTTTTAATTCTGTGGTTCCTGTTGCTGACATTGAGGACATTCGACTTTACTCCAGTTTCTGGAGTTTCTTGTGAATAGGCCCAAGTAATTACAGAGATATTAAACATAAACCGGGTCCGAACGCATTTTGACCATAAAAAGACAACCAATTACATTTCCTTGATTTAGTTTACGAGTCTATTCTCTCAAACATACGCCTATCGTTTACAAACCATAAAACCGTCTTTTTATGACCGCGATATAAACCATCTTTATGATCTGGGCTGTTATTACTAGGCAGTTGCTGATAAAAATAGAACAAGAGTTCACGTCGATTGAGATGATTATTCATTTTTTTTTAAATACATTTTCAGAAAGACTGTCTTCTTTTTTCCTTCTTGCATTCACAGCCAGCTGAGTGTGTCCAAGGATTTTCGTCTCCTAGCAACAGTGAAACATTGAGCACCCGTTCGTATAGGCTGCAGCGGGGCTGGAGACGTGCTCGGGCCAGCGCTGTTTTAGCTGTAATTAGCCCATTGGCGCCGACAGAAAGAACAACTGTCCATCTCGCTGCAGCTGGGTTACGTTCTCATTTCGGTTTGTCGATTAATGATTAATATTGCCTAAATGCAATACGTTTTTCTCAAAGGCAGTGATTGCACAATGTCAGGTGCGGTGGAATTGCAAGGAGAAAGGAGAAAAAGGAGAAAAAGCTTTTATCATATGTACATAGTTGGATTGCTTGTATTTTTACTTTTCACTCAATATATATTTTATACTAGGGCCTGACCGATATATCGGGCCAAAAAAAAGGCGGATATCCCCGGAACCGAAAATTGCGACTTACCTTTTTTTGGAAAGAGCTCAGTCAGAGCTTTAAAATGAGCCCTCCCCCAGGCCAGAAACATTGCAGTATATATTTAATGTCGTAGACTTTCGCGTATAATTTCAGAATTCGGTTAGAGACTTTCTGTTTGTTGTTTTGGAATCTGCTGATTTTTGCCTTTCAAACAAGCCCCCCCCGAAGTTCCTACTAAACATGAACGTCGTCAATAAATCAGCCCTATGCCCCTCATACAGCGCCCCCTGCTGTTCAACACTGGCACGTTTAGAAGGATCATACACAGGATTATAGATGAGACATTTTTAAAAATGTGGCCAAAAATATCAGCGGCGCATATTTTATCGGCCTTAGAAAAACCCACATCGGTCGACCTCTAACAGATACATTTGTATATAATTGAAACCTTTACTATAAAGATAAATGTTTAACTATTGGCTATTTGAGAGATATATATTACATCAATGAAATGAAATGATCAATGAAATTACTTGAAATATATCGGACCCCAATAATCCATATCAGTCTGTCCCTATTTTAAACATCTTCAGCAACATGGGATAAGACAAATACAATGATTACATGCATTTAGAGCATGTGTAGAGATCTAAATATGGGAAAATGTGTGACACAGATAATTGCGTCCTTTGCGGTTTGCTGATTCTGATCATAAAAATTGCAATGAATCTGCCTCCCCTATTAGGCTGGTAGTGTGGCATTGCTCTTTCGAGACTTGTTTTATAAAAGGTCTTATCTTAATTTGTTTTCGTAACCTTGTCCTGAGCTGCTCTTGGACCTGCTCGCCCGTCTGGAGCAGAGTATCACTTCGCGGAACTCAGGCAGGAAATTCTTCTGCAAGGTCACACCGGTGTTTGCGCCTCTGTGTTGTTGACTAAACATAGGATTCATCGGCTGTTACTTCATGATTTCTTTGTTGAATATCCTGATAAAAATGATACCGTATATCCTAGGGTTTGACCAACAGCATTGAATCATGGTCTGATCCCTGTGACAATTAGCTTTTTTGACATGGTCATATTGTGAGTCAGTGGTTTTTAGGTTTAATGCAGCTCTATGCTCAACTACAGACTCACTGCTCCTGCTGGTCAGTCTCATTCAAGGGTTTTTGGTCTTCAAGGCGCGGGTTCTGTCATTACTGCTATACCACCTTAGTAGTGTTGTCGCAATACTAAAATTTCAAACTCGATTTCGATATTGAAAATAAAACTCGATACCGATTTCGATACCACGGACAAAAAAAATAAATAAAAACAACGTTCAAATGTATGCTATATTTGCCTGTAGGTGTAATTTGTTCTCTCTAAATAAATGTTGTGCATTTGCAGCAGCAATGTTCATAGTAAAATGCTAGAATTGTGCTAGGTTCTATAAACAACAACATAAACTATTTACAGACTGGATTTGACCTTGGACCATCATGCTAAAACACTTTCTGTATCTGCCTTAAAGAACAGTGAACAGTCACTGCTGTCGCATTAAAGGTGCATAACAGTGCATTCATTCAAACAGTGTTAAAACTGGACTTTAAAATTCCTCCAAATATATCCACGAGTCCAGTGCAAACAGTAAACTAAATTATATAGTTGGCTTTGATATCATTTCATTGAGGAATTGTAAAGAGGAATGGTCCAAGATTCATCCTGATCGGTGCGAGTGTCTAATCTGCAACTACAGAAAAGCAGTTATTGCTGCAAAAGAAGGGTCAGCCAGCTATTTAATACAGGGGTTCAATTACTTATTCCACGCTGTTGTGAAGTATAGAGCAGGGAGCATCATGGTGTGAGGCTGTTTTGTTGCCTCAGGGCCTGGACAACCTGCTATCATCAGTGACCGAGGCTTTAAGCAGTAAAGTGTGAACTTTCAAAAGAAGCAGACGGCTTTAGTTGCCTCTAAAATGATGATGATGCAGACAAATAATATTTGGTGATGCATTGGAGTGGCAGGTCAATGATGAGCTTATATCTATAATAGTAAAAAAGCTAGTATAGATATAAACAAAATCACATAGAACAGAACTAACTTTATCAAAACACCAACAATCTTCACATAGGCGTTTTGAACATTCACAGATTTAATAGTAACTTGTCTGCTGTCACGCCAAGTTAAAAGCAGAAGTTGTGTCTGCTCCGTCAGTCAACCGTGTTTTACGTTTCAGAGCTAGCATGCTTTAATTCTCCACTATATTATGTTGCGCAGCATGTCTGTTTCACAGTCCAGCACTCACTCACAAAGGATGTGGCTAACTGCGAGGCCTGTCTTATCTGTCAAGAATCAAGTATTATATTTTTCTTCCACTATTTCATCATCTAAATTAAGAAAGCACCGAAACATTTAACATGACGCATTTCAATTTATTCAAGCCCAATGAGTTGCAATTCTATGAGTTTTGAGAGTCACTACATTATTATTTGTTGCAGAAAAAACAACAACAAAGGAAGAGTAGTTTCCCTTTGGGTACAATTCTGATGTATATTCATGTACACTGATGTGTTTAGGCAGTGTGTCATATTTTTAGCTGGTGGACATCCTGTTATAGGAACTTGATTATTCAGTTTGTTTTAGGAGATAGAGTTTAATAACAAGGGCCCAACCGATATATCGGCCTGCCTGCCAATATTTTTTTTTACAATATCGGCTATCTGCCAATATTGGCCAATATCAGCTGATAAACATGCTGATATCTCCGGAACCGAAAGTGATAGCGACTTAAAGGAATAGGCCACCGTTTTTACACACTGAGATATGTTCTTACCTTAGCTTTGACGAGTTAATTTGTACCCGTCTGGTGTCCACGTGTGCCTTCCGTAACGTAAACACAGCACAGACGGCGTTAGCATTTAGCCTCTCTCTTCTCCTCTATAGCTCCAAACGAGGTGAAGATAGAAGCTACCAAACTCTTCCACCTTTTCCCTATTTAAATATGGTTACGTGAAGTGTTACACTATAAAGTATAATTACACAAAATTAAACAATGTGGATTTTCTAAGTGGATAAAAAGGGGAACTATATTGTAAGGCGTAATAATACCAGGAGTAATTCAGCATCTGCACAGTAAAGTGAAGATATCACTGCACCCTCAAACACACTCCCATTCATCCTGGCCTATTGTACATGTTTTTAGTGGTAGGGGAAACCTACGCAGACACGGGGAGAACATGAAAACTCCACACAGAAAGGCCCCGTCCAGGTGGGAATCGAACCCGGACCTTCTAGCTGTCCAAACAGTCCAAAATATTAGAAGACATCATACCGGAATATTTATGCAGGTTAAAGGCCAGGTTTTTAGCTTTCACTGGAAAATATCTGAAAAATATCACTATTATGCAATAAACGGTGTGCCAAAACGATTATGCAACTCAAGGAAAAACAAGAAATGTCCATCTCACATGCCTATTTTTAGATTTTTTTATTTATCTTTTTGGGGGGGAGTGATGAACAACCAACTAACAATTTACAAAAGAAGTTACATCCATGGAATCTGTCAGTGTCTGGATTTGACACCATTTTATTAACTTTGGAGTTGGAAAAGGGTGGCGTTGCTCACAAAGCAGTAGGGTGAAAAAACACGAAGAGCGGGTGGGGTAATTATATTGTGTGTGGAAGCAGGCGGTGAAGGATGTTGACCCCTGTAGATTGAAATCGAATGTCAAAAATTGCACGTTATGAGCTAACTCCAGTTTGTGTGTAACAAGCAGTTAAAGTCCAGAAAGTTATAGCCAAAATGAGCGGTGGAACAGGGTGGGGCGTGGGAACTTCCTTATGTGAAAAGGTGCGAGTGATGTTAAGGAGGTGGTGGATAATGGTTTGTGTCCATTTCTTCACTATGAACTCCATACAAATAGATTTCAATGGATTATTGAGAGAAGCCTTCCCCGGGCGACTGATCCCCCTGAGAGGGGACGTAAACTGGCGTAAAATGTGTTTTTTCTCAAATCCCTGGTTTATAACTATCGTCCACAGACCCTGGAGGACTCACAGAATAACATGCAAACTGAAATTGCCAATATACCGATCAACATGCTTGAAAGAGTAGACCAATCTTTCAAAATCGTCTGGTCAGTGTATTGACAGTGGAGGCCGACATCTACAGTGCGAGTGTTGAACCTGAAATGTAGGGTCAGTAGGGATGGGTACCGTTCGTTTTTTTTCGATACCACTACTTTAACGGTACCTGCTTTTCGGTGCCGGTTCCTTAACGGTACTTTTTTCGGTACCTATGTCATTTTAATTCAATTAAAATAACGTGTATAAAAGGAAAAAGTCCTAAAACCGCAAAACAGAAGCTCCACAGGTCGCAGCAGCGTCACCTGTAACTTCATGTTTTGAGCACAATTTCCACTTAAGCAGTGATAAAAAGAAATAAAGGACGTTATTACCTCCTGAGCTGCAGAGACAGATCCACATCAGGACACGGGTTTCTTTCGGATAAACTTTTCTAAACGCACTGCGCTTTGACGAAGCACTTTCCCGCCAAAGATCCTTACATGGTGTGAGCGCTCACTCTGCCACTAATAATGTACAACAACTGTACAAAAAATGTCTAATACAGAGTGAGCGCTCACTTTTCCACAAACAATCTTTGATATTCCTCTCGCTGCAGCTGCTTGTAAAGTTGTAAACAACAGCCCGTAAACTCAGCCTCCGGGTCTGTCGCTAAAGGTAAACACGTCTTTCTTGTTGTCACTGCTCTGTTTTGTTTTTCAATTTGCCTAAAAACTCAAATTTCTTATTCAGTCCTGGTTTATAATAACTGGTTTAGTTTGACTCTGGGTTTTACAACCGGTGTAAGTCCTGGACCTGGTTTAGTCCTGGCGCAGACCGCGGCTGAGCCGTCTCTATTACAAATGTTTAGTACGTTATAGCTTTGCTTCTCTTTAAGTTATAGTTTTAAGTTATAGTTTTGCTTCGCTCCATTTGCGCTGAAGCGGCTCATTATCTGCGCACACGTTCATGTTTTTTTTAGACTCGCTGCGGGTCATATATTGACTTCTGGAGAGAAAAAGAACCGAAAGTTGGCACCGAAAGAACTTTAGTTTTTCGATACCACCCCCGACCGGAGCTTTTCGGTCGGTTCCAAGTAGGCACCGTTTAACGGTACCCATCCCTAAGGGTCAGGGGAACTTTGAATAAGCAGCTTTAGAGCAATATTGCATTTTCTAACCAACAAAGTATGAGTCAAAGATGTGTTTGAAATGATTAACAAAAAACTGGACGAAGCATAATATACTCCATCTTTAATACTAACAGCTATATCGTTGTTGTGGTGGTGTTGGGGAAGGGACTTGTACAATCCTCTGGCTGTAAGAACATTATATTGCCCAGAGCCTGCCCTGATTGTACATCACAAAAATATGCTTATAACAACAATTTGGTGTATATTCCTACATTTGCATAATCTTCAAAACAACAATTAAAAGATGATGGGTGCCCTGCCGTGTCTTTTGGGAGATGCAGCAGATTAAGAGTGTTTAGCGTAGGCAGTTCAGACATTTATAGCTAAAGCGGAAAATAATACATTGGGCCGGAAACACTTGTTGAAAATATTGAAGCCCCCATACACTTGAGAATCCTAAATATAATCTGCTTCACTCGAAATGTGAGAGCTCTCGTTTGGCAAATGTATACGGTTTCGCGATGATTCAGTATACTATTCCTATATCAAACACTGCGCATAGGAAAACAGCAAATTGAATTCTCCTGTTTTTAGAAAATTTTAATTATATTGCGTTCTTATGTGCCCGTTGAAACACCAAAATTGCACTAAAATGAACAGTGCATGTGCTCCAAAGTGTGCGGAGCAAAGTGCTTGAGCTGAGAGCTGGTGGGTGATGGAGGAGATAATGGACCGGGAGAAGTGCTTAAAAAACAGATCCAATGAGGCCGACATTGTGTTCTAAAACGGCCTCATTAATGTGTAGAATCAAATGGTGCCTATGACTACGGCGGGCCCGACGTCAGCGATGCACTGAGGGAAGATTCAATGATCGCTTAATAAGGAGGTATTATGCTCGTTCCAGGTACTTAGTTGGTAATAACATCAAAAACATCTTCAATATTGCTATCTGTTTGTTGGCAATTTCACCATGAGCACCTCCCACTTTCTCCTCTTGCTCCCCGTCATGTGTGCCTGCAGTGAAACTATGGCCAGTGTTTTTTACCCCACGATGAAATGATTAAGCAAGAGATTGAGAGGAGAGGAAAGCATTTCCTGGATATGTAAGACCTCGGGACGAGCATTTTGAGAGCAAGAATAGCCTCTGGAGAAAATTCAAAGATGTGCAAGTGTATATTTTTGATAAGAGAACAACATTAACACAGTAAAAAGTCGATTTTGCATAATACCCACTCTTTAAGAGAAGAGAAAGAGGTGAAATGTCCTCAACTCCATCAGCAATATTTGAACATCTTTACTATTATTGTGGGGTCCAGGATCAGGGTTAATCATTTTGTAATTGTTTGGAAAATTGATGTCTCAAATGCAGGTATTATTTTGTTCTCCTGAAACAACAGAATGTGGCATATACATTTGTGTAAAACCTACTTGGATATTTTTTAGTCATGGTAGTTCACCCTAGACTGGTCGTAGAGGTAGAAGCAAGCAAGTCTTCTTTGTCAAATTTGTACTTCATCTGAGTCATGGCTTGGAATGTTTTCTTGTTGAGCTTCTCTCGGCTGCTCCTGGACAGACATAAAACGGTGTGCAAATCCAGGTTCAATGAGTTGCTGCACGTTTGCTAATGCCAAGTGTCTCCTGGCAGTCCCGGCCGAGCTCAGGTGCTGTGTGAGTCCGTCCTCCGTGGGTGAGGGTGCAGACCTGCTGCCCACTCACACACATAACCCAGAGCATTTATATGAGGAGAGGAATCCGAATGCTCGTCCTGCTCTGAATCAACAGCACTTTGCAAAGAAAAGTTTGTCTTTATTTCTTGTGGAGAAAAAAAATCGGATACTTTACAAAGCCACGCTGCTATTGTGGCCTAAAGTCCTTTCAACCATCAACAATCAGCTCATCTCACTTGAATTGTTCCATTTCTTCGAACAGATTACCGTCTTGCTACTTTTTGTTTCACGCAGATAGGGCCAGTAATTACAGATAGACCAGGTTAAAACATGTACATTTTGACAACAAGGCTAATTGTATAGTACAATATTCCTAACTCACGTCCAGCTCAGTTTGGGTTGTTAAGTGTGACATCACACACGATAACCAAGCTACTTCCCGGTCCAAAGTGTACAAAGTTCCATACACAAACACAACAACTTTATCTTATTATCACTATGAAGTAACAACAAATACAAGGCCAAAATCAGTTTTGCGCTTAGTTATATTAGTAATTGTAAGTAATTCTCTAGTCGACGTGAATAGATTAATATCAAATTTATGTTTGGAAAAAATTTTGGTAAAATTGAATATTTCTTTACCAATAGATAAAAAAAATAAAATAATCAAATTTGTACAAATACAAATAGGCGCATTGAGTTGCCTTGTGTACGAAATGCGCGGTATAAATAAAGTTGCCTTGCCTTGCCAAAGCTCTAAGGCAGGTTAAAATCAGTAAAATCCCCTTTAGTGAGTAGAATTTAAGCTCCATTGGACCTGCAAGTAAAGCTGTGACATCAACCATTAAGAAGATAGAGGTTATGCGTGTGATGTCATAACATAGCAACAGCATGGTAGTTAGCATTCCTTCACGGCAACGGCAGCAAATTGAGTGGTGAACATCTATCGATGAAAATTGTCTTGATTTAGCGAAACAAAGGCGCATTTACATTATGTGATACAGGAGGCAAAGTGTCTTGACACCAGAGTGCGAACGTCAGCACAGCTTTAGTCTGGGCAAATGAAATCCACTTATGGCTAGAAAACGACAAAACAACACCTTATAACAACACAGCCAGAGGATACAAAAGGGATGCAGTATTTCTTGCTCAAATCCAGATCTCTTATGCTCTGCCCTATTTATGAGTGCCCCAATTTGACTATTTCCCCTCCCTTTTCAGTGCACACCACAGCTGAACCATTTTACGGTTTTAACTGCGATTTGATATGTGCAAGAATCTCCTTCAGTCATGCCCTTAGAGGTCGAAACTATAGCGTTAGCAGCTCTGTGCAGTAATTAAACCCGGTGAAGGTTGGATACGTTGTCAAACAATTGCAGCCCTTTAGCGATTGGCTAATTGCAACCAACGAAACGTCTTTCTCTGCTCCTCCCCGTCATATCTCCATCTGCTCCCATAACTGGTTGGAGGCTGTGGGCTTCGCTGCTTTTAAAAATAACTTGAGCTTGTTCTGCTGAGAGTACGTCCAAATGGGATGGATGGGTGGGTGGTCAGGTGGGCCGTGGGAGTACGGAGGTGTGATGGGAGAACAATGGGGGAACAATTACCTGCTTCAGGAAGGGGGCGGGGCCCTCGTGCGGCGACCTTTTGACAACAGATTTGAATTTAGTTTTAGTCTTTTGATAATAAAATGCAATTTTCAGTTTCAGTCAAAGCATCACACCCCCTCTTTAAATGATGAAACGGTGTCACTGCTGGAGGTTTACATGGTTTTAGCCTTTCTTTTAATTTTTCTTTAGTTTTTATAAGTCAACAAATATATGTGGAGCTTTTTGCTATAGTTTTAGAATTAGTAACTTCTTGAAATGTACTTTTTTGTCTAGTTTTAGTCTGTAAAAGTACTACATTGACTATAATGACGAAGATTTTTAGTTGATGAAATTGCTCTGGAGTTTTATCAGCCAAAAGATAATGTTAGTAGAAGTGTGAGGTATAAAAAAATCTAATCTAAAAAAATATTATATTGCGATTAGGTGATGCAATATCTGTATGACAAAAATCCACAATATATCGCAGCATCACTGAAGTCGTCTGACTGAGATCGACACATTTAGTTCAATTTGACCCTTGTTTTGATCCTGATTTTGTGGTTATTGATGACTTCTGCTCGCTGAAAAACGTACGATTTATGTTTAACTTGAATGTAACATGTCGTGTTGAAATTGTTTGGTAAAATATCGCAATAATATCGTTATTGCGATATATCGTGCGATATAAACGCTGTGGATAAATTCAACTCTGTGAGGGAGTTAATGGGAGTAGCGGAGTAGAGCTTAAAAAAAAGTTTATTTCAAGTACTTGGAAGGAGGAGAACATATTAAAACTATGTTGAATATATGCTCATAGCAATGTAATATACAGCAGTGATACTTATTACTAGAGGTATTTATTTTAAGATAAAATGAATTAAGCTTTACGGCAATGCAGCCAATATAAGGAAAACAATTACATTTTCCGTCACTATGGGATTTTAGAGATGCACCAATCCATTCATCCTGGCCTATTGTACATGTTTTTAGTGGTAGGGGAAACCTACGCAGACACGGTGAGAACATGCAAACTCCACACAGAAAGGCCCCGTCCAGGTGGTATAAGGAAAACAAAGGTCCTCTTTACTTCTTTGCAAGACAAGGAAGTCTTATCTTCTCTTGCAAACGAGAAGTTACATTTCAATTGTATCTATTAATAATGAATTTAAAAACATTAAACAAGGATCACTGGACTTATATAGCCTTCCCTTGGCTACAGGTTAGGCTCCAAAAGTGATCTGATCATTAAAAATATGTTATATCATCAGTTATTATTTTCATAAACTAAAATACAAATACTTGGCCGCTCCGGCAGTGGCCAATTTTATTTTGTTTAGATGATCCAATCATCTTCTGTCCTAGCCAGTTGCCACTAGCATTAGCATAATGTGGCTAGCCGCGGGATTTTGCGCAGCAATCAAGCATACATTGTTGATGTTGAAACCACCTCTGTGACTGAATTCCCCAGGGTCTGCCCTTCAAAATGAGGTTCAGCATACACCATATTTAGTTGGTAAAAGTTATGTTTTAAACGGTGAAAGCCAAAACAGGTATCGGTTCAGTATCGAATATTTATAGCCGATACCCAATATCGTATTTTTTCCAGTGTCAGATCGGTGCATTCCTAGATTTTATTATCCAGCCATTTCAGTTTGTAAAGTTTAACAGGAGTATAACATTGACCAGGTCTAAATTTAGATGAACCACATCTTGGCTCCATTCTTCACTAACCTAGATCCCACTTATCATCACCATCTGCACCAACACGCTTCAGCGAAGCGTATCGTTCTGTTTACTGGACACTGTGCGGCTCAGAACCTATGAACCCATGAAGAGTAGACAGTTTGATCATTGAAATCATCTCTATCGTGTACAGATCACATTATGGTTCAATGACCTTCAGGCTTATTGCTCATTACAGATAAAATGTTATTTCAATAAGTAAAGCATTGAATTCTTTGGGCGACCCGAGCAACTAAAACGAAGACATTGCAATCAAGTTCATAAGAGATGCAGCAAAAGATAAATGATGTAAGATATTTTCTGCCTTCGGGGCTTGCTTGTGGTTACTGCATAAAGTACAGCAATTCTTTTCATATCCATTATGCCGTATCAGACAGCTTCATGTAAACACGACTGAACTCTATTATACTGTATATACTGTGATCATGAACCTGGTTGAACTTTATTGATGGAGCCAAAAATATGAGAGTCCATTGATTTTTCCCTTGATGCTTTACAGACACAACAAACTTGCAGAGCCGTGGTACGCGTAACCAAAAAACAAAAACAGTTTAAAGAACAATTGAGTGAATAGTTCTGTTAGATATACATAGTGAGGATTGTTCACATCTAAAAAGTGCAGTAAAGAAGACGCACTTTACCCCACTGAGCTGTAAACGCTCGTTACTATGGCACTTTTCTACATGCACACCACTTTACTTCCTCTTTTCACATAGAAGTGCGAGGTGTTATTCAATGTGCTAAAATATCATCCGCCAAAATACTCTTCGTGAACTTAATATTTGTAAAGTTGACAGCGAATTTATGAGCTACCATCGTTGTCTTTCTCATCAAAGTCCTTCGTCAATTCTGCGTTCATCGTCATGGACTAGGAATGTTAAATGGTTGGTTTTATACTTGCACTCAATATTTAACCTCTTAACCCCCACCTTAACCAAACACATTTTCTCCAGTTTGGCTGCAAGTATGAAAACACAACAATAACGTGACAAAAAAGCAACAAAAAAGTTACAATAACACGCAAAAAAATAAAAAGATTTTACAAAAACATGACCAAAAAACAACCAAAACGTGACAAAAATGTGACAAAAAAGTTACAAAAACATGACAAAAAAGTTACAAAAACGTGACAAAAAAGCAACAAAAAAAGTTACAAAAACGTGACAAAAAAGCAACTAAAAAGTTACAAAAACGTGACAAAAAAGCAACAAAAAAAATTACAAAAAAAAAACATTGAAAAATAAGACTAAAAAGTGATGACGAAGCAACAACACAAGGATCTTAGCTCAGCTTTGCAGGTCTTAGTTTTTTAGATTTGGGTAAAGCCAAACGGATTAAAATGTGCTCAGTTAAAGTGGGGATTAACGGGTGAAGAAAAAGTTGCCTGAATGAAGCTGTTTTTCAGGTTTTCACAGCAGTTTTGCCGTTTAAGTGTAAATGTTGTTCTTATTGCTGGAAGGCTGGTGGTTTAATCTAGACAAAGTTCACTGTGCCAAGGGCCCAGTGAAGTGCCCTTGGCCCAACCCCCACCTCGTCCAAGTGCAAATGGCTCTTGGCTGCCAGGTCTCTCCGGTCGTTTTCTGTGCCGTGGCTAATGCTAGTGCTAACACTCAGAGCTGCTTAAGCACTGCTGTGGGAGGCTCCGCAAGCGCTGCAAATTCTACAACTCCATTTTTGCATCGTGAGCCTTGTGCGCTGGGGCTTAACGTATTATGACAGGCCTCGCTGCTGTTTTTATTGACATCCTGTGGTGTCGGACAAGTGTTCAAGAGTCAGGAGCTACTCTGGGCCAAAGTATTGGAACACATTGGATTTTTAAAGACAGTGTCAAAACAACAGTAATATTTACAAGCACAATTACACTTTTTATCAGTATAGACTCCAATATAAAGTCAACAAAACTGCAGGAAAATTTAACTTGCTGTTTCTGGTGATAGTGTAAATATTACTTACTTTGAAATAAAAATTTAATTTTTTTCCAATAAAAAGCGAATTTTCAACATAAAATACATTCTCCTGATATTGCAAATGAAAAATTAAAAGACAACAAAGTGTGCATGACCGGGACTTGTACCCCACCCACCCGCATTGTGCACCACACGGACAGTGCAAGGCAGAAACATAAAAAGCCGATCTAGTCAATAAAGTTTTCACTTTTACTCCTTTACATTTGAAAGTCTCTCCTAAACCGTGCAGAGTAATAAAACAGACTGGTTTTCAAATGCAGTCCATATTTTTTGTAGAAATGTGTAGCACAGACACACGGCCCCCCTCGTATCTTCAAGGGCAATGCATTGGAGGCAGGCATCACCTCGGGTCTTTCAAAACGCTTTTTAAAGATGAACTAAGTTCGTAAATCCTTTTCGTAGTCCCTCTGGGGGTAATACAAGTGTTGATGGGATGATCTCCCCCGGTGTCTCTGTCCAGAAAACCATGCTTGCAACTTCCTTGCCTCTGGGTCAGAGGAGCAATACACACTAATAGAATCACAAAGAAGAAGCTAACAGGTTAACAGGCAACGCTAAATGTGGGCCAGTGCCACTTTAGCAGTATTTACAGCCAAGTTTGAGTGAACAAATTATCTCCATTGTGTCATTGAGTTGTGGCACAATGTACAATATCCTTCTCTCCCTTTGCCTTCTCTGTCAGCGTAGTATTTACTCTCACGGACAATTAATCAGTAAAAAAAAAGAAAAAACGCACCATGCTACGACACCTGCTGTGGCGCTTATGGCCTCTAGGGGCATGAGTTAATTAGTTCTGCTTTAAAGTCAAATAAACTGGTTAAATGTATCATTCTTGTGGCTGATTCTTTATCCAGATGATAGAAAACCAAAGCAACAAAAATCCATGCACAAAGTATTTTACTTTTTGGATGAAAAAAGTCATGAATGCATCTTTTCATCAGATCCACACCCTAGAGTCTGGAGTGAATGTAAAATGCTCTCATGTAAAGCACTTTGTGGCCATGTCTGTGAAAGGCGCTATATAAATAAAGATCTTCTTCTTCTTCTTCTTCTAGAATAGAATAGGAAATCCCTTCATCATCAGAAAAATGACTTGTTTAAATAAAGTTTATTATTATTATTTTTTATATAGGTTTTTGTTTATTTATTTATTTCATGATGACTCACTTGCCTCCACTGACCTGCTTTTTATGATATATTTGTGTGTGCGTGTGCGTGTGTGCGTGTGCGCGTGCGTGTGCGCGTGCGTGTGCGCGCGTGTGCGTGTGCGTGTGTGTGTGTGCGTGCGTGCGTGCGTTAAATCAAATCGCACTGCCTTGTCCTGTTAGACATTTTTGACAACTCATTTATGTATTTATTTATTTCAAAAGTGACAATAAAACAACCCCCACAACAAAACTTCCAAAAACAACGCAGTCTAAATGAAAAGGAGCAGAAGAGAAGAGACGATCAATCTTATGAAATCTACCCCATTGAATCCAATGTGTTCATATTATTGTTAAGTTAATTTTCCCTAATCTTGTTGTTGCACTTTCTGTCTGTCACTTTCCCCGTGCCTCTGAAGACTGTGCTGCCTTCTGTTACAGATTGACAGACTATCTCCTCAGGGCTTGCCTGTCCTTGCCGTTGACATTTGTGGCAATTGTACACCGTTGCCTGGGCGACACCTTGGACACATGTGAGGACAGACAAGACGGTGGCCTATGTGGGTCAAGCGTGTTTGACATCACTGCGGGGACTCTCGCACTCTCTAATGGACACTGCATTCATCATTCTGAAGTCCCTGTCAAAACTATATGTAAAATAGGTCTTTGACTGTCAAGTGAACAAAAGCTATATTCCCAAAGTAGTCTCAAGTTTGTACAAGTGCTTTCTTTCTATTTTGGTGGAGAAAACATTTGATAAATGTTTTGATTTGGTATGGATGGGTTGAATGTGAAAAAGTAGCAGGCTGTTCTTGGCTCACTGTTGTGCATCTTATTACAAAATCACAATAGTCAACGTTTAAGAGCAATAGTGGCTTATAAACAGGCCCGGATCTACAGGGGTGCCGAAGGGTGTGTTGCAAGTCCCCCCGGGGGGTCGCGGGACACTTAAGTGGGGGTCGCAAGATAATTTTGAGACAATATTTTTTACATTTCTGACATAAACTTTTATGTATTTTTTATTTAAAGTATATTTGAGTGAAATTAAGCCAAATACCAAAATACAGTATCCAAACTATAACATCATTAAACCAGATGTTAAATGTTTTGTACCTTAAATTATTATAAATGCTTATTACATTTTACAGAAGGGGGTCCCGACTCCCGAGTCGTTAGTTGATTGATTTTGGGGGTCACGGCCTGAAAAGGTTGGGCTCTTATGCTCTTATGCACCCTCAGTCAGTTTGTTCTGCTTATTAACCTGCTTTTGGAAACCTCAGCTTTGATTCTTTGTATGTGTGTGTGGGAAGAGGCATCAATCATCATGGACTGTGTTGCTTTACATTTCACAGTCAAGTTGGAGTTGGAGCTATACACGCTACAAAGTTATACAAGCAATACATTTTTGCTAACTGCAGAAGTGCAGAACCGCTCACAGCAGAGAAGAGAGAGAGAGCTAAGAGAGTTATGCCTTTGTAGAGCAAATATACTCATTACAGCAAATGGGTTCTCGTTGATAATTCGTTGGACAATAGGTTACATTGGACCTGTTACCTAAGACTCCACAGTTGTATGGTGTCCCGCTTAAATTTAGAAACACTATGAGTTGCACTTGGGAGCAGAGCGTGTCTTGATGATGTTCTGATCTAAATGTCTGAAATGTGATTCACGATGTGTAGGTGTAATGGCCCACCTGGATTTTGAACAAAAGCTCTTCTGCTGCTGTTTGGATGAGCACTTTGAAGTTGGCTGCATTTTTCTGCCGAGTTTTTTTTTTTCCCCCAAGCGATGATATAATTCTCCTGCTTTCATAATAGATTGTAGTGATGAGGATATTAGCACATATTAGCACTTTTTAATGAGAAACACTGTAGGTGAAGCAATTGAGTTGATATTCCAAGATAAAGGCTCATTTCAAATAATTTTTTGTTTTTTGGTTTGTGTAGACTTTGCAATATAAAAACACAATTATTATTTTTTTCACTTAAAGGAACAGGCCGCCAATTTTCCATACGGAGATAGGTTCTTACCTGAGCTTAGACGAGTTGATGCGTTCCTGTGTGGTCTTTGTGCGTGCGCTCAGTCACACAAAAAGACCAAAGATGTTGCATTTAGCCTCTCCCAGCATATTATATAGACCCAAACGGGGGTGAAGTTAGAAGCGACCAAGCTCTTCCACGTTTTCCCTATTTAAATACGGTTACACGAGTAGTTACACAATCCAAGTATAGTTCACTCCTAAGAATTCTGAAGATGTTATTGCACAGACGTCGAAGTGCTCCTAAGGTGTGATTACGCCTTAGTGCCCCTTTTTATCCACTTAGAAAATGGACATGTTTAATTTTGTGTAACTATACTTGGATCATGTAACTGCTCACGTAACCGTATTTAAAAAAGGAAAACGTGGAAGAGCTTGGTCACTTCTAACTTCAACCCTGTTTGGCCCCATAGAAGAGAGGAGGAGGAGAGGCTTTTGCTAACAACATCGTTGGTCTTTTTGCGTGACTGAGCGCACGCGTAAAGACCAGACAGGTAAGCATCGACTCGTCTAAGCTCAGGTAAGAACATATCTCAGTATGGAAAATCGGTGGCCTATTCCTTTGATCAATCTAGGGGTGCGGCAGTACAACAATACTGATGCATCGATTTAACACGGTGTCTATGATATATATTGGTGTTAAAAAAATACATTTACAAAGATAAAAGATGCAAAACAAGGACCATGACCTTTTTATGAGGTGCTCTTACATGAGACGTATGAGTAAGCTGCTTATGTTTTTTATATAGCATATAATCACTTAAGAGCAGTTTCAATAGAGCAAGTTGTTACCTGTTTCCCCCCCCCCCCCCCCCCCCCCCAAGTAATGGAACAAAATGTAGTTTGTCGTCTTTTAGTATATTGTAAACTCAGACATAAAAATGAAAAAAATAAAATCTGTCACTGGCCAAAATTGGCTATACATTAAGCAATGAGATCTAAGTTGTATTTTTGTTCTGTTGAAATATTAAAAAAAGTTAGTCTGAGGGGATTTTGGATGTTGCTATTCACAAGAGAAAAACTATTTACAAAAGAAAAACATCTGGAAAAGTTTAAACTTGTTTGCGTTGTTTTTTGTAGTTCATATACCTTAAAAATGACAAGACTGAAAAGTTTGTATCCAGGTCTTACCATACCCTCGTACTCATGTTGTAGGGAGAGGGTTGTGGGGGAGTTGGGGGTGAACATGTGCGTTTTGTTTCGCGTTTACGTCACGCGCCAGTCCGCGCCACAGCGGCTGTAGCTCTTTCTCACTCGAGACATGAACATGGTTTAGCTCACGATGGGGTTAATAAAGTTTTTAGTTTGACCTGTGAGAGCCTAAGGCTTAAGGAAGAACACTGTTCTTGCGATGTTACGAGGCAAGTGTGGAGGAAATTAATGTCAGCGGTGCTCCCATCAGAGCAGTCCCCTCTTCTTGCGACGCCCTCTAGCGGTAGTAGCCTAGCGCTAGCATTAGCAGCGCTGTTGTTATCCTGAGGATTGAGGACTGCAGCCGCTGAAGTTTCAGGACCACAGATTCATGACCATCTTTTGGTGGATCCGCCACTCTCTAAATAACTGGATTAGCTACCGGTACCTAGGCCTGGGCGATATGACAAAAATAGAATATCACGACTTTTTTATTATAAACTCACGATTTTGATTTTATCACAATTTTTCAATAGTAACTAAAATAACTTAAATTACACACTGAAGAAGAAAAAGATTGATTTAATATACTAATTGATTCAACTTTGTGATAATCAACACAGCAAAAATAGACTTAGAACCTAGACTAGACTTAGAACTACAGCAAACTAACTAAGGTGAAAAGAGTCAACTGTGCAGAAGTGCTTTGAATCGTGATTAAACGATCCCACAAAAATGACAGATCGTCAGCTGTGGAGATCGTAAGACGGTCTTATATCGTCATATCGCCCAGCCCTACCGGTACCTGATATCAGATCGGGACATCCCAATTGTCTAACATTGTCGAAAATGTGAGTTGTACAAATTGAAATAGCCCTATTTATCATTGAGATGGGCCATGATTTAAATGTGATTTCTGGACCAGCCGTATCATATTTATCTGCCTGTCATAAAAGTGGGTCTGCACTTTGTGTTATCAGACCAGCAAACTGTGTCACCGCCGCTCCGGAGATGCTTAAACCCTGTCGCCAAGGCTGGTAACCATAGCAACACTGACACCAGACGAAAAGTTCAGCCATTCCAGACTTTGGTTTATAACTATTCTCTTTTTTTTGTGTCAATGTGGATAATTTTAGGTCATTAATGCAAAAATGAAACGTTGGCGTTGAGAAAACAATATGTCCAACTGTTTCGGTAACACAATTGTTTATAAATAACTGGGAGAAATTGTTAATGAAGTCCATGCCACAATTTTCCCTCTGTCTTGATTCTTATTTGTCCACTTCACAGCACTCCAGCACTCGATTAAACACGGCATCAATAAATTCCATCAAAAACCGGCCGAGTGACTCTTCCTAACGCTTGAGCCAACATTTATTTTCTGCTCTCTGTCTGGCCCAAAACAGCAGGCCATCTTTGTGGAGGAGGAAGGAGCGTGATGGGAGGCGAGTGGATCCATAGCTCAGAAGAATAGGTGTGTGCCTTAAGAACAGTTTCGTACACAGGGCTGTCGGGAAGCTGAACCTCCTGCCCTCCCTTCCGCCCCTCTTCACCCACCCCCCGCTCCACAATCAAGGATGAGAGAAATATAATTTCAAATCAGTCACATGGTTTGACAAATAAAAAAATCTTGAATCTTGAATCCACGCGTTATTCACAGCCACATTTACAACTTCTTTGACTTTGTCCCTCTGTGGCCCAAGAAACACACACTTCTGCTCATGTAAGTCATTTTTTGGCAACTTGGCACTAGGGATGGGTACCGTTCGTTTGCTCTTCGGTGCCGGTGCCTTAACGGTGCTTTGTTCGATACCTATGTTATTTTGATTCAATTAAAATAACGTGTATAAAAGTGTCGTTCAGGATTAAGTCCTAAAACAGCACAACAGAGGCTACACAGGCCGCAGCAACGTCACCTGTAACTTCGTATTTTGAGCACAATTTCCACTTTAACAGCAATAAAAAATGGAAAAAAAAGAGAGAAAGGACGTTATTACCGCATGAGCTGCAGAGACCAGATCCACATCATGACACGGTTTCTTTTAGCCAAAATGTTCTAAACATACTGCGCTTTAACGAAGCAAAAGAGCGCTCACTCTGCCACTAATAGTCTTTGATATTCCCTTGACGCTGCAGCTGCTTGTAAAGTTGTAAACAACAGCACGTAAACTCAGCCTCCGGGTCTGTCGCTAAAGGTAAAGACGTCTTTCTTGTTGTCACTGCTCTGTTTTGTTTTTCAATTTGCCTATAATCTCAAGTTTCTTATTCAGTCCTGGTTTATGATCGCTTTAGTTTAGCTCTAGGCTTTGTCCTGTTTTAGTCCTGGTTCAGTCCAGCCGCAGACCACGGCTGCGCCATCTCTATTACAAAAGTTTAGTACGTTCTAGCTTTGCTTCGCTTTAAGTTATAGCTACAGTATAAGTTACAGCTTTGCTTTGCTCCATTTGCGCTGAAGCGGCTCATTATCTGCGCACACCATCATGTTGCTTTTTTTACTCACTGCGGGTCATATATTGACATCTGGAAAGAAAAAGAACAGAAAGTTGGCACCGAAAGAATTTTAGTTTTTCTATACCGCCCCCGACCGGAGCTTTTCGGTCGGTACCAAGTAGGCACCGTTTAACGGTACCCATCCGTACTTGGCACCAAATCTGACCTTTGTTAAAGGGTTTCTTATCAGCACAAGCAGGATGCTGCGGCACTGTTTTCCTTTATACTCTACTGTGTCAACGATTGGCAACACGATGTGATGTGATCATCACTTTTCATCCATCCATCTTCTTCCACTTGTCCGTTGCCGGGTCGTGGGGGCAGCTGTTGGAACTGCTTAAATCACATTGCACCAGCCCCTATGGCTCCTCCTGCAGGTGGTGGGTCCACAGAAGGACGGCCTCATGGTTCTAACCGGGCCTGTTGGTCTCTCATAAGGGGCTTCTGAACCGCTCTTTGTCTGACCGTCACCTAGGACCTGTTTGCCATGGGAGACCCTACCAGGGGCACGAAGCCCCCGACAACAGAGCCCCACGATCATTCGGGTGATCAAACCCCTCCACCACGTTAAGGTGGCGTTCCAGGAGGGGACAAGTGGAGTGGATCTCTCCTTCTGTGGTTCTCCTCAAGGTTTCTCGTTTCTCCCACCGGATTTTTGAGTTTTTCCATGTCGTGCTGGAGAGTCTTAGGACAGGGGACTTATTTTTGAATATTATGTTTGCCTAGATATTTGATTCGCCGGAACTTTACATTGTCTTATTTACTGCTTTGTTTTATTGCTTTAATGTTTGGTGCAGCCCTATGAGGCAACTCCTGTTGTGATATTGGGCTATACAAAACCATTAATTGATTGATTGATTGATTGAAAATGTTGGGCCTGTAACTGAAAAAGAACGATCGCCTCTCAGTTTCCTTTGAATCCTTGGGACTACAACAAAGAGTGGTCTCCTGACCTGAGGCCGTAAGTAGGAGTATAAGGTTGAAGAAGGTCGGACAGATACTTAGGTGCAAGGCTGTGAAGGCATTAAAAAAATAAGAAATACGAGAAATTTAAAGTCAATATGGTGAAAGACAGGGAGCCCAATGTAAGGACTTTAAAACAGGTGTTACGTGCTCACGGTTTTTAGTGCCAGATAGAAGGTGTTGGAGCCATTTTAGCACTATTTTCATGTTTGATCCTCCTGCCACTACGTGGCGCTCTGTGGGGGTGCTTATGTAATTACCTGCCCTATATAAGGGGGGTGGAGGGGGCACTCGGGTGTGGCAGTGTGGAGGCAAACATCTTTTGACCGTGTCAATCATAGACTGTATAAAGAATAGACAGCTCCTCCTCACTCCTCCCCGTTTACCACAATGACCACGTTCGTGGGGGAAATCATGGCGGATTTACAGGCTCCTCCTCTCCAGCTCTGACGAAGCATGTTCCTAAAAAGGGCATAAGGCGGGGATCTTGACTGTAGACCCGGCCCTGCTTGGCCCTCGCGGGGCGTGTAATGGGCGTGTATTTCTGTTGTAATCGCGCCCATGGCCAGGCAGCGACGTAAACGGCCTGTCAATCAAAGTCAGGCCCTCATTAATTATGCAAGATTTCTAAAATTCTTATCTACGATAAAAACCCTGGTGCTCCATATTGTTTTTAACCCAGCGTAATCACAGAAGGAATATCTAGCTCTAACCACTTCTAAACCATTAGGCACCAGGCATTAAAGTTGTTTTTAACGTGTCTAAAGTCCCATGCATTCCAATGGGGGAATAGCGGCCATATGGAGGTACTACAGCAAAGGTGGAGCAATGGCGGCCTCCAGTGTCGTAGTCAAAAAGCAGAGCAGTCAGCGGCCATTGGTGTCAATATATTGAAACCTGTGTATTTATGGATGGCTTTGAGGTATGTCAATAAACCTTTTGGAACACAGTATTTTCCGACTATTTGTGGAGGAAGACACGCGTCCGAGACGCCTAAACGCTGTAACCTGAGCGGACGTTTGCGTAGGGCAATCCTGGCCGCTACAGAAGGCGTGCAGCAGCATTTTGGACAAGTTGGGATAGCGAAGTTTGGTTGAGCCCAACGTACAATGCATTACAGAAGTTTAGGTGTCTAGTGATAAAGGCGAGGATAAAATGTCAAAGTGGTGCCGGGAAAGAACAGGTTTCACTTTAGTCAGTTGCCGAATCTGGAACAAACTAGTTTTTACAATGGAGTTCACGTGAGCGTAGAGTTTAAGGTCACAGTCTAATCTCACGCCAAGATCTGTTCCAACAGGCTTCAGATACTGAGACAGCACCCCCACATCACCATAGGCCGAGGAAGCCTGACTCGGCCCAAACACAATGACCTCAGTCTTTTTATCATTTAAGAAAAGGAGGTTTAAAGACATCTATTTCTTAATTTATATATCAATCTAAAAGATGATATGCACTATATGCATTATCTCTCCTTAGAGGCATGTCCATTTGTGTCATCCGCATAGAGGTGGAAATTAATGCCAAACTTCTGACTTTTTACATTGATCTGAACTTGGGCAGACAAGATGAGGTCCTGGACCTCTTTGTATAGGTAAAGGTAAAAAACTGACCAGCAACCAGACTACCTAAATTGATATTTTTATATATTGTTAACTATTTCACTCCTGTTGACATTTAGGTAAAACAACACTCCAACTGTTAGTTTCTCTTCTTGATGTTTTATTATTTTATTTTTTTTATCCATCCCTAAATCCATCCCAAAAAGATGAAGGTCTCTTTTTTAACCTGAGATGCTTTTTATAATAATTTTTCACTGACAGATCTGTGAGCAGCTACACAAGAGTGCTGCTGTGAAAAGTGCAATTGGCAGCGCTGCACTCGGTTTGTTGTGCTGTTTTTTTCCCCGCTCATCTCCAAGCTGGGGTCACAGCTTTCCTGCCAAGCGAAATCCTCGGAGTGTTTCCTCGTGAACGGACACAGTAGCTGGAGAAGAAAAAAAAAACGGAGAAAAAAACAGAAAGATCAGAAAAACAAAGGAATTATGGACGAACAGGGAAGAGGAGTGATATGGGCGTGCTGATTCACACTGACCCTTCAATGTGCCTTACCAGAGGCATTGATGGTATTTATACTTTAACGTAGGCAGCGCAGCCCCCCCCCCCCCCCCCCCCCCCTTATATAAGCATTACACACACACAATGGGGGGAGCCCAAGGTGAATGGCATGTTTAGTTCTGATTATTGACTTCTCCCGCTCTGCCTTGATGCGTTTCTCTAATCCTTTTTGCTTTGGAGTTTGGAGTGCGGCTGGAGCAGCGGTTTCTGGAGGCTTGGCGGAGACAGTAGGAAGAGTTGGAACGCACAGCAGCACTTGTCTGTCTCGCATAGATCTTTGCTTATGCGATTGAATGGTGTGCCAGGTCTGCTTAGCCACAGTCAGGAGGAGACACCGTGGTTTTCTCTCACTGTACCAAAACATAAGCCAATATGGAATAAAGGAGGTCATGATTGACGGATTTTACATCGACAAACACTTTGTGAATTCAAAAGGTTGCTTGTAGGAAAACAGTAGAAAGTAGTTTCCTTTAAGTGATGCAGTAAATACTATAACAACGTGAAATAAACTGAAACAGGGCTATATAATCAATCAAACCAAAGTACCAATTTGTACAGTCGTTTCACTGCAATTATGATGTTAGGACTCATTTCAAAAATACTAATATGGATAATAAACAAACGTGTGTCTGTTATTGCTGTAGTAGTGCAGTCACTAGATTACGATGACATGCGCATCTTATGACTCGCTGCAGTCATGATGTTGTGCTCTGATTTCCCTGACACCAGCATATGGTCTGTGCAGGAGGTTAATCAAAATCTAGGGCTGTCAGTCCTCCCCGGCCAATTGCGTTCTCTCCATGAGGGGCCCCACAAGATGGCATCAAAGCTTGTACGAACTTACTCTCGATACGGAGTGGAATCATTTCATAATTCATACGTCTTCTGACTCAATTTTTACTGTGAACTGTCTTACTGTAATGCATCATCAGTGTCCAGGGGGGGTATTCTTGTTAGCTCCAACACAATGTGGCTGCTTCTGGGCTGCAGACACACAACGTGTTGGCCAGTGAGTGAGGCAGCATCGATATCTGGGACATGACTGTACCGCTCTTCACACATTTGCACACCCAGACGCTGGCAGCTGTCTGTAATTTTGCATATACTAAACTCCAAAGTAAGGAAGACTAAATTTGCTTTCAAAATCTATCTATAAACAAAACGGAACCAATGGAGGACACACAAATTTGGAATAAATTCACGCAGCTACTATGCATATGTATGTATGTATATTGATTGTACCAGCTGTTACATAATGGGATCACATGACAGGTTTCTACGGCTTTGAAGGACAATGCAAGCAAATGTCTCTTAAACCAATTGTGTGGAAGCATGCTGAGACCATAAAGGATGATAATAAAAAAAGCTGATATATAAAAAAACGGACAATGGGGTAGGGAATTTAGCCTCCCCTGGTTGAGTCCACTCTCCAGCTTCACTATCCAATGGGTGCAAATTCAGTAACGTGCTGTGGCTTGTTTTTGCCTGGGGAACAGATCCTGCGAAAATGTTTTGCTTTGGGGGCTACAAGTTAAAGCATGTAGACCGCAAACCTTCTGACCTAGATATTACATTACCTATAGGTTGTGGTTCAGTTGACATAAGTCTGTATTTATAAATCATGAACAGTTGTGATATGCCCAAACGTAATGTCAAAGCAAATACCTTAATTTGTTAATCTGAATTACCATCTTAATTTAAATGGGTGTCAGGATCCCGCCTCACAGCTAGAAGGTCCCGGGGTTGATTCCTCTACCCCTAAAAACACACAATAGGGTCCCCTCGGAGGTCAGGACTCCCCAGTAAAAAAAAAACATTATACATCTCAGTGGGACTTTTCTCATTAAATAAAGATAGTAGTAGTAGTAGTAGTTTTATTCGGTCATTTTCATTCTTTTAAACATAAAACAAGCATCTCAATATTTCGTGCTCAACACGACCGAAAGGGTTTAGGCTGAAGTAAAAAACGTATTGTGCCTAACCCAATTTACAGACTTCCACGAGAAAACAAACACAAACATTAATAGTAAACAATATCAAATGAAATAAAAATACATCTTTATATTATTGTGTGTTGTGGTATCTCATGCTCTAATATTGATTACACTTTTCTTGGAGCAAAATGCTTTGGTGCTGCCGAGTGTAATGTTATGCTCAACAAGTGTTAACGGGCAGGTAATCCAGGGACACCCCATGGCTCCTTACCTGCAGTATTTAGACTGCCAGTAACCTTATACCGCTTAGGAGTTAATTGAGTTGATTGGTAACCCACAATGAGGACAAAGAAAGGAAACTGCAAATTGAGAACTTAGAGAATGTAGTTATAACAATGTAGGCTTATATAACTATTACTTAGGAATGTGTCTGTGTAAATTACATGGATATTTAATGCAGTTTATAAATAATGGAGGAAGCGTGGCTGGGTGCCAATACACAGCAGTCACTGGATCAGCACCTGCAGGGCACTGGGAGGCCAGAGAGCGAGACAGTACAGAGCAGTCTGTTACTTGTGAAATTGCACAGAATGATGTAACTAACTTCCTAGGAAAACAACTGTTTTCTGCATGTGTTTTATTCCTTTGGAGAGTGAGCCATTACGATATAACTATGGGTTAGGTGAATACTAAGCATTTTTCAGACAAATAAAATCATAATACAAAAGAGTGCAGTTTTATTGATGAAAATCTATATTGTTTATATCTTGCTTTTTCGATTTTAATATTTTTAATGTTCATTTCTCGATATTGATACAATAACGATATATCTTTCAGCCCTACTGTGCACTGAACCTATTGCCCGTCTCGTGGAATTTATTTATTTTGCAGGAGCTGCTTTATTTCTTTTTACTTGTACTGTGCTTCATTTTATTAATGTTGAGGACTTATTGGAAATAGTGTGTGCTGTGCATTGGAATCCAGTCATACAGTAGGTCAGCAGAATGAACAGGAGGGGGCTCAACATATACCCTTGGGGGACACCCTATGTTCAGTGTGGTCTGAATAGACTGGAGGTGTTGCAGACTATTTTATTTTGCATTGGCTGTTTTCGCATTATTAGCAAGTTAAAAAGATGTCTGCAGTACCACGGAGTGATCATGAGCCTATTCCATGAGCTAAATTCCACAAATGTTATCTACCCATGCACTGACACTGTTCCTGATTTAATAAAACCATAGTGATGTGATGCACCCACTACTTATCTTGTTTTCAAACACCGAAAAACATTAGTTCTGTTATGCCAGCATTGCACTTTGAATAGTATAATTGTCAGGTATTTTTATTCCCCTGCGCAATGAGTCACTTCTTTTGCGGACGCGTAAATCAAGATAATTATGTGTCTAAATGAGTGGAAAATTGGGGTCACGTTTTATTACAGATAACATGGCTTTTATACAAAGATGAGGGTCATTCCGCTGTAGCACCCATCAGCCCACTTCTACATGTGTTTTGGTTTGGGATTTGGCAATAGCTGTGCTCAAAAAGAGCAGTTGCCTTTAAGCCATATGCACAAACGCACACGCTTTTCGCCGTTTCAAGCTCGGCTGCGATCCTCCATGCACTCATTTTGAGATCGGACTGGAATTGAGGGGGCTGGCGCGCTGTGTGCGTGGATCATGGCGCTGAGTGGGCGGTGTGACCAAAGAGAGGATATGGCGTGGGAGAGAAGTACCATTGAGGTGCACATCTCCCATTTATGTGTGTGTAATTGTGCGAGTAATTGTAACAACACTGCGTGTAGGTATGAAAGATAATGCTGTTGTAGTTAGATGAGTGTGTTGGAATTTGTAAAACGAAAGGATTTTTTTTAAACAGTAGACTACACAATATCTAATTGAATTTTTTTTACAAGTTTGTTTGGAGAGGATATTTTACTATCCAATGGGGTTAGAAATGTGGACAGGATGCCGTTACTTCTGCATCTGCTTTTATAAAAGAACATAATATTCGTTTAAAAAAATATCATATATTTACATTGTGCAGCCCTAGTGTTTAGTGACTTCTTCTGTTTCTGTGGTTAGCCTATTCAACTCAATACAATTGTGCACATAATGAACTGAGTCTTAAGGCTGCTGGCAGTGGTTGTGTTCGGTATTTTTAGCCACTGCTGGGTTTGTCTTGCCTGTCAGTGGAGCTGACATTGATGTTGGTTCAGATAGGAGCCTTTCCCATGTTTGTGCACCACCACCTTTTACCAAATAAAACACGTCTATGACATTTTACCCAGCACTCGTTCTTTGATGGCATTTTTGAAGTAAAAAGAAACATGGAACTGAGATTTCTGTGAATGCAATTTTATATATGTTGATGGTAAACCGGCTAATCTGATTAATCAAGTCACTTTGGCGGTTACTGTTAAGGTAAAGGAGGTGAAGTTTCCATCAGAGACATTTAAACTGACACAGGCCGATAACGAGTCAGTGACAACAAGCGTGTGGGTGTTCACACATACGCACAGCATCACCCTGTACATTTAGCTGCTAAATGCTTTCTGCACTTCAGCCAGTGGTTTTCCGCTTTTGAAGAAAAGGTGTAGTTTGTAAAATGCACAACAAAATGCCAAATTTGTATTGACACACCTTAATCATCACTAATTCTGTAATACACCCATGCAGAGTCAGTCAAAAGGACACAATATTTGCCATCTGTAGAAGTGTATTATATCCCTGATTAAAAGGTTATTATGCAAAATCTTCTTTTTAGAGCTTTTAACATGCTACAATGTTATTCAAAAACACACCTGGGGCCAGATCTTGTGCCTGGCGCACGAAGTCTGCAGTCCTCTGGTGAACTGAGTAGCGTATAATGCGCTATTCGCCTCCGCCACTTCTGAGAGGGTGACTGCTCTGTTGGGAGCACCGCTGACATTAATTTCCTCGTTTACATCGCGCTGCCTTCTGTTCTTCCTTAAGCCACAGGTCGAACTAAAAGCTTTATTTACCCCATCGTGAGCTAAACTATGTTCATGTCTCGAGAGAGAGAGAGAGAAAGAGCCACAGCCCTCCGCTGTAGCGCGGATCGGCCACGCTTGGCTGTAAATACAAAACAAAACAAATGCATATGTTCACCCCCCACTCCCCAACAACCCTCTCCGGCCCCGGGAGGCCACGGAGTCGATCTGGTTGGAGAAAAAAAGCATCTCTCCACCCCAGTACTTCCTACTTAAATGCGCTAAGTCTGGAGTGGCAAGATCACAAAGTGCGCTCCTAAATTGTTACGCTACAGCCTGTGTTTTGGCACACAAGATCGGGCCCCTAGAGTTGCGTTTTGAGGCCCTCGCGCAGCTTTGAGTAATCTTTTGAATTTTCCCCTGTGACCAGTGCTTAATTTGATCCCCCGTTAGGGGGAACGCATTCCCCCAATTTTCAGTTTTTCAGGGTAAAGGATCCGGGAAATATTTGATCTGATATAATGGTGTTTAATGAGAGTGTTCCGGCAAATGTTTTGGCCTGTTCCCCGAATCCATCACATCAGACCAAAAGTGTTCCTGAAACTACTCATTTACAAATTAAGCACTGCCTGTGACTATTGATAGCACCACAGTGGAAGCTCCCAAAATGCTCCTCCTGAGGTCCTACCAATCCAGTAAATGCTTTCCCCACCTCTCGATCTCTTGCTCTCAGCGAGGGGGAGCAAGAAGAGAGGGGAGTGGGGGGGCTTTGAGTTAGTTCCCTTGAATAACTAGGAAATGAAAACTGCTGTTGTAGAGCGATATTGCCTCTTCTAACCAACCAAGTTTAAGATGATAGTGATAAAGATGTGTTTGTACCAAATGCCTGGAAAAAGCACACTACCCCCTCTTTAACCTTCTCCTGTTCTCTTGTGTCCACAGTGTGTTGTTTCGTCGTGCACAAGCGGTGCCATGAGTTTGTCACCTTCTCCTGTCCAGGGGCTGACAAGGGCCCCGCCTCAGATGTAAGTCAAGACAAAACTAATGTTCTCATCTTCCATTACTCAAACACATGAGAGATATGCTACTAGACATCGGGAATGTCAGGACAGTGTTTGGTATTGTTATACAGTAGTACGGATTTGCTTTCATTTTCTGGTGCACACTTGAAACATATTAAAAATACATATAAACTGACAAGGCAAATATCCATTTTTTGTTGTTGTAAAAAACGCAATTTGGATGTCATATCTTTTGTTCTAAATGGAAAATGTCTTAAGCTTCAACTGTCACAGGTGACTCGAAGTGATTGCTCGTAATTCCTCTCCCAAACAGACCATGTTAGTGCTTTATCTGCTTTGTGCTTTGCTGCTTGATATGCAAAACTGTTCTCTTTAGGAGTTAATGTCATTAATTATCCCTCTCGTCTAAAACGTTAGTCTGAAGTGAGCCGGACGTGTCCTCGCCTCCTCCTCAAGTGCCGCTTGAGTGTGACAAGAACACTTAGAGAGGAGGAAGTGTGGCTGCCGTGTCCCTGTGTGCTTCCGGTGTGACACTTCACTCTGAGACAGCGCCGCAAATAACTCCTTCCTCTTGTAATGGTCTTCATTTACCATTTGCAGACGGCTTCAGCAGGCTGCTTTTTTACGTCATTAACATCGTAATATGAGTAAAATATGCACATAATATGAATTAGGACCTACAGCTATAGTTCTTTGAGGAGGTTTTGTCTGTAGAATCAGAAAAATATCTTAAACACAGGGCCGTCGACAGACTTGCTGGGGCCCGGGGCAAGGATATTTCACATGCCCCCCCCCCCCCCCTTTATACCCACCATTATTAATTACTCATAATTAGAGCGGCTTGGGTTTTTCTCAGGCCGATGCCGATTTTTGGGGATTTTTATTGACCGATGCCGATATGCACAGCCGATATTTTTGACAGCAGGGGGCGCTGTATTAGGGGCATAGGGCTGATTTATTAAAAACATTCCTGTTTAGTACTAGAGATGCACCGATCCAGGATTTCTGCTTCCGATACCGATACTGGGGGTTTGAGTATCTTTCGATATTAACCAATACCAAGACCCTTTCTTAAAAGTGTCTTTCTCTGAGTAAAAAAGTGACATGTCGGTCGATCTCTTCTCATAATGGAAATCAGTCATATTTCCCAATGACTTTGCTGTAATGCACCTTTATATAAAGAACTTCTTGCATAATGACTGCTGTGACTCCTTGAACTTTCCCTGACACCATCTTCATTTCTAAATGTGGCACTTCCTGCCTACTTACCTTTTGTTCCCGTGCACCCAGCTCCATTTAAATGCCACTCATCCCCGGGGGCTCCCGCTCATAATTACGGGGCCCGAGCATCCCCGCTATGTCATCTTAGTAATGAGTTCAGGACCTCCTGACCTGGGAACCCGCACAGTGGGGACGCCAGGCAGGTCCGCTCTTCATGCTGCACATTTAAATATAGGAGGTGCCAGGAGTGGATGTAAAGCAGCTCTAATCATCTCTGAGGGAGATGGGATTTCCCTTTGACTCTCCCTGTGTGAATTTGGACTAAGAATGTTTTTTTTGGTTTTCCAATACCTGTGTATTGTTAGTAAATATGTACTTGTTGTACTAGTTTCAAGGAATGTCTTTATATAACCAGGAAAGCCCCACTGAGATTCACAATAGTCTCATGAAGGGATTTAGTTGAGCTTCTGACGCTTCGTGGTTAGAGTTAGTATCTTTGGCCCCGCCTCACGACACAATACGTTTGCTCTAGTCCTCTGGTCTCTCCACACTGTCCCTCGTGCTGTAGTCTAATGTAATTGAAGGTTTGTGCAGTTAGATAAGTGTGTGTTTTACCTGGTAGGGTGGTGTGGACAGCTGCAGAGGTTTAAAAGAAGAAGTCAATTATAGATGTGGGTTAATAGACTGGGCCCCTGTGGGAGCGGTCGGGGGACGAGCTTGTTTAATGAAGCCTACATTACAGAATTCAGAACCATACTCTCCTGCTGCATACAGCTGTGTGCTGTCTTCTTCTCCACTTACGCCCTCGCTATAGTATGTTTTATGTCACATTTCTTTATGTATATTAGGGCTGGGCAATTAGCCTAAATTTAATCAAAATCGCAACAGCACTTAGTTTTGGTGTTTGGATGAGACAGATTTTTGTTAAATGATACTAGGGGAAATAATTTGCTACATGTTGTATATGTAACAGTGGCTCAGTTATTGACAGCGTTGGGTCCACGTCGCTTCCAAAGGTCAGAGGTTCGAATCCTCGCCCCAACTTTAGTGCTGACTAGGGATGTAACGATTCATCGAAAATCGATTTAAAATCGATTTAATATGCGTAAAATGTGAATCGATGTAAAAAATAAAAGAATCGATTTTAAAGCCACCCTCAGCTATTCCATTTTGCGCGGAACATAGCTCGTTGTTTCTAACGACGTTTACTTTTTCTCAAGACAAGCTCCACACCTTCCCCGCCTCAGACCCACCCCACACCACACCATGTAAACGCATACACGTGCAGGCATCGAAGCAACATACGCAGCTAAAGTTAGCAGCTATGAGATTAGCGTTAGCAGCTAACGCAGAGTTTAGCATTTTGACAGAAGTTTACCAAAGATCGTAAACTGACAAACATCTGACCAACCTGCTCTGATTCTGCTGAAATCCTCATCAAATGTCCGTTTGTCAAATAATCCAATACCTACAGGAGCTGTCGTGTCTTTTTCCTGCTTATGTTTACAAAGGCTGCACCGGAGGCAGTGAGGCGTTCAAGTGTGGAAAAAACTGCACTGTAAAATTTGTTCTAAATGGTAGTATTATGTTCAAACTGCAAAATAAATAAATAAATAAATAAAGGTTTGGTAAAATAAATATAATCTCAAAATGTTTGCTTTGCTACATAGTTTATTTATGCTGAAACCATGTAAATTTACAAGCACTCTGTCAAAAATGATTATAGTTCATTTTCATGTCTTGTAATTTTCTGTAATGTAAAGTTCTCTTACTGAGACAGGTGCAATTTGTTACAAGGACAAAAATACAGATGTTAAAACAAAAGAAACATTGGTATGAAGGAGTCATTCTTTTCTAAAAAAAAATTCTGTATGTTCTGTAAAAGATGTTAAAATAGATGATAAAGATGATAAAGCAAGTAACGCTATTCACGATTCATGTGGTATGTCCTTCTCTTCAGCAAGATGCAGGAGACTGAGTTGCAGCTATGTAACATTGAGTAGCTTCCGAACCATCAGCTCAATAAGCGAAATGTTGCCTAGGGAAAGTTAACTTTGTCATTCAAGGCATATCAAGAGACAGAAAACAGACACACATCCATTTCTTCAAGACAACACAATTGCAAAGCTTTTACATTTCTGTTATTAAATCCGCCGAACAATTCCTGTAGCCACTTCTCATTCACCCCGCCTTCTTCTGCTGCTTGTGATGACATAACTTGTGTATTCCCACGAACAATGACAGCCATCTCTTAGGCCATCATCAATACTTTAAATAGTCTTTCTGTGGAACACTTGAAGTCCCGGGCGGGAGCATTACCATCCTGGAAGGCATAAACAGACTACAATAATGTGTTTTTTATTGATCACGCAAACAGAAGCCTCAATATTTTTTCTGTCTCGGGGAGAATGGGCCTATTATTGGATTATGGAGACTGGGAAGAAGCATTTGGGTGGGAGAAATGACAAGAGCCACTTAAATCACCATCTAGTGTCCATTATCTGCAGCGTATCAAGGAGTCCGTCATTTCTTATGTCAGAGCTGAGGGAAGTAACTGTGCCTATGTGGTTTTCGAAAGTCAACAACTTAGAAATTACATATAAAAACATTGACTTCACAAGGAAAAGTTTCTTGATTATAGAAAATGCATATTATTTTCAAATGGCTTATTCAAAGCTTCAAAGTGGCTAGGACTAGGTTTCGGGTTTGGCATGAGCTGCACATTACATCAGTATGGCCCTTCATTTGCTCCCCATCAAATCGAAATCCAATACCTCTCCATGGATGTAGCTTCCACTGGCCGGCATCAGCGCTAACATCAGTAGGTGATGCTGAGTGTTGTTTTTTGTTGGTCTCTTTGCCTCCTGCTTCTCTGTAAAGGGGAGGTAAAGCTGCACTACAAAGCAGGATCTGGTTGGGGAGGCTAAATTTCAGGACCAAAAGAAAGTCACCACAAAAAAAAAAATAAAGAAAGAAAAGATCACACGCACTAATATTCGGTTTGACTGCCTTTAGCTTTGATTACAGCAGTATTCGCGGCGCTTCTATGAGCTTCTGCGATGTTGTCCAGTGTTGCGTCCATTTTTCACCATGATCTTGTATGGATGATGGGAGAGTGTGACCACTGAGAAAAGCCTTCTCTAGCACATCCCAAACATTCTCAAGGACTCTGTGGCGGCCAATCCATGTGTGAAAAGGATGTGTCATGAACCACTCTTTCACAATATGAGCCGGATGAATCCTGGCATTGTCATCGTGGAACATGCAAACCAATATACTGTATATCTGGGCACAAAAAAAGAGTAAATGACTCTTTTTGCACGTGCTCCTTGTTTTGCACATAAGCAAACGCTCAGTAAATGACCCCTTAAGTATGTTGCTGATGATGGAATTGTATGTAAAAGGCTAAATGTTAAAGGATTTAGAAATCTCTTGTTCAGTTTGGGGCCACAGCGTCACACCTTGTTCAGGGTCGCGTCACAAGCCTTGATCCAGTCCTCCCGTCATGTTTTCCATAATAAGTAGTGAGAACTATAATTTTTTTCCAGTGGGAGCTCGAGTGTGTGGCGGTCTATTCTACAACTTGTTTTGTGTCGATAAAATAAAACTAATTCCTTGTTGGTCCATCACTGATCAATGCAACAACTGCTTTTTGAGTTCAAACTGAATTCTTTATGCATATATTGAATTTGACATTGGAAAACAACAAATTTCTCCGCAATCAATCGTCATTTTGGTGGGTACTCGCTGCACCAATATAGACATCTTGCCCATTTGAAACTTGACTGACGTCTGACGGTGCTCTTTGGGCCCTCTCTAACCTTCCATTTCACACCGGCCAGAGCCTTTGAAATGAGGCAGGTGTCTTTATTGAGAAGTGTGAACCATCTGCTCTACGTGTGTGTCCTGAAAGTGATAATCAATATGTGGACATACAGTATGGACCTTCCTGTATAGCTGGATAGCACGACACCCTATTGATTTAACACAATTACCGTGTATTTCCACATCGACTTTGATAGACTCTGATATCGATTTGAATTAGCTTGCCAGTCTTTGAGCCGGACCCAATGAAACAGGATTCATGTTTCTTTCTCTGACACATTCACTGTCACAAACTATTGCCTCTGGCTCTGTCATTATTTTTCTTGCAAAATAGATGATTTGTAGCTCTGACCTGTTGCAAATAGGTCTTGTTTAGTGTCAGTGCTTCAAAAGAGAAACGGCATATTGTGAACACTCACTAATATACTCTAGATGCCTTATGTACCATTTATTTTGTGTGGGGACAAAGAGCTTTTAATCTCCAATATCAACTTTTTTTAAATCCTTGTACCACGGTATAATGTTATATCCTCATCAAAAACATGCCCGGAGCGGTCTATTGTTTCATTTGCACGTATTTCCACAATCCCGCCTATTTATAACCTGCTTCCATGCTTCAAACGCCAGCCCACACTCCGATATACTGTACGTCACACGGAGTAACACGTGAATCTCCTTTTCACCAAACTGCCTGCCTGCCCTCTTTACCTTTTCAGCGCAACAGAAAGGGCAGGTTTGCGCTCTCTGCTGGTGTTTGGTAATACTACATATTTGAGTCGTACTACAAAAACAATAAAGCTTAGGCGACCCATGATAAAGAATATTTAATGGAGTGGACACATTTCCCAGAACAAATATCTTAACAAAATGTAGAGGGTAAATTAAACGTGAATCGATTATAAATACTAAAGTTTTTTTGACTGTCATACTCACCGAAGCCATCTGCCGTTTACGCCGTCATGCTTAACAGTGTGGCAACTATTATGACGAGAGAATGCACCAAACTGTGAGTGTCTGCACAGTCGGACTTCTTCCTCCTGGCGCTGGTGAAACTTCAGTTTACACAACAATCACACGCATATGCTACAACAAGCAAGCTCTCCCATCTGACCGAGAGGGGATCCACCAATGCCATCTGCCTTTAGCGAGAGGGGTCCCGTTAGTCATCACGGCTCCACTAAAGACTGAAACATTAGTCAACACATCGACACAATAGTCTCTTGTTATTTCACTGAATAATCACAATGCTTTGTTTGTTGTACAGTAGATTTTGTGGTATTTCTGTTTAAGGAACCTCTATGCTCAAACACTTTCCCCACTCAGTCCTCCTCCTCCTACTGGTCAGCCTTCTGCCATGCTCTGTGATAAACCAACCACAGTGAAGTGTGAACTTTCAAAAGCAGCAGCAGATGGCTTTAGTTACGCTTAAAGTGCATATGACACATCAGACACCATTTTTGCGAAAACATAGTTAACACAATTATATTTAAGATTTTACTTAAAAAATCTAAAATAAAATGACCTAGCTTTCTTTAGTTTAACCATTTTTGTGATGTTTATAGTTTCACTTCCTTCATTCTTGTAAGTTATCTAATTCCTTGTGTAATGTATTACGCCATAAGGAGACAATTTCTGTTTTGTTTTTTCAAAGTCTAAATAAGATATGTATGATAATAAACCCATACATTTAAACCTAGCTTTTTCCATAAACCCGGTTTTGTTCGTCAAAATAATGGCAATTTTTGTTTTAATTTGTTAGTTTGCTTTTTGCATTGAAAGGCATAATATGCATATTATTTCAAAATGTATATATTTTTTTCTATTTACCTGCCGTTTCTCTAATGTAAAATACGATTATGGTTAAGGTGTATTGTACCTGTAGAGAGATTTATCCTCTGCATTTGACCCATCCTTCGATGCCACTAGAGCAACACCTAAGGAGCGGTGGGCGACAGCAGTGCAGCGCTCAGGGACCCATCTCCAGCCAGGCCGATGGTCACAGTCACCTGTCATCTATTGTACATTTTTTTAGTGCTAGGGGAAACTGTAGTACCCGGAGGAAACCTACGCAGAAACGAGAACATGCGAACTCCACGCAGAAAGGCCCCGTCCAGGTGGGAATCAAACCCAGGACCTTCTTGTGCTAACCGCTGTGCCACCGTGCCGCCCCAAATATCCAGCAAACATCAAGTTTGTTCATTTATATTGTGACAAAGACTCCCACCTATCCTTATTGGGTTGTAATAATGACTATTTAACCTCTTAACTGCTGTCCCCCCTGATCAGGGGGGTTTCTGGTATTTACACTTACTTGCGATGTGGTAGGAAAAATATGACTGAATATGCAAGTGTTATATATCATTTTTATCAGCTTCACCTTCACAAAACTCCTATAGAGATTATTTTATGCCTAGGTCTTACCCAAAATGTAAATATTCTGAAGTGTTGTCAATAAAAGCAGACTACTAAACACACTGATAAAAGGCCGGTTATGACCTTCAAGGCTGGTTTTGGAGGTCTAATTCTCGTACAACCCAGAAGTGCTTGTACTCTTTCCATTTGTTATAATATTTAGAATAGAACAATCAAATCAGTTTTCCTATATAAAAACATTGTGTTGTAAAAATAATTCAACATTCAACATTAATATTATTCGTATTAGGACTAAATACATACACATAAATACATATAAGCCATTGCGCATCCCTTCATCAACATCTCTTTCTCATCGGGCGTATATATATACAATGTCAGATGTCTTTGTCTTCCCCTACTTCATGCCTTCAAAATAAAACCACCCCAGAGCCTCCAGTGCCACGGTTATAGAGCTGCACCCTTCAAAGAAAGCAAAGGTGCCATTTTGCACAGAAATGGACCACATGTGCCGAATTGTCCTTTTATGCATAAAAGGGCCCCAAAATCCAAACTATTATTCCCACAGCTATGACATTTTACACAGTTGGTGCTGTTAATACAATTAGTAACGACAGTAAGTTTCAAATGAAAACTATGAAGTATGTCTTTGGAATTCTTTTGTAAAGTAGCATTAACGTTTCGAGAAATAAATTAAATAATTTTGAGACAATGTAATACAAGTTGTGTTTCACTTACACAGATTTTGCACACATTTTTAGAAACTAGAAGGTCTTAGCTTTCAAACGAGGTATCACACTGGCATGCAGGCTGTAAGCTCTCCAGTCAATTAGCTTGGAGATTGGTATGAAAATTTGGAGAAAATCCGCCTGCTGGAGGTGGCAGTTAAGAGGTTAAACAGTTATATTATGTTATATATCACACTGCCCTTCATGCTGGAATACTGAATCTCATTCCAACACAAAGTCCTAAAATGCACGGCTGATGATGTATTTGTTGTGCGTTCAAAGAGGCAGTATACTGGCATGGCCACTTGTATTTTGGTTCAGATTCGTCTAATCAAGCGGCGGAGATGTTCCAGGAGGAGACAGGAGGAGCACTGTTTCTCTGCCTCCTTTTTAACTGTCCCATTATATTTGATGTTCTTTGAAATCTCGGTGCGCATGTGTTTTTAATCAGCGCGGTGTTGTTGTTGTACTGGGTGAAGCCCGAGGAGCGCGGCGTTCTCTTGTGCAGGAGGAAAGCTCAGAAGCAGGAGGAAGCCTTGTCCTTGAGAAAGAACATTGTTTTTGAACGCACAACTTTGCAGAGAACACCTTCAGGGGGGAAGATTTTGGAAGTGGGAAGAGTCTAAATTATAAGTACACCCACTAAATTGGATATATCAGCCGAGAATCACTGGCCTCCACAGCTTCACCAAACTTGCTCTGCTCCCGTCTGTGGTCAAATGCTCTTCCCTGTACAGATAAGCATGTTTAATATGTTGCTCTCATTGTTATTACTTTCAATGGAGCGGGTTTGCGCCTTCTGCTCCCGTTAGTATAGGAATATTGTACAGTATAACACCTTAGGTCCTACAAGTATTTTATAAACACACTTTTTTAATGTAATGCTTCAAAGAATACCAACTTTGATTCACGTGTCATCCTCAAATTTTGCATCATCCTCGGCCTTCGTTTACGTATGCACAAATAACCAAAGCTGTAGAATCGCTTCCATAGAATTAAAAAAGTGGCCTTTCGATCCCAACATGTGTGGACCGTTAGCAAGCCAGCTACTTCTCAGTCTCTGTTAGCCTGTTCCATTAGCCTTTAGCCTTTAGCCATCAAACATCACAAACTATGAAAGATCCAAATGTTTTCAGCTGTTGTCAGTCCATTAACCACATTTAGGTGAGGTCAAAGCCTTGTAGAAATGATGAATTAATCAATAATCAATGTATTCATCTTTTAAAGGAATAAGCCACCGTTTTTACATACTGAAATATGTTCTTAAATTAGCTTAGACGAGTTGATGTGCAACAGTCTGGTCTTTGTGTGTGTGTGTGTGTGTGTGCGCTCAGTCACGCAAATGTTGTTAGCCTTTAGCCTTACGTGACTAAGAACTAAGAAATAAGAATGTCAGTATGTAAAAACGGTGGCCTCGCAGCGTTCTAAAGGCCTATCATATTTTATACAGGTGGAGGGCAGGTAACATTTAGTTTTTGAGGAGATTTTTGGTGTCGTACAGAGAGATCATGGTAATATTAATGATCATTTTTGTCATTCATACATTTTCTTTTTAGATACTGAGAAAGCGTAATGCAGTTAAAAGGAACAACTGGCTCCTGCCCCCCACATAGTGTGACATCATCACATTCTAGAATCTGAAAACAACCAATAAACGTGTTGGACTGGGCAATGGTAAATGTTTTTCAATACCTTTAACGATGCTTGGTTCTCGATACCGATACCTGAACAATACCTATATACGTATACCTAGATATTTGACAACTAGAACCTGAAAACAGAACTTTAATGTGTGGAAGATATGCACCTTCACAATATCTGCTTCATCTCCATTGTCTAAAAATGTCCGACAAATGGGGAATTAATTGGGGGGGGGGGAATAGAGAAAATTAGGTAAATGGGGTAAAAATAAGAAAGAAATGGGGAGAAATGGGGCAAACATTGTGCAAAAAATAAATAAAATAGGGAAACAATATATAAAGATGGGGTGGAGGGAATCATTTATTTGAGCTGAAACAACCAAGTCACTTCCTTTAACGCAGTCCCTGGACCACCAACATCAAAACATGGATCTAAAGATATCATTATTTTATCATCATATGTTAGAGATAAAGAAACCACGTAGAATATGTACATGCCATGAAACTGAACACAAGAACGACATACAGACAGGAAACAGACGTTACCTTTGGACGTTAGCATTGTGTTGCTATGTTTTATGTTCACAGAGCCAATAAAGGGTTTTGTTTCTGCTTCTTTTTCCGTAGATCTCTTAACTCTTACATAATACAAAATGACTAATAAACATGAACATGGATTATTTTTTTATTTTTCTATTTGCGGTGATATGAGCCGTGGATATGTCAAAGATGACTCTTTTTATGACTTGTTACTGTGTTTCCCTAGATCGCCTTCGCCTCTGTGTGCCCGTGTGTGCTTGTGTGTGTCATATTGCAGCGATCTTGCAGTCACATCCAGGCGTCGGTGACATAATTACTGTCCCTTCTGAGCGCCGTGTGCCGTGTGGGCCGGTGTGCACTCAGCCACGGGTGCAGGTGTCACTCACATGCACCCACGACCCAAACGCAAATAGCCCGCCTTTCTGCTCCCGTTCGGAGCAATTAGCACGCCATGTCGCCGTAGCGCACGGTGAACTTGTGAACCTCTGTCCTCACGTCCCCTTGTGCTTTTAGATGTGCAGCTGTCAGGAAAAGGCTGTCTCCACAAGACTGTGTCGTTGTTTATGCGATTATCCCGCCCTTCGATTATGAGAAATGAAATTACAATTAGACAACATGCAGCAGTTAGTATTTATATTTGCAATGGGATAATAATGAGGCTGTATTGTGTAAAATTAACCTTCTGTATTAGATGTAATGAGTAATTCTGTGTTCTCGAGTTTATTAATTTCCACTCATCAAGCCTGCTGCCTCATACTCCATGAACCTGGTTTTACCATTTCAATATCCTTTCACTGCGTACAAATGGCATTTGGTTTATAAACTTTGGACACATGACTTACATTTTAAGGTGAACTTATTATCATAATTACTTACTGTATCGCGATGGGTATCGGATCGTGATGCAAGTGGATCGTCCCAGCCCTATAAGATACTGAATAATCTATGCTTAGTTGCTCACTTTGTTAAACTTTTGGCAGCATCCTCGAGTTAAGGGTTACTCGGAGTATAGATTCATGGCTCAAGGAGTACGCGGGACAAAAAAGGTTGGGAGCCACTACATTGTTTGAAAGTCTCTGCTAACCACTGGGTTAGCAGGTTTTTTTTTTTCTTTATGAACACAAGATATTTTGTTTGAAAAGGATTTTGTAAACTAACTGCAGACTTTGCAATTCAAATTTGATGGCCTAATATATCAGAGACTGTTGTTGCTTGGTTTGTTGTTTTACAGTTCTATAAAGTTTCTATTGGGATCAGTTTCACTCTGATTTGATAACACTCGATCATATGATAATAGTGTTACATGGTTATGTCACGCACTGGTTTTCTTCCTCTCAGGACCCGCGGGCCAAGCACAAGTTCAAGATCCACACCTACTCCAGTCCCACATTCTGTGACCACTGCGGCTCGCTGCTGTACGGCCTCCTCCACCAGGGCATGCGATGCGACCGTATGTACCCGGCCTGTTCTGCACACAGTTATTTATTTATTTGTTGGTTTATTTGGTCGGGACAGTGCATGTTAATGAACATACATGGGTCTCATGCATGTAAACAAGCCACACCAGATAGTCAGTATATACAGACTATAACCAATGTCACTCTCCCTTTGGTGTTTAGACTGTATGATGAACATCCACAAGCGCTGTGTGGCCAATGTACCCAGCCTGTGTGGGACGGACCATACGGAGAGGAGAGGACGCCTCCAAATCACTGCGGAGATCAAGACCAATGTGCTCACTGTCACCAGTAAGTGTGCGCCGTTTGAGAAAGATGAAATACATGGTGTAAACTGGGTAGTAATGGTCCAGTGCGTTGTTGTTTGTCTCCCCCTGCTGTTAGACCCACAAATGTGACACAGAAAACAAGCGCTGTAAGTTTTATTTGTAAAACACTTTACATTTGACAATAGCTGTTAAAAGATGAGCATTAGCAGGATATGCTCCTCTGAAAAGGAAGGTTTTTTAAGTTGTGTGACGAATGGTCTTTTTTTTTTTTATGTATAACTTCCCATTATTGACACGCTTTTATAATGTTATCTTTGTGCACCACATGATTGAATACATTGAACATGATCTTCAAATATTTCACTCAATGTTGCAAAGTGTTTAGAGGAAACTTAATTCATTATTCATTTTTATGTTAAAAATACTATCCTAGCAGTCCAAGGGGAACTGTAGTTACTCAAATATCCTCAACGCACACCCACAGAATTAGCGACATGTATCTGACTTCATTTATAAGCGATACATTGCACAAAGGAGTTAAATAATGAGACAACTACTACATTATAAAGCAAGTATGTTTCACCTGAACGTTACGGTCAAGCACTTTAATATGAGCACAGAAAACATGATGAATCCTACTGTACAAAGGGTTTATCATTTATTCAATGTTTTTACTTTTGCTCTGGATGTTTAAAGCGTGTTATTGGTTCCCACGGAGAAAGCTGTATAGTTCTTAATCTGTTTGATCTGTGAAGGTGGAATAGATTCAGACAATAGGAGCGATGGCTGCTTCCGTTTACTTCTGCCATTTTGGTGAATGGTAGACAAACAGCTGATGCATCCAGGCGTGTGGCGCCGTTTATTTAGCTCACAGATCTGTTACATTGCTCTGGTCATGAACACTGTTTTAGTCCATCGTTTTGTTAGTGATCTCCCACAAGTAATTTCTAATTGTTTAATACATGTATATGCCGATGACACTATTCTCTACACTTCCCACTCTGATCGCTCTCAGCTTCGAAGTCAGTTGCAACTTGATTTTAATATGGTTCAAAATTGGCTCTGCAGCAACAAATAAATATGAACACATCCTGCTTTTAGGCACCGATTATAAACTACCGTCTCCTCCTTTAGTATTACTCCATGTCTTTGTTTCAAATAGCTTCTTGTTTGTTTGGTCATTATTATCACACATCAAGCCCTTATCTGTTGGGACTATTTGCTATATTTAGTGCTTCTCACTAGGTGGGTCAGGCTTGTCAGTCTGTCTAAGCTTTGATGGTCTGTAGCCATTGTTATACGTAATACTTATTCATTGATATGATACCATTCAGGCCGATCTGTATCTGATTATCAATGATGCTACACCAGATGAGAACCAACACTTTGAACTTCATTAACTGGATCTGTGGGAGGTGGGTGTAGTTGGAGCATTTGTGTATTTTGAATACTTTCATGTTGCCTACCAGAGTCGTCCCGGACATGACATCGTGGTCGCTCATGTAATACAATACATCTAGAGCCATGTGCATCTCCAGAAGGACGGATTTTCTTCTCAGCTCTTGACACTGGCTGTTGATCCTTTTTATGTCTGGAGTTATTTATTTCATTTGTCTCAAATTTGTTTCAAATGTTCTTAGGGGCTAAATGATCTCTCTGCCTCTCAGACTGCAGATTTTACTTCCTGGGTTCACAAGATGGCGCCAGAGGTCTGTGCTGTAAACTTGGCTGTACAGACATTCTTGCTTATTGTGTGCCCAAGTTTACTCGTCTGTTATTTCGCTGGTATTGTCGCACAATTTCGCAAATAATACCTCGTTTTCTGAGCTACTGTTGACCTGCTCATTTCTGAAAAAAATGAAAGGGAGTCGCTCCATTTCTTCCATTTACCATTTGTTAGGACATATTAGAGAATTCTCACTCCTCTGATTATTCCTATGTCAAAATGTAGAAGTCTGATACCACATTTTTTTGTTGTGTATCTATTATTTTCTAAGGCGGCACATCTACGATTGGATGGAATCTGCTGCGGTTTTTGTATGAGGTATGAGTAAGAAAAAAAGATTCCAGAAACTGCCTTTTTTTAGGCCATCAATAACTGAACTTCATCAGGTAAACAGAATAGTCATTTCATTCAAGTTAGGGAGTGTGTGAGAGTTTCTCTTTACTTATGAATGGAGGGTTTTACCTCGTCTCCTATAGTAATAGATGTGCCTTCAGTCAGAGATGGAAAGTAACTTACTTACCGTTACTGTACTTACCGGTACGCAGATTTTTCAAGTATCTGTACTTTACTTGAGTATATATTTATCTGGCGACTTTTTACTTTTACACCTTACGTTTAAAACACAGGTATCTGTACTTTCTACTCCTTATATTTTCAAATCAAGCTCGTTACCTTTTTTTGAATCACGCACTGCCCGTCCCGTCGGCGAGAGTGCCAGAGTGTAGTTTTGTTTTTACCTTTTTGGTTTTGGTTTAGCGACCGACAGCCTCACTGCACACTGGGGGCCATATAGTTTTACCTGTTTTTTCTTTTTTTATAAATATTTGAAAAGCATATACAAAAAAACCTATAGGCAAGGAAAAATCAACCCAAGTGCTATAGCAGTGCAGTATCTGCATGTTTTTTGAGCTCTGACAAACCAGATGAGAAATATATTAACAAAAGCCGATGTTCTATGTATCAAATAAGTCGTATTGAATATAATATAATATCATTTTGAATCATTCGAAACAAAAGCCATATGTGATTGGATCATGTTTTTAATCAAGTTCCACCGCTACTTTCCCTCTTAATCCCCACTTGAACAGAGTACATTTTCCCCAGTTTCCAAATCTAAAAGCTTCTTGAATAACGCGTCAAAACTGCGATGAAAACAAGGATGAAAATACAACAAAAAACAGCCACAAAAGAGCAACAAAAACCTGACTAAACGTGATAAAAATGCTCCAAAAATGTGGCAACAATGTGACAAAAACGTTTTGTAGGTCTTAGCTTTCAAAATAGGCGTTACTCTGGCCTGAAGTCTGTAAGTCTCTAGTCGAGAAGCTTTTAGATTTGGGTAAAGCTGACTTGGAGAAAATGCGCCTGGTTAAGGCGGGGGTTAGGAGGTTAAGGAAATGAGTTGCAGCAGTACTTTCAATTTAGTTTTAGTAGTAATTTTTAACTTCTACTTAAGTACTGAAATCAAGTACTTTTTTGCCATTGTATGCTTCTATAAACACATTATATTGGCCTCAATATAATGTTGTGACATCCCCACATAAAGAAAGAAAAGCACAGTCGTGACTATTATTGTTGTTGATATTTTACAAAATAATAATTATTTTATAATTATATACATTTAATAAATACATGTATTTATTATTAACAGCGTGGTCCAAATTGAAACAAATCTTTGAGGATTTTTTTTCTGTCAAATTGTGTCAAACTAGATTCAAACATATCCAGTCAAGGTTAAAACCAGTTCTAAAATGGAACAAATTTATAGGGGGAAAGAAACGTTTGCACATGTTTACGTCATTGATTACATTGTGCTGTCCTTTTTATCAGCAAAGATTAGTGTCATTTTTTACTTGTTGAATTTTAATTTGTATGATTTCAGTGTCAGACTACTACATTATAAAGTACAAACAATGAAGAGATCTGAAACTCTCCAAACCCCATGTACGAGCTGAAAAAGTCAAAAGTGAAGGATGTTACAGCACGGTGCAGTACTTACTTCTCTCTACAGGGGTCAGTGTGTCGCCATCTTTAGCCCAAGCCCAAATTGCAGCAGGGGGGACGATAACCCGTGTAGTGTAGGAGCTGCTGGAAAAAATCGCACATCTGTGAGTCAGTGCCTTCACAGCATTAGTTGGAGAGCACAGGTTAGTGACTTTTAAGTGAGAAACTGCACCTTTGGGCAGTTTGGCTCAAGGACGAGGACCATAACGGCGACTCCTGCTGCTTCCAATAGGCCTGTTGTCACAAGTAAACAAATAAATCCCTATAGTGCTGTATTATCATGAATATAATGACGTTATTATTTTCATCACAAGCGGTCAATTGGCGGTAGAGGATGTTACAAAGGGATTGCTTGCAGCTGGATTTGTTTGGGTCTGATACTGATATTAAAAGGGTTGGATATCCGATATATAGAGATCATAGAAATAAATCTTGTAATGTTTGTAAAATGATTTATTTATTATTACTATTGCAAAGCCACTTCTTGGCATTAAACTAAATTGCTTTCGGCTCTAAGCAGTTAGACTTTTTGTGGCTCATTGTCACTTTGTATTAGGACTAAACTCTGATCATTTTGGAGTTGTATTTATAAACTCTTCTCTGAGTAACAGAGAAGACTCGAGGGCCAAGGTATTATTGACACTGGCAAAATTGTTTTCATACCTTTTTTCACATTAAGAGGAGCAGTATTCGACTTTACTACTGGCACTGTTCACAATCTAAAATAACACTCACAAAAACTCATTGTTGCAACTTTTTTGCCACTAATGTGATTCTATACATTTCCCACCAGGCTCTAAGTGTAAACGTAGAGCAAGGCGGCAGCTGACCAGTGGACACATTTTGAAAATTTTAATAATGTGTAATTTTATACAAAAACGTTTATCTACGTATAATGGCCCAACCAATGTGGACTTTTTGGGTCCGATACCGATATGAAGTGGTCTAGCAACCTGATATATATATTTTATGTCATTTTATTTGATGAAATAATTAATTATCTCTCAAATAGCTTACAGTTAAACACTTATTATTATAGTAAATGTTTCAATCATTGAAATACATAAATATAAATATATATATCTAATAGAGGTCGACCAATGTGGGTTTTTCTCAGGCCGATGCCAATATGCACCGCTGATAAAGTTTAAAAATGTCTCGCCTGTAATTCTGTATATGATGACAGCAGGGGGCGCTGTATGAGGCTTATTTATTCAGGACTTTCATGTTAGGTACTTCAAAGGGAGCTTGATTGAAAGACAAAAATCAAAAGTCTACAACACTATATAATATATAAAATAGGTGTACATGAGGCCTAGGAACTTGTGGTAGGGCTAATTTTTAACCTCTGATTGAGCTATGACAATGCAAACAAAACTGAAAGTCTCCATCGCTTTCGGTTCCGGAGATATCTGCATTTTTATTAGAGTATCGGCCCGATGTATATCTGTCTATTATCTAGTATCATGATTGTGTAACATGTGTACGGAGCAGATCTGCCGACCATATCTGTAAAAGAGCGAAGGATGATCGATATACCTTTATAGAATGCTGTATGCCTATATTGACAAAATGGGCAAGTAACGGAGTAACCACTGTCAGTCTCTACCACTCAATCGAAGGCTGTATAAGTATTCCCCCTGGTCAAACAATGATTGCACTGAAGGCTTGTCAGGACATTTATATTGCATTCCTGCTCTACCGTAAACATTTTGGGAGGTTAACATTGTCATAGGGCCGTACAGTGAGATATCATTCCATGCCTCTCCCGCACTTTGTAGGCTTTGCATACGATTAGCAGGCCTCACAATGAACATGACACATTTTCCGTGCTAACCCGCTTCCTGTAGCTGCCTGGCTTGCTCTCCCAGCGCCGTTATTTTCCATTCTGTCTTACATACACAACACAGGCTCCGGAGAGCGCTCCACATGAGACGAGTTACTTACTTTGCCTGTACACACCCACGCCGAAGCTGCACACGCACGATTCTGCATCTCCCCCCATCTCCCCCTCGCCTCCCTGTAGACTTAAATATACTCGTTATCGCTCATTCTCTGGCGCACAATTAGCCCGTCCTGTATGCAAGTGAGGAGACCTTTTATTTTATTTGCACGTGCGTATTTCCCAGCGTAGACGCACACACAAAACGGTCCTAATGCTTGCACACTCGTCTTAGTTGCTGTCCTGGGAGACTATTTGGCATGCAACCCTCTCTATAGCTGCCTCTCACGCTGCATTTGATGGTCACTTTAACAGGCATCATGTATTATTTATTGGCCCGCTCCTCTGAGGGTTTAGAGCAGGTCCACGGGTCTCCGCTTAGAGCTTAGCGCAGCATGGATACCTTAAAGAATACATCCACTTTCATTTCGTTTTAGGGACGTGTTATTAGTGGTATTCAGTCATTGCGTGTATTTCAGCCTATACAAGTTTCACCTGGTCAGAGAGGGGTTTTCTGACTCAGTATCGCAAAAGAAATGGATAAAGAAGTAAAAAATACAGTGTTGCCGCTTGATTTAGTATAGATAGATACTTTATTGATCGCTAAGTTAACATGATAAGTTAAGGTACCTGTGTATGCTCTCAGTCAGTTGAATTTCAAGCAATGTTCTCAAGACAACACATATCAAAAGTAGGGCTTTTGTTTAGTCACAATGTATTTAATATGAGGATGCTCAGGGACTAATACAATGCGATTTCAATAGACATTTCTTTATTGTCCCGTATGGGAAATTTGTTTCCTCAGACAGTCTTGTCATTCAACACAAAAAGACAAAAGGACAACAAAAATAACATCAAACAAGGTACGACAAATGAATTAGTGAGGTAACTTGTTGAGAATGCCGATGACTGTTGTAACGGGCCCTATTGTATTTAAGTGTCCGGTATCTGTGTCCAGAGGGGAGAAGAAGATGACGATATGGAGAGGGTGCTCAGTGTCCGAAACTATTGATTTGACGAGGCGTGCTATTGCTTGGTCATTGAGTTCTGAGATGTTGGGTTTGGGCGAGCGGATGCTTCAGATGCAGTGTGTGAGTGCGTTAGTAAGTTTTGCGATTTGATATTAATATTGCAAAACTTTACCCTGAGTAAACTGCAAGTTGAGTTTTCAAAAATGTTGAACCAAATATCAATCTGATATACTGCATGGTGAAATGTGTTGACTTCAAAGATTTAGGCCTACAGTGTTGCCTTCTTTGTTTTTAGATACTGCTGAAAGAGTTAGTGTTTGATCCCCGGCTGGATGGAGCCTTTGTGTGTATCTGTCCCCTACCACTAAAAACATGTACAATAGGCCAGACTGAATGAGAGTGTGTGTGCTACAACAGCAGCTTACCACCACTGAGTATGAAGTGGATGAATAATTACTACAGTGTAGCGCTTTGAGAAACTTGGTAATACAGGCTTGAAAAGCGTAAGTGTAAGCCATTATTATGATCCTTACTTGTGACATACAGTTAGTTATACATACGGTTATTGTAGTTTAATATAATATATTAAACTAAAACTTTGTATTCAACTGAAGAGTGCATATATGACATAATTAAGGAAATGTATTATACAGGAGGGGAAAAAAGTTTTGTTCTGGTAATAATGCTCTTCATAGCTTCTTTCTAATGCATTTTTAAATTCATGATCTAATAGATAAAGCTTTTATAACTGGAGCAAACCTAAATCATTCTCGAAAAAATAGGCTCTCTGTTAATAGGGAGATTGTGTATGCACTAATGTACATGTTTCTATGATTTATCTTTGTGTCTCCTCAGATGACAACTTTATTGCTCTGTTTACAGACTTTGTGGCGTGGCTGGATGAATGCATCCGGATAATGGGCGATGTACGGGCAACATTTATGAATTTAAATTTTGGATTTATTACATGTTGCTATGTACAAACGTCTGACACATGAACACTATCTGAGAGAGGTAGGAGAGACATTCAGCAAATTGTGTGAGGCGAGAGGTAAACTCGGCATGCGTATGTGCTGCAGCCCAGCCCCCTAAAATACACAAGAAAGAGTTTGTGTAAGCTCCCAGTCGTACAGGAGTTTTCCATTGACGTTTTAACCTTTGTTTATAAGGAAACAGTTGTATCTTAACACCTATTGGGTTTTGGTTTGATGTAATTAGAGGGACATCCTGAAGCTGCATTTGACAGTCGGTCACTATCGATTCATAATTGCAGTTTGAATGGTTGCGATTGACAAATTACAACGATGCATCACAGTGTTTAGACAGTACGATAGGCTATGTGTAGGGCTGGGTGAGTAAAAAAAAAAAAATTATAATAATCACGATTCTCCCCATGTATATCGATCTCATCTTGCAGATTCATAAAATTAGATAGATCTTTTATTCAAACCTCAGCTAAAAAACAAAACAAATGCTTTCGTCAAGTCTCAACGCACAAAAGTCTTCCATTGTCTCGTCCAAACTCCCAAACTAGATAAAGAAATGGCTGTAAACCTGTCGATTATAAAGTCCCATGTCGATTATTGAGATTGACCAAAGTAGAGATTGCGATTTTGATTAAATTTCAATTAATTGCCCAGCCCTAGCTATGGGCTGGGCAATTAATTTAGCATAACTTCCTAATTTAGCATAACTTCCTAGAGTAACAACTATTTTATTCTAATGGAGAGCTAGCCGCGTCTTGTTGAAATAAATAAATATTTGATCAGTACGTGGCAGAAAACATGCAGTGATTGGAAAATGACTTTTTTAATATTTAAAGCAATACCATAGCCTACTTAACTGGAGTCTGTGTTTTTATATCTGTAGCTGTGTTAGCATTTAGGTTAAAGGCTAACGTTAATTTGGCGCAAACAAATGTTAAAATAGCGCCACAGTCTGACATAATTTGTATGCAACACACTGGGGTTGATGTTTATTTATTTAAGTTCACCTCCGTTTTTCAAAATCTACTTTATTTTTTATTTACGTTAAATTTCGAACGGGAAGTAGTCTTTACCCTACACTGGTCAACAGGAAGTTAGCCAAAAACAGACTTTGCCAGCAACAAAAAATTCCCCTGCAGCATACACCGCTACAAACTTGATCTAAACTGCTTGATTTTTCTATTATTTTAGCAGTTCATATCTCGGTCTCCGCTCAAATGTGGTCGTGTTTCAAATTCAGTCATACATTTCAGATTTTGCATCTCGTCAGAAAAATCAACAATTAAATCCTTTTCCCAAGACTGCCATTTAGTTTTAATCTACGGTTTAAAGAATGAGTGGTGTCTCATGAACTCCCCGCCGGCCCGCAATCTCACCGTCTTTGTCCATTGTCGTCCTCTACAGCGATCACGCCCCCTGTCTTAGAAATATCTTCATTACACTTTCAATAACATCTACCGCGCGCCCCCCGTGTTATTTCTTATTCAATTATTGTCCGCGTGTAGCGTCTTTAGCATTTCTCCCCCGCAGCCCCTTTACCAACAAACCGAACAACTCCGCCTCTGGTAATTGAATGTGACCCCGCAACTTGACCAGCCACCATAATTGCACACATACGCACACCATTACGCACCACCCCACCTCCCACCCCCCCCCACCCCCCCCAATGCAATCACAGGGGATTTGACGCCACCGGAATACAATTACAGGCGGTCACAAAAGAGAGATTAGTGTCGGAACTGGCAACCTTCATCTGTCTACATGGTCATTACGGACACAAGTGCCAGCCGCCCCTGCACAGCGGCAAAGGGTTAACTGTGTAGGTCGATTGACAACAATAATTATATAGTTTGTTATTAATTCTTTGCAGTTTTTTTTTTTTTTTTTTTTTACAAGCAGTCAGTGGTAATTTAGTGTGAAGGTCAAACCATCAGCAGAGAATAGCATTGTGTTTTTTAATTAGCATTTTCAGCAACAAAGCGAGTAGGAAGGGTCCCCCCAATATACTTTACGGAATAGATTGGAAATTGTTATTAAAAAGGTACTGTGGTCTCCTTTAAAATGTCTATAACATATACCAAACTGACTTTTTTCAACTTTGAGCTGTGATATACTGTAGTTATTGCCTACTTGTAGTGTGTGTGTGCCTGTGTTTTCATACGTGTGTGAGTAATCCGCCTGCTGACGTCATGAGCTGGCTTTAGAAAGTGCTAAGAGCTTCACCAGACCTGTTCCTATCATGTCACCACCGTTTTTGAACTGCCTTTCTCCTTTCTGTGTAGAGTTTAGGCATGTCTTGCACATGCACACTGTGCACTCAGCGACCCATCAGCTGCCCTCAGGTTTTGGTCAGAACCTAGGGCACACTCTAAAAATGATTTTATAGGGTTATATAATTGTCTTGTTCTTCTTATTGTGGTTTGTTTTATGAATTGGAGCTAATTTCAAGCTAACTCTCAATTGAAAACCAATTCTACCTACAGGTATAAATAAAGTTTCCTTGAACCTTGAACTGGGTTTTGTAGGGTTTTCTATACACTAATATTTGGTAGGTCTGCTTTTAGCTGTGATTACAGCAGCTTTCGCTATAGCATTGTACAAATAAGATACAGTGTTGCGTTATCACCAAGTATTGATGATGGTGTGAGAGTGTGACCATTGAGCAAAGCCTTCTCCAGCACATCCCAAAGTTTCTCAATAGGGTTAAGAACTGGACTCTGTGGTGGCCACATTTATGAGTGAAAATTGTGTCTGATGCTGCCTGAACCGCTCTTTAACAATGTGAGCCCGATGAATCCTGGCATTGTCATCTTGGAATATGCCTGTGCCATCAGGGAAGAAGAAGGTAGTCAGGCAGTCAGCTGATCTGATTCTTTGGGCACATAGTGTTGAACCTAAACTTGACCAACTACAGCAACCCCAGATCATAAGTTAGTTCAATCCAGATCGTGACTTTATTTTTTATCATGCAGCGTATTATGTACAAGGTATAAAATATACCCCAATGTGGTTGCATGTTAATAGGATGGATTATATGGGATAACAATGACAAAACCTTTTGCAGCTCTGATACCATATTTGTCTAGGAAAATGCATACACCTTTACTTCAGAAGAACATTTTTTTCTTATATGCAGTCCCTTTTCTCTCTTCCTCCAGTCCAAGAGGGCAGGAATCTGGTCCCAATGGATCCCAACGGCCTGTCAGACCCTTACGTCAAGCTCAAACTCATCCCGGACCCACGCAACGAGACCAAGCAGAAGACCAAAACCGTCAAGTGCTGCCTCAACCCCACCTGGAATGAGACCTTTAAATTGTAAGCCGTTTTTCACACCGCCTTTAGTCGATTTGTGTTGTGTTAATAATTAAATACCCATTCTCTCTCTCTCCCGCTTTCTTTTCTCGCCTCCTCCTTCATCCTCTCCCCGTATCTGCGCTTCTTTTATCTCGCCTGCCTTGCTCTCGCTCCCTCACACGCTTCACATTATGCCTGGATTTCCACGCATGTGTAACCTCTGGCACTTTGATAAAAACATCTGCCTCCTTATATTCTCTAAACCTTGCTTTTGGGCTCGTTTCCTGCTCTTGGCTGCATTTACACACTTAATAAGCCACATCTTTGCATGGGGGGAAGATGGAGATTGACATTAAGCAACATCAGATAATCACAGAAGGAGGAAAATCAGAGACACTATACAGTATATGAAGAAGCTGGCATTCTTTGTATATATTGTTCAGTGCTACTACTACTTTACTACTATTACCATACTGTTCCCAAACGTTTTGCAGAAAGTAGTACTATCTTACTAGGACTACTATACCTAACTGTTAAGACTAAACAAGGTCTTTACTAGAACTTAAACTAGACTTAGAGCAGGGGTCTACTGCATACATATAAACACAGAAAATACCGACAACTAAGTTAAAAATAAAACATGACTTTGATGGGATTGAATTTTTCCTGCTGATGGAACTATCTCCATGGTTACGCATACGTTCCATCCATAGAGATGGTGCCATCAGCCGAGAAAACCCGTAGACATAAAAAGGAGAGGCATAGTTCAATCCTAATTTATGCGGACAGTTAGCAAGCCAGATAGTTTGGGAAACTTTTCAGCATTCGTTAGCCTGCTGGATGTATTTTTCTATAGCCATCAGACATCCTAAAGTATGAAAGATCTAGATGTTTCAGCTGCTGTCAACCCATCGGTCACATTTAGATGATGTCAAATTCTTGTAAGAAATCACAAAAACATCACAGACCTTTTTAGGTTTTACTTTAGATAAGAATTAGCTCATAAAAGTGGCCTCTGAGCCAAATCCTAAGTCATTTTCAGTTAGCTTTCTGCTTGATGTGGGGTTGGTTACAGACTTAGACAATTAGTGTTTTTGGAATTAATCTAATTTTGGCTCAGGTAAATTGGTTCAAGTTTATTTACCATCGTTACGGGACCCGGAGACATGAACTCGAGACATTGCGCTAGTCCTACCATTCAAGTCTGTCTATGCCTCCACAGAAGAGGGATAAATACCCTCTCAGAGCGTCATTCTGAGACGCAGGCAGATCATTCAGTGGCTGAGAGTGGGCGCCTGATCACACAGTCAAGAGATAGAACAACTTTACAGCTTGACCCAGTATGATAAATAGCGATTTAATGTTATCCTCTAACAATTACGATGTGTTCACTTTGCAAAGGCATAAAGGTTAAAGGTGCTTTTTGTCAGGCCGCAGTGCTGTAACTTTTCCAGCACATGTTAGCTGACCAACGAAAGTTTCCCCCTCACGTTCTGACAGTCTCGAGCCTGGCCTTTGCCATCCATAAACTCCAGTCAATTATGTTTTTCCTACCAGGCCAGACCCACCTGTTTCAGAAGGTCCTCTCTCACAGTCTGCCTTTAGTCCGTTTCTTTGTGGAAAAAAGCTGATAAGTCGTCTGCAAAAGCGCCGTATCTCCCTTCCCCTGTCTGATGTTGTCATTCTCTCGTCCGCAACGGCATTGGCGCTACTACATTGCCTCATGGGAAATGTAGTTCTAATGTGTTTAATGCATTTTACTGGCGGGTTTCGTATAATACAAATAAGAAATCATCTTGCAGGCCGCGAAAAAATACCTCACGGGCCGCATGTCTGAGACGCCTGGTCTAAACGATATACATCTCCCACCTCTAGTCGTACCTCGACTTACTTAAATATAGGGCCTGGCTTCACCATTTATTGCTATGGGGAAAAAAGTACGCATTTGTAGGAACAGGCAAGAAGACATATTAGTAACCTTAAAAAACAACAATTGATCCTGGATCATCATAGAGGCCACCGTGATGGAAAGTAAAGGCAGCATGCTAACCACCCATACAGCCGCTGGGTCACTAAAATGTCAATGTCAAGGGGTCATAAAAAAAAAAAAATGAAAAAGTAATTCCTCCTCCAAATAATGTATTGCCATTGCCTGTATCTGGGCATGAGAAGCATTTTGGTCATTGCTGTTCTTTATGTTTTGAGTTTATCACAGTTTAGTTCTTCTGATGTAGCAACATATAACCTGGAATGTTCCGCAGTGTGGCTTTAAGTAAACTGATGATGTAATTAAGCCCCAAAAAGGAAATCTTCAGTCAAATTGATGTTTTAGCACTTTTTTTTGCATTACATTCACAATTTTAAAGGATTCCACTTTTTAAATTGCTGCTTTGGGTTATTTTCTGAAGAAACTGAAAACTTTTTAAAGACGTGACGCACACACCAGTGTTTGCCACCTCCTCGGTTTCTCTAAAAACAATGTTTCCATAACAACCAGCTGATATTAAAAGCGCAGTTTGAACTTGAGCCTTATGACGACAGTTACTGCAAATAAAACATGTAATCTTGGCGCTTTCAAACTTATATTGTTTTTTGGCAGCCATTTATACTAGCTGATTTCTTTATTCTCCTATAAACCTTTAGGGATGTAGATAATGTTCAAAATGATTAAGTTCTCATGTTTTCACAATAGTCAACATCCATATCACGATATTTGATATCGTTGTAATTTTTTTTATCGTTGTGGACACAATATAATTCATGTTACGCTCAGCTCTATCAGAGCAGCATAAACACTGACTGTAGAACACGGGGACAGGGGCTTAAAAAGTCAAGTGAGATTAAGGATGCTTGAGTAGATCATATTTATGCCATTAAAAAAAAAAAGAACTAAATATCACTGAATTAATCTTCCAATAGGCGTAAGGCTGGGATTTTGAAGTAAAATGTGTCCATTGTCAATGATATCGTCAAATATATCGTTATCGTGATATTTTTTTTTTATATCGTGATATATATTTTAGGCCATATCGCCCTGCCCTACTCTTCAGCATGTTTTTTTGTTTCAGAGCCTAAAATGAAATTGCATATTAACTTTTTTTCCCAGATGCATTTGAACTTACTGTATCAAGATTATTTATTGTAAAACAATGGAACAATATCCTGGTATCTTTACATTAATATCATATTTTACATATATTGTGGTGCCGCACACGTACTATAAGCTCAATGGCAGTATGTTTTCAGATTATAAACTGTTTCAAAATTCCAATGCACCTCTTATCTCTTATATTAGTGCTCATGCTATTTACAGTGATTTCTCTCATTTTGTGTCCATCAGCCACCTTAAAGAGGTCGACAAGGACCGGCGGCTGTCTGTGGAGGTGTGGGACTGGGACCTGACCAGCCGCAACGACTTCATGGGATCACTGTCCTTTGGCATCTCAGAGCTCCACAAGCAAGGAGTGGACGGATGGTGAGAATAAAACAGCACACGTGGAAACCCGGGTTCACCGGAACCTTTTACAATGTGGACAGTCGTTGACATTAGCACTAGCTTTAGCCAAACGATGGTAGATTGTACCTGCTAGCCCTGTTGTTAATAACTCTGTTGTTGAACTGTTGTTAAACAATTGTGAATCCGCTTGCAGGCCCGGTTACATTCTCCCGGGACTTCAGCAATGATGTCTTACGTTTAAAACTGTACTACCCGAATCAAACCGTGAAAGTCGGAGGTAGGGGTGCATACCTATGTTCCCCCGTAGGTGAGTTGGTACATCAACCAATCACAAGTCATTAGAGTGAAATGTCATACATATATCAAGCAGCATAACACTGACCCTGCCCTAGCCACTAACCTTAAGGATAGTGGGCTGGTGCCTAATCTTAATCAATAGAAGTGGGGGAACATAGGTACTGGGGAACATAGGTACCGGGAAACATAGGGCCCAACGCACACCGAAACGCCTTGAAGTGTGGCAAAAGAGCTGCCTCCTTTATTTTCTATCAAATCTATCTTTTAACCTCCTGTGCGGGGGCACAGAGGCGGGTCTGGTCAGTGACAGACAAAGACACCGCCGTAGGGATGAGAGAAGCCGCAGAGATAGAGAATCTATCGTCAGGGCTCATGCATCAGGGGAAGAAGCATGTTAAACTCATGTCTGTCACTCGCTATTAACCTGCAAAACAGAGCCACGTTTGCTCTCTCTCTTACAACACGGACATACGCGCTGTTTTGAAATCCCACATGGACGCGCCTTAATTTATTTCCATCTTTCACAGACCCTTCTGCACATCCCAATTGTTTACTTAAGTTATTTAGACGTGCATCTGAGTTCATCGCGAGACAGAGTTTAGACGTGGACAGGGTGGACCACTTAATGCTAACGCAGTGCTAGTTTTAGCCTCTGACTTCCTGGTTTGCGCTGGAGGAAAACGTGCTATATTTAGACAGACAACAGCACACGTTTACAATTTAGATGTATGGTGACAAATAAAGATTACTCTACTACAATAAAATAATTTGGTTACTTTAGCTAGCTTTTTAAACAATTTGTATGTATGGAAAAGACAGTAAGGCGTGAGAGGCGGGGCTAGTCAGAATTTTGATTTGGCCTGGAGCTCCCTCTGCAGAAAGGAGTAGAATTGACACATGATAAAACAGTCAATACGAGCTTTCATTTTGAGCCAACGGCATGCTAACAAATGGCTTACAATGTACCTCTCTGTGTCGGTGTGTTTGGCAGGCTTATAAAGAAATGCACCATGATGTGGGAGGAAGAAAAAATTTATGAGTTGCAAAAAAAAATAAAAAATTTAAATAATAATTGGGTGAAATGGAGTCAGCGCAGTGGCCAGTGAAGTTCAGTCCTGAATGTGAAGTGGAAAAACAATAGCAGGAGGAGGCTGGAGGTGACCTTGTTCATTACTGCACGGAGAAACATTTGAGATATGATGCCAAAGCAAATGTACGTCATGGTGTTTTATCTGCACTTCTTTATCTCTGCTCTCCTCATCTTCTCTCTCTTCAGAAAGCACATTGTCCGATCTCCCCTTCTTGCTGTCTTTTTGCTGACGCTGCCCTGTCAAGGCTTTAATGAGATGCCAGTGTCTGGGGTGGGGGGAGGCCATTATGAACTCAAAGTTTATCCCCCCAAAATAATGAAATGGAGAATTTATATAAAGTAATAGTAGGGTATCTCGTGCAAAGACTAGTATAATTTTTGATTGACTTTGCAATTATGTGGAATTACTAGTGTCCCAATCTGCTATTAAAATGCATATAATAGGTTAGCTCCGTTTGCTAGCAAGGTTTTCTTTGGTGAGAAAAAGAGAATGAAATCAAATGTAGTCCGTTCATGGCTGCTCACGGTTGCTCTTTGCTCTGGTGTTGTTTTTTTAATTGATTACATTTTTGATAGAGATTGTAGTTGCAGCGAGAGGATGGCTCATTCTGCTCTGACTATGCCAAAATATTAGACACTGTGACAGTTTTATTGTTAATCTTTTGGACATAAATTAATATAACATTTCTATTAAAAACTTTTCATGAAACTGGTATACAACTGATTAATTACTTACCACAGTCATTATCCCATCAAACTATGGGATATGGCTTAGTATCCATTGGCTTAGTATAGCTAATGTAGGCGCATTGAGTTGGTTTAAATAAACATGCCCTGCCTTGCCAATGTAGACGATGCAACAGAATTTTTGTTTTTTGTTTTGTGTTCATGGAGCCAATTATAATGAGTCGCACCACCCGCCGTCAATTTGGATACTGTAAATAATTGGAGATGCACCGATCCAGCTTTTTTGCTTCCGATAATGATACTGGGGGTTTGTGTATCTGCCAATATCCGTGTTACTGTCACAGACACGCAACAGCAAGTTCTACAACCACAGGATATGCTGTTCAAAATACAGCTACATCTTAAGCATAAAAATATCTAATATTATTAAGTATGTTGCCTTAAATGCTAACGAATGATTAGCAACTGTGGTTAGTTTACAGGTCTAACATAATGCAATGAAAACAGTCTTTTGGTGACTGAAAGATGCCATGCTAATATTTTAAACTTTCCGCCTACATGGAAGTGGTGCTCGCCAAAAGGCAATTGGTTTGATTATTTCATTTTGAACTTTTAGAGATAGACATGGATTAGTTTCTGCATTTTTTTATGCGAACTGGTACCTGGTAAATTTCCAACCTCCGACTTGGAAAAATGCCTTGGAACTAGAGGTGGGCAATATATTGTCTACAAGATCAACATTGCTATTTGGAAGATATGCAAATTTGCAATATCAAGGTTATCTTCAATGCCAAGAAATAGGGGAAATGGGAAAGAAATGGGTGAAAAATAGAGAACAACGTTTAAGAAATGGCGGGAAAATGGGGTGAAAGTTGGGGGGGAAATAGGGGGAAAAGCAGAAGAAATTGTAAAAAAACAAAAAAAACAGAAATGGGTAAAAAAAAGGTGGGCGAACTGGGGAAAAAAGTGGAAAGTATTTTTTTCTGTCCTTTTGTAGTCTATTCAGGGCAATTGTCTTTTAGAGCGACAAAGCGATGCAAATTAGACGTTTGCAGCACATTTTTGCATATTTCTGATGGTTTGCAAAAATATCGCTTCATCATCGTTGTCGAGAATGTCCCCAAAAATATTGAGATACTCATTTTGGTCAATATCGAACAGCCTTACTTGGAGTGCTCCTCAGCTGGTACGTGGAACATATAAACTCGGAGTGGTCCGAGTTCAGACACGAGATGAAGACAGTAATGGTGGTGCCCAGTGAAGAAGTGCAGCTAATGACAAAACTTTTGTCACAGCCTACAATATGACGTTATTTAGCATGTTTTTAGTCATGTGATAATGTTCATATAACGTTAGCATCTTATTAGCTTCTGTTGTAGCATTAGCCGTTTTGTTTACATACGAGTTTATTCAGCTGGAACGCTTTAAGGTCCTAAGATGTAATTTTCATATGGAAAAAATCCCAGTCACCTGTTGTGTAAAATGGAGGCTTGGGAAGTTGTCTGTTATCCCCCAGTATGGCGCTGACTATCCTGCGTTACCATGAAGATCAGCTGCAATACGTCAGTTTCAATAAACCGAGTTTAGATCCAGAAAGAGAGCACAAACTCTAACACAAGCTGAACAATGTTTCATCCTTCAAATAAAAATTCTTAAGAGTAAATGTCTTTGATTTTATGGCTTGCTAACACAGCCTTTTCCGTCGATGGCCCCCGGTGGTATGAAGTTTATATGAATACAAACTGCCGCGTACGATATTGATTATGCAAAAGGGGGAGCTCCTCTGCTGGAGATTTTGGCCCATCTCTGCCAAGTCGGACCGTCTCACCCCTAAGAGGAGTACATTAGTTGATAATGCTTACTCTTTATGACTGGAAATTGTTGCTGTAACTGCCGCCTTTATGGAGCTAATGGCCTGAGTTTAACTGTATGAGCTCGCAGCCCATTGATTAAACAGTGAATATCGTGTGTCTCTGTAGGTTCAAGCTGCTGTCCCAGGAAGAAGGCGAGTATTTCAACGTCCCCGTGGCTCCAGAAGGGGAAGAGGCCAACGAGGAGTTCCGGCAGAAATTTGAGGTATGTATGGGCTGCACAACATACGTCTCGGTGGGACTTTCCTGGCCGTATAACGGTCAAATAAAATAAACCAAATTATAGTTGTGCGCTTTTTTGTGAACACTGATAAAGGTTGAGGTTTGTTGTAATGGTAACGCAAAGATTCGAGATTTTTGTAAAGTATAAGACAAAGGACAGAAGAATATAAATGCTTTCTGAACCCACTTTGAATTATGTTTTGCAGTTTATTTATTTATTTTATTTATTTATTTACCTAGATCGTTTGCACTGTCTCAAAACATGATAGTTATCACATATTGCTATATTTTTCTCATATGGTGCAGCCCTAGTGTCCGTGCGAAAGCGTATGTAAATGTGCTAAGTGTTGGGGCCACTCGGGGAGAGCTGTTAGCAGTTGGCAGGCGCTCTTTGGCACTCCACCGCTCCACACGTGTTTACGCCGATGTGTGTGGCCGACCAGTAGGACACTCATTTACACACTTGGCACAGGGACAGGGAAATCTAGCCCTCCGATAGGCTCTTGCATCCCTATGTCCGGTGAGATAGGATTCAATCTTCCTCTGTAGTTTGTTTTTTTGCAGGAGAGACAGTGAAATCCTAGTTTGATGCTAACTCAAAGCCATAATCTAGTTTGTTTGAAATGTCCAAAGGGAGATGTGGAGTCAGGGGTTCAACGGTTCAGTGGGTCGCTTTACTTTCGACTGAGCAGTCACTGGGAAAAGCATAAAGCATAATGTCTACAACCTTTGTGTAGAATCTTAAACTTAATGGTCAAATTTAGACATTCACTTTGTATTAACAGTTTAAACTATGACAGATTTTTTTTTCATTTATAGCCAATTTTGTACTACAAAATAAAACAGTAATCTTATCGGCCGATATTTTGCTTATAGGCATCTCCAAATCCATGAACATCGGAATAGGGCGCTAAAATTTCTTATTGATCGAGTCCTAATGTTTTAGCATATAATCTAGTGTAATTCTTCCTGAAATGATTTAAAAGTTTAGATCAGTGGTGGGTATCTTCAGTGGGTCGCGGAAGTATCTTTAGTGGGTTGCGGAGGTATCGTCAGTGGGTCGCGGAAGTATCTTCAGTGGGTTGCGGAAGTATCGTCAGTGGGTCGCGGAAGTATCTTCAGTGGGTCGCGGAAGTATCGTCAGTGGGTCGCGGAAGTATCTTCAGTGGGTCGCGGAAGTATCGTCAGTGGGTCTCGGAAGTATCTTCAGTGGGTCGCGGAAGTATCGTCAGTGGGTCGCGGAAGTATCTTCAGTGGGTCACGGAAGTATCGTCAGTGGGTCGCGGAAGTATCTTCAGTGGGTCACGGAAGTATCGTCAGTGGGTCGCGGAGGTATCTTCAGTGGGTCACGGAAGTATCGTCAGTGGGTCGCGGAAGTATCTTCAGTGGGTTGCGGAAGTATCGTCAGTGGGTCGCGGAAGTATCGTCAGTGGGTCGCGGAAGTATCGTCAGTGGGTCGCGGAAGTATCTTCAGTGGGTCGCGGAAGTATCGTCAGTGGGTCGCGGAAGTATCTTCAGTGGGTCGCGGAAGTATCGTCAGTGGGTCGCGGAAGTATCTTCAGTGGGTCGCGGAAGTATCGTCAGTGGGTCGCGGAAGTATCGTCAGTGGGTCGCGGAAGTATCTTCAGTGGGTCGCGGAAGTATCATCAGTGGGTCGCGGAAGTATCGTCAGTGGGTCGCGGAGGTATCGTCAGTGGGTCGCGGAGGTATCGTCAGTGGGTCGCGGAGGTATCGTCAGTGGGTCGCGGAGGTATCGTCAGTGGGTCGCAGAAGTATCTTCAGTGGGTCGCGGAAGTATCTTCAGTGGGTCACATATGTATCTTCAGTGGGACGTGGAAAATATCTTCAGTGGGTCGTGGAAAATATCTTCAGTGGGTCGCAGAAGTATCTTCAGTGGGTCGTGGATGTACACAAAAATATAAAAACCTTTGTTTCTGCTCCCTTCAGGGTGGCCTTTTATTGTGGGCAGTATAAGGTACACCTGTGCACTAATCATGATGTCAGATCAGCATCTTGATGTGGCACACCTGTGAGGTGGGATGGATTATCTCAGCAAAGCAGAAGTGCTCACTATCACACATTTGGACTGATTTGTGAACAATGTTTGAGAGAAATGGTAATATTGTGTATCTGGAATGAATCTTAGATCTTTAAGTCCATCTCATGAAAAATGAGATGATCAAACTCGTATTTCTTTTCAGGTATGGATTGTTGTCGTCTCTCTGTGCCTCCTCTAGCCTCAGTCACATCCCTCATGTAACCCCCTGCATTGTGTGTGTATAGTGTGTGTATGTAATAAGCAGCCTCCAGAGACACAGTGTCAGTGAACTGAAGAGTATGACCTTGAGAAGATGGAGGCACGGCACAACAGATGGACACAGTCAAACACACATTAGCGACAGAGGCAGAGCGAGAGGGCGGATCAAAGGGACCAAAGAAACAAAGTCACTGTGTCCAACTAAAGTGTGAAGTTGTATCATACGCAACGGTGTCCACGCAGAAGTAAATATCTGTTACATTGTGGATCAACGGCTACAGCTTCATTAAAAAAATCCTAACTACTATTACTACTAACTCTAGTTTGGACCTCTATGAACATGTTATAAAATGCATGTGATTTTTGTGTTAGTTTCGGAGTACTTATTTCAGTCTTTTCTTAAATTCCTGGAAATTCTCTCCAGTTCCTGGTCAAGGTCAAAATGAGCACACTGACCTGAATCTTGAATTTTGAAAGCTAAACAATTAATCCAGCCGGCCCTTCTGAGTAGTCCTGATTAATTTCATCGTCTTATTATCCTCTTCTCCTGTTGGAGCGCCCCGATCTGTATTTCTTAGATGTATTTTTTGCATATTAGATAGATTCCAGGAGTGCCGTTTTCAAACTGCATTTTTCACAGTGCTATCAATTTGTTAGCCTGCTGTCGGCTAAAAATGGTGGCTTGTGTCTCTTGTGTACTTGTTGTTGATTTCCCCTGCTGCCAGCGGAGGGCGCTCTAAGAAACACACAGGATTCTTTACTTTTACTCGTAAAAGTCAAGCGTCTTTCCCATTCATAGATGCAGACGGCAACGTATCATAGAAGGGGGTGTGGCCTACTCGAGGGGGAAGGAAGTATGTTTCGGGATTTAAAATGTTTCACTTTTATCCATTTAACTATAAATGTATTTATAACACACCAATAAAGTAGATGCAAAAAACAGCACTTGTTGCTAACGTTAGCATATGTAGCCCTTGTGTCTGTGTCTTTATTTTGTAGAGAAGTATATTGATAATTCAGCATTTTTTTTCTCTTTGTTTAACCTCCGCCTTAACCAAGTGCATTTTCCCCAGTTCGGCTTTACCCAAATCTAAAAGTTTCTTAAAAAAATCATCAAAATAGCAACGAAAACGAGGATCAAAATACAAAAATGTCACTAAATAGTGCCCCCTAGAGCGATGAAAATGCAATAAAGGCAACAAGTGAGCAACAAAAAAGTGACAAAAATATGACAAAAACACGGCGACGGTGCAACTAAAAATGCGACCAGTTTTGTAGGCCTTACCTTTCAAATGAGGCACTGTTGCTGTCCAGTCGGAGAAGCTTTCAGATTTGGGTAAAGCCAAACTAGAGAGAACATGCTGGGTTAAGGCAGAGGTTAACAACACTGGTGACAAAAAGCGCAGCTCTACTAACTACTACATGACAATTCGCCTTTACTATGACATTCTAACTTATTTGTACTCCTTTATTAGCAATCAGACGGGCGCATGCTGTAACGCGATCGCTGTATAGTTTGATAAGGCTGTGTGACCCGCTGCTTTTCGTGTCCCTCCTCCAACATCCACGTGAATGTGTTTATTTGGGAGCAGATGGAGAGAGATGGGGCTTTTCATCCACTGACGAAGCACAGCGCAGGACGCCTTCCTCTGTCAGAACGTAAAGGACAGGGGCAATTACAGCCGGCCGCCGCGCATTAGCCGCATCAGCAGGAAAAGATTTATAAGAAAGTATACGGTCCTATCTCGTCTTTTTGCGCTAACGCGGGAGTGGCGCAAAAAGACGAGGCCGGGCACAGTGTTTTTTATGACAAAGGTATATAGGGACAAGAGAGCGGAGATGATTAAATTGAGTTACAAAAGAGAGACAGAAGATGTGGAAGTGGCAAGAATGACCTCCGAGAGATTTTATTATTTCTAACTATTGAGAAGTGAAAAACCTTTTAAAGTCAGAGCTGGAGACTGCGGCAGAAGGACACCTGCAAATGGAGACAGACTACTGGAACCAAAAGAGTGGTTCGAGAGGCCGTTTTGTTTAGGGAAAGTGTCAGAGATTGAGGTTCAAGTTTCAGTAAGCGCTATGCCTTTCTCATTTTACATATAATAGACAAATTGTGTTGTTTGGCTTCTTGCTGCAGAGAGCTAAAATCGGGCCAAAGAACACGGACGGCAAGGCGGCCAACGCGGCTTCCCGGTTCGATTCCAATGGCAACCAAGATCGGGTCAAACTTGCCGATTTCAACTTCCTGATGGTGCTCGGGAAGGGCAGCTTCGGAAAGGTAAGGCCATATTTATAGTTCATTGACAAAGTTGTCGTAAACTGCACTGTGCATGAACATACTTTTTGTATATGGAAATAAGGCCTTTAATATTAGTTCAACAGCAATTCTTTGAACTTCAAATAAAGCAAATGGTTAAGGAAGCTTGAGACATGATTTTTAATTTGGTCCCTAGAGCTAATTGAAGATCCTTGCCTATTTGTCAACCTTCATATTACACAACATCCACTTTGCATAGCATCCTTAGAAAGGGCATGTGTTCATTTCAAAGAGCCCATAGTTTAAAACTGAGGCGGCGGGCAGGTAAGAATTCCATGATAGTAACTATGGCAACTATCATAATGCACATTCAGTGTAGGTTCTTGAATCCTCTTCTGTACTCGGGAATTCGGTATTCTACAGAAGATGACTCAAGAACCTTCATTGAAGATGGACAACACTTGTACGACTGAGAGCCTACACAGATATCAAAATGCACATGAAACAAAAAGTGTCACAAAGTTCATTGTCTTCTCTCTCACATATGACATATGGTCAAATAACAGTGTCCAAAAGCCATAAGGTGAATGTGGCAGATTTGTGAATCCAGTCACTACCACAAAATAATCCATTTCAACATTTGTCAATTTTCTGCTTAGAGATTTCTTTCAAAACGGTTTCTCTGTCATAGAGTGGCATCGGCCTCTGCTCCAGCTGAGATTCTGACATCAAGTTCTGGAATGTCATGTCATGAAAGAAATACTGTTTCCCCTGATCATTATCTGTAAGGGATTTGATTCATAAACCTGCCACATTCATCTTATGGCTGAAAGTTCTTCAATCTGACCCACATCAAGCACTTAATTTTGTCACCACTTCTGGACACCTTTATGAGACAGTCATGTGACCTTAGTTCATAGGCGCTGAGAGAGAAGACGTTGTTGACCTTTGTGACAGTTCTTGTTTCGTATGGGTAGGTTCAGCTGTTACAGAGATATTTACCATAAATCAAGTCCAAAATTCAGCATTTCGCCCGTTATCATAGTTACCACAATAGAATCTTAGCTGCACCACCGACTCGATTTTAAATTACAGGCTGTTTAATGTGAACAGAACCGAGGACTGTTTCCATAGCTATAAACAATTCAAGACATTACTTTTCAACTCTTTTTGTTTTGGATTATCAAAAGTCTTCATAACTGACACAACAGGAAAAATCACGTTACTAAGTCAATACGTTTTCTTGTTAAAGCCTCTCTGCACAACGTGTCATATGTTTTCAATGTAATTCATTCCATTTACAAGGTGAAATGTTACTCAGTGTGGCCTTAAGGCAGCTTCATTTAAGGGCCCATCTGCCCGGGGCCTAAAGCTGTTGAAAAAAACCTCAATCACTCGCCCTATGACCCGTTATCAAAACAGACGTCGCCAGATAAACAAATGGTATTCGCCGCCTAATTATCTTTAGTGTGATTACGAGATCAATCTTGGGTGTAATCCTCCCTCCTGGAAGAGAGAGCCAACGAGGGTGAAGGTCTGTCGGACAAAGACAGATGGACCGATCGGGGGGTGAAAAAAAAAAAAGAAGGGGGTGACAAGTGGAGAGAGTGATGAAAAGACGGAGAGACAGAGATGTGACAGCGTAGCGCCAAGGTTGACATGAATGAATTTAGAGAGGTAAAAACGTCAGTCTGAATGAACGGGGGGAGAAGCTGCGTGTCGGGAGGACGGTGGGGGGGGCTACACGAACGAACGGATGACGAAGGGGAAGGGAGAGCGCGGAAAATTGGGTAAAAGCTTGGCTGAGAGCAGCGGGGACGGAACAAGAGAAAGTGACAGAAAGCGACAGGGAGGCTGCATTGTGCGTGCGTTTGCGTGTGTACGTGCGTATGTGGCAGGACCCCGGTTGCAGGCTGCCTGTTTCCATGGTAACAGGCATTAAAAGCAACACGGGTTTCGTCAATGCTCGGAGCCGGGGGTCAATCGTTACTGGAATATGCTACGCACGGAGATTCCTTAAACACTGGCAGATAAGCACGAGCGGAGACAGTTACGGGATCAGATAAATATGGCGGAGGGTAGGGGGTCTGGAGATACACCCCAGCTCATGTCAAATGCACAGACATGGATGTCAATGTATAAGAGCGGCTGAGTTTGACTGGGAGGATTAAGCAGCTCCTGGTCCAGGGGTATGTGCATTAGATTGGCGCGCCACTGTGACCTTATTGCAGTGTATGGTCTATGCTTGGAAACACGGTTAGAAACGGTCTAGGCCGTTGTGCTCTGTGAGATGGATTTTTTTAAATGAATAATTTTTCAATTTGATTGCAATCAATGGAGATGTGCGTCCACTTTTTGGGGTTTTAATACCAACATGAAGGCTTTTGCCAATATAGGATTTTACTTAAACTATTTGCTGTCCATCTAAGGCAGTGGTTCCCAACTTGGGGGTCGGGCCACACCCATGGGGGCGCCTGACATTGCAGGAGGGGCCCGGAGCTTTTCCTGGTCAGAGGGTCAGGTCATAAGTGATATTATTTGAGCAAATGATATGTTTAAGATGATCAAATATGACTGAAAAAGGACTACAAGTGCATTAAACACTCCAATTTCAGTACATTTGTTTGAAATAAATACTTATTAGACATTTTTTTCATGTTTTGATACATTCCTGGAGGGCACAGTTTCGGACTGGTGGTAGCACGGCCTGACTACAGCACATGCAGGGGGGGCTTCAAGGAAAAAAGGTTGGGAACCACTGATCTAAGGGAATGATGGTAGTTGACTACAGGGCCGCTGCAAGCCATTTTGGTGCCCGATAAGCTCATGCGTGAAGTCTCCTCGCACGGCACAGAGATTACTACGTGCGTTGTATCATCAGTCGCATTGTCACACATTTCTATAGCTCTTCTTTCTTAATGTTCTCATTGAATACGGGCCGCTCTTTTGTCAGCTGTGTTAATAAAACAGCAGCGCAAATACTGCCACAATGCCATTTGATCACAGTGGACTCCGTGTGGTGCCCCTCGGAGCACTTGATGCCAGACACACAGCGTGTTATGAGCGTATAGGGAGAGGCGGCACTGGTTTACTACTTCCATATACAACGATCCAATCCAGGCTTTCTTTGGTGAATTAAAAGGCATTTTAAAGCCAATAAATGAATCATTGCGGCCAGTATTACACCCTTAAATGTCTTTAAAGAATATGAAACGTTATATAAGTTGGCATTATACGTAAATTCATCTGAAATATTGATAACTGAAGATTGGAACCTTTTGTGCATATTTGACCTTTTAGTGACTCAGCGGCTGTATGGGTGGTTGGGCATAGCGCCTTTATTTTCCATTACAGTGGTCTCTAGGACGCTCTAGGATTGTTTCAGCAGGCAAAACATACCAGGAACCTCCAGGAACAAACCGAGAGGATCCCGCTACCCACCCAAACAGCCACTGGGTTACTAACTAATTAAACTGTATGACCATAACATGGGAGCCTGAAATTGTGCCACGCTCCATGACGACACAGCAGCAAGTGTGTTGGCATGTGCACTCATCTGTTTTCCCTGGGTGAATCCGCTCTGCAAGGTCAGCACGGGAAACACTGTGGCATCATTTACGACACATGACAGCTCATATCCGCGGGACCGCTTTTCTGTCAAACGACCCCGAACAACTGTCTCCGAATAAACGGCTTTGCCAATAACAACGTCACAAGTTAGTCCTTTTTTTTTTACCAAGAACGCGGGGGGACCTTCGCGACCTTGCAACAGACTGAAATTCCTCCAATTTGCGCTCGACTTTATAGGCCCGAAAGCGCGTCCTCTGTCTGTAGTTTCAAACCCCTCCCCCAAGCTTTTTTTGCTGCGCTAACCTTGTCCTTGTCGATATCAAAAGAGTCCAGATGGCGTCCTTCCTCAACTTGCATTTATTTATTTATATTATCACAACAAGTTCCAAACACTTTAATAATGCCGATGATTCCGGGAGATCACGCGCTTTGTGTAAATGCACGTCTTTGTCCATCTGCGCATGAGTCCCCGTGGAAAGCCCCAACTCGCCCAACCTCTCCCATTATTATCATACCTGAATATTTATAAGACGCAGCTTCCCTCGCCGTGGAAGTTTCAGGTCTCAGGAGGGGAAGGAGTGGAGCTAAGGTCACTTTTAGTGCTCTTTGTTCACCCTCTGTACGTCCAGTAATGAGACGGCCAGGCGTCTATTTACATAATTCATCAATTTTTTCAAAATAGCTTCCTCACCGTGTGAAATATTTTTCGTTTATTGGGGTCCACAGCATTGATGTGATCTGTAAAAGGTGCCACTTCCTTCTCTTTAATTTTGATCCACGTGTCATCTACTAGTGGCTGGGTTTGTTTCCTGGGTATGAGGCCAAGGCATTCCTCTCCATTTCCTCCATGTAGAGGTTAGCCACTATGGGGGAAACTGGAGAGCCCATTGCACAGCCATGGATCTGTCTGTAAAAGTTGCCCCTGAACTGGAAATATGTGGTGCTAAGACGCATCTCCAGTAGTTGGCAAATGTGGTCAGGAGTGATCCGGGTCCTTTCAGCTAGAGTGCTGTCCTCAGTCAGTCTCTTCCTCACCGCTGTGACTGCTGCTGAGGTTGGGACAGATGTAAACATTCCTTTCACATCGTAAGACACCATGGTTTCATCTGTTTCCAGCTGCAGGTGTTTGATCTTCTCCACAAACTCCTTGGTGTTTTCCACATGGTGTTCTGTGTTGCCGAAGATACTTATACAACCCACTGTAGATGTATGCCTTATTTTGATCCTGTCTTATTTCAAGTCTGTATGGAGGGAGCCTTAATTGACAAAGTTTGAAAAACAAGTAATAAAAAGTCGTCACGCTTATGGATTTTGGTCAGCTTTTTAAAGGTGCAGTTTCAATTGTTTAGTACGTTTTCTGGTGAGAGGCTCCGTCAGTAGTGAAAACCTATTGCTCACATAAAAAGTTGCTCTTTCAAACAGTGTCACTAGAACTGTTAGAACTAGAACTTTGAGTTAGACAGAAGGTTTGTTAACCTGCTTTACTAGTTTTGACTATAGTTCAGCGTCACGTGATGGTGAGACGTAAGGTTGCTTACATGGATTTAGTAGGGAGAGCTTGCGCCCCCTACTGACTGACACCTTCCCCTTGACAGCGTCCTGTAGTGATGCGCGGGGTCAACCCGATATCCACAGTCAACCAGCGGGGCCTGTGGATTCAGTCGGGCCAGGTACCTCAAATGTACGGCAAACATCGGGTGCGAGTGGGTCGGGTTAGAAAGCGCACTTTTTCTCCTAACATTGTTGGCTCACAACATACAGTGCATTCTTATCAATAAATGCCACACAAAGTCTGCTGTGTTTTGTTGAATGTTCAATTTTATGCACCGTTTCAACGGAGCGCTGAAGGCAGCCAGCCAGGTTTCCTCCGGGTGCTACGGCTTCCTCTACCTCCAAAAACATGCTGCTCAGGTTGGCCCACAGTGGCAGCGGCTCAGTCACAGCGGCTCAGGACTAACACCTGAACACTATTTCGTAATACGCTTGTACAATAAAGCACTTACTTACTTAAACGTAGTATTAGGCCTGCCACGATAATTTTTTTTTTTAGGACGGTCTCAGAAAATATCGCGATAAACAATAATATTGAGGATAATAATAATAGTAATAATAATAATAATAATAATGTAGACAATAAAAAGAAAACTGTAAGCAACTATTTTAATTGAAATGGATTGAACTTCTGACATTCAATATTAACACCTTATACCAAACAAAGCGCAAACTAGAAGGGTCATCATATTCTAGGACACTGTATCCATCTGTGCTTCTCAACCTTTTAACATAACTTACACTCTCACCAGTTTCTGTGTTTGAACAATTTGTTTTGTTTTTTTAAATAGTCAATATACAGTATCATCTTTAAAAATATCCCAATAACAATAATTATAATATGAAATATATAATATTTTATCTGCATTATTCTGGTTAAATATTTCCTGACAAAAACTCACTTCTGTGACTTCTTCTATATTAAATGTATGGATTCAGATGATACTGTATTACTGCAAAAGTAGAGTAGCCATATGTTGTGTTCTTTTTCCTTTTCTTTTAAAATATAACCTCCTGTACACACGGCTGTCGGAGTAAAGCAGCTTTTTTTGGGAAACTTGTGGACTGTTTGTCAAACCGCTGCAGCATTTCTCTGTAACATGTAGTCCTAAGCCCTGAGTAATGTTCTCAGGACTATCGCGCTTGTATTTGGACAGTGGCTAAAGCGCTCGGGTTCCTCTCGCTAACAGTTGCGCTGATTAGCTTTGATACACGGACTGGGCGGTGGTTTCTCACGTTGGACAAACCTGCAGTCGCATTAATGTTGTTATTCTCTCCGTGATGAGTTCTTTTGGCTGGAATTCCACGTGTTTTCACACGAGTCCCTCTTGCTCCGCAATAAAGTTCACAGAAAGTGTCGGAATCAGCAGCTCAGTAGTAGCGGCACTTTGTTTACACCCCGCCTCCCACCAAAAGCAGGGCTGATCTATAAATGATCTTGATGCATGCGGGGATACGGCTGATGTGCTAAATGCTGTCTTCATGCACAGGGAGACGGGTTGGATGGACGCTCCGCTCACTCAGCGTTGTGATAGCGTTCATGTTTCTGTATTTATTTTAAGCACGTGCATTTATCAAGACTAAAAATGTCATCGTCCTTTATTTTACTTATTGAGCGATAACTCGATATAGTAATTATCGTGGCAGGCCTACGTAGTATTAGCATGTTTTGTTTAGATGTCGCCTATCCTATAGTTCATGTATGACTTTGATCTCTGCTCCAAATGCGGCACAACAGCAGTGCCCAAGCACATGCACGACAGGCACACGTGATGAAAATAATGCAGCAGCAAGGCGCAGCAAGGCGACAGCTGCTCACTAACCTGAGGAGTGCAACTTCTCGTAGCGTCAGGTACGTCAGTGGCTGTGCCACTTAAGTTCCAATCTCCGTTTAGTTTAACAGAAAGAGTTGCACATGACGTGGTAAAAGTAAAGCCTCAGGAAAGTTTCTGCTCTTCGTTGCCCGAAGAGTCCATAAGCGATTTTAAAGGTGTCCTCAGCGGTGTCCCGGGTGTGGGATAAAGTGTACGCTCCATCGTTCCAGTAGATGTTGATACGCATTTACAGGCTGATGGCTTCTCTGGTTCAGCAGTTATACCTGTTACTCCCCCTCACATATGTTTTATTGCACGATAGGCATGGTAATTCATAGGTAACCGTTTAAACTAAAAAGTCAGTCGTAACATTTCCATAGAAAAAACATGTGCCACTTGAATTACATATTTTAAATATCTGGATATCTGTGTTCATAGTTTTAATCTTCATTAATTTTGACGTTAGTTTTATTCTAATTTTAGTCAACAAAAATATTCCTTTGACTTGCATTAACAGCTTACATTGACAAAATATTTTAGTCAATGTAAGCGACGTGTGAAGTTTTTGTTATTGTAATTACAGACATTGTAATCATGTGTTGCATTTGTTTCAACACCACTATACTGTATGTTTTACACTGTGAGCTTTGGCTATCCTTTCGCCTCAGAAAATTAAATTAATCACTCATCAGTCGAGCACGGCTCGGTGACAAATTTACAACTCTGTTTATGCAAATGAGCCAGTGTTGGAAGAAAACGACTTCTACATAAAATACAATTGGATGAAAGATTCTTTGTCGAGGTCCTAAACTCAATTAGCCCCTTGAGAACTACAAATACGACTTGCTAGCCGTTTGATGAAAAGCGCAGCTATTTTTCTCTCACATTCTCCTCGGGCGGCTGCTTTTAAGATAAAAACTGAAAGCAAATGTTATCAATTGAAGCACTAGTCCGTTGTTTAGTCGTGATTACTGCAGCTATTTGCGAGCCGAGAGAAATGTTTGGATTTAAGCGAGCAATTTCACATCAGTATAGCGGCTGCTTTATCATGTAGAAGCAATGGCATGATCAGTGTAGTTGTTAATTTAATTATCCAATAAATAGCAAGTTTGTACTGCCACTACTATGGTCAACCTCTTGTTTTTTTATGCCGTTAGCCTGTAGTGTTTGGCTAATTACTAACAATCAAGCTGCTCATATCTGGGAGAGATAAAAGAACCTTATGGTTGTTATTGTTATATTGTTGGCAATCTACATCTTGCCCAGGGACTACAGTTGAACATTAGCTTTGGAGCTAACACTGGCACATTTACAGTGATGTTAATTAATGTGCATTGTCCCTGTTTAAATGTGCATTGTCCCTGTTTAAATAAACTAATAAAAAAAGAAAAATTATGTACCGCGCCGAGATCAGGCATTCACAAGGTGGTTCAGCCATACTGTGCTTTGTTTCCTATTTTATCACTTGAATTTTGTTCAAAAATAAAAATTAAAAGGTGGCCAATATTGCATTATAAAAGAAATCATGATCATAGCTTGTTATGATCTGCTAATTTGGAGAGATTGCTATATCGTGATTCAAGTCTTTTTTTGCAAATTTGACTTTTTGGAGGTTCTTTTCATGGTCCAATGTTGTTCTCTAACCAAAAACACTGCTGTGTTTTGAGCCACTAAAGTGTCTTTCAGTAATCTTTGAATGTTCTCCAGCTTAGTCCTCTCATCGCGAAGTTAAAACACACGCCATAGCTTCACTACAGTCATACGGGCCGAGCGGTGTATTTTTTAATTTTTTTATTGAAACAGCTGCACAGCAAAGGGGGAGCAAGAGGAAGGGGTGGGAGGGGCTTATGGTAGCTCACTTAAAGGGTCAGGAAGTAACTGCAACATTTTATGTGCAAAGTAAAGGCACCATGAAGCCATTGGGTAACAGAAAGGTCAATTGCGCATAAAAAGTTACATAATGCAACTTTAAGTGTAAAATAGTTATAAAGATGAGTGACACATGGGTTTGACCAATCACAGAGAAGAGTGAATCATCAGAAATAGCAGCTACCACTGATTATTATTGACCAAGTTTCTTGATCAAATTGAAATCACAATCTAGAAGGTAAAAAAAAAAAAAGATCTTAATAATGTATTTTATAACCAAACCTGGTGTTACAACCCGGCTCGGCCAGATTAAAAGTTGTAACAAAAACCAAGATGTGAAAATGGTTAAATAAAGTTTAGTTAATTAAAGTAATTCAATGAAAGGAATTTAAAGGGTAAATTTAACAAAGTAGAACCAAAAATAACCAAACAATGGCTATTTACAATATTTACAAAGGTTAACCAAAACAAAGTTACTCAACAAAGCGAGTGTCCCTGGACACACAAAGTCATTAACTGACACAAAGGGACACAGACACAACACGAAATGGCATACTGGCTACACAAGCCAACAACCCTGCTAACTAAACTAAAAACGAGTGTTCCTAGAAAACAGACACGCGAAGGAACACAAACAACATGGCGTACTGGCCACAAAGACCAGATTAGGGGTCAGTTGTTCAGATGCCGCACCAATCAGGACCAGGGACAAGCAGCCAACCAGAACTGAGCTTGAAACCAGGCCTCCAATCGCAGACCAGAGCTCACACAGCCAGATATCCGTGGAGGGAAAGAAAGCATTAACCACACACACAAAACCAATACAGAAAGGAAGGAGACTGGAGGCCTGAGGCTTTTACACCTGGTTATAAAACGTTTCATTGACAAAGGTCTGTCAACAAGAAAAGCAAGATAACTTTACAAATATGGGCACATTAGGCTTAACATGCAAACATTTGATATCTTCGCGCTATAGATCTCATCCTCGGAAACTATTGACACACGATCTCTTTTCCTTTGTGACCCACATTTTGTTTGCTATTTGATACAGACAGGTCAACACAATAAAGGGCAAAAAACAAGAAAGATAGAAGTCAAAGACGGAACAGAATACATTGAGAAACATCAGAGAGGAGACAGACTTGTATTTTTGCCTCAGTTTGCGAGACGGCGCACAGCTGGAGACTAACCTTGGACTAAAAGACACAATGCCGTCCGTATTTTTAGAAGTGATTCAGCAGATTTGACTGAATGGCTTGACTGCTGCCAATCTCTTTCTCTATCACCCCCGCTGTCCTTCTGCTACCCCTGCCCTTGGCTTCCCTGGGCGTTTTTTCCCCCCCCCTCACTTTTTATAATCCTATCCACCTTACCTTATCTGCACCGGCCCACATAACGCCTCCTCGAAAAGATCAAAAAAAGTCAGGTGTATTAATCCTTTTGACAGTTTTTTCATTTTTTTTTCCCATTGTGTGGTATCGATTCAGAATGCATTGTGGGAAATTTTGAGTGCACTACTTTATTTATTTTTTTTCACTTGCTTTTCTGGGAATAGTGTGGACATTCGGACACAGCCCCGTTCATTCTGCTTTCAAACTGCGGTTATCACGGCACCACTGATTGGTTAACATGCCACTGGCCCAAAATGGTGTCTCCTATTTTTCAATTCTGTGGCCCAGAAAGAATGCTTTTAAGCCACTATGACGCATTATACGTCCAATTCAAGGGCAGCCAGATGACAAGTCGTGTTCCGTGTACCGTAGGTGATGCTGGCTGAGCGAAAGGGTACGGAAGACCTGTACGCCATAAAGATCCTGAAGAAGGACGTGGTGATCCAGGACGATGACGTGGAGTGCACCATGGTGGAGAAGAGAGTCCTGGCTCTGTCCGGGAAGCCCCCCTTCCTCACGGCGCTACACTCCACCTTTCAGACCATGGTACGTGTTTGACTTTAGAGTCATTTGCAATCACATTACATTGAAGAACGTGCAGACAAACACACATGTATTTGAATATCTTGTGAAACATTGCGTGCGCTGACTTCTCTATAGTCATGTGAATTCATCTCTTGAATGAAATCAGCAGGTCCGTGAGGCCTCCTCTTTCACGCTCCCAAATGTGTCCTATTTCTAGACATGACATAAACAATCGATTGTGTAAAATTAATGTGCTGGACAGCTGAGAATAGGTTGCGTTCACGATCTGATATAGAATTTCAGCTGGAGCAGAGGCCGGCGCAAGTCAATGGAAGAGATGCCACTTTTGAAAGAAATCGACAAATGTTGAACCTGATCATGATTTGGGAGTGATCGGATTCACAAAGCAGCCCCATTCGTCTCATGGCTGAAAGTCCCTTCCTCTGACCAACATCAAGCACATCATTTTAAATATTGTCAACGCCTTTGGTTGACCACCACCAAGGGGATATTAGTGCTTTTTGACCTTTCAGTGAGCTAGCTGGGTGGTTAGCATGGCGCCTGTACTTTTCTTCACAGTTACTGTTGCTGGTTTCTGGTAGGTTTTCACTGCTGATTGAACCATCTCCAATCAGTCACCCTGAAAAAATTATCCTGGAGCGTCCTAGAGGCCACCGTGATGGAAAATAAAGGCAAGGTACAGCCGCTGGCTTCCTGAAAGGTCAAATAATGCACTAATATCACCTTTTTAGACTGTTAAGAATGTTGCGATGTCATGTGTGAACCCAACCTATTCTATGGTGGTAACTATGGTAACCGTCTTCATTAGTAGGTAATATCTGTGTAATGAAGAGTGCTGACAATATTCAAAAACACATGCTTGATGTTGGCAGTTACTTGGTAGCAATTGGATTCACAAACCTATCAGTTTTAACATTTGTGGATTTTCCATTTCGAGATCCTCCTTCAGCAACAGTTCCTCTCCCAATTTATTTGTCCCCCATATGACTGGACATGGGTAAACAAGTAAAAATGTGAAAATGCCTGCGTGGTGTTGGATATGACGTCACGTCGTTTTAAAAATAGCCAGTATTTGGTGGCCCGTGGAGCTGTGGTGGAGCTGAGGGGCAGCTCTGGTGAACAGCCCTCAGCTGGAACTCAGCTCGGTTTGATTCACGCTCATCTTCTGACGTATAATCCATATTACACTCACGATGAGTCAACAGCAGTAAATATAGTTCTGTGGCTCTATACTTACCACTGACATTTAGATTTACTTTCACACCAAACAAATCATTTTATTTAAGAGCACGGCATCACAGAGATCAGCCTCATCTGGAAGCAGTAGCTCAAAATGACTAATCCAGTAATGCTCGAAATCAGAGGGGCTTATGTGTTTTCCTTAGCCATATGTGGAGGGAAATCACACACGCTGGAGTTGTGGCTGTTGTGGCCCTATTGGACACTTTACTCATATTCAGAACGCAGTGTGCGGGGACTGTTCTTCAGACTTATCGGGCCGTGCAGGCAGCTCAGCACATGCACTGCAGACGGCTTAAAGCGCCCAGCGAACAACACAAACGCCAAAGCTCCCTCCACTCCGCACCGCATACTGTACCTTATTGGCAATTTCTGTAGATAATGGAGAGGAATTGGCTGTTTGAATTGGCGGCACTGTCTACGCGGTTTGCGGACTGATTGGCCTCTCTGTCAGGTCGCCTCTGCTCCTCTGGTTTTCACCTCTATCTCCCCCCCCATTCTCTAATGTGGCCTCTTTTCCCTCCATCAGTCTTCATCTATTTCAGAGACGGCCATTTGTTCTTCTGCAACACTGACCTCTCACTCGCTTAATCCGTGCGTCCCGTCTGACCTCTGCTTCTGTGTCCCCAGGACCGTCTGTATTTTGTCATGGAGTACATAAACGGCGGAGATCTCATGTACCAGATCCAGCAGGTCGGCAAGTTCAAAGAGCCGCATGCAGTGTGAGTATGCACCCAATGGACACAGAATACACCAAAGAAGCAACAGCAGCTTACCCTCGGCCCCGTAGGCGTTATAGGTTAGGGCAGTGCGGGGTGGAAATGGGTGAAGCGCAGGGAGAGACATCCAGCAAATTATCAGAGCCAGGACTTGAACCCACAATGCTGAGGTCGTAAGGATGATCCGAGCTTACACAAACATGAATGAAACTAAACTCAACTCAGAACAATGGATTTGTTTAAAGTGCATACGACAGGTTCTAATGCTTTTTAAAATATGACTTATTTAGATGGATAACGTCAGTTGCAAGTAATAATTACCATTTTATTTCAGTGAAATAGCAAATTAATGAAGAAATGTTGGGCAGAAAAATTATTTTTATTTGCTATTTACTATAGCAGTTTGACTCATTGCTTATTGACACAACATGGTTGATACAGCAACAGTTTAAAATGTTTTGCCTCTATCAAGGGCTGGGCGATTGTGGAAAAAAAAATACTGATCAATCTTGATTTTAGATTCAATATGTTTTGGTAAAACAATAAATGTGGCCTTTCCTGGACTAGCAAGATGCTAACAGAAGCTGCGGCCGGACTGAGAACTGTGGCTAACTCAGTCGGGCAGCAGTAAAGACAAACTCCACACGTCTAGCCTCACAATATCTAAATGTTCATAATGACCGAAGAAAAATAAACTACTACTACTACTACAATACAACAGCCCATGTCACTTCACCTGTCCCACAACACACAGACGTCTGCAAAGGAGACGCAAACAAGTGGAATGTTTTAAGAATGTCAGAAGCAGACAGCGGGAGTTTATTGTATGGTTTGTGTCCTGATCCTCTGACAGCTCCTCGTGTGTTTCTGTTTTGCCCATTAGACGAGTTAGTTAGTTTGTAGCTGATTGTATACTTAAATTCAACAGATCCTCGCTGTCGCACTGCCGCGCGAGATTTCCTGTTTGCTAGTCTTCTGTCCGTAAAAAAGATGGACAGACCCTACCTCTATGTCACTTCCTGTCAGTGTCCAATAATGAAGTAAAACTATAAACATATCAAAAATGGTCAAACTAAAGAAATCTGGGTTTAATCTAAAATATAATTGTGTTAACCACATTTTAGCAAAACGTGTGTCTAATGTGTCATCTGCACTTTAACAAGGGACAGGCATACATACTTTGATATGTTCTTACCTGAGTTTAGACGAGTTGATACGTACCTGTCTGTTCTTTGTGCATGCCCTCAGTCACGCAAAACGACCAAAGATGTTGTTAGCATCTGGCCTCTCCCAGCATATTCCTATGGCTCCAAATGGGGGTGAAGTTTGAAGCAACCAAGCTCTTCCACGGGCACAAAGGCCAGACAGGTACATATGAACTCGTCTAAACTCAGGTAAGAACATATCTCAGTATGGAAAAACTGTGGCCTGTTCCTTTAAGCATTTGAAATTATGATTATGATATTATTTATAAATCCAACTTGTGACTCGGGAGCTACCAGTAGTTCGTCACCCCTTTCCAAATTGCTCCCTAAAGGCTTTCTACATAAGCTTGATGGGTCACACTTTTTACTTTCTTGGTGAAACTGCTCATATATATCAGCTAGTCAGTTACAGTATTTCAGATAGCCTGCTTGCCCGACTGTCACCAAATCTCGGCGCCCCACACATGGCAGATGTTCTGTGTTTTGTATTATTGCGAATAAGCCGTCAGCGCTCTGACTGGCCGCACTGAGAGATGTGATCGGTGCTACTGGGGCATAGCTCGGGGCGGAAATATGTTGTTCCCCTCAGTGAACCGTGCTGCAGCGGAGTGCTTGAAAGTAAATGCATCTGCTTCTGAGAGTTTTTTCACGGCGCGGCGGAATCCCTCGTGAAAGTTCATAGTATAATTAGGGTGGCTGGCGAGATCACTGGTGTCAAGGCGATCCCGCGCTGACGTGTTTGACAAGCGGGCTGTCGGGGAAGACGCGAGTCGGCTTTTGTGGGAAATGGAGCTTTGTAGCCCGTGGCAGGTGCTTTAGACGGCTGAAGGCCAAGTCCAACCAGCGAGGAACTTTTTTATCTCACGCCATCAGCTTGTTCTGCTCTGTTTAATTATTATTTTCTTTCCCAGACCAGAGGGTTTTGTGCAAGGAATAGCAATGTCTTTGTACTGGTGTATTCTTTCTGCTGTGCCACTGGCTCCCCGCTGCTTCTTTCTGATCATAGAGGCAACGCACTCGGTGGAGCAGCATGGTTTTTAAAAATATCGCTGCCATTTTTCAGCAAGTATTTCAGTTTATTTAGGGTCTGCACAGGGTAACAAGTTTGAACAGAATAGCGGTGATTTGATATCTCAGATGCTTAGCATTAATAATACGTCCCGGCTCCACTGAAAAATCCAGAGTAGGTACTGATTATTGTTTTCATGGAGACTATTTCCTGAGAAGATGACTTTTATTTAACCTAAACTCCACCTTTGGAGATTTGCTAATTGGGATCATTCCCATTTGCAATTTTCATTGCAGTAGGTTCTGTGCACTGATTGTTTTTGGCTCACTTACTGTTGCCAGTGTAGTACTTCCTGTCCACATTTTTTATGAATGAAAAATAAAATAAAATTTACAAAACAAGAGAAAACTTAATGATAATCAAGCCAGTTGTGTTTCATAGAAATTGTTTCAGATAGTGTCGCTATTTTGACATTTGTTAGCGTTTAATTAACATTAGCTTTTAGCTTCAAGGCTAAAATAGCAATCACAAAAACACAGAAGTATTTACATCCTGAGTTTTTTAATATGTGGTAAATAGTTATCCACAGCTGCATGTTTTCTGCCACTTATTGCTCAAATATGTATTTACTTCAAGACACGGCTAACTCACCGTAGGAATAAAACGCAGACCGTAAAACAATCGTTACTCTAGGAAGTTAGCATCATGTTACTACGCTACATTCCCTGCACAGAGCCTATTTTACAGCCCCACTGCTCTGGCAATGACTCACCTCCCTCAAAATGGCCGCTCTTAGCACATTGTTTGTTTACAGCCACATAATTGCACAGAAGCGGTCAGCGTGTCCAGCCCGCGCTCATGCTGTTGATCTTATCAGCTGCTCCCTGGCCTCAAAAAGACAGCATTGACCTTTCCTCAGTACCAGACCCAGGAATAGGCCCCGCACACGCACGCAAATGATTCGCCGCTTTCCCCCCCTCGTCCTTTACCTGCGCCCCACTCTGATGAATGTGCTCGCTCTCTCCCCTCCTCTGTGTGTACGTGCAGGTTCTACGCCGCAGAGATTGCCATTGGTCTGTTCTTCCTGCATACAAAGGGCATCATCTACAGGTACGCTCGGCAGGGGACAGGGGCAATTCTTGTGGACTGTACTATGTGTATAAAGAAAATATGACATTCTTAAGTTATTTGTCTTTCTTTTTCCAAATATGAATGCTTTGGTAAGGTCTTGGAAACAAATCAAAAATGGAGGAAATTGAATGTTATCATCATTGCTATTGGCTAGGTATAGTTAGTGTGATGCTATGCTAATTCATCTATTGTCTTGAGTCGACGCGGGAACCTCTGGGTACCTCACGATTTGATATGATAACAATAACCTCACGATACACCGATACTGCAGTAACCAATATATTGCACACAAAAAAACTACGATACGTCACAATCTTTTTAATAAACATGCAATTTTTCACAGATTTTTTAACATACTGCATATTATTCATAAGTTACATTTGTTTTAATTCGATTTGTTTGTGAATAAATTATCCCTGACTAAAAATGTGTCATTGACATCAGTGACATCTGTTCATTTACATTTAAACAAACCAAAAACACTGTCCTATTTCAAAAGGAATAAATCAACCCCACATGAATCTTATTTATATAATTATAAAAACGATCATTAATAGTAATATGTTTGTGTGACAATGTTTGGTGCGGAAAATTACTGCTGCCTTCTGCTGTTCTGACTGAATTCTTGACCTGTGTTATTTCATCGTTTAAAATATTTCGTCATAAGTTTTGTCAAAGTAATATTTTTGCAGACTAAAATTGGACTAAAAAAAAAGGTTTTCATGAGACTAAAACTAAAATGTCCAGATATTTTTGTTTCCAAACCTCCAATGACAGTTTGAAAGAGCTTCAGATCATTTAAATCCACTGTCAAAGGAACAGCTCTGAGCTTTGTTCATGTGGGAGAAGCTCCTTAAAGCAGCGGATCTTGATTAAATATGATTGTAATAGGTATGATAAATGCAAAGTCGACGAAATTTGTCTTAAATTTAGTCGACTAAATTCACATGCCATTTTAGTCGACTAAAACTAGACTAAAATTTGAGAAAATGATTTGACTGAATGTCGACTAAAATTAGAGACTAAGACTAAAACAAATTTACAATATGTTGTCATATATTGGAATTAAAAGTATCGGTATCGTATCTTCCAGTGGCATAGCACTGCCTCCTCACACCCAGATGGTCCTGAGTTTAATTCCCAAACCGTGTGGGAGCGCTCTGTTTGGAGTTTGCATGTTTTCCCTGTACCTACATAGGCTTCCTCCAGTTTCAGACTCCTATGTTCTGAATTTCAGTGCGACTCCTGGTTAAACAAGACAAGAACTAAATAATATGGATTTAAGCCCATGTCCTTTTTAATATTAGTGATTGCTTCTCGTCCCCAACTAACAGACATTTTAATTTAATCTGATTTGATGGGACTCCTTTCTCTAACAGTCGGCTCTTTTAACCCATTTGTAGAGACTTGAAGCTGGACAATGTGATGCTGGACTGCGAGGGCCACATTAAAATAGCAGACTTCGGTATGTGTAAAGAGAACATGAATGATGGAATCACCACCAAAACCTTCTGTGGGACACCGGACTACATCGCCCCAGAGGTCAGTCCACAAGGCTAATGTACAGTATGTGTTTGCTCAGAGAGAGAGGGTCATTTCATATCATGTGTTCTCTCATATTTAGATCATCGCCTACCAACCCTACGGTAAATCAGTGGACTGGTGGGCCTTTGGAGTGTTACTATACGAGATGCTGGCGGGACAGGTTGGTTTTGATCAATTGCATTTACCATTTTAGTCAGGTTTTCTCTCGTATTTGATGGAATGTGTCTACTGTGGTTGTAAGTTAGCACTGTGGTGGACATTGTTGTGTTGAGGTTTATTATGGATATATCTTTATGTCTCTTCTGCTCAGCCTCCATTTGACGGCGAGGACGAAGACGAGCTGTTCCAGTCCATCATGGAGCACCATGTGTCCTACCCCAAATCCATGTCCAAGGAGGCTGTGGCCATCTGTAAAGGGGTGAGTGCCATCCGCTGGGTTCAGAGCTCCTGTAATTGCTTCTGTCATACGAAAAATCCCCCAAAATATCTACCCTACAGTACAATATCAACATACGAAGTTTAGGAAGTTTTTAGAAAATGTGAGAAATGCTAAACTACAAATGTCACCGTGGCAGAAGTGTTCAAACACTCCCACGCCATTGTTCTCGATCGTAGCTGAGCGTTTTTTGAAATTCTGTGGTAAATTCCATTCATGTCTGATGAGACACAACGGAGGCAAATCTGGCACTGTTTTTGACTGAAACAAAATATTTGAAAAAATACGATGAAAGGCACTACCACTGGGAAGTTAAGGGAGACATTATGCTTTTCCCTGGCATTTGAGATCCTCTATTACATACATATAACATTATTCAACACTGTAAACATTGCAAGAAGCAATATTGACCAACAAAAAACTATCGCCATCATGTCATTTAAACATGAAGAAAACACATCATGGTGAATAAAGCACGAACTTCCCTGTTTCTGACAAAAAGCCCACATGAGGATGGTTTTGTAGCGATTGTGTTGTTTATGAGACATGTCACAGTAGGGCTTAGCGTATTAATATTATGAGAAGTAGTTACTGGAGTTTCAAGCGTTACATTACCCAAATGTCACCATTTCACCGTAGTTTTTATTCACCATTGTAGGTTGAGGCAACAGCAGTGTGTTATATCTTGAGATTGCGCCAGGTCTGACCTAAACTACGTGTTTTTCCATCTGTTAAATGCTGTGCACAAATAAGAGCATTTTGGTCCAAAGGATGGTCACCACAAACAAACTCTGACTTTCTGTATCTCGCCTTGTGCCATCACTTGGAAGCTTTAAAATGAGGCTTCTCCTGGACATCCAAAGAAACATTTTCCTCGTGGAGACATTTTAATAATCCAGAAATAAACATTTGATCAACTACAGCAGAAAGATTTTGGGGTTGGGGACGTTAGACAGGTGCAAACAAAACAAAAATTTCCAGAGCACAGAACAAACAAAGGCAAGGCCATCAGACATGTGTTGAATCGCTCTTTAACTACACCGGAAAAACCACCATAACCGGCTCAAAAGCTCACAAAAGTCAGTTTTGCAATAGTATGTCTCCTTTAACATTTCGTTTCAATATTGCTGATAAGTTTCCGTCATTATATAAACTCTTAGTATGAATGCTCCCTGTACCCACAGCATGTCTCTGTCTCATAGCTTTTTTCCAGTACGTATTGAACTGTTAAAGATTGAGCTGAGCAGGCAGGAATCCCATGCATAATTAAATCCATTGTGAAGGAACATTTATTTGGAGTGAAACAACATTGTTCACTCTTCGCTATTGGACCCCTTCCCATCTCCTGCTCATCTGCCATCATTGTTACACCGCGGCGTGGCATTTTTCATTACGCTATATCCCTTATCTGTCTCACTTTGCGCTGCCGTAATAGGCTAAGTCTGTCCTGGCTTGGCTCCTCTCATCAAATCATGTACGTATGCTTTACAATGGGCATTTGTGTATCGAGAATTATCGAATTCTGATCATAATTACAACCACAACGTTATGTCTTAATATGGACGCAAAAGCAAGACGAGCCCACAGAGTGAATAAGAATAAGACAAACTTTTGTAAACTATTGAGGAGTGTTTCGCTATTTAAAGCGGTACTAAGTAACTCATGCCCCTAGAGGCCATAAGTGCCACTGCAGGTGTTGTAGCATGTTGCGTTTTTTTACTCATTAATTGTCCGTGAGAGTAAATACTACGCTGACAGAAAAAACAAAGAGAGAGAGGGATATGTACATCCAATGGAGATCATTTTTTTCACTCAGACTTGGCTGTAAATACTGCTTAAGTGGGGCTTGCCCGCAGTTAGCTTTGCCCGTTAGCCTGTTAGCTTCTACTTCGTGATTTCAGTGTGTATTGGTTGCTCCGACCCGTGGACAGCGAAGTTGCAATTGTGGATTTCTGGCCACAGATACCAGGGGTAGATGAAAGACCCCCCAATCATCTCATTAACACTTGTATTACCCCCAGTGGGACTACGGAAGGATTTATAAAGGTAAACAAGTTACTTAGTACTGCTTTAAACCAACAAAATGTGGTATGCTGGCTGCATGGGTAGAACTCCTACCTCACAGCAAAAAAGGTCCAAGGCGTGCTCCCATACCCCATTCAATATCGCATTCAATACAAGCTCCTCCTCCTCACCTACAAGTCCCTCCATAACCTGGCCCCGCCCTACCTCACCGAGCTCCTGCAACAACACACACCCACCCGCAATTCCGCTCAGCGGGCGTCAGCCGCCTTACTCCCATCACCCGCACTGACCGCCGGGCCTTGGGGGACCGAGCCTTCGCCATTGCCACCCCCACCCTCTGGAACTCACTCCCACCGCCCATTAGAAACACACCTCACTACCAAACTACAAATCTACTGAAAACCCACCTCTTCAAACTGGCTTTTTCATAACTCCCTTTTTTTTGTTAATTTCCCAATTTAAAGCTTCTTTGAGTGTCCAAAAAAGTGTTATACAAGTTTGATGTATTATTATTTAAGTGGTTGCTGCTATTTTTCCTCTCTTAACATCTTAGTTTTAATATCTGAATAAATAAAAGATCAAACTCACCCTTTACAATGCCTATATTAGGACTTTTTGTCTGCTACCGAGCCAGAGATTTCCAAGAAATCTCTACATTTCCAAGAAATCTCTACAACAGCGGGGCGCTCCCTTGTCTTTCACACACTTATCCATTCACAAATATTTTATGTATGGTATCCAGGTGTAGCACGAAAGGCGACCGAGATGTCTCTATACTCCAAATATGGTGATTTCCTTTCTGGGAGACTGCAATATGTAAATAAGAAAATGCGTAAATGACTGTGCCGCTGCTCCACGTTTGCATGTGCTACCCATTTTGTGCATAGAAAGCGCTTGTTAGATGTTTTAATGGTTGTAATGATCTAATCCCAAATCTTGCCGTTATTTATCAATTACAAAGTCCTTTGCAGGCAAAATGTTATTTTTCCTTTGGATGTTGTGTTGATAAAACCTCCTAATATTGCAGTTTAAACCTCATCAAGCAGGCTCTGAAATACAAGTGCTGCTCATGACGCTCAAGAGTTTATAAAGTGCACTGTGACACGAATGTATTCAGTTCAGTTAGCTTAATTGTCCTTTCTACCGCATGAAAATAGAGAATCGAAACTGCATTACTTTCTAACTCCTATGCAGCGCAATATCAAAGATTTATGTGCACCAAGGGAGGGGGAAAGTTCAGCTTCCTGACAGCCAGATGGATGAAGCCGTCCTGGAGATGATTGCGTGGATCGCCCTCTGAGATAACCCTGTCAATTCCAATCGCACTCTGTCTAATTTTGAGTGCGATGAGATCTTCTGTTTTCTTCTTAATTTAAGTGTAAAAAATAACTTGCCACATGGACTTAAATTACACTTATTTCTTATTTGCTTTTTGCGGTGTGTTTTATTGTGTGTGCAGTGGACAAACTGTCCCTAATTCGGTCGTCCCTATTGTAACGAAACATTCCCGCAGAACTGAAGAGCTTCTTGGACAAATTGATGACAAACACTGTATGTTCCCGCAGCTTCCAGCCGCACGGGGCCGCGTTATGTATTAGTGATGATTACTGGCTTGTAGTTCTACAACAGTGAGTCTTCAGTGGAGCATGAAAGCCCCCGCGCATCCACCCCCGCAGCTCTCTCTCCGCGCTCCCTGCTGGCACTGGCTTGGTTAACCTAGCTGTGACATATAGAGTACATAAAGCCCTCTTAGACTGCTTATACAATGACGGCACACTATAATCACGCTACAAATACACGGGAAATAAAATGTAATTATCGCATTAACCCATTATGCGCTCATCGGCTTTGCCCGCAAATCTCACCCCAAGTGGGTTTAGATCTTCGGCGGTAGGAATGCGGAGGACGAGGAATGTCCCCATGTGACGAGCACGCAGAGAACTCTGAAATAAAGCGGCGCGATTCTGGGAGGAAAAAAAATCCCTAATTGCGATTTTTTTTAATTTTCTTTACATTGTAATTCCCCGGCTCATGTGTGTAAGAGAAAATGGAGTGATCGGAGACGCTCCCACTCCCCTGCCTCCTCGCCGACTGCCATCCATATTTCATAGGCGCCAATCGAGCGTACTATACTTACACGTACAGTAGGAGCATGTCCCCGCGTCGAGTGTGGGGCGGCGTGTCAACTTCCCTTTTTCACACGGCGCCACAGTGAAAACTCATTTGTACGCCCGCACTTACAGGAGCAGCAAGTCGAGGGGCGCAGTAGGTCCTTTTAATGCGGCGAGTCGCGAGAAAGACACGGTTTAGCTGTTGCGTGAAAAGGAGTCGTTGGAGTTGCAGATCCATTCTTTTACACAGTCGTAGATGTTAAAGTGCATATGTTTCGGGAGGGGGGGGGGGGTTCTAATTATTACTCAGTTTGGTGGGATAATGCCAGTGATTGTATGGAGTCATTGTTTTTACAGCGAGTGAAGCAGCAATTTGAGGGAGAAAAGTGTTCTAAGCGACAAAAATGTGACCAAAAAAAGCGATGAAAAAGTGACAAAGTACTGACAAAAATGTGTGATGGAAACGCAACCAAAAAAAAGCCACAAAAAGGAAGAGAAAAGTGACAACAAAGCAACAAAAGAGCAATAGGAAAGTGCCAAAAAAAAAGTGAAAATGTGGCAAAAACGTGACAGAAACGCGAGGAAAAATATGCTTTTAGATGAGTTTTGTGGGTCTTAGCTTTCAAATGAGGCGTTACTCTGGCCTATAGTGTGTAACCTGGGGTTAAGAGGTAAACAGGGGTTAAGAGGTAAACAGGGGTTAAGAGGTAAACATCAAGGTGTTAAAGTCAGATTTGAAAAAGACCAAATTTACCCGCTTCATAAATAGTGACATAATTTGGTATTCACTGTTAATCCAAATATGGTCATTTTCTTTCTGGGAGTCAGACCTTTGGGCCTCTGGAATCTAGGAAGAACCAAAACATACATGTCCCAGTTACCCCAGAGCAGACAAGAAGTGGGAAGAAGTTCTGTTGTTCATTCGCCAATTAAAAAGTAACCGATAAACCTATTATAATATCCTTTTTTTAAAGTGAACGTAGAGACTTAGATCTTTGTTTTGGTACTTAGCTTGTGCTTTCCGAGTACAACGTACGACACTTTCTGTGGGACAGCGAAGATTGTTGAAAATGAGCAGAGATCCTGGCAGACTGGGTGTGGCCTCTGAGGCTGACGGGCAGAGTTAATAATCTTATTGCAATTTTTCTCACGTTTTGTGATTTTCATTGAAATTGCTTTTCAGTTCGACCGCGATAAACTTTGCAGCTCTGCCCGGGACCTCACAAAATACCCCCAAAAAAACACACAAAATCTCCATTCAAAATATCAATTTCGTGAAAGCCTAGTCCAAGTGACGACAACAGCGTTTGAGGGTGCACTCGGCCGCAGACGCCGTGTAAGGTTAAGCGACCCGTTGCAAATGTTATTTTAGCCGTAATAGCGTAATGAGTTGTGACTGCTCGCTCCTGGGGGAGGCGCGTCCCACCTACACACACAAACGATGACGTCACCCGCCATGACGCTGTTCGCACGCTTTCCGCGGACAAGACATCATAAACACTGCTCATAATTGCGCCCCCGGACAGACTGCGGCCACAACAAACGGGAGCAGAGCACGTCCACCGTGGGCCTGCTCGGTGACTTTCTGCCCGCCTGCAGGGGAAAGCGTATGATGATGGATAGTGGCATAAATGTGCGCTTAAAGAAAGAGGTGAATGTGATAAAAATCCTGATACGAGGAGTCAAGCGAGGGGAACAGTAAGGGGAAGAGACAGGCACAAATGAGATGAAACTTTAATGAATGCAGGAGGGAATTTGGGCCACAGCTGCGGGTATACTTTAGAGAATGGATCAGACAGAAAAACTGTTGTCTACAGATTATCTGGAAATGATACACGACTAATTACTGCACTTGTCCTGCAGTGTGGGATGCTCAACTAATATATTTAAGTAGATTTACTGTACTTAAGTAAAGCTGTTGAGAATCTTAAATGTACTTGAGTAGTATCTGTAACGAGATCTTCCCACTCTTCACAGCACTACATTTGAAAAAAATACATTTCTCAAAAGACTCCAATGTAAAAGGTTTTGTTGATTTCAAAAGCGTACTATCAAGCTTTTTGAAAAAAGTGTCAAACTAGCAGCAAAAACAAGTTGTAAAGGAGGGTGAAGACGCAGCAAAAAAGCATCAAAAGAGCAACAAAGCAGGCGACAAAAAAGTTACGAAAAAGACCCAAAAAAGGAACAAAAATGCTACAAAAGCACCAAAAATATGACGAAAAAGTGACGACAACGCAAGGGGAATCTTTGATCAGGTCTTAGCTTTCAAATGTGTGCGTTACACACGTATAGGTTGTGAACTCTCCAGTCGAGAAGCTTTTAGATTTGGGTAAAGCTGAACTGGACAAAATGTGCTCAGTAACGGTGGGGTTAAAGCGGTTAAAATGCACACCTATGAACAGCCGTCATGTTGCTGTACATAGGGTGACCGCGGCCACAATTTGCATGTTTTACAAGCTGCAAAGGTATTTTCTACAGCAAATTTTTTGTGATAATGATAATTTGCAACTTTTTGATTTTATTGGAGTATTATTTGACTAGTAGTATCTGTACTTTTAATCAAGTAAAGAAATCAAGTCGGCTACTTTGACCACCTTTGTACAATTGAGTTATGTTTACTTGAGGATCAATTTGATGAAAAAAGTACTTCAATGTAGTGTTTATACTAAAATATATATATATATATAAATGCTTGTATCTGTGTCTCTCGCCCATGTGCAGCTGATGACCAAGCACCCAGCGAAGCGCCTGGGCTGCAGTCCGGAGGGGGAGCGCGACATCCGGGAGCACAGCTTCTTCCGCTACATGGACTGGGAGAAACTGGAGAACAAGGAGGTGCAGCCGCCATTCAAACCCAAAGCCGTAAGTCACGTAGAAACGAGCACCGACAAAACAACAATCACCCACAGAAAAAAACACCACACGCCCGGGAATATTCAAGTCATGTGGAATGGTTATTGCCTTTTCTTTGCAGTATATTTTAGCTGACCCTCCCATTAAACACAATGCTGTCTGTGTACGGAATATAGCATAGCAACATGATGCTAACTTCCTGGGATAACAACTTTTTCCTGTCTTTGTTTATTCCTATGGAGAGTTAGCTGTGTCTCGTTGGAATAAATATTAAACATTATTTAGCAGAAAACATGCAGCTGTTTGCTCAGGATGTAAATACTTCACCAGAGATAGTGTTTCTAACTAAGTGTCTTTGCATTTAGGGGCTAAAGGCTAACACTAATTTGACGCTAACAAATTATAAAATAGCACCACTATCTGAACAAATTTTCATCAAACACTCGGCCTTTAAGTTTTCCACAAGTGTTTTAATTTTTTTATTTTTTATTTTCAAATCTTATTTTATTTTATTTAAGTTAAGTTAGTTGGACAGGAAGTAGTATTTATCCTACACTGGCCAACAGGAAGTTAGCCAAAAAAATTCTCAGATCTTTTACAAAAAGATAAAAAATTAAATAAAAAGATGCCAAGCCACATTATGCACAATAAACAAAGTATGTGCCCTGTGAGTAAGGCTGCTTCCACTCTAAAGACTAAATGAAGACGGCAAAAAGTTAACACAAATGTATACGCTTTGATTATTAGCAGTTTTAGTGTCTGCAGAACCTCCACAGCCCGTATTTAAGCGGCTGTGAGCGTTAGTCACAGCTTTGGTTTGCATCTATCCATTTCAAAGACTGGGCAAAGACTATTTCACTTGATCGTGTTCACAACCTTATCTCATTTATTAATTTTCTTTAGACACACTGTACATTCTATCCTTCTGTCTCTTTTATCATCTTCCTACATTGAGTGGCATATTTCTATCTTTTGTTTCTCTGGTGTTTTGTCAGGTAAGTGTTTGCGTTACACTAACACACGTTTATTTGTGTGTTGTTGGTGATGCGACAACTGCGTTTACAGTAGTTTGCGTCCAATAACGTCACGCACATCACTCTCTTCGTCTCCACTGGGGTTAGAGCGAGTTCAGGGTAAACCTCCCGGGGGTCCATGGATCAGGATTACATATAAAACATTGTATTTGTTAGCCTTTTCCTACTTTTTTTTCTTTCTTTTTTTTACATTATACACAAAATAAGGAGTTTGATGAGAATGATGTCATCTCGTGCTACAATATGCAGACTTGCACCTACAGAGCCTCGGGCCACAGGGCTGCTTAAGAGTTTTTCTGAGTTGAGCGTTTTATGCAGCTGTCTCGACCCGCTGGGATTTTCCCTGTGTGAGTGTGTGGCCATGGGGAGCTTCGCAGATTGGAGCTCCTCTTGGATCAATTCTGCACAATTTAAACTTTCCTTCTAGATCGGGTGCAAAAAAAAGCCGTGACAACATGTCGAGTGCGCTTACGTTTTCAGTTGTTTTGTCTCTTAATCTTCCTCCTTCTTGTTGTGTACAACCTACACGCAGGTAGCAGGGAGCTTTTGAGGGCTTGCATAAAAGTTTTAGCAGTGAAAGTCCTCGACCATCTGTCAAGGATGCTTTGGATGGAGCATGCCTACAGGGGCAGTGTGTAACATGTAGATTTACATAACATATTTAATTTAGGAGTTTCATATTTTTATAGCTGATAATGATTTATTTTTAATTTGAGTAATCTATTCGTCTTCGCCAGTAGCTATACTATGCTTTTAGGTTTTCTAAAGCCAACGCGGTCTGTTTTTGCCTAAACGCACAAAGCGTAACACTCCCTCTTCACCTCATTGTCATGGGTTTGTGTCCCGGCTCGGACAGTCTGCGCTCTCCGCCCGCTTTCAGTACAAGGTGTAATGGCTGGTCCAATAAAGCCTGTGGGCCAAAAAAACCAACACAAAAAGAACCGTGGGTCGATCAATAGATTTGAGGAAGTATTTTGCCTGCGTGTTTACCCCCCCCGGTATCTCCTGACTAAGAAAACATGTTCATTACAAAAAAGTATTAAAGCTCCTGTCCCATATCTTGAATACAATGAAACAAATGGTACTTTAACTAATTACAGAACACTTACAACAACACACCACCCATTACCATTATCGACCTATTTTCATGTGACTGTCATGTGTTGTCATTTGCGTGTACTTCCACTCTGCCATCCTTCACCAGTCACACATCTGTCACACGTCTGTCCTTAGCCACTTCTTATTTATGTTATACGTGTTGATTTTTTTCTTGATTTGCATGAACCAAGATCCTGCCTCAAATGAAACCGGTCAACTGGTAGTGCACTAATGTATACAGTATTTTTAGGGAAATACATCACGATTCCAAAGCAACCAAGCTAACGAAATGATATCGGCAATATTTGAATGATGGCCAAATCGGAACAAAGAAAATTAAATTAAATGTCAACGTCTTGTTTAAAATGCGCACAGCAAACTGGGTCTTGATTTTTAAGTAAAAAATTTGATCAAAATGACAATACCTGTCACAGAAATCCCAATTAGACCTCGTTTCAAAGATTTTCCCCTCTTGGCCAGATAGCTAAACAGTCAAATAAAGTTATGTTGACTTTCCCTTCTAATCCCTGTACGGGACACTCCTCACCCGTATCCCCAAGAGCAGTAAGAACCCAAGCAATTATCCGTAAATAAGACTTGACCCTAGCGCTTTTCTCATTTCCCGGATTCCCCCAAACTGGAAACGGTGCGGCTTCATTTCATTTGGCTTTGGGAGTAGTGCGGACTTAATGAGTTTATGCCTCTCCTGTGGGTGATGTTGTCAGAAGACGTCAGATCCTTGTTATTTTAATTAAAGCCCGCCGCAGTGATGAAGATGGAAAAAGAGTAATTGCCCCCGTCCTGAAAGGCGTTCTGTTGACAATGTTTGATTTGATAACTACATTGTACGTACTCGGACAGACGCGCGACTGATGGTTGTTTTAGTTATTTGTAAACGGCAGATTTGTCAGAGTGACAAAAGAAGTGTTTTAACTAGAAATTTTAACAAAAAAACCTGTACTGGAAATGGCAATAGGGTAGCACGATGCCACATGGTTGAAGTCTAAGCCCATCCATCCATCCATCCATTTTCTTCCGCTTTATCCGGGGCCGGGTCGCGGGGGCAGCAGTCTCAGCAGAGATGCCCAGACTTCCCGATCCACGCACACCTCCTCCAGCTGTTCTGGGGGGACCCCGAGACGACACCAGGCCAGCTCGGAGACATAGTCCCACCAGCGTGTCCTGGGCCTTCCACGAGGCCTCTTCCCAGTGGGACATGCCTGGAACACCTCGCGAGGGAGGCGACCAGGAGGCATCCGGAACAGATGCCCTAGCCACCTCAGCTGGCTCCTTTCGACGTGGAGGAGTAGCGGCTCGAGTCCGAGCTCCTCCCGGGTAACTGAGCTCCTCACCCGATCTCGGAGGGTGCGCCCAGCCACCCTGCGGAGGAAACTCATTTCGGCCGCTTGTATTCGCGATCTTGTCCTTTCGGTCATTACCCAAATCTCATGACCATAGGTGAGGGTGGGAACGTAGATCGATCGGTAAATCGAGAGCTTCGCCCCCTGACTCAGCTCCCTCTTCACCACAACAGTCCGATACAGCGACCGCATCACTGCTGACGCCGCACCGATCCGTCTACCGATCTCACGCTCCATCCGTCCCTCACTCGTGAACATGACCCCGAGATACTTGAACTCCTCCACTTGGGGCAAGGACTCCCCACCGACCTGAAGCGGGAGAACCACCTTTTTCCGGTGGAGAACCATGGCCTCAGATTTGGAGGTGCTGATCCTCATCCCGCCCGCTTCACACTCGGCTGCAAACCGCCCCAGTGCGCGCTGGAGGTCCTGATTTGATGAAGCCAACAGAACAACATCGTCTGCAAAGAGCAGAGATGATATTCTGAGGTTCCCAAACCGGACACCCTCCGGCCCCTGGCTGCGCCTAGAAATTCTGTCCATATAGGTAATGAACAGAACCGGTGACAAAGGGCAGCCCTGCCGGAGACCAACACGCACCGGGAACAGGTCTGACTTACTGCCGGCAATGCGAACCAAGCTCCTGCTGCAGTCATACAGGGAACGGACAGCCCTTAGTAGAGGGCCCCGGACCCCATACTCCCGGAGCACCCCCCACAGGGCACCACGAGGGACACGGTCGAACGCTTTCTCCAGATCCACAAAACACATGTGGACTGGTTGGGCGAACTCCCACAAACCCTCGAGCACCCGATGAAGGGTATAGAGCTGGTCCAGTGTTCCACGACCGGGACGAAAACCGCATTGTTCCTCCTGGATCCGAGGTTCGACTATCGGCCGAATCCTCCTCTCCAGCACCCTGGAATAGACCTTACCAGGGAGGCTGAGGAGTGTGATCCCTCTGTAATTGGAGCACACCCTCCGATCCCCCTTCTTGAAGAGAGGGACCACCACCCCGGTCTGCCAATCCAGAGGCACTGTCCCCGACCGCCACGCGATGTTGCAGAGACGTGTCAGCCAAGACAGCCCTACAACATCCAGAGACTTAAGGTACTCAGGACGAATCTCATCCACCCCTGGGGCCTTGCCACCGCCACCGCCTTGTCTAAGCCCAAGTAACTAAAGTTTTGGAATAGATGCAGATGGCATCTTAGCAAATGGTCACAGTCGAGCGAGAAAACTAAGAGGATTACTCCACCATAACTTTACAAACAATGAATTAATCATGTAGTTTCTATCAAATAAAGAGATATGGAGAGTAGCAAAGTGGTTTAACCTCCCATAAATGCACAATTAACGGAGAATGCTTACCATAATGCTAATGTTAGCTTCATGTTACAAGCTAATGGCTAACGTCATGTGCCATTTTTCTTGTGGACAATCTAGATCTATCTGTAGAAAGTACAGTAAAATACTAAGAACCATTTTTTTTAGCAAAACCGTTAGCACTAAACCTCATTAGGACATTTTTAGAAATATAAATGGCCATTTCTACCTTCATACTGAGCTTGAACAGCAATAGCTAATACTGTTATACTGTTATTGTTCTGTTTGGTTAGTACCGCAACACAAGATTTGGACGTTGTGAAAGGAACAGGCCACCGTTTTTCCATACTGAGATATGTTCTTACCTTAGCTTAGACGAGTTGATGCGCACCTGTCTGGTCTTTGTGCCCGTGGAAGAGCTTGGTCGCGTCCAACTTCACCCCCGTTTGGAGCTAAAGGAATATAGTGGGAGAGGCCAAATGCTAACAACATCTTTGGTCATTTTGCGGGACTGAGCACACGCACAAAGACCAGACAGGTACGCATCAACTCGTCTAAGCTCAGGTAAGAACGTATGGAAAAACGGTGGCCTGTTCTTTTTAAAGAAATTCAATTACTTCTTATATATAACCTGTACAATTCTGTTTATTGTTCTCTGGCAGCAGTAAAGTGTCGCTCCGACTAATTAGATGCTGTCTGCAAGTCTAGTTATTTTTAAATCATCATGAACTTACTTCCCAGGTTTAAAACTTTTTATAGTTTGTAGCTTCCTGTTTGTTAAGATTGCTCCTGAACTGATTTAGTCGATAGTATCTCAACAGGTCTTCATTGCTGCTGCATATAATTAACCTACAATTAACCCATAATTGTCCTATAATGAATGGCCTTCAGCGTTTCCCTCTATGCCTGCTTAGGCATGCAAATTGAACATCTTACAACATAAAAAGTTATTTGCACACAACTTAAACAAAGTGCACTTCCATTAGGCGGGTTATCATTTGAGACGCATGTTTTAAAGTGTGTTGCTTTGAATATTTCAAGAAGTTATGACTCTGGAGCTGTGGTGAGCTTAATTGTAAGAAATGAATTCTCTAAAGCGGACATTTGTCTTTATTGATAAGACATAATGTTAACATTTCATATTGATTTTCTCGTCACACCTAAAGTGTCGAGTAGAAACATCTGGAGATCTAAATGGCCAAAGCTAACTGTAGACTGACTAACTTTATCTCACTAGCTAACTTTAGGAAGTGTTATATTTTGTCTTTGAAAACAACCATGGCACTATAGTAGATTAAATATAAGTGAATAAAACTAAGCTCACCAAAGCTCCGGTCCTTCTTCCGATATTCTAAACAATGTCCAAATGTTGTCATCTCACCTCCTGGTTCAAACCCACCGCCCCCTTTTTGTTCTCCCCTTCCTCCCCCTTTCACCTACTCCATCCATCTGGCTCCCCCACCTGCCCCTGCTCCACCCTGCACCCCTTCCCTTCCATTAACAGTGTGGACGCGAGGCTGAGAACTTTGACCGTTTTTTTACTCGCCACCCGCCGGTGCTGACCCCCCCGGACGAGGAAGTCATTCAGAACCTGGACCAGGACGAATTCCAGGGCTTCTCCTTCATCAACCCCGAGTTCCCCGAGGCCAGCCCTGCCTCCGCCCCGGAGCAGGCCTGAGTTCTGCACCTGTGGACGTTCAATTTAACCCACACTCTACACACACATTCACTCAGCTTCGACTCACATTCACTCAGCTTTGACTCATATTCCCTCCACTAGAAGGGACAGGTTATCCAAAGGTACGAGATGCAGGATTGTGTAATGACACTGTATTATGTTCAAACAGCTTCAATTGTAATACACTTTCCACTTCATTTATTTGTAAAAGCTCATGTTGTAACACTATTAAGCAGCTTGTAAAGAATTGGTAAATGTTTCATTCTTTAAAAAAAATGTGGTTTCTGGGATTAGACATTAGAGTTGCATCTCTAGTAACTATGTACAGCAGTGTCAATTTAGGCAAATAAAAAAATACAAAAATGTTTTAGAAACCATGAAATATGCATTTAAAAATGGTTTACAAATGCTTAATAGTGTCACACAAGTTGTGGCCGGTTGTTGAACTTTTTTGGCCAAATTGCACATTTGTTTCATTGTGCAACAGTAGGGAACTTCTGTTGTAGTAGATTTTAAAGTTGTCAACTGGACTGGGTTATTTAACTTAATGGATTAAGTAGAAACCAGAGGAGAGGTCAAATCAGTATGTGTAGACATCATATGATAAATACATTAGTTATTACAAAATAACATAATTATTGGCATATTAATACCAATAATTCATATTGTGAGAGCTAAAAACGAGTTTGGCCAGCGAGTCCAAAATAAACTGGGTACATGAGCTTTAAAATGTCTTAAGTTGTGCTCTGTATCGTGGCCTCATTTTAAAGGTATTATGGTACGGGAATATAAATGCGACTGTGTGAAAATAAGAACGACATAAGGCCTCATGAAGTCTCATGAAACCTTGAAGAGATGTGCTGCCAATAGGTTTCAGGATAATTGTTTACAGCCACAGACATCCATTACTTGCTGGGAAAGTCAAATGCTGTGATTGAAAGGCAAGAAAACATGTTAATTGCAGTAGTAGACGCCAACTGCAGATTGTACACGAACATTGCACCACTACAGTACATTCAAACACACACACACAAGACTGCTGCAGACCTTTAATTGTGACATCAATGTTTTTTTTATATTTGCTCAGATGATGTACGTATGAGAAAATGAACTTACCTGAATTAACCGATCCATCCTGCTGATCCCGGTGTTAGCTCTGTGGTTCTGTTGTGCGTTGAAAGCCATTTAGAAATAGACTGTACATGCATTTATATAATATAAATATATATTGCTATTATTATTCTTGACATACAGTGGGTTCGAGAGTTTTCAGGTTTCTTCTTCTCTTCATTTTAAAGGAAAATGTTTTAAAGTTTGGAAGAAAGGGATTTATGTTTGCCCATGATACACAAGCCTATAGTCTACACACAAGACCTACGTGGGGCATTAAGAAACATTTTAAAAGTTCGCCGCCAAGGCTGCCCATTGTCACCAGTTCTATTCATCACTTTTATGGACAGAATTTCTTTACACAACTTTTTGATCAAATGTTTCCCCATCCAACTTCATCATTCATCTGTTTATTACAATGGATAGAATGGTTTTGAAATCATTTTTTTTAGCATTTTTTGTATTTGATTTAGGTACTGAAATGGTATTTAAAAATCTGACTTGCTGCAACCTGATTAAATCCTCATACATCAAGCCTGAGTGTAGACTTTTAATGATAATATGAAAACAAAAGCTCCCGCACACCCTCATACTCTTTAAGACATTTATTTCTGCGATGTCTCAGTCAAACTGACCTTCGTCAGGACATACTGAACATAATAACATGAGAATGTATAGAAGGATATGGCAACATCTCGAGCCCACTGCTACCTGTGCATGAGTTTAATTTTTAAAAGTAGCTTTGTACTTTGTCTCCTTCTCATATCTCGACATTCTGTGCTTCTGAGTCTGTGCACCGACAGTAGGTGTTGCAGTTGTTAGATAATGCCTGGTCGTCTCGTTTGTGCCACTAATGACCACAAATATTGGATTTTACTGTGTGCGTTTGCGATCGATAATGCTAAAACGCTGTGGGGAGATGCGGCATGTTGTAGGCTGTAACATAGACACAAAGTTAAAACAATAATATTTCCTATACTCGACTTTTTTGTTTAGCGGTTCAGAAAGACTACTGTTTATAGCAAGCATGACTTTTGTCCCTCGACATTTGTTTACATTGCCTTTACGGGTTGATCGTGTCTCGAGTTTGTACTGAGAGTAAAATGTTATTATTTTCGTTTTTTTTCTTACGTGCCTGGCTTTCCGGCGTTTTGCCTGCCCTTTTGTGACTGTTTTGTTTGGACGATAAATATCTCATACTCCCGTGCCCACGTTCCCCATCAAACTTTCATAGCGCGATCCACTTTACTTCCAAACAAGTGGCTCCGCAAGCACAGAGCGCAGACAGGCTCGGAGAAGCCGTGTTAGCGATAATACAGTGTTGTGATAAAGGAGGCCAAAGTTCTAATCGGTGTTGTGTGAAGTATTGCTCTTTGGCATTTCGGGAACTTTAATTGATCTACACTGTGTCGTGGTAATTTGTAGATCACTGGACAAACACACTGTGATAGGTGAGCTGAGTTTAATTGACAGCATGCAACAGCGGGTGAAAGAAGTATTGGCATTTTTCTCAATAAATATATTTCTAATGGTACTAATGACATACATTTTTACGAAGTTGTGCGGAAGTAGAAGTAAAAGGTAGTGGCACAAATAATCACTCAAAAAAAAAAAGTACTTACAGAAAATGCTAGTACTGAGTAAGTCTTTGAAGTTAGATTTGTGTTTCAGTATTGCCATAATTACGAGAATTAAAGCGTTAGGGTAAGTGAGCGCTAGAAACAAGTTTGGCCGGTAAAGCACCACGGTACAAGTATATACGAATAAATATTTCAGAAGATGAAGGTACATGAAGCACAAACTACATCTATTTAAGTTGTCACGTGGAGCTTTAGCAACTTGGAAGTTTTCCTCGCAAGAGTAACCTCCTCAGCTACGAGTACAAACATTTCATTATAATACTACTCAAGTAGAAGAAAAAAGTACTTGGTAATTAAAGTACAGTTACTTCAAAATACTTAAGTAAATGCAAAGGCGTACTACACGAAAACCATTGTGTCTCAGGTCAGTTGTGGATTTTTGCCAGAGCAGTTGAATGAGTGAGTATTTGGACATTTTAACCTAACATTTCATCAGGCATCCTTTTTTACCGCAACACACAGCCTGAATAGGAGTGGTAAGCAATATGGCTACTGTACATAAAAATAAATCATGATCTGACAAAGTGACAATTTGCCAATTTGGAGAGATCATTGCAAATATAATGGGTTGAATTATTGCCATTTTGTCTTATGCAGATTTCTTCTCAGACAAAAAACACAACGCCATCTTCTTTTCGACTCCCAGTCCACCTACTGGTCAGCCTCCGTCATGCTCTAATTGAATGACAGTGATCAATCATATTACAATGAAATGACTTAGGTGTGTCCAATATGGAACTTCAGGGGCCGAGAGCCATGCAGGTGTCCATAAATTCTGATAACTGATATATGATATGAATCATGTTAATGCACTCATTTGGTAAAACTACCTAAATCATTGAATTGTGAAAAATGTAAGGTTTCTATCAGTGAACATTTGACTGATTGTAGATATTATTTTTATTACACTTTAAGGGTGCTTTCACACAGTCTGGGTTCAAACCAAAATAGCACTCTCTTTGGTCTGGGAACAAGAGCTAAAATTCAACAGTCTAAATTTTACATGTTGTGAGACCAAAGGTTTGCGGCTCACACCAACATTATAAAACATAAGCCTGGACTTTGGCGCACACTTTCAGTGACCATGATATTCCTATGCCGTAACTAAAGCCGCTACTGTGCTGTAAAAAACAAAGTGCAGGGAAATTCAGTTTTGTTTGTGAGATTCCACGCGATAAGGTTCACAAACACCCCAACTAGAGATGGACGGGCTGCATGAATTGTATTTAGTTGGTCGCAGTGGGTATTTCACTCGGATGTGGCACGTTGGTGAGGTTTTTTTCGGGAATGAACCAGACCGAAGCCATCTGCAGTGTGGTGTGGTGTGGAGTGGAGCAGAGCCATCATCTCATTGATAAAAGTGGGGTTTGGACTGAAACGCACCGACGATTTCCATCTCCTCTTTTAGTGCTCTTGTCCTGCTTCTCATTTACACACAGCGGCCCGAAAGCTCTCACTGCGTCCTGTTTTCAGCCTGAAGTTTTTAGAGCAAATGGCTGCATGGCTGGATGTGGTGCACTTCTCCTATTCGAAAGTGTGTGAATGTGTTTTGGAATCTAGTTTTAGACATTTTATAAGCAGCTAAAACCAGAGGAAGATTAGCTTTATGTGCAGAGCTTGTGTGCATGGCAGAATTAAAGTTGTTGTATGGTGGTTGTTTTGCTTTTTGCTGGGATAAGAATTGGGATCCGTCACAATTTTCCTTCCTTTTCAAAGCAGATAAATCATAGAAAAGTCTTTAGCTATCTTAGCCTGTTCCTGCCAATGCGTACATCTGTTAACCAACGTCCTAACAACCTAGGACCTGTTTGTATTGAGCGCTCTATCCCCATTGAAATGAATGGTTAAACCAGTCCCAATATGAAAGTATGTTTCGAGGTATGACATGTCTGTTTCATGGCATTTATATTGTTTTTTTGTGGTCATTAACATATTATAAGTTGTTTAGTGGGCACTGAATGTGTAACGGGCCCCACAAAAAGCAGAAACTTAACTGAATGTGATTTAGCATTTAGCTTAGAGGCCACTTTTATAAATTAATTCTTATCTTAAATATCAAAAGGTCTTTACATTACATTACACAACAGCTGAAAATACTATCTGGATCGTTCATACTTTGAGATGGTTGATAGCTAATGCTAACAGCTATAGGAAAAATACATTGAACAAGCTAACGGACACTGAAAAGTTTCCCGGACTAGCCTATTTGCTAACTGTCCGCATACATTAGGATCAAACACAGCTTCTCCTTTTTATTTCTATGTTGGTAGAATATTCTCAATTACCATGGCAACAGTTCTCGTGATGATTGATCACTGGGAAACACCCGTATGCGCATAAATCATTTTCATTCCAAAAAGAACCTTCAACGCTTTGTCAAAACAAATAATAACAAATATAATACCTTTAGTTTGACACTCATTTGGTCTCCGTTGCCGTGCTATGACATCATCTGCATGGAGACTACATTTTCATTGTTCACATGCAGGTTTGTTGTAATATAGCAATAAGCTCGGGCTCAATCTTTGTGGATTGTCTTTTTTGGACAGGCCATCATCACCAACCACTGACATATTGGTTAAAATTGTCGTCACGCGTGCATGTTATACGTTGTTTGAAAGCTAATACTTACTCTAAATTTAAACTCTAATGTATTAGTTATTGCCATTTCCAACCCCCTCCAGTCCATGTCGGTCGGGCTCTTTTAGTGACTCAATGGGACAATGTAGTACTTGCATATCTGTGTCAAATGTTCATGTACACGTCATGTGGTCAGTATTTCAATGAACTAAACGAGCGGCGTCCTGCTGAAGGAAACCCAATGGACTTTGCATGACCTTTTTCTATTTACAATGTTAGAATGATTGTCCTCCATGTCATCGATGCTCGGTGTGTTCATAGCTTCTTTTGTGTACATGTTACAAATTAATTGACCGTATATTTACAATGCTTTTTACATCGCTTTCCATGTGCCAAATGTCTGTTGTGCGGAGAGAAACGGTGAAGTTACAATAAAGGATTTGAAAGATGTGTTACTTGATTTGGTTTGTTGATCAATTCGGGAAATGCACTGCCTGACCAAACAAAAAAGGCCACACACGCTGTTCGAATCTAACATGTCAAAAAATCAGGTGCTGCATTAATTTTTTCACCAAGATCTTGTATTGATGATGCAAAGCCTCTCCAGCACATCCCAAAGATTCTCAATGAGGTCTCAATGGGGTCAGTCTGTGGGGGTCAATCAATGGGGTCAATGGCCTCCACTCCATGTGTGAAAACGATGTCTCATGCTCCCTGAAGCACTCTTTCACTATGTGAGCTGGATGAATCCTGGCATTGGCATCTTGGGAAATGCCCGAACCAGCAGGGAAGAACAAATGCATTGACGGAATAACCTGGTCATTCAGGATGTTCAGGTAGTCAGCTGATCTCATTCTTTGAGGACATAGTCTTTTTTTCTTACCTAAAGAAAATGTCTCGGCGAAAATGCACGTTTGGCTACGAGAGGTTCAGGACTTTATTCAACTTTCCTAAAGAAGAGTCCACTCGCCAGAAGTTGGAATTTCTTTCTGAGATTCAGCGACGGATGCTTGGCGAACCTTGGCCAGAATCAAAGTGGATAAACTTTTTTTTTTTAAAGGTGATTAAACTTTTTATGCAGAAATAAAAAATTATATGAATGCATATTTCATCTATTAGTGACCCAGGAGCTTTATGGGGGGTTAGCATGGCGCCTTTGTTTTCCATTACAGCCTGGACTATAACACTCCAGGATCAATTGTTTATTAGGGTTTCTGGTAGGTTTTCTCCACTGATGGAACGCATGCATTACATCCAGAAAACCTACCAGAAACCTGGAGCGTCATTGAGGCCACCATGATGGAAAGTGTAATGGCACAATGCTAACCACCCATACAGCCTCAGGGTCACTAAAAGATCAAATGTGGATTCATATCTTTTTAATTCTATATAGTTTTTATAAAAAGGTCAACTGTGAGTCCAGAATGTTTTGTGGCAGTCTGATTCTAAACTCATTTCACTTTTCGTCAACAAAATTCCACTGTAATAATGTATTAAAAATAGACATTTGAAAAGTTTGAAAAATTAGAGGGTTGAAAAAGTTGAATATTGTAAAAGTATTCTGATAAGCTAACACAGTATAAATACTAAAGCACGCGCCTGCAGCCTCTGACAACAGGTGCCTGGCTCTTCTTCCCACAGTTAAGTACCTTGTTTTTTATGGTCACACCTCCTCCGCCGCACCCACATAAAAATGCTTTATGCATCTTCACTGTCATTCCACACTCCAAAACCCTGTGAAATTTTTCCATTTAACTTGTTTTATGTGCTGTTAACGCCGAGCGATCCCAGAGGAGCGCTACAAAGCTGGGGGAAATATGCTTTTTGCCAAAATGTTGGTGATAAGATCAGTGTTGTTCTCTGCCTGTTAACTATGAAGCAGATGATATGATAAGTAATCTTTTCCTCGTCTCAATGAAATGTTTCACACATTGCATGTCGCATGCAGTAAATATTCTTTATTGTGGTCATTTTGTAATAAGATCAAAGCTGATGTTGGGGTTGAGAAGTGGGTTGCATGCAGTCAGCTGTTCCGATCTAAACGCTGTTTATAGGTCGCACATACCGCCACAGAATGTGCAGCTCAGAGGCGTCCTGCCGCTGTATTTTATGCAAATGCATGACGAGCCCAGTCTGCAGAACAGTGAGCTAGGACCATAAGCTGCATAAAGTTAGTATTGGAGTGGATGTAATAGCCGACGTACACAGTAAGCTGCAGTGCCAGTGCTGGGAGTGTGTGTGATAATTAATTCCAAATGTTGCGGCCCCCAAATTAAAGCCAGTGGCTCCGGCACAAAGCAGCCGGCGCTTATCAACCCAAAACAGGTCAGTGCTCGATAGCGCCTTTCATTCACCCTCGTGGGCTCCTCACCTCCCACCCCCCTCTCTCCCCCCCTCCCTCCCTCCCTCTCTCTCTCTCTCTCTCTCTCTACTGACAGGGACTCGTCTCCGCTAATCCCCCTGTTACTGAAAAGAGCGGGGGCAAAGACTAAATTAAAGAGAGCGAGTCATGTTTCTCTATTAAAAACGCTGCCATGCGGTGGAGGGCGCTAATGGCGGAATAATGGGTGTTTGTGATGTACCTATCGCTGCATCTACACACCCAGGGCCTCTGATATCTATCTGGCGTTTGCCTTCTTCCCCCGGTCCTTGGCGCGTCCCTGTCGTTCTGCCTCGCGGCGTTAGCAGCGGTTGAAGCGTGTGCAGATGAACACATTGGGAGCTGGCCTACATGGCTGCCAGCTGTGTGCGTGTGTGTTACCCGGGGTTTGAGTATCAACCGATATCTGATACGAACCGATACCACTGGATAAAGTGAATGGTCCACTTTGCAAACGAGGTGTGACATATCAAGGCTAGGTTACATTAATAGACAATAAAGTGATCTGATTACAAATGTGATATATCAGTCATTCTTTAACAGCATTACTTGCTAAATTACAAGCACTGGGACCTTCAACAGAGGCCAATATTATTTCATTACTTTGGGGGAACCAGTCATAGTTTCTGCCTCAGCCTAGATCAGTTCACGCTAGCATTAGCATACTGCTGCTAGCTGCGGTATTTTGCGGCGATCACAATTAGACAGAGTGGAAAACGAACCTGGCGATTGAATTCTCCAGGTTCAGAGCTTCAAAATGAGGTACAGCGTGTCCATATTCAATTTGATGAAGTTGGTGGAAATTTAGTTTTTGGAGTTGTATCGGTCCGCCCTGCTAAACCTATCCAACTTGCCGCGAAATCTGCTCGGCTTCCTGTGACTGCGATGTGTATTGAAATGTTTAAATTCTAGCCGTGGATACAGTGTTTGACTTGGCATAGCGGCAAACCTCCATGTGTGCAGTGTGGCTAAGCTCCAGCCGTGTCCCGGGACAGCCAGAGCTCCTCTCAGGCCTGTGGACAGTTGGCAGCTGCAGGTAGGACCTCATGCATTGGACTGTGCTCCTCTGTCCCATCCTGAATTCTGTTGGCCGGAAATCCTGGACATCGTGCTGTCATTTCAACCGAGAATTTAAAGCCTCTTTCTCAGTATCTCTCTCTGTGGCTTTGTGTGTTTGTATAAAGTGGTAAACCTACAGGTGCTCGTCATAAAAGTAGAATATCATGAAAAAGTGCATTCACTTCTGTTATTCAACTTAAACTGTGAAACTAATATATGATATAGACTCATCACATGCAAAGTGAGATATGTCTAGCCTTTATTTGTTATAATTTTGATTATTGAGTATTATGGCTCAGCATGTAAAAACTCCAAATTAAAAATCTTCACGACGTGTTCAGCCTGAAACCTGGACTGTACTTTCTCCAAGTCTATGTGGTTTTACTTTTCCACTTTTTTATGTATGTACTGTATTTACTTAGGGGGAACAAAAATGGTTTGCAAAAGTAAATGTTAAGTAGAATTCATTGCTTTGATAGACCTATACAGGAATAGATAGATAGGGTTGGACACTACTACTACTACCGCTAGTAGGTTATGTTATAACATGGAATATTCATGGCTTTCCTAGATGTCTTTTACAGCATATGCAAACTTGCATGCACCTGTTTTACTGCAAAACAATTCATGTTAATGTTTAGAATCAGGGATCAAGAGTCTTTCATAATTCAAACAAGGGGTACAAGATACAGGAACGCTTGTGTTGAATATCTACCTATGCTCTCAAAATGCCCTGACAAGCCTTTAAGAGGAGAAAAAAAAGATATTAAGGGAAAAAACTGGCTAAAAACCTCAACATTGACCAATGCATGAAAAATCGATGTTTTCACCTGCCATGTCTCGCCTTAGTTCAAACATTACTGTCATGTTTTAAAGCTTTAGGACTAAAATAGTCCGGTTAAAGGCACACACTTCGTGACATTTTGGAATATACTGTTGCCATCAGTACAAAATATGGTATGCTCCTAATGACCAGCTCAACACAGAACATGCTTTTACTGCAGTGGGTAATCAAAGAATGGATTTGAATGAGGACCTAACCTATTTATATCGCAAATTCTACTGACTTTAGTCGCCATGGAGACGAGCTGGAGACATTCCCACTCACGGTACAGTTACTGTCATGTCTGAGGAGAGGTGAGCTGCTCACAGCAAAGGCACGTTTGTTTGTACATTTATGAGGTATACTTCAACAATGAAAATAATCTGCCATAAAGTAAATGCTTGAATTTCAATTTATTTATTGGGTCAAATTCTACGCGGTGTGGCTTTAAAGTAATGATTTTATTTTTGCAATTTGACTTTTGAAACTGTGAATGATCTTGGCAAATCTAGATCCTTCTGCTTTCTATCTTTCCGATGCAAATAAACAATGCATTGTAGGAACAGCAGCCTACAATTTTATATGCATTGTGGCGCAGTGGTTTAGTGACCTGCACTTCTACCTCGCACGGTAAGCAACAGTCCTAGGTTTGATTTCTGACCAAGTGGGGATGTGGAGAATGCATGTTCCTACCATGAACTTAAGACAGTATCTACTGTATAGATGTGTCCCTGAGATTCTTTCTTTGTGTACCGAATACTTTGCAGACTTTTGACATTGCATTTTCAGCACGCTTCCCTTGTTGCACCACTACACTATATCTATGCCTTCAAACAACCTAAAGCCAATCCATCTTTCCATAACCTTACCCCAAAACCGCGGCGTTTCCTCTCCGCTGTTGTTAGTGAACATCCTACAGGCTACATATGGCATACAGCTGCTGAATACCACTAGACCTTGGTATTTGATGTTCCAACCCTGCCCCGTTCGCTGCATACACCCCGTACATGACAATAAGCCCCATACAGCCGCCGCGGCCTTTATGTCCGTACGTGTGTGTGCGTCGAAAAGGCAACGGCTGCACTTTCACGACTACCGCACCCCTCCCCCCTAATGCCCGCAAACACTTGTTCTCTGGCGTTTTCTGGTACATGCAATTTTTCTTCAAGCTACAGGCCCATAAGCATACTTACATGGACAAATGGACACACATTTGTCTCTGAGAGATGAAGAAACAAGCAGAAGGAATTGGTTTGAAGGGAAATGCTGCAGGCAAAAATTGATTTTTCATAATTTCCAGATAAATTTGAGTTAAAATAGCCTAATGTCCATAATAAGATGCTTAATTATTGCACTGAGTCACTGTCTCTCTATATATTTGGAAAAGCCAATTGCCTCCAGGTTCTACAGACACTTCACTATTGTACTTATGAGGACTTTAACCTGTTACTCCCCCAACCAGGGAGTTAATAGATAAATGGTCTCAATTTATATAGTGCTTTTCTACCTATATTAGGCACTCAAAGCGCTTTACAGCAAGGAACCACCCATTCACACTCTCATTCCAGAGAGTACACCAGTGTACACAGACACTGGAGGCAAGGAGGTTGAAGTGTTTTGCCCAAGGACACAATGACAGTGTGCACCTTCAGGAGCTGGGATTCGAACCCCCAACCTTCTGATCTACCAACTGCGCCACTGCGACCCGTTAGGGTTAGGTTTAGGGTCAGGGGTTAGGGTTATGATTAGGGTTGGGAACGGCAAATGTGATCTGAGTTGTGTTTCACTCACACAGATCTTACACATGGTTTTAGAAACTAGAAGGTCTTGGCTTTCAAATTAGGTATCACACTTATAGGCTGTAAGCTCTTCTATGCTTTGAGATTTGGATTTGCATAATTGCTAACCCTAAACCAAACCCTAAGATGGCAGGTACCAGGTTAAAAATGCATACAATAAAAACCAGTGTGGTTTTGGAAACAAAAATGGAGCCAGGCTCTTACGTTGTTTTGCATTGAGTTGCCTTGTGTACGAAATGCGCGGTATAAATAAAGGTGCCTTGCCTTGCCTTTTTGATGCTTGTTAAGTTCCCGTCAGTTTCCATATTATAGCGAACCTTCAGGGAGCGCCCCTTGCCACTAGGTGTTGGGATTGCAGCAATGTCTTTACCGTCATGAGGCTTACATGGATATACCAGTTAGTGGGGAAATCCCTGACCCAGGCATCTGTGCCAAAAGTAACAAGTACCACTGCTGGATCAGAGAAGCCATCAACAAAAGGAAATGTGCATCAAAATCTATAACCGGGACGACAGAGCGTACACCGTATCCCACACCTGGGATGCTGTCCCGGAGAAGGCCTCAGTCTGGTAAATCCATGTAAGAACAGTCGTCAATAGTTTAAACTAAGAAGACAGTATGAACCTTTTTCAAAACTGTATCTTAAACATAGTTAACACAGTTATGCTCAGATTCAGATTTCTTTTTTATTCGGACATTTAAACATTTAACAGATGACCACATATATAAACATAAAGTCTGAAATGGAATAGGCAGAAGCTAAAGCTTATTGCGCCTATCCCAGTGTATTTACAAAACAAACAGTAAAAGCTGCCAATGTCTTATGCATACAGTTATACCATTGTTTGTGTTTAGATCGTCACAAAGAAGAAAGAAAAAAATATATCATCTTAATTTTGCATCCTTAGCTTCCATACTCAATGTATTTTTTATAATTGATTTCTTCAAAAGAATTTTAAATTGAATTTGTGTTTTACAGTCTTTTAGCTCTTGGTCCAACTCACTCCACACATTAATCCCAATGATTAATGGGGATTAATGCTCAATAATTTTACTCTTTTTTTCTTTCTTTCTATTCCTTAGTTTAACTTTTTTGGGATGATGATGATGATTATTTCATTTCCTTATTGGACAAGGACAGGAAGTGACATACGTAGGGGTTAGCATAAGGGGTAATTGTCGCCGTGTCAACTTTGTTATTCCAATGAGAAATAAGCCGGAATTTTACGGAACCAACCCTTTATCTATGTCAACAATAAAACTGTAAATAAAAATGTCTTCTTTAAATGACCACTTCACAGAAATTAAATCATGACTGAAACTTAACACCGATATCCATCAAACTAAGTCACAACTACAAAGGGATTAAAACCATTTAAAATCACTTCAAATAAGGGATTTTTGGGGTTACTACAAAAAAAGAAAGCCACACTGCGCAATACTTCACCCAGTAATATCATTAATAAGTGAGTAGAAAGAAACAAAACATAAGTATCTGTACTGTGTGGGGGCTTGCCTCTCCTCAAACATGACTCTTTACTAAATTTTACTGGGGGCGAGGCATCACCTGCTCATCCTTCCTTTGACTACAGGCTGTCAAAATTATAGGTCAAATCTATTACTTCCTCTTCATAAGGTTTTACTTTGACAACCGACCACCAAAATCGTGTTGTAAGTGTGTCGCTGAGCATTAGGAGCAGGTTTATTTACGTTTACAACCGTTTAAACCGCTTTTACACCTTGTGGGTCTTAAACTTTTTCACCATGCAACAACGTCGACATATTTCCTACATATCTCCCATAGTGATATATCCCGATGACGCAACGACCTTCGAATAATCTAACCATGCTCTTTCTTCTTTCCCCTTGAATCCCACCCATTGCCTCGTCCTGGCCACTGTGCCACGCTCCCAACCCTCCCACCCCCCCGTCCCTACGCACCTTCTTTTTTTTTTTGCAGAAAACTCGCAAGGACACCTGTAACTTCGACAAGGAGTTCACCAAGATGCCCGTGGACCTGACGCCGACCGACAAACTGGTCATTATGAACTTAGACCAAGACGACTTCCTGGGCTTCTCCTTCGTCAACGCGGAATATGTGGCTCCCAAGAATTAACGCACGCAGCACGACCTCTGGACTTTAGACTTTAAGGTTTTAGAAAACATAAGAGCTACATGAGCACAATATGGTAGTTTGTATAGTTTATCACTATAACACTGTAAAGAAACAACACCAATCGCGTTAAGTGAGTTTCATTAGTCACAAATGTTCGACTTACGAAAATGAGTCGATTTGAACTAATTGCCAATATGCAACAAGCTGTTTTGTTTTCGTTTTTTTTTATTGTTTATTCAAGGCACTGCCATTAAAAAGTTACTTTTTTTTTTAGCAATGGCAGATACAGAGCCGTGGGAAGATATTCTGGTTAGGGGGTGCTGAGGGACAACGTTTACCCCAAAAACGCTTTTTCTGTGCATATTTCCTATTTATATTGCCTGCAGTTTGCAAACTATCCACCAGGTGGTGCTGCAGCGCCCTCAGCACCCTGGGTTCCCACGGCCTTGGGCAGATACAATGCTCCAGAATCCATAAGGAAACTGTACCCACAGGAGAACAAAAACATTACATTAGAATACAAGATAGGAATTCTTTTCTCCCGACTTATGCAACTTTTCTATATGTAATCACAACTCATTTTGATCATTTTTCCAAAACTGTATTCAATGTCAATTCATCGATTATCATGTCATATTGCAGTCACTGAAACAATTTTGATAAATGGTGGCCCTATAGGGACACATGAGTCTTGCAGAAATAATCCGGTTATGCGTGCTGGTGGGTTCATTTCAAGTTTGAGTGAAAGGACAATTCTAATAAGCCGCTGTAAATCAATATAACATTTTCTAACCTATAACGTGTGCGGTAGTGATCCAGATTTTAATTTCTCCAACAGAAGCAGCAATATCAAAAGCTGAATGAGTATTTCGGTCTGTGACATGTCGTTTCTGGGGAACCTCCCTCCGTGTCTATCATAAAGTGTGCAGTTGAAACACAATATGCCTAACAAGCAAACTTCAGAGCCTTTCCTCCCCTCTCACCGTGTCTTTTTGACTCTCCCGCGCTCCTCTCCTGTCCTGCCTTCGCCCTCCCGTGTCGTCTTTCACTTGTCTTTTCTTTTTCTTTTTTTCCCCTCCTTTTTGCATTTCTTGGCTGCAATCTGTGCCCGTGACAAGGGCCTCTCCGGGAGCCCGATGTGCCGCTGCGTTACAAGGCCTGGCAGCGCTTTTGACAACCCCAAGTAAGCAATTTCCCAAATAGCAATAATGACTACAACTATCTGCGGCTGCTCCTGATAATTTATTTTTGGGTTCACTGCTCGCTGTGAAATGTCGGTTGCTTCCGGATGCATTGCGGGGGTTTGTCTACGGAGAGACGGCGGCCTGTACATAAGTGCGATTCTTTCTCTTTTTTTCTCTCTTTTTTTTTTTTTTTTTTTGTTGTCTTTTTGAGAAGGCAATTATTTCAAATTCTGCTCAAATTCAGCAAATCTGCCATCCGGCTTCAGAGCACATGACAGTATGAAATGCCGACTTGCTACAATATTAGCATACAGTGGAATTAGGAGGTTAGGCGTATCAAAGCGGACACTGGAGATGTTCACTTCTGGAGGCACACAGAACATGTACTGTAGGTCCATTAGACGCGCTTATAGTGTTTTGTACCGAGCACCAATAGGCAGCATACGAGCATGTATATATTTGTATAGATGTTCTTGAAATATTTGGTTGTATCAATGGCGAACAGCTGACAATCACGTGCAATTTCTTTAGGATCACAGTTTTTATTAATAATAGGCCTGCTTTACTAAATAGGTGCTAAATGTAATCGAAAGTCCAGATTCTTTCAAAGCGCACAGACGACATGTTGAGTATTTTCAATTTCCAATTTCAAGTTGTTTTGTGTGTTTATGTCCTGGACTTTCCCCACTGGTGTTAATATGTATTTTGTTCACTTTAAATTGTCATCGGCTACAGTGCACCAGTTAGTGCACTTACATTTATAGTTGTCAGTGGCATCGCCTAGTTGGAGATAACAGTACCTGCTCTATATGTGTATGCCACTCAGCACCGCTCGCTGGCTGTGGTTTAGCTCGTCTGATGCATTTCCAAACGGTGGGACTACATGTTCGTAGCAGCGCGTGGGCACTTCTTTTTTTTTCACATTCACGGGGCTGCTGCACATAATCAGAGGGCGGGCTGACACATCCAGTCGTCAGGTGGCCATGTTATACAAATCGTTTCCTTACAATTATAAGGTTCTATCTGGCACTTTTGTCGAAGTTGAGTTATTCACATATTATTGTTCCTGGGCCCATTACGCACTATGTAAAACCTTTTGTAGAAACGTTACGCCTATTTACACAGAATGGAGATAGAACCTTATACAATAAATCTCCATTAGTTTAGTTTTTTCACAGGGGTTGCTAATGTCTTTCTTTTTCCTAACCTGGTGTTTTAGCCCCACCTGGCCTTTCTCCGTCCTTGTTGTCACCCATACGTTCTGGGTTGGAGCCATAGATTTAAATAATAGAGATCAGCAGGTCCCATTCAGCCCCATTCATAGTGATGATCCCGAGTGGTCTGTGAAATTAACATGGCTGGTCGGTCTCCTACGAAGCTAGTTCAAAACGGTGGGACAAAACGGTGGGTAGACCAGCTATGAGCCTCCACAGAGCTCCAGAGCCTGTCAATCATAGACTTGGGCATCCACTTTTTATTTCTAATATTCAAAAACAGCGTGGTCAAAAATATGATAGCTACCCCAGTGTTGTCACATGGGTCATAGTATTTTTTAGAAAAAGAAAACTTTGGAGCCAGGCTTTTAAGCTTCATTAGAACCTTGTTTACCAAGTGTCTTTTGGAGTCTCCCCAGGCCACCAGGAGGTGGTGTTACAGCAATGTGAGCTCCCCGCCATGAGGACCAAAGAGAAGGGCTTTCCTCGCCCATTGTTTGGAGCGCAGAGAGCAGCCGCAAGATTGGACACAACCAACGTGAACAAGTGCTGAGGGGTGTTCAACGTCAAATGGTATTTTAGCTCTGTCATTTTGTAGATTTATATGAAAAACGTTATTAATATCTCAACACACAAACAGTAGTCCAGGTATTTCCTGTCAGACTATACTGTAGGTGTTTGATAGCCCTGTAAAAGTCCATTTTTTTTATTTTTTTATTTTTTTGTTACCTAAAAGTGAAGCAGCTCACCAGGAAACATCCAAACTCTTCAGATTACCAAGCTTGCCATTGCATTAGGCAAGTGGTTAGTGTTTGTGTATGTTTGTCCCTCTTCTTAACATAAATGACACAAACTACAGTTCGCCAATGGTAGCTTCTAAAATTAGTGCTATATTCACTAACCAATCCATGTGTATTGAAACATCTCTCTCATACTTTTTTAAATCAAATCAAATTAAACTTTATTTATAAAGCGGTTTTCATACCGAAAGGTATCACAAAGTGCTTTACAGATAACAAACAGACAAACAGGTGCATGCGCACGCGCACACACACAAAATATATCATTAGGACTAAATAAATAGATTTCAGTTAAAAGCTAAGCTAAAAAGGTGGGTCTTGAGCCTGCTCTTAAATACATGAACGTTCTCTGCGGTCCTGAGCTCCTCCTCAGGTCGTTCCAGAGGCGAGGGCCATATTATTGGAAAGACGCCTCGCCGTGAGTCTTTCTGTTGACTTTAGGAATAACTAGGAGACCCCTGCCGGAGGAGCGAAGGGGCCGTGAAGGTTCATAAGGTAAAAGCAGTTCTGAAAGATGAGAAGGACCAAGACCATTAAGACATTTAAAAACCATTAAAAGAACTTTAAAATCGATCCTGAAACACACTGGGAGCCAATGCAGCGACTCTAAAACCGGTGTAATGTGGTCCCGCCTCCTGGTCTTCATCAGGACACGAGCTGCTGAATTTTTAACGAAATAGGCAAGGCAACTTTATTTATACCGCGCATTTCGTACACAAGGCAACTCAATGCGCCTTGAGTACAATACATACAATAAAAATACAACAGTTATATTTTTAGTCAGCTCATGACATTAAGTAACAACAAAGTTGTGCCTACACAGTGCTTCAGACAGTGCAGCCTCCAGTGATGTCACCTAAAAACTATGAATTTCAGCACAGCTCTAATCTTATCTCAGTTTGTACAGTTCACTGCTTAAGTTAATTACACCTTTAAATCAACAAACAGTTTATAACAGTTTGGGCCAAACTCTTTGCAACAAAATGATAATCACAAGCATTAACATTTGTTGTGGCACCGCTTGTTTCAATGATAATGGAATCATGATTACTACTGTTAAATAAAAGTCGCCATTATTTACTGTTGTAAAGTTGTACACATAGGGTGCATGCATGTGATAAAAGAAAATAGGTTGTACTTTACACGACAGTAATAAAATGGAAATTGCATGACAACAAGGGATGACAAGGCAGAATGTAATTTGCAACATTGTTTCCATGTTCCCTGGTAATTTATGTTTTTTATAGGTTAAGGTGAGTAAGATAAATTGTTATAAGTTAGAATTAGGTTGAATGCTATTTCCATCCTATTGCTGTGCTGTAAAGTGCTAAAAGAACACTTCCATATCTCAAAGTATGAACAAATGTGTGTCTAGTTTAGGTCTTTAGGTCTGTTCATATTCATATACAGAGCTTTGTTTGTACATATATAAATATTTTGGATCTTTAGGAGTCTTCCATTGTCTTTAAGTATCAATAAGTTACTGTGTTTATTCATCGAAATATGACAATAATACAAGTGGCCATGTTGTATAGCTGGACCATTATTTTCATACTGCCATGCTACTGCAATATGTAGTCCATTTTTGTAAGTACTGCCTGCAAAAGACGAAAGTATGTCTTGGATAGACTCTTTGGAACACGTGAACTGTGGCATTTTTCTATGTCGAATAATAAATCATCTTGAAAGACCGCATGCTGTCTTGTTCCTTATAGTGTCCTCCTTTCTTAATATTGTCTCATCTGAAATTTTCATGATCTGGTCACAACTAAGCGGTTTTATAATTTATGCACTGAAAGCCCTGCATCAAATAGTCATGGGATTTCATTGGCCCAGGGTAAGCACGTACCACCACGGCTTAGGACAGGGTGTTCATTTGTGTCTTCCCTCGGTAGGGGGGCCATCCAGGCGGCAAAGCGCTGATTGGTTTCTCCTACGCAATTATGACATGTCGTTATAGTGTTATTACAATGTCTAGAGAGATTGATTGATGAAGATACAAGAAGAGATTGAGGGAGATATAACGTTTACTACTGGAGAGATGGGAACAGCGCTATGCTGCTCGAGCTTACACACTTGGCATATAAATATACATACAATATTATAGCACACTGGCCCACATTCAGGCCTTGTGAGAATACAGCTATGAAGTCTGCGTAAACATTAGTAAGTAAATGGCAAGGGGATAACTTCTCCCACATAAAAGCAAAGAGGTTGTGGGTTCAATTGGGTCATAGCATCGTAGCCTGGTTTGGTGACCAGGAGCATCCTGACAACTAGCTGGTATAGTAGTAGTTGTTGTTGTTGCAGTAGTATCAAATTTCAAATCAAATTCCCTGGTAGGTAGAGCTGAATATGTGGACTTAGTGGATGCCAAGTCCAGGCCTCACATTGTCACCTGTTGGTGTCCCTCAGGGGTCTGTCCTTGGCCCCACTCTTTTTATCATCTACATTGGCAAGAAAAAGTAAGTACACCTAAACTGGTCACTAAATGTGGTCGGATCTTCATCAAAATAACAGGAATGATTAAACAGTGTCTGCTTGAACTAATACCACCCAAACATTTATATTTTATCATATTTTTGGCCATAACATGTTAATATTCATAGGAGAGTGTGGAATAAGTAAGTACACCGCCTGAATATCATTGAACTACAGCAGTTTTGTAAAGAGGAATGGTCCAAGATTCACCCTGATCATTGTGAGCGTCTAATCTGCAACTACAGAAAATTAATGCAAAAGAAGGAGCAGCCAGCTATTTAATGCAAGGGTTCACTTACTTATTCCATGCATGTTGTGAATGTGAATGTTGGGAATTTTTTTTGCAAAATATCATGATAAACTTAATTAGCCCCACACCATGATAATCCCTGCACCATACTTCAAAGTGAGGATAGGGTTTTGACGTTGCTATGCTGTTCCATGTTTCCTCCACACATGATGTCGTGTGTTCCTCCCAAACTGTTCAACTTTGGGTCCATCAGTTCACTGAAAATGTTTCAGTAGTGCTATGGAGCATCCAAGAGCTCTTTCGCAAACCAAAGTTGAATAGTTTGGGAGGAACACACTGTTTAATCATTCCTGTGATTTTGATGAAGCTCAGATCAGATTTAGTGACTAGTTTAGGCAGAAATGTGAGAAATTTCAAACGGTGTACTTACTTTTTCTCACCACTGTATATGCTCCCCCTAGCATGGGATCTCCTTCCACTGTTATGCCAATTATACTGTTGTAGCAGTGGGAGGAGATCCTCCTGATCAGCCACACTACCAGCCTGTCTGGAGGAGACAAAGACATGGATGGCAGAAAGTTAAATGAATCCGAGACAGAAGCTATTCTCATATCATATCCCCATCAACTCATAACCTCTCAAATTTATTGCCATTTTGCTGTCTGGACCCACTATTCCTTTCACTCTTCCGTCAAAAATGTGGGAGTTATTTGGGCCATGCTCCGGACCTCACTGAACTCTTAATCCCTCACTCTACAACCAGACATCTTCAGTACACAAACACAAATCATCCCTTCCCTGGAATCTTTTAGGAAAGGGCTTACACTTTCTTGTTCCCATTTGTAGCACTTTGAGATATTTATATGTAAAGTGTATTATAAATTAAATATAGTTTAATCAGCAGCAGTAGTAGTAGTAGTAGTAGTAGTGGAATTAATATTGTGATCGTGAATCACCCACTTTTTTTCTAAAATGCCATTATGTTTACAACAGTAATATGCAGATAATTACCTAAGGCTGTGTCTGGGACGGTCAAGTCATAAATCACAGATTTGACTTATGAGCATTACGCCAGAATCATGCCACATCTCCATATGTGCTCTGCTCTGCCCTCCAGTCATCCCCATCTGCTAAAGTCCCTAAAAACACTTCACCTACACAGTGGGAAATGACTCTACAGCCTGCTCTGTGTTCCTGCTGGTGAAAAGAATCCTTCCTTTATCAATCATGAGACTGTCGTGACCAAAACGCCACCCCACGCCATATTGGATGTTCTCGCTGATGTAAACAAATGTTTAAATGTGAAGCTCACAGAGGTACTAACTGTGATTCAGCCTTGCTCTAGTTACTGTCAGGCAGGACCGCGGGAATTTTTAGTTACTGGGTAGATTGGCCAAAATTTAGCTTAATGGGGGGGAAAATGTTTTCTAGCAACTGAAAATGAGAGTGAAATCGTCTGAAATCTTCTGTAACTTTTAATTGTGCCTCCCCATCATGTCACAGAGTTTATCACTGGCCTGTTTACGGATGTGTCGGTTAGCAAAAACCGATACGAAGCAACACTCTCAAAATGCTTAAGAGGAAGCTGCATGAGTTCTTAGTCATCCAGACGGATTAACACAAGGTTAGAAAATTAGTCATCTGCAGTAGATTATACTGAAAACGTTTCTCCTCCTATTCAAGATGCTTTTTCCCATTCTGAAGTTCTTTTTTTTTTTTACCTTTACTTAACCTAGGCAAGCCCAGCTCAAAAAAGTGGATTTTTCAGACTTTTCATGGGATAGAGGATCCTACTGTGCACACCACCATCCTTCACCCACACTCTTCCTTTTCACCCACCCACCCTCATCGCCTTCCCTTTCTCCGTTCCCCTTTCCCCCCTCCTCTCTAATTCCGCCTCTCTCCACCTCTCTCTACACTTTCACCCCTTCCATCACCACCCTCGCTTCTCTCCTCCCTCCATCCTCCTTGTGATGTGCTGTGTCCGTAGGCTTGGGGAGGTTCTGGCTCAGTAAACAGCGAGCCTGCAGCCCTCCTCCTCCCGTCCTCTCCCACGACTGCCATTCCCACTGCAGAGGATTATTAAGGGACTGGGCCAAAACGCTGTGGAGCATGTGGACTACATCTCCCATGAGGCCTTTCCCATCCAAAATAACTAACATTTCTTTCATACCAGATGCCATTCCCTGTTCCAGTGGCCTGCTGTTATACATTAATACTGCGAGATACATTACACGTTAATTTTGCGAGATAGCAAAGGCAAAATATATGTTACACAAACCAGTGAGTCATGAATTTGCAAACATAAGTGCTGTAAGTATTTTTGCTTCCTTTTTTTGTGTTTTGTTTGTCGGGGCTAAAAAAGGTTCTGACCCAAAAAGTGACGCAAGACAGTGGCGAGGTAAGTGCAGTTTATTGTCCAACAAAAATTCCAGAACCCAGGAGTGGAGCGGAGCAGGCCAGGTACAAAAACAGGAGCTGAAAGACAGGAACAAGGATTACTCAAGGTGAGTACTGGTTGAATATCAAAATACTCTTCAGGAGCCAAGATTCACCGTCTGGTAGACTAACAATCTGGCGAAGACTGCCTGGAGCACAGGGCTTTTCATAGCAGGACGAGGTGATAGACTCCAGGTGTGCACCATCAGCCGCAGCTCCTCCCAGTTAATCTCCACCCACACAAACACACACCCACACACACACGCACACACACACACAGTGTTGAGTGGACTCAACTTTTTTGAGCTTCAAACCATATTATAATGTTCCCTCATCAAAGACAGCCTTGGAGTAGTATTTCACTACATTCACGCAGTTTTAAGTAATCCTTGGGTTAACTTAGCTGTTTCTTCTTCTACGGTGTCAGCGCTTTATTCTGTACTTCCTGGATACAATTGCGTTAAATCGGTTCTGAGCTGTTGTGCGCTCAATGTACGTATGTTTATTTTAACCACAAGTTATTCCTACAGCTGCCAGCAGGAGGAGCCCCGGTCAAAGTCTTCACTATCTCTAGCCTGTATTTCATTGTTAATATTTAATTCTTACAGACACATCATTTCAAATTATAAAACGTAAAATACCAATAATGTTTTTAACACTATTTCTAAGCCCCATATGCATGTCTTTAAATATTGTAATGTGATTATGATTTTACTTTCTGTTTACCAGAATGTCTGAAATTCTTTTTGGATGGAATTACAATTTGTCAAGTTTTACAACGTGACTTAATGTTTAACGCCCGCGCACTGTTATGTGTATCAACCTAAACCCTGAGGAAATGATTCGGTAAATCACACAACGCTGACTGTTTATTGAGATTCTTTATTAGACCTCACTTGGCAGATTTGGTCAGACTTTTCATAAAATCTTAAAGACCCACCATTCAATCAGTCACGGCCATAACTAAAGCGCATGTGCCATTTCCATGTGTGCTTGTTGCTTCCCCTCGTCGGGCGCTCTCTCCCCCTTCCTCCTGAGCTCCTCCTCGCTCAGCTCCTGTCTGTGAGCAGAGGTGAAACGCTCCACTTTTTCTTCCTCAAGTCATTTCTATGTTAATGAGTCTGCTCGTGCGATAAGGCTAGGAGCAGCGGCAGCAGCAGCAGCAGCACACACACGAGCACTCCACCCTGTCACCACTCACACCGCTGATCTGAGCACGCGTTTATTTATCTGTGATCCCACGGAACTGCCTCTCTGCATCTCTGATCATCTGAATGTCTTGTTTTATTTGCTCTTTATTCCTGCAGGGAACATTTGATAAACATACATTGACTGTGTGGGTCAGCTCACTAACTTTGAGTAAGTAAGTAAGCTTTATTTATTTACTAACGCGCAAAGTGCTGTAATGACACATTTTTTATGACATTAGTTACAAATGAAATAAAGAAACATAGGTAAAAGTCAGTTAAAAGTTTCAAGTAGTCTATGCCTATGTCATTTTTATTCTTTTACCTTTTGTTTTACTTTAAGGCCGTGAGGTGAACCTGCTCCCAATAAAGACCAATACGTAAGAATCCCACTACTTTTTTGCTGCAATACCACCCCCTAGTGGCTAGGCACGACTCCAGAAAGCACGCTATAATAGGGAATCCTATGCAGACTTTACACCTGCAAAAACAACTCAAAATCCTGGCTCCAAAGTATAATGTTGTTTCTAAAGATACTGTACTTTTCTCCTGTGACACCACTGAGGATATTTTAGTAAAAAATAAAGTCCGGGCGAACTGCGGTGGCTCGTTGCCGCACTTACCGCCTCTTCCTACATGCTCTGTATCATGGAGTTTTTTGATGAAATGTTGCTCCAAAAGGTCTTATTTTGTGCTTCATTCGGATTTGTTTTGAGCACCGTAGCCTTGATATTTTTGAATAACTTAAAATGATATGTGTGTCTAGAAATGACCCCCAGTGTTGAAGATGCGTTTTAAAATGTAGTTACACAAAACACCAGCAGAGGGCACCCATCTCTCTCCTACTGCTCCAGTGATGCAAGCATTAAAATTGACAGTATTTGCAATGTTAGGAATTATCTAACATGCTAGAGTCCACAGTGAAGAGAGTCAGAACCAGTTTGTTTATAGACATCACTAGAGGTTTACTTGCGTGTGAGCTGGCGTTTTGAGAGCAGTGGAGGCACTACATTTAAACATTCAGGAATGAAACAGAGCACCAGCCCATGCATGTTTTTGATGAAGATGTAACATTATAACATGGTTAATATCTCAATTATCCGGTTTTGCATTCCCCTTAAAACTTGTGTAGGCCTCTGTGAACTGCAGCGTCACCAGGGTGAAGTCACGTGAGCAGAAACGTCTCCGCGCACACATTCACGAGTGCGCGCACTCTCGGTATAGTGTGTTCAGTGAACCATGAGCTCACATAGCCTTGTGTGAGGGCCCCAGTGGAATGCAATCATTAAAACGGTCCGTGGCTCTTTAAGTGGCGTCTCTGCTTCTCTCCCGGGCGCGATTCTTCATGCATGGCTCTCCTCCCTCTATCCTCCGCTATCTGCCTCACTGTCTTCTCACTAATCAGTGCGGCACAGGGGCTGCTGCCGCCGAGCTGAGGGGAAGGGAAATGATGGTGCGCTTGGTTCACATCAGCACCATGGACAGCGCCGCTGCACAAGCTCCGGGCGCACAGGGCGCATAGACGCGTGCTCGACATTTGATAAACCTTTGAGACATCAGAGCTATTAGTGATCAGGAGGCACAATATTAGGGAAGCATATTCCCATTCCTTTGACCCAGGTAGGTATCACCATGGAAACACACGTGTCTCTTCGTCTACATCAAACATCTGGACACCACTGGATCGTGAGTATAGCTCCAGTGCAAGTCTACCCCGCTTTATACTGACGGCGATGCGGCTGAAGGCGGGTTCTTTATGATCGCTGTGTATTATTGGTTATGGTAGGGCTCCATCAAGCGCGACTCCAATCAGCGTAAAGCGCCTCTGCCTCAGGCGGAGCTGCAGGAGACGCGCGGTTAGTTTTAGTTTGTGTTGGTTGGATCAAGAGAAGGAGGAGGAAGACCTAGAGGAGGAGGAGGAGGAAGCGACGGCTGTCATTTTTTCATTTGTACAAACGGCACGTCTGAGAAGCGCACATCCAGGCGCTGTTAGCTGACGGTCCTCCTGTAGCTCCTCTTTATTTTGATCGGGCGAGCATGTATTTTTGTTAATATATCAGTATCATTCTTGTTTCATTTGTGGGACTGTTTTGACTTGCAATAGCCTCGTGCTTTTCGTCTTGAAACACCATTTGAGGACTTTTCTTAAGGGGGAAAACATGTCACACAGGCAAGTCAGGCAACAGCTGTGTGTGGGTACACACGACGGACCTCTGCTGCCCGCCTGCGCGCTCTGCTCCTGCCTGGGATTTTCATACCTTCGCTGACCACATACAAATAACATTCTCCCTGTTTTTGAGGAGAGGTCGCAGAAGCTGATTAGTCGACGGTGAGTCAGAGGCGACCCGCCTTATATGCTCCGTGGAAGTCTTAACACATTGTGCTCTGGACTTGTGCTGTGACAGGGGGGAGTAAGCAACACAATCCCTACGTTATTTTTCTGAAATATATTTTTTTATGTAGCGCTGCTGCCCAGGTTAACACGAGCGCTGCTGAAGTGGAGCAGAGGGGGCGACACGGAGAAAGACGGTGCAGAAGGCGAGTGGAGGAACATGAGAGCGTGATGGGCAGCTCTGCTTTAGATCAGCGGAATTAGCAGAGGAATAGGCTCCAGGAGCATGGCACCGCTCTGAGCGGTTTAAGCGGGGACAACCGGTGGTCGTTAATCGTCCTTAGCATGGGCGTGCGTGCGCGCGAGCATGATGTGGTAAAAACCGTTTTTTGATGCTGGAGAAAGTGACGCGCTGCTCCCCGCCTTCCCGCCCTTTGCCACGAGCTTCTGCCCGACACTAAGGAGCCAACCAACTGTTTTATGTATGCGCTACGCTCACACATCCCAATTACATGTTGCTGTGTTGTATAAGATACTGTGGAGTGTCTGCCGCTGAAGCTTCAGTGTGACTTGTCCAAATCTCGCGGGAAACCGGGGAAATTAAACGGTGAATCTTAACGAGAGGAGAGACAGTGATTAAGCCCAAGAGGAGCCGCCTTTATGAAGATGCTGATGTGTGACCGCGGCGTCCAGATGCTCGTGACGACGGTGGGCGCGTTCGCCGCCTTCAGCCTCATGACCATCGCAGTCGGCACCGACTACTGGCTGTACTCGCGCGGGGTCTGCCGTGTGAAGAGCAGCGGCGACAACGACACAAGCCGCAAGAACGAGGAGGTGATGACGCACTCCGGCCTCTGGCGAACCTGCTGTCTGGAAGGTACGTGCTCCGTCTGACTGACTGCTCTGAGCCCTGTCTCACCCCGCAGCTCGTGCCGGCCCATAGGCTCTCTCTGCGCGGTGTCTGCTCGCGTGCGTAATTACAGCATGCAGAAGCGCGCCTTCCCTTGAGCTTTACCAAAATGTCCCCAGATCTATGACTCTCTGATGACAAAGCAATTTATTTGTGTGTCTCATATTCTCCCTGGTTTACGGTGCATGTAAAATACGCTCACAGACATTTGACACTGATCTGAACATTTCCACATTTGCGTAATCTATGTGGACTGTGGTGGTTTCTATGTAAAATACTGAACGGAATGTGTCCCTGTTTAATAGATAGTAACTTTGTTCTGAGTTTTGTAACCAATTCCAATTTCCTAACTACACCCGAGATAAGATTCCCATTTAGTTTTGATTGACTATTTGTCAGAAGCTGGTGCACACTCGAAATGTGAAACAGCTCTGCAGTCCTGTGTCTGTACTTGTATGTTAATGTTTCAGTTTTCTTCAGAACAGGTTGTCATGTAGTGATCCCCCTGGGACTAAAGAGTGAACTAGAGGGAAAATCACGGAGATCCTAGTTTACACACAGGGACTCCACTTCTGATTACACTTAAATCCACTTTATGTTTGCTCGCTTAGTTTACTGCCTATTACTGTTTGCACTCGACATCTTGCTTTCGTTTAACTCAAATCGGATATGTTTACGTTTACAAACCAAGGGACACTTCATTTGGTGTTGTTCATGTGGTGCCTCGCTTAAGCCAAATGCAGCCGGACACAAAATCTCATTGGAATAAAGACACTTGACATCCATTATTAACCTTCAACATATATCGGTCTTGAACAAAATACTGTGGTGTAGTGGCCATAGAACCTATAGGCCTGGTTTGATTTACAGACTGTGTGGACCCCCCAAAAAATACACAGTACAAGCAAATCCTCCACCTGTTGACAGACTGCTCCATGTCAGCCTTCAAATGAACAACTGACCATCTGTTGCAAAAGAAAAGAACATGTGTTAAAATGGAAAACGAAACAGCGCCAACGTAAAAGTGTAAAGTACTGAGGCCTCTAATAGTTAGGTGCTGCTCGTTGCCACACAGCACTGGCTCCTCCAGGTCTGGCTGTCTTATCATAAGCGTTGATGCATACTCTGTTCAGTTGAGTTGTCACCCGATTACACAGCTCCAGGTAAAGGACGAGGCAGACCCGGAGCAGCGACCAGGTGCACGCCCACGGACAGCGTGTGCTTTTGTCAGCTGGAGGGCCAGCAAGTAAAGTGAATGTTGCGAGAGGCGGAGTAGTAAAGCGGACAGTGGTGGAAGGCGGTAGAGAAGTTCGTCCCATGACAGAGAGGTTTGTGATTCAAAATCAAGCTGGCAGAGGTGGTCAAAGTGTGTCATTAAAGGGAAGCACAGATACTGGTCAAATATTGCACAAATAAAAAAGTTAAAATTGCTCTGTCAAATTTTTTACTTAAAGTGTGTATGACAGTTTTTTTTTTAATTAAACTACTGACAGGAAGTGACATAGACGGAGGTAAAGTTCCAGAGAAGTTTGACTCATTCATTTCCAATTGACTTAACATGGTCGGCGCGGCAACAGTTTACAATTGTTTTTCCCTATCTATGTCATTCCCTGTCAGTGTCCAATAAGGAAGTGAAACTATAAACATCACAAAAATGGTCAAACTAATGAAAGCTGGCTACATTTTTGTTTTGTTTTTAAGTTAATTGTGTTAACTATGTTTTAGCAAAACATTGTGTCTTATGTGTTATATGCACTTTAAGTTTTCAAAGTTGAACGTCTAAATCAAAGAGTTAAATAATAACTTTGCGGCTTCCAAAACATTAAAAATTGTACCGGAATTCACACCCAGTACGGCAACACAATGGGGACAAACCTTCTTCCTGGTCGTGAGTCAGTGGCATTGACAATGCATTTGCACGTCGCCACCTACTGTTCTGGAGTTTACGTCATAAGGCTTTTAAAATGAAAGCACATGCCCAAATTTACTTTACACATTGGAAACTTTGTAGAAATGTAGTAGAAAGTATTATATGTATCTTTCAAATATTGTTTTCAACACATATGCTGCTCAAGAAAAGTACCGATCCTTAAAAAAACTAGTACCAAAAGTATCATACTTGAGCTTGCTAAAGTTATCCTACAATGAACACCACTGCTACAGAGTTCACAATAGTTTTAAAATCCCGAATAATGAACGGTGTAAGACTTTATGAGTGAAGCCATTGAATATCTAGGCTCCAGTGACCGCATCGTTTTTGCTCTCGTCACATTGGGTGTAGAAAGTGGACGAATGATCATTATTCATAGTGTGCGGAAGGGTCAAACTGGAGAGAAGCCAAGGAAGGACGTTCAGAAGGATAAATTCTTAATAGATCGTTTAAATGAGGTGGCGTGACTTTAAATAAGTGGTAGGTATATATTGGAGCATGCAGTATTGTGGGGCTGACTGTTTTAGCAGGTGCTGGTCTGATGAGGGAGAAGGCATGTTGGTATTTTGACCTTTATGGCACGTCACTTCACGTTGAAATCACGAGGCCTTTCTATTGCACTCAGCAGGGTGACAGGAAGCCGCAAACGACACTGCTTTAGACGATCGCACAACTTTCCACTGCAGGCCTGGTGTTAAACAGGGATTATGTTAGTTATGTGATACCGTTGGGTAAAAATAGATCAAATGACGGTAGAGTGATTAGCCACATTTTCTGTAGCTGGTCTTTTACTCTTTCCTCCTTTAGCCACTGTGTGGAGTTTGCATGTTCTTCTCCGAGTGTCTGAGTAGGCTTTCTCCTAGTGCTCTGACTTCTCCTAATAATGTTATTTTTTATTTTTTTATTTTTGCTCCCCTGAAAGAGATTCTGAACTTTCAGTGGGCGAAATAAATTAGTTGTACCATTCTGTTCTTTACACATTTATCTACAAAATATAGGCTTTAATGGTGTAAAAAAAAAAAAAAAAGAAGCTTAATATACTTAAAATGTTCAAGTCATCCACCAAGCGTTTTGCTCATTGGCCTTTGCTGTGATGTCACCTGCAACCCAGCAATTTAAATAGAACTATAATGTGAAACCTTTAGGGTTATGTGACGTCATAACATAGTAACAGTATGGCAGATTCCATCACAGCAACAGCAGCCACGGGTTCTCCTTCTGTTTAGTTGTATAATATGCATACCCTCTATAACATGGGTCTCCAATTTGTTTGTACTTGGCGAGCTACTTTTACGCAAAAAAAAAAAAAAAAGACATCCGAAAGCTTCAAAGACACTTGAAATGTGTCAAATGTGTTTTAGGTGGAGTTCACCCTGGAGATGACTTTTATTCTGAAGGCAATCATACTAATTGACTCAAACATTTTGCAAACTGTGTTAAGCATGTTCAGAACAAAAAGAAAATGGATCTAAAATGTGAGTCATCAAGCATATATAGGCGTGTAGACAATGTTTGGCGAGCAAAGGGGCTTGAGAGCAACTGGCAGCTCCTGAGCTACTGGTTGGAGATCCCTGCTCTGTATTTTATACGCACTATTTCAATCGGTGAATTAGGTGCAACAATCCCCCAAAAACAATGTACGGTATTTTCCAACTTGCACTCGCTAGCGCCCGTCTTCATAAACGGTTTATCCAGATTTCTTTCACTCCTGTCACTTGGAGATGGACGCGGCTGCTCTGAAAGAAACATGGCTGACAAGATGTGCCAATGACTCCGGCAGCTCAGTCACTCACGCACGCTCGCACTGCCAATTTAAAAATGTGCCCCCTAATTAGTAACCTAGTTAATTATTTAGCTAGTTAGGTAGTTGGTTAATAGTTAATTGACCTCCACATCCACATGACTTTGATTCCCCCGATTAGAAGGATGTCATTTTTCATTGATGATTAAAACCAGCTCATGGCCATCAGCGCCCCGCGTGTATGTGCGTCTGCGGCGCAGCCAGACATGACCATCTCATTCCGGGGGCCACGGGAGTCTATTACGGGACCAGATGGCACAGGTAGAAGGCTTTATTCAACACTGCCTCTCTCATTTACATACAAACTGATGCTTGTAATTGAAGGAATAAACAGGCAAATTTTCCTCACATTCCCAGTCGACCAATAAGCACATCTGTGGGAGCAGCGTGCCAAGTTAGCGCAAAGTCAGAGCAATGTCACCGCCACGCAAAAACACAGACTCGGGCCGCCTGGATTTAAGGAATACGAAGTTTGTCGAAAGCATTGAAAACATAGAAAGTATCTGAAATGTCATCGTTAACATAATTTGCCTTAGGCATGGGCTGCACAATTCACCGCCATCGAACAGAAATATGTTTTTTGCGTGTGTGGGAAACTTGCCAACCTCGTCCTGAAATGCATGTGATTCTTTTTATTTGTTCAGCAGATCATCCTTCACTCGAAACGCCTCTGAATCAGTTTAAAAATTAGCGCTGAAATTGAAATCTCGACGTTAAAACTTAAATTGTGAAACCAATCGCGATCACGATTTATCAGGTTTTATCCCCAATATTGTATGTCTGTAATGTAATGCCCAGCTGCAATATCAGATGCACAAGCCGGTGTGATGTTACAGTCCCAGCCAGACACAGATAAACAGCAGCCATTGTATAGTTAGAATAATCACTTTTGTGTTTGTACAAATACACAGCATATCCAGAGGTGGTTAGTGTTTAAAAGCCACACTGCGTCACATTTCACCCTAAGCCTTTATTTCATTACAGATGTTTTTACTGTTGAAAATGGGTTTGATGTAAGCGGTTCACCTCACTGGGAACGGGACGTATCCAGCTCGTTTCCATGGAAATGTTGACTAAACTCAGACAAAACGGAGATAATTGTTTTTGGCCCACAGACACAAAGACAAAGTGTTATCAATCACCTTGAGTCTCTCTCTCTAAAACCAAAAAAATCAGGTTAGAAAATCTAGGAGTAATCACGGACTCAGACCTGAACTTAAACAGCCACATTAAAGCAATAACATCGTCAGCTTTTTACCATCTGAAAAACATTGCTAAGATCAGAGGAATAGTGTCAAAACCAGACTTAGACAGACTCATCCATGCATTTATCTCCAGCAGGTTAGACTACTGTAACGGCTGCTCACTGGCCTTTCTAAACGAGCTGTTAGAGCTGCAGAACATCCAGAACGCTGCTGCTCGAGTCCTGACAAGAACCAGGAAATACGACCATATTAGTCCAGTGCTCCGGTCTCTGCACTGGCTTCCTGTCACTCAGAGAATAGAATTTAAAACAGCTCTGCTTGTGTACAAGTCTTTTCATGGTTTAGCACCAAAGTACATCTCTGACATGTTAGAGCCGTATGAACCATCTCGGGCCTTGAGAACTTCAGGGAGGGGTCTCCTGGTGGTTCCCAGAGTCAATAATAAACACGGTGAAGCTGCGTTTCAGTTTCATGCAGCTAAAATCTGGAACAGTCTTCATGAGGATGTGAGACAGGCCTCAACTCTGACAATGTTCAAGTCCAGGCTGAAAACCGCTCTTTTTACCCGAGCATATGAAAACTGAAAGTATTTTATCTGCACTCTTGCCTTTTACTGTAATTGATACATTTTTATGTTGATGTTATACTTCGACCAGCACAGAGCAAACGTTTCATCAGGGATATGATATCCAACCAGTAGCTTTCCAGCCCTTTGGTAGCTCGCCAAAGGCTTTCTACATTTGTATACACACATGATACATCACATTTTACATGACTTTTGTAACAGAATTTGCACACACACACACACACACACAAAAGTCAAGTATGAGTAAATACTGTTTTAGTGGCCAGCGCCACCAAAACAGTGGCACTTATAGCCTCTAGGGGCATGTGTTACTTAGTACTGCTTTAAACTACTGACAGGAAGTGGCATAGATAGAGGTAAAGTTCCATAGCTGTTTGATTCATTTCCCATTGACATTAGAGTTTGGAAACGTGATGTCATATCGCTAAGCACAACGGGATTAGCAGCAATCATAAACTAATGATTTTAAAAGTTAAAATACTGGAGTTATTGTTCACATTAAAACACTTGGACACCACAGTGAGTTAGCTGTATTTACCAGCAGTAACTCAGCAGCTAAAGAAGTTGTTCCACGGCTTTTTTCTCCACTTTTTATACTGTTTTTAGCTAATGTTAGTCTATGTAAAATGTATGCTAACATGGTGGATCTCCATGGTAACTGTGGATTTTCCCGAACTCTGTATGGTTATAACAGTTTAAAATTGTTTGCCTCTACTCTATCTATGTCACTTCCTGTCAGTGTCCAATTAGGAAGTGAAACTACAAACATCACAAAAATGGCCAAACTAAAGAAGGCTGGGTAAAATCTTTAGCAAACTCTTATTCAACCTGGAATAGACTCAATAGATCCGTGGAGGATAGAAGCTGTGGACAGAAGAGGTGGAGATAGGGTGGAGGCGGGTGGCAGCGCAGCTGGGAAGCAAACAGTATATGATTGCTGGGGCTTAAAAGCGGGACCGATGGCGATGATTGGCTGCTATGGAGGTGCGGCTCTGACGCTGATGTGGAGGTGTGGACCTTTCAGGAGCGATCATTGGCTGGAGGTTGATGATGCTGTGTTTGTCTACCAGGCTGAATTACCGCCTAGGCTTCATAATATAATTGTGTTAACTGTGTTTTAGCAAAAAATGTGTCGTATGCACTTTAATTGTCAATAATATTAAGCTAATATCATCCTGACTCAAACTCTCCTAAGACGCACATGTGTTTTTAAAGCATAAGTCGCTCTCGGATGTTTTCGTTACTTAAAAGTAGCAGTTTAGTTTAGTTTATTAGATTATTTTTTAAACAGTTTACATTTTACATTTTTACAGTCACATTCACATTATTCTGTTACAGGAGCTTAAAAAAAGGAGTAGGCTGAAGCTAGAAGCTTATATACGCCAGCCCGTGATCAATATAATAAACATTTACATTTCCCGGTGATACTGCACAATCCGTCTGTATCCAAAATAATCATTCAGAAAAAAACTCAATTCCAGAGGCAGGCGGTACTCAGTTACATTTACTCAAGTACATGAACTTGAGTAACTTTTATAATAATTGTTCTTCTTAGAGTATTTTTACTGTACTCTTGCGTGAATAAAAATAATAGTTACATTTTACAGCTTCAAAACAGCATCAAGAAACTAAATTTACGTATGGATTACTACAATGAATCTTGAGTTTATCATTAAATATACGTCAGACAAAATGTCATCCTCATTAACAAAATATTGTTGAAAGAAAACAAAACTATGTACACTCATGTTCACCTTCTATAATCAAGCAACATAATAATATCCATAACCAGGCGCATGTACAGCCTCTGCATCATGCACATGTTTATGCAGCAATAGGAGGATGTGTCGTTACTCAAGTGTTGTTAACCTGTAGCGCAAAAATGACTTGTCGGTAAATTTAAATCGTTATCTGACCTGAAACTGTCTTTTTTTCCATTCCCTCTTTGTAGTGTGTGAGGTCTTATTGGTCTGCTTGTTGTCCACGTTTATGTCGATATGTGTGTGTGTGTGTGTGTGCGTGTGCCTTAGCCTAGCATGAATGAATGAACCCAGGCCTGCCTGTGAGCGGGCGGAGTGATGGATGAGGCGAGCTTGGCCTGTGTTCCAGGTGAATCTCCGGGGAACGTTTGACCACACGGGGAGGAGGGGGGGGGGGGGGGGGGGGGGTATAAATGGTAGCGGCGTAAAATAGAGAGAGATGCCGAGTGAGGAGTCTGTGTGTGTACACCCGGGGCCGAGTGGGGTAAAGAGTAAGTGACAGCCAGGTCGCCGCGCTGGGAGACAGGCATTAATTAAAGATGTGGGGCTGCTTTTATTTATTTCTTTTAAACCTCCCCTGTGTGTTTTGCGCACCAGGGAGACGGGGAGGAGGAGCGGAGAGTGCGTCAAGATGTGAAAGATGTGTTTAAAATGTCGTTTCACTGTGTCTGGATTGATGCTCGTCTGCAAATGAGGTTCTTAATACACTCAACAAAAATATAAACGCAACACCTTTGTTTCTGCTCCCATTTTTCATGAGATGGACTTAAAGATCTAAAATTCATTCCAGATACACAATATTACCATTTCTCTCAAACATTGTTCACAAATCAGTCCAAATGTGTGATAGTGAGCACTTCTGCTTTGCTGAGACAATCCATCCCCCCTCACAGGTGTGCCGCATCAAGATGCTGATCTGACATCATGATTAGTGTACAGGTGTACCTTATACTGCCCACAATAAAAGGCCACCCTGAAATGTGCAGTGTTTTGCTTTATTGGGGGTCTGGGGACTCAGAACCAGTCAGTATCTGGTGTGACCACCATTTGCCTCATGCAGTGCAACACATCTTCTTCGCATAGAGTTTATCAGATTGTCAATTGTGGCCTGTGGAATGTTGGTCCACTCCTCTTCAATGGCTGTGCGAAGTTGCTGGATATTAGTGGGAACTGGTACACGCTGTCGTATTCGCCGGTCAAGCACATCCCAAACATGCTCAATGTAGATGACTATCTGCTAGTAAGATGTTTGGACAGGTTCTACTTTCACTGGCACTTGGAAGTTCAAAAAATATCTCACGTCATACTTGCTCTTCTGCTTTACTTTATTTTCTTTCTTAATATTTGCATGTTTTTCTGGTCTGTAAATCTACTTAAAGTGATAGTCTGGAAGTCTAAATGTTTTACAAATGTTATAAAATTTGCAAATGGACCCCCTGGTCTTGCATTTCGATGTAAAGTAATAATATATTATTTTTTGTAAAGTCCTTCCTGGATCTCAGCAACTAATCAGAATCTAGAATCCTCCCTGAAAATTCTGTTCCTGCTGTTGTCATTTTTGTAAATTAAGAAGGGCTTTCTGGTTAAAGAGGGAAAGAATGTGATTGTTCACTTTCAAATTTCACTCTGTCTCTCCTCCCTTTGCAAACTTACAGACTATCACTTTGAGTACTGTTCTTAAGTAGAGTTTTTGAGGATCTGTACCTTACTTGAGAAGTATATTTACTGTGGACCTATTTGCTTTTAAAACATAAATATAATATGTTCTACTCCACTCCAAGTGTTTTGTTCATTAAAAGCCATATGATGCACACCCCAGGACATTAGGTGGCGCTGTGCTGATGTGATGTCCATTCAACTGACTCACGATAGGCAAGTTTTGTTCCTGTCTTGTTGCCGTGCAGAGGGGGGAATTTGTGCCTGATTTTTTGTGTTTTTGGAGCTGCAAAGTAATTCAAAGAATCTATACTTAAGTACAGACCTCTACAAACATCCCTGCGATTCTTGTATTACTCCAACAGTTCGTATTGCGAAATCCCAAAGCCCTACTTGCTGAAAAAGTTTGACAAAAACGTCAAGACACAACACTGTAAGCTGGTAATGTGGCGTACAGTTTACATTTTGAGACCTTTACTGCTATTCGTGAGTAAATGGTCGCACATCCCCAAAGGTTTACTCACCCCCACCAAAAAAAATCTTTACAAGCCCAAATCAGTGAAGCTTTTAAAAGCGCTAATACAACTAATGAGTATTTGGAAGCGATAAGAGGGGGACATGTGAAGGACGGGCTGGAGTGGGGTTGGAGATGAAAGTGCGTTTAGACCCGTCCTTTACGTTCACTGAGGGGCATCTGAGGAAGGATGGAGCAGGGGGGAGGGGGGGGGGGGGGGGTGAAAAGAGGTGCGCGCCCTAGCAGAACCTGTCTGCCTGGGTCTCATCAGCTGTCACCGTGGAAACCGCCTATCCCTTCTCCCAGCGTCCCTCTCATCTGCCTCATCTGGAGAGGAGGTGATGAGCGAAGGGGGGCGGTGCGAGGTGGGACACGGCGGGAGCGAACGGAGAGGACAGTCACCTACGATGAACTGCTACCGGCTGGTTTACGGGACAAAATGTGGAAGGAGGCGGCAGTAGTAGTTCATCTGGCCCAAAGCTTTAGATTTATTGCTTGTAGTGGTATTATAAGTAGAAGTAGTAGTAGTAGTAATAGTTATTCATATGGCTGGATACCTTTAAACGAAACCAATATGGTCAATTTTTTTAACAATGTTTTTATTATTATTTTTGCCCCCATTTTTTCTCGTTTTCCCAATGATTTTCTCTCATTTTTGAAATTACCGATAGTTTCTTTATTTTTCCTGATTTTTGCCCCAAAATTATTCCCCATTTCTCACACATTTCTTGACATCCCACACATCTCACACCCAATATTGTAAATTTGCAGATCTCCTACACACTATTGTACTGTTATCTGGTTCTAGATGACAAATATTTTAGCATGGATATCGGGGTAAAGTATCGTTCAGGTATCGGTATCGAAAACCAAGTATTGTTAAAGTGTAACAGTACCCAGCCCTAGTTATACACTGCTTGACCAAAAAAAAAAAGGTTTCCCCTAACAACGCAGTGAAAGTGTGCTGCAATCAAAGCTAAAGACAAACCTAGTCGTACTTTCATACGGTCTGGAAACATGGGCCATCGAGAACGACAGCGAGGTGACGTTAGAAGCGTTCCCAAATCCCATGCCCAAAAGGATTTACTGGTGTCCCAGCCAGGGAACGCTCATGTGACATTTGAAGAACTGAGGCAGAAATGCAAGCGCTCCGAAATCCTGAGTGTCATCGCAAAGATAGGCATTAGAATGGAAGCCAAAACGCACGAGACGCGGGAAGGTGGACAACGAAAGCAGTGGATGAAGCAAGTTTGAGGAAGACGCCAAAGGCCAAAACGTGTCGCTGAACATCTTGCAAAATATGACAAAGGGGATTTGGATTACGTTTCTTGAAGCGCTGTGGGCCCACTACAAAGACAGTTGAATTTTTTATTTTTTTTAGCAGGTGAGGCTATTCTAACAATTATCTTTAGGCCAAGTCCTGCTTTTGTTCTAAGTCTCTGTTCTTGGTTTGGCCCGGGCTCACGTTTCTGATACTCACTTCGATGCTCCGACAATTCTAATAATGCACTTACAAAATTGAAAACAGCGCTCTTGTGGCTGTGTGTGCTGCTGCGTTGTTTTCAGGTTTTAGTGATCGGCCCAAACGCGCCCCGTGGAATCAGACTAAGATTAGCATATTTTCTGCCAGGCATGTTCCGTTGCGTGTGGTTGAGGTTATTCGAGGGTAAAACGAGCCCCCTCCGCGAGCCTATCTGAGAAAATGAAACAGACAATTTCATTTTGTGTGGTTTCGGGTTTAGTGACCTGTTTACTCTGGGTTTGTGTGGGAGGGAGAAACAGCAAGGGCGCACTGCTGGCAACACCCGAACTAACCACTAACTGTCGGTGAGGCATAATTCTGACCTTGTTTCCGGCTGTCCTTTTGGAAATAATATGTTTTATCCGCAGGTCTTACACCGTTAGTACAGTTATTTGTGCACTTGTCTTATTCCTCTTTTCTCAGCTCTCATCGTATTTTAGATGTTTTATTATTTATAGCTATACATGCCAGATAAAACTGCATATTAACAATAAGGTCCCACGTGTAATATGAAGCTACATTAATGCACACAGACTCGACTTGTTCCCCGTATCCCAGCATGCATCGCGGTGGCTGTGTTGCTGTAGCTGCCCTCAGGCTCTCCTGACCTTTATGAGGCAGACACGTCCTGATATGTGCATGCCCCATTTTGTGTCTATGGCCCTAAGTGGGCACACGGCGCTGCTGAAGGTGTTTACTTAGTGCCATATATTGATGGCTCAGTGTACCCCATTGCGGTGTATGATATCGACATACAATATAGTGTGATCATGTCATAATTACAGATGTTTTAAAGAAATCTTCAAAAAGAAAATTGACAAATGTTGAACTTGATCATTATTTGGTAGTGATTGGATTCACCAAAAATCTATATTTTTCTTGTGGCTGAAAGTCCTTTCTGTTGGCCAACATCGCATACATGTTTTTTATACGTACATTGTCACGTATCATTTTTGGACACCTTCATTGTAGAATCATTTGACCTCAGTTCATACATGCTGACAGAGAAGATGTTGGACTTTGTGACCATTTTTGTATCATGTGGATTATCTTTGTAATATAAGAGATATAAGCCATAAACCAAGACAAAAAAACAACAACTTCACCATGGAATTTTCAGCTGCCCACCGCCTCAGTTTTAAACTACGGGCTCTTCAGAATGTTGTGACGTCACGTCAATGCAACCTGTTGTCTTGATTTAGAGCATTGATGTTGAGGCTCATAATCACAGCAAAGGAAATTAGCAACAGTCGTTTGTGGCAAATGCCCACAACCACAAGCTACTCAGAAGGGTTCAGCAACCCATTTTTTGGAGAAAACACAACACTCTAATATCCTGTAAAAGAAACAAAAAGAAACCAAATCAATGGTTTCAAATCAATATTTGATTGGAACATGTTCATTTCATATGTGAAATATAAATGGTTCACAAAAAACCTGACCATACCCCACTGTTAAGACATATAGATATTATAAAATATGCAAATATTGGCTGACACATCGGTATATAAGTGTTAAAGTGTGCCACCTTGCCAAGTGAGGTATGATAGGTATTGAAGCTTTAGGATAATGATTATTTGACGCTAACAAAAGGTAAAATAGCACCACTCATCTGATCAACATACTTGACAGAACATACTTCTGTTTTTTATTTATTTTATTTTATCGTATTTCAATTCAAATTCACATTGACAGGAAGTCGTCTTTACCCTTCACCCTTTGGCCCAAAACAGTCCACGCACATAGTCTATTAGGTCTAAAGAGGGTCTAAACCCATGCGCTATACAAGCCGAATGCCCATCTCGGGTCGCCCGCTGCATTATGGGTAATGGAATTTCTTTTGGCTACCAAACAATATTGATAGGTAGCGTAAAGCAACGGAGAAAGCTATTATTTGGACCATTTTAACTGCTAGAAAGTTTATGATTTAAAGCGTTTTTGTCGTCGCAGTGGAGCTTCTTACAATATTAGCTGAAAGTCTATTTTTACAACCAGGGCTGCGTACACGACAGAAACTGCCGTTCATACAAAGAGATACTGTCAAAAGTGATGACCAGTCCTTGTTCACATAGTTGGAAAACATTTCCAGTGACCAGAGAGATCCACATACACATATAGGCTGTGCCATCTACATTTACTTTAGCAGGGCTGCCAACTCTCACGCTTTCAGCGGCTGTCGGCGGCTCCCCTAGCGCCTACAGTGTGTGTGCGTGCGTGCGTGTGTGTGCGCGCGCGTGTGTGTGTGTGCGTGTGTGTGTGTGTGTCAAATAGAGCTCCTCTTGCGCTATTGCCTGGTCCGTCTGTCTTTCTAATGTTCCCTCGCCTCTGATTGGACATTGTACCACTGAACCCCGCCCTGATGTGTTCAGCTCGCGTGTGATTGGCTGTGTGACCGGTAGCGGTGAATTACACATGTGTAACGGGTGCTACCTCGGGGTGGTGCTGCTGTCCCTCGGGCCGGTGGCTGGTTGGGTGGGGGGTGGCCTGGTTTTTGTGGGGTTCCGGGGCGGTTGCTGGGCTCGCGCTGTGCTCGTCCTTGGTAACAACTTGGTGGTCTGCATATGTAAAGGCGGGCTAACCCTTTTCTTTTCTTTGTTGTAAATTTATGTTTGTCTATTGGTCACTTCCCGCTCCATTCCCATTCATAGGAATGAAGCCTTTTTTAAAGAATAAATAACGTTAAACTTATCAGAGACTCTGCCTTTCTAAACTTCTTGGCACTACAACACATGGAACTGAAAAACAAACAACACGAGACACGTTTCCCTCCGTATTACCAAACTTCAATACGATAAAAGAGCTATTGGATAGAAATACTGTAAGCTGTGTGTGTGGAGCGGACTGCAGAAGCCTTCAAACAGGGCTGTGGACATTTTTACTGCAGATCAATGTAAGTAGTGCTTAGCAGGCTAACGTGTCCCCCATTATCACAGATGTAAGAGATTGTCATATGAAGGGTGTGATGTTTTCTGGCAGATGAGAAACACTGCAGAAGCAACACAAAGCAAAGCCCTGCCGCTTACTGAGTATAGAAACAAGTAGCATTAACCCCAGTCTGAGTAAATGGCTCTTCTAAAGGTAAGACTGTTTCATATAACCCACAGTTATGAGGTGGTTAGAGTAGCCAATGTACTCAACAACTAATTGAGTACAACTTTGCAAGTAATTCAAAAATAATTTTACTCAATAATAAGTAAGAAAATATGTTTAATTTGATTGAATGTTTCATTTATTTCAAGGACAGCCCCATTGAGATGAACTATCTCTTTTTCATGGGGGTCCTCTAACAATACATTTTATATTTATAACCAATGTCATTTTTACAATGCAGACATAAAACAACATACAAATCTGCTGATTTAATATTGTACACAATGATTTTGTGTTAGAGTTTTTTTCGTTTATATATCTTTCTTTATGTGCCTCTGATAGTTATTACATTGAATAATCACATTCAAAGTTTAATCATCAAACATGCTCTAACATACTGCAGGAGATAGGGAATAACATTTTCCAGATTTTCTAAAGTTTATGCTACTTGCTTTTTGTTGGTAATAATTGGAATGACTGACACAGAGAAACAGGAGGAACATGACTAAAAACACTCAAATAGAAGCCAAACAATGCCTGACATAAATGTTTTGAAAAGTGATGCCAGGGTAAGTTTAAATATATATATTTTTAATGGACTAATATAAAACAAATAAATTATGATAACAGGAAACACGAGTCAAACTTTATCACTGACTTAAGTGCGGGGGATGTTTTAAACGTGTTTCTGAGCTGCATGTGACTGACTACCCTCAACTATGCACAATGCTTTGTGTCATTGTACCATTTGGCAGGGCCGTAATGATGAAGGGGGCTAACTGGGCCCAGATATTATATTCTTTAACACCAGTAAATAGACCAGCTAAAAATATTATGTAGAATCTAAAATGCACCAGATTGCAGGAAATCATATCTGAATTATTAAAAAATTATTGGGGGAAGGACCCCAATTTCCCTCGCTTTCAAGATATTGACAACATAAATATTTGCAAGAAATGTCACTTGAGATTTATAATCTTTAAATCAATGCCCGTAATCCTTACAGTTCACGGTTATGACTCAACATACTTCAGTGTTCACGCTCCGCTACCTGACCTCGCTCACACATTTCAATGCCGGTGTGATTTGTTTGGGCCGAAATTAGGAGCCTGATTGACCCATGCATGCGCAGTCGAGATGGGCATTCGGCTTATTATCTAAACTAGGTGTAAAACATGTCTAAACTTAAGAAAACACCCATCGCAAATCAATCACCAAAGCATTGATGAACTTATCTCGGGGGCCTTTAAATCCATCCTTCATCCTTCCACGTTTATTTACATATATCTCCCATTTAACTCTTATTATGAAGCCAATTAATCAAGTCACTATCAGCTTCACTAAACCACGTCATAAATCTTGTCGAGTCCGTGTATTTACATCTGCTCTCCTCTGACTACACCACTGCAGTCTTTAATAGTTTTAAATCCTCCCCCCACGATAAACACTCTGACCCCGTGTGCATGTATCCCCATACGTCCCTATTGCCGTCATTATTTTCTGCAAAGTGACAGCATGATGTCATTGTCCGACCGCTCCCCGTTCATCATCCCCCATTAAACAGTTAATCCGTTTGTTGATTCGCCCGTGATTTAGATTCTCCGGTTGGAAATAAAAGCCCCCATCTATCTCCTTGTTCCTAGCCGGGCCCACCCTCCATATCTACAAGTGTGTGTGGGGAGGGTGTTTGCCTATACATCAGCGTGGTTCAATACAAACGCGTGGGTTTAAAAGGTACCCCAGTGTAATGAATTTCCCGGGCCCGGCAGACAGGGGGCGGCCCGCTGATGGATGGGCCGTTACACCTTGATGCGTCCAGCAGGAGCAGCTAAGGCTACGCTAACGGTGACTCCACTGCAGCTCTTAGCGTCCAATCAAGACACTTTGGAAGGAGAGGTATTGTTTTTCATTATGCGAGCGGAAAGCCATACGGTGTTTGACCGTGGTGAAGTTAGTTTCACGTTGGACGTTGGATATTCGGCTCCAGCACTTACGGCGGGAGGAGCCTTTAACTGCGTCCCACCCGCTCAGTCAGGGTTTAGGCAGGAACACGCTGAATGCCCCGCTATGATCTCTGGGCGTTCGAATTTAGGGACCGTCAATGAATTACTATCTCATATAAACGCATTGGTTTAAAACATGTACGTCTCATGAAAAGAAAAAGAAAAAATGCTTTAATAAAAACAAATACAACTACGGGAGAAAAAACAAAAACAAATGCCATGTGCAGGTTTATTTAATGTTATTAATTGTTATTTTATTACATTTTACAACCATTTTTGAATAGGCTATAAATATATATGTCAATAGCTTTGGGGCCATGTGACCCACACACCCCAATCTAATTTATAATAGTAGTTCTAGTCTTAGGCTACCACATACACCTTTTTGTTTACCCATTTGGGAGTTTTACCATTTTTGAAAAATCAAAATGTGCCAAAATCAGCCAAAATCCACCATTTTTGCTCAATGGCTTTTGGGCCATGTGACCCAGACACCCCAATCTAATTTATAATAGTTGTTCTAGTCCTAGGCTACAACATACACCTTTTTGTTTCAATTTTTGGAAGTTTTACCATTTTAGGAAAAATCAAAATGGGCTAAAATCAGCCAAAATCCACCATTTATGTTCAATAGCTTTTGGGCCATGTGACCCAGACACCCCAATCTAATTTATAATAGTAGTTCTCGTCATAGGCTACCACATACACCTTTTTGTTTACCCTTATTTGGGGTTTACAATTTTTGAAAAATCAAAATGTGCCAAAATTAGACAAAATCCACCATTTCTGTTCAATGGCTTTTGGGCCATGTGACCCAGGCACCCCAATCTAATTTATAATAGTAGTTCTAGTCACAGGCTACCACATACACCTTTTTGTTTACCCTTATTTGGGGTTTACAATTTTTGAAAAATCCAAATGTGCCAAAATCAGCCAAAATCCACCATTTCTGTTCAATAGCTTTAGGGCCATGTGACCCAGACACCCCAATCTAATTTATAATAGTTGATCTAGTCCTAGGCTACAACATACACCTTTTTGTTTATCCATTTGGGAGTTTTACCTTTTTTGAAAAATCAAAATGTGCCAAAATCAGCCAAAATCCACCATTTCTGTTCAATGGCTTTTGGGCCATGTGACCCAGACACCCCAGTCTAATTTATAATAGTAGTTCTAGTCCTAGGCTACCACATACACCTTTTTGTTTACCCTTATTTGGGGTTTACAATTTTTGAAAAATCAAAATGTGCCAAAATTAGACAAAATCCACCATTTCTGTTCAATGGCTTTTGGGCCATGTGACCCAGACACCCCAGTCTAATTTATAATAGTAGTTCTAGTCCTAGGCTACCACATACACCTTTTTGTTTACCCTTATTTGGGGTTTACAATTTTTGAAAAATCAAAATGTGCCAAAATTAGACAAAATCCACCATTTCTGTTCAATTGCTTTTGGGCCATGTGACCCAGACACCCCGATCTAATTTATAATAGTAGTTCTAGTCCAAGGCTACAACATACATCCTTTTTCTTTCAATTTTTGGGAGTTTTACCATTTTTTGAAAAATCAAAATGGGCTAAAATCAGCCAAAATCCACCATTTCTGTTCAATGGCTTTTGGGCCATGTGACCCAGACACCCCAATCTAATTTATAATAGTTGTTCTCGTCATAGGCTACCACATACACCTTTTTGTTTACCCTTATTTGGGGTTTACAATTTTTGAAAAATCAAAATGTGCCAAAATTAGACAAAATCCACCATTTCTGTTCAATGGCTTTTGGGCCATGTGACCCAGACACCCCAATCTAATTTATAATAGTTGATCTAGTCCTAGGCTACAACATACACCTTTTTGTTTATCCATTTGGGAGTTTTACCTTTTTTGAAAAATCAAAATGTGCCAAAATCGGCCAAAATCCACCATTTCTGTTCAATGGCTTTTGGGCCATGTGACCCAGACACCCCAGTCTAATTTATAATAGTAGTTCTAGTCCTAGGCTACCACATACACCTTTTTGTTTACCCTTATTTGGGGTTTACAATTTTTGAAAAATCAAAATGTGCCAAAATTAGACAAAATCCACCATTTCTGTTCAATGGCCTTTGGGCCATGTGACCCAGACACCCCAGTCTAATTTATAATAGTAGTTCTAGTCCTAGGCTACCACATACACCTTTTTGTTTACCCTTATTTGGGGTTTACAATTTTTGAAAAATCAAAATGTGCCAAAATTAGACAAAATCCACCATTTCTGTTCAATTGCTTTTGGGCCATGTGACCCAGACACCCCGATCTAATTTATAATAGTAGTTCTAGTCCAAGGCTACAACATACATCCTTTTTCTTTTCAATTTTTGGGAGTTTTACCATTTTTTGAAAAATCAAAATGGGCTAAAATCAGCCAAAATCCACCATTTCTGTTCAATGGCTTTTGGGCCATGTGACCCAGACACCCCAATCTAATTTATAATAGTTGTTCTCGTCATAGGCTACCACATACACCTTTTTGTTTACCCTTATTTGGGGTTTACAATTTTTGAAAAATCAAAATGTGCCAAAATCAGCCAAAATCCACCATTTCTGTTCAATGGCTTTTGGGCCATGTGACCCAGACACCCCAATCCAATGTATAATAGTAGTTCTAGTTATAGGCTACCACATACACCTTTTTGTTGTAAAAACTCCCAAAAATTGGGAGTTTTGCCATTTTTGAAAAATTAAAATGTGCCAAAATCAGGCAAAATCCACCATTTAGGCACAAGCTTAATATATATAATGCTGTTACACGTAAGACCTGAGGTGGCAGTAGTGAGTATAAAAATGACAACTTGCATCTCGTGTCTTTAAAGTAAATTATTTTTCATCAACACTAAAAAGTAAACATCTACATGAGTTTGAATGACCAAAATTCAACGTAATTATCTAAATATTAGCTGTTATGACAACTTAAGATGTAGTAGCTCACCTAGGTTATTAAGATTATTTCACATGTTCTGAGTAGTTTTTGACTTGTTGATAATATTTTGGTCAGTCTGCCTCAGGTAAGCTGCCACAATCGAGTTCGGAGTGAATGTAAATTGAACCATGTAAAGCGCTTATTGACTATGTGAAAGAGACTATAAATAAATCTATTATTCTCTTTCTATAGATTTCTTCTCATTTCAAGTACATTTATTTGCTAATGTGGTAAGAACATTGGTCTTTACTTTTTTGGCAGTTTTATTTTCATATTTAAAGCAAGATTATTATAGGATATATCAAATGGAATATGACAAATCTACATGAAGGTAGTCAATGTTTAATCTAGTCAATCCACTCAAAAATACGTAAATATTCTACAGTCAAGTAATTTAAAGACGATTTTAATATTTGAAGTATTAAATCATCCATCCATCCATCCATCCATCCATTTTCTTCCGCTTTATCTGGGGCCGGGTCGCGGGGGCAGCAGTCTCAGCAGAGATTCCCAGACTTCCCGATCCACGCACACCTCTTCCAGCTGTTCTGGGGGGACCCCGAGGCGACACCAGGCCAGCTCGGAGACATAGTCCCACCAGCGTGTCCTGGGCCTTCCACGAGGCCTCCTCCCAATAGGACATGCCTGGACCAGGAGGCATCCGGTACAGATGCCCTAGCCACCTCAGCTGGCTCCTTTCGACGTGGAGGAGTAGCGACTCGAGTCCGAGCTCCTCCCGGGTAACTGAGCTCCTCAGTATTAAATCATGAAAAAGATAAATAATTGTCATTTATTCAGTCTTTTGGAATATTTTTATTTATTTTACCTGAAACAACTTAATCTAGTGCAGTCTCAACTACACAAGGTCTTAAAATGTGCTTTCAAAAGAATAGTTTTTGGTATTAATTTGTTGACATTAGCCGAATCTGGATTTTTATTTTTACATGGTAGTGTTTAACAGTACC